>CM070074.1:55716978-56332430 GCA_036250285.1 Pyrocoelia pectoralis | reverse complement strand
TTTACATATTTCAAAAGAAAATGGAATTTTGAGTCAAAAATGTTTAATACATAACTACTCTAAAATTAATAATGAAGAAGCTACAAGTCATAAAATAATTTAAAGTTATGTTATACAAAAAAACAAAATTTTTCCTTTATATTATTTTTATAAATTAAATAAATTTAAAAAACAAACAAATGAGAACAGTTAGTAAGCAATTAAATGAATAATAACAACAATGATCTTATAGTAAATGTTCAAAAACGTTTCTTTCTTGCTCCAGGCAGTGGCGTTCCGTGACATTTAGCCGCCCGTGTGCAAATTTCAAAATTGCGCCCCTACTTCAAATGATGTTTAAAATTTAAGACATAAATACCATTTTTCTGACTATTTTTTGCAGGTAGGCAATTTTGTAATATTCATAGAAGTATACTGTTTAATTAATATTTGTGCTAAGATGAATAAATTAGATATCATGATATCTTTCTATTATTCTATTCCACAACATAAATTTTGTTTTGAGATAGGTAATACTCATCTGCATTAAAATGCATGGTAATGGTATATTTTAAAAGAAGTAAACGGATAAAGACAAAATAGAATGTAATTAATTAATTACGTATAGGTACTGTACTAACCATTTTTTAACTTCTTGTAAGTTAATCACTATCACTTAATTAGCACTTAAAGTTAAACACTTTGAGGAAATATGTACGTAAACGTAATGCTGCACTTAGAAAGGAGAAAAACATAAATGTGCAATTTAGAAATTTCCTTTTATTTATAAAATAATTTTCGGCAAAGATGAAATGATGCAAAGACAAAGTAGATGTGCCGGCATTCCTTTTTGTATGCACTTATTATGCGACGTATCAGCGTTTGTATTGATATTCGCAATTTGTATTTTAAATTTAAAAAGAAAATGTTTCAAAGCTTGCAAAAAAGTATTACGTATTACATTACACGCGACAACTAGTAAAATGACACTATCACAGGACAAAGATAATATTGTCTCCAGTAGATAGGTACCTAACATTATCAAATATCTTACACAGAACAATTTATCTCAATCTGTACACCCAATTTAATAGTTAATATGATTATGTTTTTCTTTAATTTTTGTGGCTTACGTGGCCGCGGCCGCCCCTTGAAGTGGCCGCCCGTGTGCAGCGCACACGTTCGCACCCATGGACGGCACGGCCCTGGCTCCAGGCACTTTTGAGCTCGTTTATGTACCTCCCTTGTTGCATTTAGAATGTTGCGCTTATGGATGTTACTTATGGCGGTCGTAATCGCGTGTTGTAGTTCGTTTACGTTTTGATAACGCTGTTTGTACACTTCGCTTTTCAGAAAACCCCAAAAATAAAAATCCAGAGGAGTAATATCGGGAGAACGAGGGGGCCATAAGATAGGCCCACGTGTAGCAATCCAACGGTTATGGAAGAGTTCTCTTAGAAGGTTGGCAACATTGTGAGAATTATGTGGGGGAGCTCCATCTTGCTGAAAGATAATGTGCTGCCTATAAGCCAAGTTTACGTTATCTAAGAACTCCTCAATAGTATTCCTCAATAATTCTATGTAACGCTGAGATGTAAGGGTTCCGTCGTAAAATACAGGCCCCACGACCTTTGATCTAATAAGGCCACACCAAACATTAATATTGAACCGCACTTGGGGATTATGAGGATGATGAAGTAAAGGATTCTCGCGACTCCAATAATGACAATTTCTTCTATTAAACATTCCGTTGTTAGAAAAATTGGCTTCGGCACTCCACAAAATTGAACTCAGAATATTTGCATTTTCTCTGACAGCGTTAACTAGCCACTGGCAAAATTGCACACGCCTTTCTTGGTCCCCAGGATGTAAGGTTTGAGAAAGTCTGTATTTATAGGGTACATATTTATTCTTACGCAAAATATGATGCACAGTTCCAATAGATACTGAAACGTCACGAACACAATCTCTTATCGAATTGTTCGGAAAAACTTCGAAATATGCGAGAACATGAGTTTCAGTTTCCTCGTCAATAGTAAATTGTTTTTTAACCGCAGCTTTGGCAAAAACTAATTCATTTGATCGAAACTTTCGATACAGCACCAAAAAATACCTCCTATTAGGTAAATTTCTTTCAGGAAACAACTCTTCATAATGCTCAAGAGCGCGCTGACAATTTTTTCTACAAATTATGTAGCTTTCCAGCATATCGCATTTTTCTAAATGGGAAAATACCATCTTCAATGTTTATCACTAATTTTATCTAACAATAAAAGGTGCACTAAATTTTAGATAGAAATTAGACAAATTATGACAGATACGCCTTCTTCTTTTATTTAAAGTACCAGCCACCTTCGTTTTATAAGATCTTTGTAAATAAACTTAAAAGCTTAAGGGATTGTATTTGTTTTAATTTCACTTTATTCATAGTTATGTGTTAAACATTTTTGACTCAAAATTTCATTCTCTTTTGAAATATGTAAAAAGATACAGGGTGTTCCATTAAAAAAAATGTTACTTTGTTGAATATCTTAATAACTTGACGTGCAATTGTTTTTCTGATTAGGTCAACGCAATCGTGAGAAAAAATGCTTCATATTTGCTAATTTAACCAACTTTGTAGCTGTAATAATAACAAAGTTGGCAATAGTGCCGACTTCACTTTGAACACCCTGTATACTGGTCGACGAGCACATTTAGAGCAGCAAATACCAACAGAAGACAGTTTAGTACGAATAACGAGAAACAGAAGCAGGCAATCATTAACCTGATGATGGCAAATGTGATGTTGCCGAAACGTCGTGGAGGAGAGTCTCGAGGAGACTGAAAATAGAACGCGGATCAACACCTGGAAAACCAACGATACTTACTATTTAGTATTATGTACAATTTTAAAATTCACAAATACCTTCTTTATTTGCTGACTTTATCTATGTTAAACTGTTCAGTTCACTTTGAGGGTAGGAACGTATAGTAGTTCTATTTTTCGGGCATCTTCGCACATATTCAGTATTTTTCGCGAAAAACGATGAGGTTTGACGCAACTGCTCTGATTGATTAAATAATGTAAATATACCGGGTGTATCAAAAAGGACTTTATAACTTTTAAAATTCATATAAATTTATTCAGAGAACCTACAGTTGTTTTAAAGGGAAATATATCAAGTTTTTTTTCCCTTAAACTAAAGATGTTCTATGTGGCTTCTGTTGGTTATTCTGCACACATCCCATCGGTAGTGAATTTCTTCCCAAACTCGCGGTAGCATTGCAGGTGTAACTTGCTCAGCGGCGGCGTAAATTCTTGCTCTAAGTTCAGGTAGAGAGGCCGGCAAAGGAGATACATACACGATAGCCTTGATGAATCCCCATAAGAAAAAAATCTAGCGGTGTCAGGTCGGGGGAACCAGGGTCCAGTGAAGGCAGCCAATTTTTAACGTAACTACCGCTAGCGCTCGTTACGGTGCGATTCGACACTAGCGAACTACGCGAGTCAAAACTTGGTGTGTTTCCTTACAAATTGACACTACAATCACCTGAATTCTCTGAATAAATGTATATGAATTTTCAAAGTTGTAAAGTCCTTTTTGATACACCCGGTATATGTATACCTATAGATGATTACTAAAATGTCGAAAATGGTTGTTTTATTCATCACGTGAATGAGGTGATTCTACAAGTTCCTACCACAGATAATATCTGTGCTCCTGCACGGATATCTACTTATATGTCTGGCTGTCTGGTGCACATGTCAAACAAAACTTCAATTACAGTTGGCAGTATTCGCATTCCAATTCAGTATTAATTAAGGCTCCATCTCTTTAAATTACAGCTAATGTTGTAAGCGATGGAAAACCTACCATATCAATTATTAATTTTTTAAGTTATCATACTGTCAGTCGTATTAAAAAATACCTACTGCAAGTAAAACGCATTAAATGTAAAACGGAATTAAAACACGATGCTATTGAAATATCAGAGAGAACTAAAAGTAATTTACAATTCAAATTTTCATAAAACCTTAAACAATTTATGATACTAAACTCTAATTAACATTCATGGGATATAAAAGTCTTTATTACCAATTAATAAGGTTTTATAGCTCGTAGCCCTTATCCTATTATATCAATTAGAATATGATACCTTTTTAATTTGTTGCCTTGGGTCCCTGCTCTTCACAGAGCGACTACTAAACTTTATTATGAATGATATCCACTAATACTAATATTAAAAAATATATTAATAACCACCATTTTAAAACCTTCATTTACCTACTCTGCACCTAAAAACAACGAAAAGTACAATTGAATTTTTTCCGTCTTTATGCGATTCGTAACTAATCATTTTTAGGCTATTGTATGTACCTATGATCATAATTTGACTTTCGTTAATGAACATACTGCATTAATTGTTATTCACTATAAAAATCATCAATAGATACGAATTTAATAAAACATAGCCTTTTTTCTGTGTTTCGAAGATTTATGAATAAACCATTTTGCAATTTTCCATTTTTTAGTGATCTTTCATGTGAGGGATTGCAGCTGTTATACGTATTAACGCTGGAAATGTGAGTTAATTTCGCTTTATTTTTGAACAGGATTATATACTTAAGGGATTACTTATGACTCAGAAAAAAAATTGCAATATATAAATGTTTTAATCATAAATTGATGCATAAATGGATTATGCTACATTGTGAAGCAAAATTGGACGTAATTATATGTATATATAAATTTTTTGATGGTTACTAATTCCACTAGATACTAACTTATAATATCGATGTGACTTTCGTTTAAAGTAAAAAAGTTCTAAGTGACTGAAGTGTTATCCACCTATGTTATTTCCATTAATTTTATACTGATTCTATAAAAATCCTAGTTATTGACAAACACTGATAAACCCTTTAACCGATTTAACGTATTTACTTGCGATTTTCTGTATTTACTTGCATTAAATTGCAGAATGTGAACAAATATAATATCCCAGCAAACACACATATAAAATATACATACAACATATGTAAATTGAAGTAAATACCCCTAGATATGCTTTTTTATATATCAAGTATGTAAGGATTCTTTAATAAGTTATATAAACCGTATGTCACACAATCACGTATATTTTACATAATAGTATAGAAACTTACGGATATTCTGTATACAGAAATTCATGATAAAAACGGGTTATTGGGTGTAGACCATAAAACGTGTATTAACAATGTTTTTTTATTATTCAATATTTCGCTAATCAGATATTAGCTTCATCAGGAACTAAAAATTAGAACAATGACAATTACAGTGAATCAATTTTAACAAATAGTAAGTAAATTTTGTTAAAATTGATTCACTGTAATTGTCATTGTTCTAATTTTTAGTTCCTGATGAAGCTAATATCTCATTAGCGAAATATTGAATAATAAAAAAACATTGTTAATACACGTTTTATGGTCTACACCCAATAACCCGTTTTTATCATTCATGAAAGGACCAAATACTCGCCTCAGCTTAATTACAGAAATTCATATAATATATACATATAGATAATTACATATCACTCATGAAAATCATGTGCTGTCATAGTTACATGATTAGATTTATGTACGTTATATGTAAAATATTATATGTAATATTACTTATTTTTTATGTCTGCCTTCTGTACCTAAATATAATTGGAAATTATCATTACATTACATATATTTTATGGTCGAAAATAAAGTCCGTTTCTATTTGCGCCAGATAAGTAATCGAACGCGCGTGTTTTCTACAACGCCAAAAATTGTAGTTCACGTACCTTTAATATTAGATCCGTATCGACTAAAATGCGTCTAATTTATATAGAAAATAAATAATATAAAATAAATTAAATCCTGGTCATTTTTAACATAAAGTTAAAGATAGGTATAATTATTGAATAAGACTTCACTCAACGGTATAATCAAACAAAATTTAAACTAATAACGCGAAACAGCGCAAAGTTACGAAGTACGAAATAAAAAAAGGGATGTTACAGATTAGCGCAGTGGTACAATGTCGGAGACAATGAAAACACATGTCGGATTTCGGAATTTGCAACGCCCACTTCCAAAAGTTCGAATGCGGTTAAGGGACACTTTTCAAGCAAGTATATCATAATAAACTGTCGGCTTTCAGTTCAGGTAAAAACGGGTTCGTGCAAGAATTAAGTTAATTAAAAGTACAGTTGCACGTAAAATGTAGTTTTTCCATTTTTTGTATGGAACTGCTTAAATAATTTTTTACATTGATAATAATTACATTATGCTCGAGTAGCTGCCATTTTGGTCATCGCAACGCTTTTACAACTAATATTTTTTATGTAAATATTACATAAAATATACATAAAACGTATATAAATTCATGTAGAAGAATTTACATCTATTATTTTGAAAATTGCTGACACCCTGACATTAAATATCTCTTATTTTTCTTCCAGTTTTATATATATCTAAAAAGCTCTTACATAATTTATATGTATTTTATATATAAATGTGTTTGCTGGGTAATACAAACTTTTATTTGTACAGACTGCTTTTAGCTTCTAGTTTACGTCGTATTGACGTAGGTATTCAAATAACTATCCTGCTCTGATTGAGTAGATTTACACATACAATGTAGTAGTAAATAATCTATTAATTTTAAAAGCCATTGAGTTCCCGTCCAAAAGTTGAGTCAACTTTCTACAGAATGACAGAATAGACTTGGGCTGATTGGTACGCACTATTGTAGTAGCATAATGGATACGCCACTATTTATTTGCTTTTAAAGCAATTATCACGCGGAATACCCCGTTATTGCCATAATTACTTTTAAAGTTACTTCCTTTTAATGAAATTGTTGAACCTACCACTTCAAAATGGATACGAGATACGATTTTCTTATTTACTTCATTTTGGAACGGAATAAGTGAAGGAACGTGATGAGAGTTAAAAATATATAGCTACAAGCTTGGAACTGGGGAACAATTAGCTAACTTTTTTTAAAGCCTTAACATTTATTAGAAATGAACGTAGTGCCTTACAAATATTATTACTGTTTCTTTGAACTTATTTCATAACCTACAATTAAACACAAGAAAGTATATGTCATTATTTCAATTAAACCGGAAACAAGAAATAATGATTGGGCGAGAAGTATGAATATAGTAAATAAGTACCCTACTATGCTTCGTTACAAGTTAATATGTGTTAGTAAAGTGCTGGATCTGATCTGAGACAATATTTGTACGCTAGGTAAGGTATGAAGCAATAAATGTTTTTGTTTAATTCGGTTGATATTTGGTCTTATTTTTGAAGATAATGCTTTATATGTTCATAATATTCAGTCTTGTACTCGGATTTGTTAAAATACCATTTTTTTTTAATAATACCGAAGATGTATTTGGATTTCGTTTGTTCGGTTCTATTGCTCTCCCCGTGTCTGCGCATAAAAGAGGTCGGTACTATAAACTATATTTCTGTTATTTTTCTTCGTAAAACCTTCAAGCGTTCATAAATTTATTTGTGTTTCTGCGTGTGCATACAAATGATTCTTTATTTGCACCAGAAACACTAAAATATCACGAACGTTTTTAATAAAAAGACGTCAATACCTCCTGCTTGGAGAGATGCAGATAAATAGACAAACTGCCTACTGCTCATAAAATAATATAAGAATAATAGTTTTTTCTTGTAACCCTCTTAGAAAATAATTGCGCGTTCATTGTAATGTGTGCGAATAATACCTAAGTGTAATTATTCGCCTTTTGCCTTTCAGTGGATTCTGAAGGTGTGCCATTCAGTTACAACGTATCTAAAATTAATATTTGGCGCAAATCTCTACATAATATACATATAAAAGGATAAAGTGATGACTGACTGACTCACTGATCCATCAACGCCCAAGCCAAACCAATGAATCTAGAAACTTGAAATTTTCAGTGAACCTTCCCCTAATGATGTACGCACCCACTAAGAAGCGGATTTTCGAAATTAATCCCCCAACTGGGTCAAAATAAGGGTTGAAGTTATGGAGCTTTAATTTTATGATTGTAAACAAAAGCGCAATGGTATATTACTGTCAAACTTAAAATATGTAATGAAAAATGAAAGTTCAGACAACTTTTATTGCCGGTACGAAGTTCGCCCAGTCAGCTAGTTTATTACCTATAATTAGGTAATATAATTTTTTAGTGCAACTAAAAATGTGTTGCAATGATACAAAAACACCGTAATTTGTTTGAAAAATGTAGCATTATATTGCAGCTCGCATTAAAATAATGTCAAGTTTGCACATAAGTGAAAAAATTCCTCAATCGGCACTTGGTCTGGGAGCACCAGCTACAGAAGTGACATTCAGAGAAAGTACACATGGCGGCCAAAAACTTGACACTACATACTTGAGCAGCCAAATTGATCAAATATAGTTTCAAAACCAATATTAACTTTCTGACTGCTTATTCCGACATTGATCCTAAGGTGGACGACGACCAAGGTTTAACACCTTGGACGACGACGAGTGTGAAAGTAGTGATTTTGAAAGCAAAAAAAGAAACAGGTAAAGTAAAAGATTTTGAAGAAGTGTCCAATCGTAAAAGAAAAAGCTGTCAATTAGAAATACGAGAGAAAACGAGATAGGGGACAGGATTATTATTTTGAAAGAAATATCAATGTTTAAATAGTAGATGTATAAACACATGTAAAGACTTCAACGAACCTATACGACGTAGTATTTTTGAACCGTTATCACATCAACAACAAGAGATTTTGTTTAGTGTCAAGCGTTTTAAACTGGCACATTTTGTAAGCAGCTGAAAGGGACGGCGCAGATATAAAAATCAGAGATATATACAAATTTTAAGAAAAGTTACCGGGAGAGGTAAAATGCTTTAACATCATATGTCAAATTTACCGCCAAAACCACAGTTAATTTTCAACCATAAAGAAAAAATAGAAAGGAAATCATCGAAACCGCTAAAGCTTACAAAGCACGAATGTCAAATTCTGCAGAAAAATGTTACAGTTTAAAGAAACTATGTATCAAAGAACTGACACCCGAAAAGTATAGACACTAGTAGTTTAATTCTCTGGGCGCACAAGAAAATGTACAGTGCGCACGACAAAATTTATAATTTTATAGTGCGCAAAGCAAAAAAATGTACAGTGCGCACAACATTTATAATATAGTCCGCACTACCTTGAGGAGTAACCTCGGGGTAGACCTTGAGGATATGCCTTTTTGACTTTCCTGGATGATTTCCTGAATGCCTTTTTGGCTTTTCAGGATGACTTCCTCAATGTCCTTTTGGCTTTTCTGGATGACGTCCTGCGTGCCACCCTGGATGACCAAATATTTTCCTAGCCTCAGGCTTTATTGCTGTAAACAATTCCTACCCTTAGGCATAACAAATTATATCGTTATTAAGAAATTGAACATTTCCATACTGTTCTCTAAATTATACACGTAAGTTACATAAAATCTCCAAAATGAAACACTCATTTTTTACTGATAGAGCATTTCAGAACTTAATCTCAGTATATCCGTATCTAAAAGGGCTGTACAGCACCTTAGTTATTTATTTAATCAAATTTCTAATTTCGTAGGTAATTAAAAACCCTCATACATAATTACGCTAACAGCATCTTATTTAAACAAATTTCAAATTGCGTAATTAAAACGAACAAATCAAATTTACCGCCACAAAATGGCTAACAAATTCAAAATTATCACAAAAATAACAGCAATGGCCGACAAATTCAAAAATACCGCCCCAAAACGGACAAAATGGCCGACAATTTCAAAACAAGGTCAACTCCAAGCTCCGCCTCAAAGCCATCCTCAAGGTGAAACCCAAGACCAAGCCCAAGAACACCCCAAGGTCACCCACGTGGCCTTGGAAATCCTCAAGGTCAAATAGCCCCGTCCACGTGGGCGGATAGTGGGCGGGGCTTGTGAAGTCAGAAAAGGTGGAGGGGATGGTGCCCCCTTTCTACTCTCATTTGATGTAAATTTCTTACAGGATAAACGAAGATTACAAGCAATTGGATTAAACCTTATGGAAAGCTATTCCCTTGAGACTAGGTGGCAAGATTAAAATCTGTGAACATAAAAACTGGAATGTAGACAATGTAATGAAGTTAGTACTCTTAGTAGTATACTAGAAGGAAAGTCAATAAGCGTTATTTGTAGTACCTAGTGTAGTATAACATACTGAAAGCCCTTGATCTTGGTGGGGGCGGAAGAGGGAAGTGAAGGGGGTTAAAGGTCCCTTTTTTGGTTTTTCCTCTTTCTCTCAGTAGGGGTTAGTGCTACAAAAAATATTCTCCAAAGCAAAATTAAAGCTGACAAATTTCTAAACATTGTTCATCTCAGTAGTTTTCTTGCTGCTTGTAACCGCTCTCGAAAATGAGTAATTTTCGAAAAAAACCTTTCGTAACACATTTTTCAGCAGAATGCTTTGGGCCAGTTCCTGTAACTGAAAAAATCTAAAACACTCTAAATTTTGATTATATTTATAATATAAAATGATGAACCAAAAACCAATTTTGAAGGAAGTTTAATTCTCTACAACTTTCTCTGAGACCAATTTTATGTGGAATGAAGATCTGAGGCGCTGGAGACAGAATTTTGGCGAAAAATGTGTTGCGAAAGGTTTTTTCGAAAATTACCGAAGTTAGCTCATTAACGGTAGATAGCAAAAAACCTGTAGGAATGAAAAATGTTGAGAATTTTGTCAGCTTTAATTTTGTACAGATATATTTTTGTAGGATCAACCTCTAATGAGATCTAAATTAGAGTAAGCATTGATTAGAGGAAATAACTCCGTATTTTGCACCTGAGAAGATAATAATGCATCGCTCTTGGTTACACTCTTAGACCGCATTTTTTGCTACTAACAACCGGATAGGTATATTTAAGAATTAAGTAATTCACGTCATTGGGAACAAAAATTAACTTCCATATTACCATGACATTTAATTAATCATATATTTGCTGTAGGGGTATAAACAAGCGAGAATGAAGCAACAACCATGTTGTATTTATTCAGTTACGTACTTCAAATGAATTTCCTCTTCAATTAGCTTTTATATCCGAAAAAATATTAATTAAAAATTCCTAAGGGCGTTCTCCATTTTAATATTTATTGACGTAACATTTATAAGTCATCCTCTACACATATACAAACATTCACTATAAGCCACAACATAAAATTTTATATTTTACCCAATCAAACCGTCGCACTTACACCAAACATATAAAACTTACCACCTTGTGGAAAAAATTGGGAGTAGATCATCTTGAATGTCTCTTCTTTAACAACACCAGTAGGACATTCAGCTTTAAAGCCTCTATAGATGCGTTTAATTTCAGCCTCGGAGAATCGTGTACTTCTACAAAGCGCCTCTATGCTATCAGGACGATATCGCGGTGGCGTTTCCAAGTCCTCAAGCTCCGAATCTGAAAATTATGTATATATGAAAGAATTCGCGCATTTAAAGACTTTTTAAATAAAGGGTCTCGCTGACGTAAAGAAGAAGCACCAAATGCGAATAACATAAATTAAGAAAGCTGTAATACCTTCGGAAAACGCAAACGTCTTATCACACTAAAGAGGTGCTCGGTTAAATGAATAAAGAATGAAGTTGGCAGAGATTCGGCCACAAATGGCTTCCATTATACAGTGAAACGGTTACTACCTAACACTGGAACTGGCTACCATTATATAGCTTAATATCTAGGGAGGTGACTATTATATTAAAGGAAAAGTGATTATGTCACGACGCTTATTAGAAATTAAAGTAAAATAAAAGTAAAATTTCACATAAAAATGACTCTTAAACATATTGCTTAATCAATTTTTACGTTTGTAATAATAAAAACGGTTTATTTAATCTATTAAAAATAATAATAAGATCAGTATGGTGTTCGAAAGAATTCCACTAAATTCTAAATTTCATTAGGCATACCATCCTTCCGATCTGGTCGCTCAGCTTTTGGTTGTAAGCTTGTAAGTATTATAAACTTATGTTGTCGGTAATCGATTCACTTTAGATAATCTATAAAACTACCAATTTAAGTAATACTTCAGTTTAACATAGACATACTACCGTTCGTAGATGCTTAATAACGACTCTGTATGGGTCAAAGCTGCACGAGAATGTCCACAGGGGGAGTTCTCTCTCCTCTACTGTTGTGTCTGGTGGTGGACTGACTGTTGATGTTGTGGCGATTAAGTGATGCAGACTATTCTATTGTTGGCTATGCCGATGACATACTGATTGTGATACGTGGCATATTTTAAGAGACCGTGTCAGTTGTGATGCACTAGTGGAAGCAAGGTACAGAGATGAAGGTTTGTCTGTTAATCAAACAAAAACGAACCTCATTCTCATCTCACGAGGGAGAGAGCCGACAAAGCTAAAGGACATAATAAAACACGGCACTAAGCTACAGGTAGTGGGAGAAGGTAAATTCGTGGGCATAACGTTCTTCTTCTTCAAACCACACCTAGAGAACTTAGTGAGCAAAGCCACAAAGTCCTTGTTGGCTTGTGGGTGAGCATTAGAAGGTAAGCGGGGTCTATCTCCAAATATGACCCACTGAATATACCTACACTAGAATGAGTAGACCGGTCATTACGTATGCGTCACTGGTGTGGTGGCATAAGACCTTCACTTAGAAGAGCATACAATTACTTAGCAAGGTCCAGCGCAGGGCTTGCCTTGGAATTACGGGGCAATGATAACGACCCCTTCTTGAAGCAACCGCCACTAAACCTAGTAATTTGTGCAGAGCCGCTCATTAGAGTCAACGGCGAGGAGGGATCGTCAAGGGTGGGGCATTCGCTTATCTTTGACCAAATCTCCAGAGATAAAAACCTCAGTATGATAAATGAGAAGATAACCAAAACAGTTTGTCCTACTAAACTGTTTAAGACAACAATCCCCACTCGCTACAACTGGGAGAATGATTATATACTTTATAGAATACAGCATCTAGCATTGTTCCCTTAGTTTGTAGAGCTTTCTAAAAACACATGGAACACTGTCGAATCCCGTGGAATATTCTTGAAAAGTTTATAGAACTTTCTAATAGACTTATATAGCATACTATTGGACATTGTAGAAGTTTCATTCAGTAGGTTCTAAGTAGGTGGGACGACTAGTATAAAAACGGTACCACTTCTGCGAACCAGTTCAGTTACCAAATAACAATGCAATAGTAAACATTTGAAGAAAAGTAATCACCAGATCAAAACACGGTTTTCGCGAATTCTTAGAACTTCCAAGATTTACAAGAACATTTACTAAACAAGCATCAGTGTCATGAGACGTACTGTCAGCATCGTTTGAGTGGCGCAGTATAAAAAACCGCACCATTACAGCCACTTTGCGCTTATTTGCACGTTACTTGAGCCCATTGTATCATCATAGGGAATCACTTGCATCAAATTCGGTACTTATTACAAATTTTCGAAAGCGTGGTCGACTACATAAAAGCTAGTTCTTTCAATAAGCTATGCATGCACATGGGAACTGCGAATACATGGACCTACCATATGTTATTGCAGTTCACCAAGACTTTCATGTGGCAACGTTTTATGCCGTATATTCAAGCTAAGTTGAGAAATTTACACTCATCTAAAAAAAGGTAATGACTAGTCCAGGTACTTTGCTGAAGCCGTTATTTTGCTAGTTATGCTTTTCTAGCGTGGGCCGAAAAATCGCTTTTAAGAATCATGATTTGCCCTACTTCAAAAAATGTGTCAATTGCCGTTTTAAGAGCAGAGAAAAAACCCAGGCCCGTAACATAAATTTTAACCGGGCCCCACGACGATAAAAAAATTAGATTTTTTTTGAATGATTAAGTACGGCCTTACTTAAAAAAATGTCTGTTTTATTAATACTAGTCGATGCAAAAAAATTAGCGCTTAAAAACAAGTTTTAGCCGGGCCCCAGACGAATAAACATTTAAATATTCTAAATAAATATATACCTTGTTTTTTATATTCTAAGTATATACCATATCGAAAACTGCAGTCGTGCAACACTGTAATTACGACGCAACAAGGGATCTGTTGGTCAGCACCGGCGTGGCGTTAAAACAAAGGCAACTCAATCAGTTAACAATAAGTAATTCAACGGTGCAGCCTACAGTTTGTTCAGAAGACATTATAAACCATATCCTTCAGTATCTAGTAAATAAAGGAATAAATCCCGAAGATTTGGAAGTTATTAGGTGTGACGGCACCAATGTGAATGCCAGATGGAAAGGAGGTACTATTGGACTAATTCATAAGTATCTCTACCCCTTCAATGGAGTATTTGCCTGCTTCATACTAATGAGTGGCCTCTACAGCACTCGCTGCAAAGTTTAGAAGTTCTACTAAAGGACAATACGCCTATTTTGGGCCTATTGGCTCACATTTGCAAAATTGTGAAAAGTTGCCTATTGTGGCTTCTAAAAAAATTGATTGTGAACTACCGGAGGTAATAGTTAAAGATTTAAGTACAGATTAGATGCGGTGGGGGAAAAGTGCGGGGACAGTTTTGTGACGGAAAAAGGACTAAGACAAGGGTGCCCCCTCAGCCCGGGGCTCTTTTCGATTTATATGGAAGGTTTGGAGGAAAAATTGAAAAAGGCGCAATACGGGGGAGTGGTGATAGGGAGAGCAAAGGTGTGGGCCTTGGCATATGCCGACGATATTGTTGTGATAGCGAAGACAGAGAGGGAGATGAAAGGGATGATGAGGGTGGTGAAGGATTTCTTGGAAGGAAGAGAGTTAGAGATCAGTGTGGAGAAAACAAAGATGTTGGTGTTCCAGAAAGGTAGGGGAAGAAGAAAGAGAGAGGTGTGGAGGTGGGGGGAAGAAGTGATAGAGGAAGTGGGGGAGGTAAAGTACTTGGGCTAACATCTAAGGTACGATAACAAAGAAGCGGAGCACGTAAAAGAGCTAGCAAAGAAGGGGAGTAAAGTGCTACGACAGATATGGGGAATAGGGGAGAGATTTTTTGGAAACGACATTGAAAGGAGGAGGTGGCTCTTCGACAAGCTGGGGAAGAGCTTAATGATGTATGGGGCCGAAGTATGGGGGAGGAGCGAATGGGAAGTGTTGGAGAGGGTGCAGGCGAGATATTGGAGATGGACATTAGGTCTAGAGAGAGAGACGCCGGGATACATGGTGATGGAAGAGATAAATGGGGAAAAGCTGAGGATACAGACGGGAAAAATGGCGATGAGGTACGAGGAAGGTCTGGAGAGAGGAAGGGGAGGAGAGTTGTTGCAGCAATGTTGGAGAGAACTTAAGAAAGGAAGAATAAAGCACGGACAGGCGAGCAGAAGGAAATATTATAAGAGAGGAGGATATGCGATGGCTGAGGTGACGAGGAGCAGGGAAAGTAGGTGGGGAGACAACATAAGAGAAGATATAATAAGAAGGGATGGGGAAGTACAGATGCAGGAAAGAAGAGAAAAGATCAGAGAAGGAAGATATAACGAGAGATACATAGACATTGTGGGGGAGGGTATGCCGAGGTACTTGACGGGTGGGTTAAGTACAAAAAAGAAAAGACTGATAGCAAGGTTTAGGTGTGGAAATGAGGAGAGAGACATAGATATTGGGAGGAGGATGATAGTAGAAGATGTAGACTGTGTAGTGTGGGGCGGGAAAATTTGGATCACATGTTAGGGGAGTGTGACGAGCTGAGAGCGGAGACTAGGAGCTGGAAGAGGGTATTAGGAGAGGGTGGAGAAGGGTTAGGCTGGATGGAAGAGGTCATAGAAAGAAGAAGATTTATAAGGGAGTGTTATGGAAGGGATGAAGGTTAATGGGATGTCTTAGGGTTAGGAAGGTTCTGTTTATTTTATTTTAAGTAGAATGTTTATTTCGTTTATTGGTTGATTAGTTAAATGAGGTAGATTTCAATTTTTGTAAAATTATATAATTTAGACAATAAAAAAGTAATAAAAAAGCAATACAAGTACAGATTAGAAATATCTATATGAGATACGTTGTGCAATTAGTGATGGTGAATGTTGTCAACAATTGTCAAACATAAAACCGGGCAAACTGCCTCATGCGCGATGGCTAACAACGGCCAACAAAGTCTTACGTTTATAATTTATATCTAGGTACTATGAGCCCATCTGACCATCTGCGCATTTTAACCACATTCATTTTAAAAGCTTCCACTGGGTTCCAAGTTAATACCAAGCCCCTATTAACGCATGGAGCAGTGCATTTTGGAAAGCTATTAAAGCTTCAAGGTTTTTTCAACTAACGCCTGTCTAGCAGATCCTGAAAATATTCTGATTTCTATGTTAACAGATTCACGTCCCAAAATAAGGGAGTTGGCTGTTAGATGGATTCAAAATGCTAGAAAACGTGGGAAGAATGAAATCAGGTGCAAATACCTCTTCGCGGTGAGTTCTGAGTACATTTGATATTTGGAAATACATATTGCATTAGTTACTGTAAAAATATCAAATTTAGCGAAGGGGTGCACAACAAAATGACAATATAGTTACTTTTCAATTTTGGTAGACAGTGGGGCTCGGTTAAATATTTTCCAAATTCCAAAAAAATTATAGGAAATAATATTCGGCATAAGAAGGGCCAGAACCAAGCTGTAACTTTTTTTAGAAATCATTTTTTTCCCTAATATTGAGGCCCTGGGGCCCGGTAAAAAATCGGAATACAGGCCTGTTTTTTTTTTGGTAACATTGTTTGGTTACAATACAACTTTTTCACGGAAGGGCATTTTGAAATTCGTAAAAAAGTTTTTTACGGCCTATTTCGGCCCACCATAGTCTTTAAACAATCTCTGCAGCGCAATAACATGTACATTTTGTGTCTTTTAGAAAAAGCTGCAACTCACAACATCCCTTGGATGAAAGTCTTGTTCGTTTCTCACGTGAATAATTATTTTTACTGCAATGTGAAATTAAAGATGGCGAACTACGTACGAGGCATCTAATTTGAGCACTTTAAGCTACCTTCTAGAAGTCACACATATTCATTTTTATAGGATTTATTTGATGTTCCATTTCAGTTTCTCTGCCTTTCATTGTCGTTCTAAATTTATTTTATGCTTGAAATTCCTTTTGTCATTAGTCAGCTGTCTCCTAAAGTCCTTAAATATCCAGTCTATTTCGGACACAGACGAATCACTGTTGCTCATGATGATGCTTATGGAATAGATAAACCTACCAACCGACATTTATAAAAGTTTAAAATGAAAACATGTAGTTCTGAACGTGGTGGGGAAAACTACCCTTTAACTGAGTAGACATTAAAGGCAAAAGGGCATCGAGAACAAATGCAACTACACGCAAGAGTAACACAAGCAGTAAGATATATCTACAACTATCACAATCATACTAGAAGTTGAGGAACATGCGTTAGTAAAAGTGAAAAAAAGAACATTAAATACAGTACATCAAAGACGGTATTTCATTGTCAGTTAATTAAAGGTCAGGAGTTTGTGATGTTTTAGAGGGTGGGAACAGTTTCGATAGAGATTTAGTTGCTTTTCTTTACCCACAACGTTATCGGGATATTTGGTATTCAAAAACATTTCAATTTTAAAATTAAATAAATATGGCCCTAATGGTTTAAAGTGGTTAACTGATGCAGTTATCAACAAGGAACTTGCTAAACATGTTCAAATCCAGGGTTATTTGCTATAATAAGACATTTTGTGAACAAACTTGCTATGTAAGTAAAATATGTGGGGAAAAAACCAAACTTTAGCTCAGTTGGAAAATGACTTATAAATTTTGCTGTAAGTGTGAAATGATTTAACCACAAACAAATTGAAATATTTCACTAGTTTAAAATAATATCGAGAGAAATATTAGCATAATATCAGATATTTATGGCTTTAATATGTAAAGAAGGTAAACGTTTTTGTGAAAGCGATTGTCTATTTTACTTGTTTTACGTTCGCTTTGCGACAAATTACATCTTTCATATTGTATTGTACAGTAAATGAATTTAGAATAACGGAGTAGGTATGCAAGCTAAATACGTATAATTAAATGGATGTAGAACAGATGAGATCATTCAAAGAACGGAAAGGTGCTCAACTGCTCTTGCATCATGTACGATATTAGATATTCAACACATCGTATCGAAGAAACCAAACCATATATGCCACATTTTCAGACAAAGTTCTTTCTCACGTACAAAGAAAGAATAGAAGAGGTTATTTGTATTCAAGTAGTAGATAATTCGCCTTTTCACTTTTTTCTTATTTTAGGAAAAGGGTTTGACTACCTTTCTACAATTTCAATAATTTCTCATCAGTGAAATTACTGGTACCGCGATAATTGCAATGTAATAGACAACTGTAAATTAAATGATTTACTCATTTTCCAAATTAAGTCTATATTTTTGAAAAAACGCACGCAACAATCCTAAAGACACGCACACTTATACCTTAATGCACATAAACGTTCTAATAAACGTGTTCGCGAGGTAGACAATAAACAGTTAATTAAATAGGTTACAAATGCGATTATATATTCGAATAATAATTAACCTGCAAAAAGAAATTATTGTTTTTATCAACGCTGCTCTATTCCATCTTTAAATGCCTCTCTTTAGTCATGTTTAAGCAATCCGCTGTCCCAAATTTGTTCACATACCACTATGAATATTTTTATTTACTTAATGTTTATTTTCATGCATATTGACGGTCATCCTTACCCACGTTCGCAAATTGTATGAAAAATACCTACAGATATCCTTTTTAGCAGTAATATTATTTATTTATTATCAATTTATTTATTTTAAATAAACATGTCTAGGAAAGTTCAAAGAAAACAGTGTAACGGGCAAGTGCAAACTGTTGGTTGGCGGTTAATTATTCCATAAAGGTAACAAAATAGAATCGAAAACATATTGGATATTATGTTAAAATTATCGAAAGGTAAAATGCAATTATTCTTAAAAACAGTGGAGCGCATAATCATGTCGCTCATTCGGCATAAAGCAAGGCAATGAAAACCATACGGGATAACGCTAAGGTCACTTATGATGCACCACATTACATTGTATCAAACGCTACTGTTCGAACCATACGCAATGTACAAATTAGAAACTAAGCTGTCCTATCACAGCCTATTAGTCGTATCTTGCCAGAAAAATATAAGAAAACAAAAAATTGAGAAGACTTTTTGGTGTTCAATTTAGGGCCCACCGAAGACCGGCTACTAATTTTTTCTACGAGAAGAAATCTTTGACTTCTGGTGACGGTGACGGTACCTTGAAAACTGTACCACATATTTGCTACCAATTATACACACTTCATGGAGTAAAACACAATACCGCTATTCCTTTGATCTATGCTTTGATATCTAATAAAACTAGAGAAACATACGCTCCATTTCTTCAGGTAGTAAAACAACTTCTTCCAGGAACCTCACCGTCAAGAATTCTCACAGATTTTGAAAGTGACACGATAAACGCCCTTAATGAAGAATTTCCGTAAACCGGACATTGAGGATATGTTTTCCATGTCTGGCAAAGCATATTCAGAAAAATTCAATCAGAAGGTCTTAACGAAATACATGCTGACTTTGCATCGAAACTGTGATTATTATCTGCAGTTGCATTTGTACCTACAGGAGAAGTTGTCAGTGCATTTGAAACTTTGTTGGGCGAAGACGTGTTACCCCCAGAAGCACAAGCAGCTGTACATTACTTTGAGGACACTTGTCGGTGTCCACCCCGTTTTCCTCGCGACATGTGGAACGGTTTACCTAAAACAAATAACTCCATAGAACTCCATGACGTCAAGGATTCGAGCTACAAAATTTCCTCTAACTTGCATGAAGTCCAAGTGGAACAATATAATATAGCATTCATGGAAGGTACACCCACCCGAAAATAAATACAGGGACTATGCTAGGTGTGAGTCGGAGAGCCATTTTTCGTGTCCGAATGCGTCCACCGTCCGAAAAATGTTGGACTTTAACTGTCCGAATCCGTCGGAAGTTTGTCCGGATCGAAACTTTTGTGTCCGTGTCCGAACGTGTCCGAACAAATTTTCAAAAGGTACGTCCGAAACTGTCCGAATTATTGTTTGTTGTCCGAGTCCGAGTCATTAATTTATTGATGGAGCGCTCCAAAACTTTAGAAAAATAACTTGATTTTTCCACCAATTGAACCCCGGCAAAAAGAACACTCTTTGGCCATGGCGACGTGTATAACATGATTTCCAAATTCATTGGTAAATGGAACCTCTGCAAAGCGATCTTCTCCGATTTTTTTAATGCATTTTGGACAGTTTCGGACAATTTCGGACAATGGAATTGTCTGAAAAATTGTTTGGACATGTCCGTGTCCGAATGTACCGGACAAAATATTGTCTCGGACAGTCCACGTCCGTCAGAAAATATGATTTGCCTTTCCGTCCGACCGATAATCTCGGACACTTTCGGACGGACAAGAGTCCGTCCGGAAATCTCGGACAGACCGCTCACCACTAGACTGTGCAGACGAATAAAACATCTTTTTGAAAATTGTAATATTAAAAATGTGCCCGGTTTCTTACGTGATGTAGCCCATAATTTAAGTTCTTAATGTCAAATTAAGACTTGAACGATAAATTTTGTAAATAATGGTAACATAAAGAAAGAAAAACAAAAAAATCAAAAAACGAGAAAATTAAAAACAAAAAACAAAACAAAGGCAAAGGAATTCGTTTCCGAATTTTTTAAACACGCCAGCATTTTGAGCTGCAAGTCCTAAGCCTTGTGTGAAGGAAAAGTTGGTATAAACATGTTGTACATAATACCTATAGGCCATACGCTCGGCAATGTCCCTTTTCTCATTAAGTCGTAAATCAAATCTCATTTATAACCCGATCGATAGCTTCATTCAATATGCACCTCTAATGCAAAGTAAAAACCAGTTCCATACGGGCGAAAGTTGTTCAAAACAAATCTTATGGAAACTTGAATACAATAGAACAATAGCTTTCAACTACCTGCCTAGTCAGCGGTTGTTAATAGTTTAATTACAAAGTAATATATCAATTATTAATACAAACATCACAATTTAATAATGAAACTAGTGTATCTTCTATTGAGTACCGCTGCCAGTTAGGTAGTTCAAATCTATTGTTCTATTGTATTCAAGTTTCCATAAGATTTGTTTTGAACAACTTTCGCCCGTATGGAACTGGTTTTTACTTTGCATTAGAGGTGCATATTGAATGAAGCTATCGATCGCGTTATAAATGATATTTGATTTACGACTTAATGAGAAAAGGGACATTGCCAAGCGTATGGAGTATAGTATATTATTAGATGCATGATCAGCAGGTAGGTACATACTTCAATGTATTATATGTATGTATATTGTATATGTCTTTGTCATAAATAATTATATTTTTAACAAAGAATTCTTATTTCTTACAAGTTAAATTTAACCAAAAATTATACCATTCACATATTTACAAATCCGCCTTCTTCTTCCTCCACCTCCTCCATCCTTCCTATTCCTTCCCCTCTCGGCCCAAAATCTCTTACTTCTTTTCTTAGCTTCTTACATTCCCTGAGCATGTACTCTATGCTTTGTTTCCAATTTCCTCCTTCCCACACCTATACCTCGCCACGATTTTTTTTCCTTCTATTCAAACCTCCCGTAAGGTATCCTGGTATTCCTCCCGTCATAATGTCTCCATACTTCTCGTTATATTTTCTTTCCTTAATTTAACTCCTTCTTTCTTGCCTCTGTGCGTCTTTGACCTCTCCTATCATAGCATTATTTTATATTTTCGGTTAATATTATTCGGTGTTTCGGTCAAAATGAATGTTTTTCGGTCAATTGTAATTGGACGCATTGTTCTTTCGGTAAATTGACCTTTCGGTGTATTGTTTTTCGGTAAACTTTCTGTACCGAAATATTCGACTTAATAAATGCCACGGTCTAGCTCAATTTAAAAAACAATTGTATATTTCTCCCTTCCTGAGAGGCAGTATAAATTGAATCTATTAACTGAATTCAGAAAAGTTATAACGTCGTAAGAGAAAAAAATTCCTTTTATCAATGAGACGGTTTAAAATCCAATACCCCTGACTACAAATAAGGGCGCCCACAACACAAAATGAAATAGTTTCCCTGAACGCAAGATTTGATTAGAGGTTACTTTTTCAATTAATTTGCAGGCCTTCCTTTGCCCTAGTTATTGCATAGGTAACCTTAAATTTTCTATAATTTTATTTACAAAATAACACAGGATCTTCCTATACAAATTTACAACAATCACCACTCAGCAAAAATGTAATAAACTGAAGAATCCTACATTTATCATTGATTCAATTCCTCTTTCGCGGTATACATAAAAACAATAACCGTAGGTAATAATAAAAAAATATTAAAATATTCTAGAATAATTTACACACAAACCCCTTATTGTTAAAGAAGAGTTTTCACGAGTAATTGCACTTTTTACAATAGTGGCGTAATCAATTTTAAATCATCTAATTTCCAATCAATACAAATTATTCTAACCTTTCAATTTTTCATCGAACATTTTTCATATGTCCTTCACATACAAATACGAACTTCTTTAAACTTTACTAGCAGCTGCCTTCGGTAAGATTAAAATTTAACTGGTTACATGATTGACGCTATCTTAATCAAAGCCCAATTTTCTTGTTTACCTTCTTATTTAAACCCTTCCACCAACTCAAAAGGTGCTCTTTACAGTCGGTAGGAATGGGTACAACTAATTAAACCCTATCACAAGGTTATAAATAATTTTTAACTTAACTTTGGTTTGCTCTTATCTTTCGCATGATTAAAGATTTACAAACTTTGCATTACCAGCTGCGTCTGTATAACGATTTACGTCATTTCAACAATAAGTCTATCATTCTAAATACAATTTTACGAGGATTATTAAAAGAAACTATTCCACTTATAAATGTAAGTTATATGAGTGCCGTCCAAAAAACTATTTACTCAATGCAATCGCTGTAATCGCTAAATAAAGAAAATAAAAAAAAATTCTCATACAGATACGGATAAATAAGTCATAATCGGTATCAATCTCTCAGTTCCTTTTACACAAATTGTACAAAAAGCTGGATTACTAAACGCGCCATGCATTGTCCTGCATCGTCTACTCGCTTCACAAGCACACCACTACTATTTCCTCCCTTCCATTTATTATTCGCTCCCTTCGACAAGCTGTACATTTGCGGTAGGGTATTCCTAGCCCTTACCGACACCGACATTTACAAAAATTATTTACGAAAGAAAAGTAAATTTCTACCTTGTTAGCACGTAAGGGAAGTGCAATATTATCTTTGCCTTGTTTTAAATATTTTTAAATATGAGTGTAATTATTATTCCAAAATGAGCATTTGAAGAAAGACACAATTCGAATTTATGTGTGCATGTGTGTGGTAATTTGAAACAGACGACTGGTTATTAATTATTCACGATGCTCCTAACGGCCAAATGTTACAACAATTTAATTGAAAAATGAATAGAGAATAACAGAGAAATCAAATAGAATGCTGGTTTCCTGGTTCAGTAACCAGACTAAGTAGTTTAAACAAATGCATTGGAATGTTTAAAATATATTGATTTCCTGAGGCTATCTGTTAGAAGTAGCTGAATATTATCTACTATGCAGTTCTCAATGCGCAAAACAAAATAAAAAGCAATAACAAAGGCACAAGAAGTAAAGTAGGGATCAGTTGATCTATGGCAATGAGAAAGTTTGAGAATTAATTCTAAGAAACCTAATTTTCTCTGAAAGGATTTAATTTTAAAAAAATGCCAACGGTAAAATATGCCCGCGGGCCATAAAGAAACGTCAATTAAAATGACAATGGAAATAATACAGTTTTTGAACAAAATTAAAATGGATACCCTTTTGTTTACTGCTTTTACTATGGCAACGTATTTTAATATCTAAAGCAACGTATTTCAAGCGGCTTGATAAATCTACTCAAGTTTATGCGATATTTAAATTATTTGAGATAAATACTTAATCTGTGCATAAAATAGTGTATGCATTTCTGGCGTAACTTGCTTTTGTGGCCCTACAGAATTTTTCTAGCCCTCGCTGTCGCTCGGGCTTGAAATAAAGCTTCGAGCCATAAAAGCTTCTTTACGCCCTTGATGCATAAATAACTATTAGCTCTTATGGCAGCGATGCGTAAAATAAATCCCATAAGAATAGCATTGCACTTTAGCCATCGGTATTTAAACTTGAACATCACGCATATTTATCGATGTGTAAAATTTCATTTTAGAAATGGGAGTAGAAAAAATATTTTTTTAATTTGAACTGCATATTTCTCAAATCTCAACAACTATAACAATTCCAAAAAAAGTAATTTTACCTAGAGCAAATTTGACACCCGTCCATGCCTGACGTACATAATTGAAAAATCGGCGATACAATGGCTTAGTACTACGATTCTTTGTCTCAGCAGTGGGTTCATCTTCTTGTTCAACTTCATTAATAGTAACTTGTTGCCTCTGTTGAGAGGGTTGTTGTTGCTGTTGTTGAACCATGGGAGACATCATGAGCACGGCATCGTGACGCCGTACTGAGCGCTCAGCGCCTCCTCGATAACATTCATTTACATTTCTTGCCTCGATTTTTGTCTTTTAAGTTACAACCTCCATTAAAATATCGAGGGTGCCGATTTTCTCGCCGCTTTAACACCCATTATCGTCCGTACATGTGATTGAAGCATTGGTAATTTTTTATTTTCTATTTCGGGGCGTCATCTGTAAGAAAAGAAAAGTATTAATGTGGTGTTAATTCTTCAGTTGGTTGACATGTTATAAACGCATATTCGTACATAAAATTTAGGATTCTTTGAAACAAGGTATATAATTGCGATAGTGATACAATGCGAAAGATCATAAACGAGATTTGGGCTGCTTCAGGGAATCCAGGAAAATGAAAAGATTTAAAATTTCAATTTACCTTTGTCTTTTTCATTGAGATTACAAGTTTATACAATAGAACTTTGCGCAGCTTTTGTTATCAATACTTCCATTTGATTTCCTGTTATATTATTTACCAAAGAGGTTGAATACATCGCTATAAAAACAAAATGAAAGAAAACGAAACAAAAACCTTTCTTTTTGTGCTAAAATAAAGTTTTCTATATAAGAAAATTGAGACTTTGTCCGTCATTTAAGGTTAACAGCGCGAGATATATATCTTTTCACTAAATAACGTGATAGATTTGCAACTTGTATAAAAATTGTTTCTCGTACGAAATAATAGTTCATAAAATTGTTACGTTGGAATTAAGTGAATCGCTCAAAATCAAAAATGGGACATATAATCAGGATGAAGGTTGAAACTGATAGGTTTCCGTATATTGCACACAACTGCAACTCTGCGATAAATTGAATCGAAATATTAAATAATAATAACCATCGATGCTATGACACAATTCAATATAAGTATAATTCAACCTCTAGTGCTCAGTCTCACTTAACTTAACTTAACTTGATTAAAATGCTTTAACGTGGACGGAATATTTTTAGCAATAATAATTTTATTTTATTTATTTATATACGTATCTTATGGGCCGAGATCTAGGAAGAGCTAATTAGCACTACTCCTACCATAATTTTGCCCGACTAAGGGAATTTCACCCTCAACCAGGAATCTTTATCGTGCCGAACATCGCATCGTTTGCTTTTGACCAGCATTTGGAAGATTATTAATCATAGAAGGTTTCGGTATGAATCTTGAAGAAACAAATGTCATCACCATGTGCAAGTTAAAATTAAGTGAAAAGACATACTTGCAGAGTATTCGTCTTGATATAATGAAGGTCATTATTATCTACTACTTTTCCAGATCTTTTAAAAACTGCTGTGGTCTGACCAATATTTTAAATCAGGAGATGTACATAACATAACATTAATAATTACAGACCAATTTATATTCTGCCCATCTTCTCCAAAATATTTGAAAGAGTAATAGGGAAACAAATACATTATTACCTTGAATCTAACAACATATTATACAGTAAACAGTTTGGGTTTAGAAAACAAAAAAGTACGGTGAATGTGCTAATTAACTTCATCAACATAGTGTTGAACGGATATGAGACAAGGGCGTACATAATGGCTATGTTCCTGGACTTATCTAGAGCATTTGATTGTGTCTCAAACAACATCTTGGTAAAAAAATTAGAAACAATATACAACTTTGATAATAACAGCACTCAATTGGGTCACCTCATACCTCTCAAATAGATACCAACATGTAGCATTTAACGATATTATATCGAACAAATTGCCTGTCAGTAGAGGAATGCCACAAGGATCTATCTTGGGTCCACTGCTGTTTACTATATACATAAATATTTCCCTAACTATATCAATGTACATGCAGACTGTATTTTATATGCAGATGATACGACTCTGATAATGAAACAGCATAGCGTTAAGGAAGTCCTTACTCTCCAGAAGAAAGACTACATTGCTATGAAAACATCAAAGAAGTAAAATTCTTAGGCATAAAATTAGACCCATCACTGAACTTCGAGAATCACACAGAAGCAATAAACAAACAAATCTGTAAAAATATATACATCTTACGAAGGTTATACGATAATGTATCGAAACATATTCTAATCACCGCTACCATGCTCTAATTCACTCGATTCTAAGTTACGGTACTTTAGTATGGGGAAACTGCGCCACATCTAAAAGAGTGTTTGGCCTACAACGGAGAGCAATTAGAATTTTATACCCACTCACTAAAGTATAGGGAGAATTGTAGAGAGGCTTACAAACAGCTAAAAATTCTTACGTTACCTTCTGTATTTATATTACAAGGCATCTTATATGTAAAAGATAACATGAAGCAGCTTCAACTGCAATCAGATGTTCACGACCACTTCACAAGAAACAGAAGAGATATAAGAATTGAGCAGTGCAGGTTGAGCAGAACACTGAATAGTCCTATGAACAGTGCAAACAAAATATTTATTCGCCTGTCTTTTCAAATAAGAGTCCTCGAGAGGGAACAACTGAAAGAAAAATTAAAAATCTTTCTAGTAAATGAAGCCTACTATGCAGTAAAGCAATTTCTTGTCGATGACCTGTCTAGTCTAAACTGTTAGTCCACTGCATCCATAGTTAATATAATATTATATTTACTGTTATGTTGCTCATTGCTATTTATTTCATTGACGTAGGTCTTAGCACAATAATATGCAATAAATCAGTAGTACTTACTTTAATCACAGATAAAATACACTCTGTGCTTTAATTATGACTCTGTATGGAGATGTACATAATACTTGTAATTATTGAAGTTAATATGTGTTTATGTATTGTGTTTATGTAGTCTGTGGTCTATATTTGTATATATTTATATGTATTTGCAATTTAAATGTATGACAAGTGCAAAAAATACTTTAATATGCAAAAGCACAAATAAATATTACTAAAAAAAATATTACTAAATATTACTATCTAATAGAATTTGTCAACGCAAAAAAAATCTTTTGAATTTTAAACTTTTTTAAATCTTTTTCTAAATTAAGCCCCTTTAAATTTACTCGTCTCCATGTTTTCAGAGTAAATTTATTTGCTTTCAGTTACTTATAATTTGTCTACCCTCTACTTTATTGTCCGACCATCCACTCAGCGACATTCCATCTCATTTGCGTCATCTCTTCTTATTATAACTTAGCTGAATAGTTTCAATAATGTCCCCGAAGAGAATGTCAGTACTACCCTTACTTTGATGATTTGATCTATTTAGAGACTTAACTAACTTAGAATAAATTAGTATAATTTTAAATGCGCATTGCTAGCTTTTACCAAAATGTGATCTAACAAAATCATCCATTTGTTATTTTTTACAAGATTTTAAAAAAATTATGTTATAATTCCCCCGTAAGTAAGATGCCTCAGCATTTTAAAATGTTTAACCTCAATTAATTTAAGTATTCGTCATCATTTTTAATTAATTGTTAGGATCTTCAATCTGAAGATAATCATTTCGAAATTAGTCACCAAATCATACTCAAATTATTATTGTTCGTTTAGCTGGTGACAGGACAGTAACACATCTTAATAATTTAGTAAAATAATGACTGTAATATTATTGTTGTATTTAAATGCACCGTTAGTGCTTTCCATATGCCTACCTTTAATTAATAATTTATTTTCCTGATGAAGCTAATAGAGTAAAGTCGCCGAATGTGGAATACCATTTTGTTTTAATTAGAAAAAAAATTGAAAATTTCAAAATTATTTCTTAACCTTTTTTTACCTACATGTATATCCAAGTATCTAAGATATATAGATACTTATCACAAAAATATATAATCCCGTACAAACGACGGAAAAAATTTAGAATGGAAAAAGAGAATTTAGTAGATCGTTAAAAATGGATCCCTAATGTGGAATACCTACGCCCCTACAGTGAAATATCGTTATTTTTCAGTCTTTGAAAAAAAACAGTATATCCTCTTCTGCCCACTTGTGCTCTTGAATGCTTTTTAACGGCATTTCTTCTGAAACAATGAATTTTAAAAATAGTTTCGTAATGTGGAATATTTCACATTGAGGTCTCCTTTGGGCTCTTGGGAGACTTTTATTTTTTATTTCAGAATAACATACTTAAAATAAAAATGGTTACTGATGGCTTTAAAGATTCACCATATTTAAACCTCCCTACTTACAAATAAGCTACAATATTTTTTGTTGCCTCATGGAAAACAGTTGCGTGTCACTAAAATGAAGTTTGCCTCGATGTCACGTAACAAGTGACACTAGTTGTGTCGCAGTGGCCGACGTACGAAAACGATTTAGGAGGGGCGTTTGATGTACTGACTACTATCGGAGTAAAAATGCAAGGCCTCTGACTTTAAGTGGTCATAACGAAAAAACTGAGGGGTGAAATTTCTTCATTTTTGGGCAGTACATTAGTCATTTATTTAACATGTGTAAAAATCAAATTGGTAGAATCAGTTGTTTAACGTTTATTTTAATTAACAGCAATAAAAACGCTGTATTTAGTATTTTCCTGGCTGACGGTCAGTTTTAACTTATCATAAAATTGTTATTGTTTCATAAATTGTTACCAAATTTACAAATGTTGTAGCACACATACTTCTGAAAGGTCGACAGCCAATAAATATTGATTATTCATATAATTAACTGGTTTTATAAGCCCTAACCCAAAATGTGCTATTTTGCAATATACGGTAACTAAAGAAAAAATTCTTGTTTTAAATGCTAAATTTGTATTACTCAAATCTAGCTGCATTATTGCTTTATTGAAAACAAAATTTGTTTTCTTGTAATTCAAAGTAAATCTTATTATTATCGCGAAAGAAAGACGCACATATTTCCGCGAGAGGTAATCTACCACATCGTAAATCGTGAGCGGCAAACCACAACAATGTGATTATTCTTTAACATTGTACAAAACCATGGGCTTCATAGCAATAGTGTACGACACCATCTTCCACCCCGTACTGCACTTCTCTGCGCGAACGCAAGCATCCATCCTCTTTTCCGAATTTCTTTTAAACAAAACATGTACAGGGTGTTTCAGACCACCCGTACCGGCCAAATATCTCGCGAAATACAAAACGCATTGAAAAAAGAAAAAATACGTTTCAAAAATTTTTTAAGACTCTATTGTTTGATAGTAATAGGATGTCCCCACTCCCACCCCCGGGGGGTGGAGAGGGGGTAACTTCGTAATATTAAATAGCACCCCCCAGTTTATTGTGCAGATTTGAATTCTGCGTTAACAAATAGGAACTTTTTGTTTGAAACATTTTTTGAAGTTCGTGACAGATGGCGCTATGATCGCCGAAAGAAGTTTTCTGATTACCTATGCAAAATTTGTTGTCAGTTTTGTTAAGTGACAATCAAAAATGCTTTGTAAAAGGGAAGAGGGGGAGCTTTATTAACCTCCCCTCCCCCAATTCACCCCTAATTTTAGATTTAAACGTATCTCGAATGTCAATGTGTTCTTTACTCGTGAAATCAAAGTATTTCAAATTTTTTTTTTCTATTTTCCATCAAAGACAAAAAAAATTTACAAAATTTAACTTCTTCAATCGTGGTATTGAACAGTTGTTTAAGTCTAAAATGGTTGCGTTTTCCCATCCTAGGTTATGGGCTGTAGGGGTGAAGTGGCGGTGTGGGGAAGGGGGAGACGTTAATAAAGCTCCCCCTCTTCACTTTTGCAAAGCATTACCATTTTTTATTGTCACTTAACAAAACTGACATCAAATTAGCATAGGTAATCGGAAAAACTTCTTTCGGCGATCATAGCGCCATCTGTCACGAACTTCAAAAAATGTTTCAAACAAAAAGTTCCTATTTGTTAATGCAGAATTCAAATCTGCATAATAAACTGGGGGGTGCTATTTAAGATTACGAAGTTACCCCCTCTCCACCCCCCCGGGGGTGGGAGTGGGCACATCCTATTACTATCAAACAATAGAGTCTTAAAAAATTGTTTAGACGTATTTTTTCTTTTTTAAATGCGTTTTGTATTTCGCGAGATATTTGGCCGGTACGGGTGGTCTGATACACCCTGTATACATGGCATTATTTTGTGAATCGTGTTAGACCACAATATAATTGCTTTAATCTTGTTATGTTAGTGTCAATATTATTAATATCGAACGTTCAGGTACTGAGTTACACAAGATATCGTTTTTTTTCATTATAGTTTTAAGACTAATAAACGAATTGGCCTCAAAAGCATCTCACATCGACAAATAAGTATACCTGTTTCAAGTATATAAGTACCTACCACTCAGTTTCAATAATATAGCCGTAATTAATTTTTAAAATCGAGCGCTTGTGCGATTTCAGTCATAATTAGCGCTTTTTCGCACATAAATTAATACAGAAAATTAACGATGTATTGCAAAAATCTAAAACTGTACACCTTTTTGTAGGACTAAATGATAGTTTAAATGCACTTTATTTCATTAAATTATGATTGCTAATTACTGAGATACAAGCTTCTAAAGTCAGAGGCCTTGCATTTTTACTCCGATAGTAGTAAGTAGATAGCACATATTAATAGTTCGGCGTTTAATAGCATATTTCACATTAAAGAACCTATTCCATATAAGGCGACTTTACATTAGGCCGTTGAGTGAAGTTATAAAGAGGCGAAACTACAGTCGTTTTAACGTCGCTCCTGATGGGTCTGAGAGTTGGGCCTGATATTTGACTATCTCACTCGACGGTTCAGTACCGATACGAGTAAGAGTGACACAGCAATAGGGTACGCAATTTTGCATTATAGTTTCGCCTCTATACTTTTCACTCAACGATTAGGTTTACGGTAATAAATTATGCATTTGCACAAATGCATAAATGCAAATGTATAATTTCGTCATTCTCGGTTGTAGATGCATATTTGGGATGCCGTAAGAAATAATCTATTGCAGACCAGCGAATAGGCCAATCCATCTATCAGGAAAGCTGTTGTCAAGAAGCCTTATAATAATTCGATCATTTTGTGGGGATGTTCCAATTTGTTTGTAAATAAGGTTTTCACCAACTTTGACTGAACCCCTGCAAGTAAATTTTGCATTTCTGGCGATTAATAATAATATTGTTAGTTATAAGAACTATGTTGTTTTCCGCATCTACATCATAATGATTACACTAACGCATAATCCTTATCACATCACACTCATTAAAATCATAATTGTGCCACTATACATCAAATTTTGCTTAAGAAAGTTGGAAAATACCGTTTCAAATATAACGCTCATTTATATTTACACTAAGTAATTGTAAACGATGATGAGACCTGTATGAAAGGTTATTGATTTTTCTAAAAATAAATTGTAACCATTTACATATATTTACAGATATAAAAACCACAAACGGGCATGCAACCTACAATCTACAACAGGACGATACTTCCACACGTAAAGCTCTTGTACCTTTTCTGTAACAAAATTACTTTTCTCCTTAATGTAGGATAAAATCTTAATAAACAAAAATGAAAAAAATGCAGCATTGTTTTTTTATGTTTCCTTTTAAATTAGGTTACGCAACTATGCTGTCTTTTCTATTCCCAGCGCGAAATTAAACTGATGTATGTGTGCGAGTTTTTATTATCCTTGCAAACCCAGATGGTTTGTTATATTTTCGGTACTCTGCTTTTGTCAGTTTATCTCTTATAATTCCTATTTTTTGTTACTTTTAAAGAAAGTTTTGTTAAGATAAACTAAATAAATTTTTTACAAGCCGTCAGTTTCGCGTTATACACTTTGACTGTGACTAAACTCTACAAATAAAGTTAAAATGTAAAAGCACCAACGTTGTCGGTATTTATAAATATCAGTTGTTGCAAACTGTTCGGAACTGTTATTTCGCTTTTTCAATTTCTGGCATCCTATTCATTTACATAGTTTAATAGGCGCTACTAAAATCGTACATTGCCGTGGACTATTTTAATGTTCACAACGCCATTTGAAAATTTGAAAATCCACCATCGAAAAACAGGCAAAAGCTATACATTGGTAGATCTATGATGATGTGACAAAGTCTATACAGGGTATACCACGGAACCGGTTCATTAGAAGTTTCTGGGGTCCCTTACTACTTATGAATTTGAAACTTTCAGGTTAAGGGTAACCCATACCGTTCTTTTGTTCTAAAATATTGTCGATGTTGTACAACTTCCGGAAAGACCGGAAATCGCCATTCATCTTCTTATTTTAAATGGAACACCCTGTATATTATTGCATTTTTGGATTATACAATCGATTCTGCGTTAATCTGTATTAGAGTATCCTATACCTATCTTCAACTGTTTTTGAGATATTATGATTTTTTTGAAAAATTTGCGCTTTGCGGAGGGATGTTTAATAGCCCACCTTTTGCTCTTCTTTGAACGTAAAACATTCATACTTTACAAACACGAAGTAAAACCATAAGGGTTCACAAAATGCATTTGCAAACCTATCACAGATTATACAGGGCGTTCAAAATTAGTGGCAAAGTTAAAAAACTTGAAACACCAAAAAGTCATTTTTTTCAAATGGAACACCCCGTATATTTTTACATATTTGGAAAGCGATTTAATTTACGCATCGATAAACTATAGGTATCCCTATACCTATCTTTAGCGGTTTTGTAGTTATTAACACTTTTTATCTAATATTGATTGAAACTGCACTTAAAACTTATTCACATTTGAAAGTAGGCTGTGAGTATGCGAAAATAAAATACGGTAATGAACGTCTAACAGGGTTGAGTGGAAGAACAGGTCTCTACTTTTTTTTTAGACACCCGAACTCACTCCTTTTGAGAACAAGTGTGCAGTTTTAACGTATTTTGAACAATCTTATGTAATTTAATAGTTTGCTCTCAATAAAAGGTATTATTATTATACTTCGGTTTTTATCGATACTTAGGCCAAGTCTGGTTAACTAACCGCATGGATCGGAATCAAGTAAGTATTATTATTATTAATATTATTATTATTATTATTATTATTATTATTAGTATGACTAGACAAACGAGTGTTTATCTGGATGTCATGCTCATTAAAGCAAACAGGTGGTAAACAGTAAACAATTTTATAAAATGGAAGCAGTTAACGCATATTCCAATACTGATATTTTGAATTTATTCTATATCCATTAAAGTCATTTTTATTTGTTTGTTGTATAAATAAGATCATTAAATTCGTTTTGTAAAAGTAATTGTTTTTCCTGTCGTCATACTCACAGCCTACTTTCAAATGTGCATAGGTTTTAAGTGCAGTTTTAATCAATATTAGATAAAAAGTGTTAAAAACTACAAAACCGCTAAAGATAGGTATAAGGATACCTATAGTTTATCGATGCGTAAATTAAATCGCCTTCCAAATAGGTAAAAATATACGGGGTGTTCCATTTGAAAAAAATGACTTTTTGGTGTTTCAAGTTTTTTAACTTTGCCACTAATTTTGAACGCCCTGTATAATCTGTGATAGGTTTGCAAATGCATTTTGTGAACCCTCATGGTTTTACTTCGTGTTTGTAAAGTATGAATGTTTTGCGTTCAAAGAAGAGCAAAAGGTGGGCTATTAAACATCCCTCCGCAAAGCGAAAATTTTTCAAAAAAATCATAATATCTCAAAAACAGTTGAAGATAGGTATAGGATAATCTAATACAGATTAACGCAGAATCGATTGTATAATCCAAAAATGCAATAATATACAGGGTGTTCCATTTAAAATAAGAAGATGAATGGCGATTTCCGGTCTTTCCGGAAGTTGTACAACATCGACAATATTTAGAACAAAAGAACGCTATGGGTTATCCTTAACCTGAAAGTTTCAAATTCATAAGTAGTAAGGGACCCCAGAAACTTCTAATGAACGGGTTCCGTGGTATACCCTGTATACCTATCGGATAAAATGAAATATTAAATAATTTGATAATACGGCGTAGCATAGAAAATTCACATTCATATAAAAGTTGTAGCTCGTTTAGTCATTGTCCTTTTAATAATCCGTCAATATCCTATCAAGTTTATGAATTTCAAATTGGTGCGAGACATTGTTTTTTTGACTTAGAAAGGCATACGAAATAACTTGAAAACAGAGGATACATATTATGAAACCTGACAACTTTCGTATTAGGGCCAGCTTAGCATAGTGTATTCAAAACAGTACGTGCGTACGAGAGTAGGCTTATTTCCCCTTCACATGAGATGATTACTAAACCTCCATCAAAGTGCAGCCTTACCCTCTACAGGAATTATGAATTAATGGATGGTGATAAGCAGAGCAGGGGTGAATTGGAGTACAAGTCTCATTTACAAATAATAAGAATGAATGTACCTAATATACTGCGTTTCAAGCGAAAGTACACTCCTTGTTTATTGTATTCCTAGTAATTGTAAGTCATTAAAATAAAATGTTGAAGGAATGTTTGTAATTGTGTCCTTTTGAAATTAACGTTATTCAAGAAACGTATCATGAAATACGAAAAAAATGTAGAACTGCTGCTTTATTGATCTGGGTTTAGGAATACAATAAACATGCAGGTAAACAAGGAGTGTAAAGAAAATTGCGTCATAATACTACTTTCGACATTTTGGGTGGTTCTGGTCACACAAAGGGATTGAAGTAATACAATAAAAACTCGCAACCTCCCCTTCGATCTTCCTTGATGCACAAACAATCATGAATATATCGATGAGAGTAATTAAAATTTAATCAAAGGCTATGCCCGACGTGTTTCGGGATAGTACTAATCCCCTTATCAAGCGAATATTCGGAATTGTAATTGGATGATAATGATCATCCCAAAAATTCTTGTTTTGGCTCACAAGGAAAAAGGCAAGGCAAGCCTTTCAACGCAGGCGGTATAAGCCAAAAATTAGTTATCTTGACAAGAGTGCTGTTGACATTAGCAATGACGGTCATTTCTTGATCTTTTGGTTTTGGTCCATAAACGGCAAGAGGCAAGAGTATGAGCTGCTTTGTGTTTCGTCCTTCGATCTTTCTGGTGAAGGAAGTTATATTTCCTTCATTTTCATAACTGATCAGTGATCATTTTCATTGCTCAATATTTTCTTTTTATGTGCGCTATTATGGAGGTACATGTTAGGATCGATATGACCCCCATGTTACAAAAACGAAAACAATAAATGGATATCTTTGTCCAAGGGCGTATTAATAAGTAATGCCTCCAGTGCCTCCACGGCTATAACTTTATCACTAATCGGTATGTTGTTCACATATAAGTGTGAAATAATAGTATAAACTGCCCTCTACCCACTGATATAGTCACAATTCCACATAATTGCCATTTACACCAATACACTTACGCCAACGTATTACGGTTTGTACGGAAAAGTCTGAAGTCTTCGCACAGCACTATTTCCGCACCTTCGTTAGCACTTCTGTATCCCAAGAGAAACGCTTGCCCTTGAGATAATCTTGAAATTTCCGAAAGAGGAAAAACGCAACATGTGGGCTATAAGTGGATGAGGTAAAACGTCATGAAACCGAAGCTTCTATACGCGTTCTCTGGCTTGTTGCCATGATGCAGAATTGGCAGTTTGTCTGGACGAACCCTATAACTTCGCTCGCGCATTTCAGATTTGTTAGGGCATTAACATATCCTTCGGAGTTGACGGTACACCACGTTCCAAAAATTTAATATGAACGATACCTTTGAAAATCCAGAAAACGGTTATCATGGCTTTTCCCTCAGATGAAACTGGTTTGAGTTTTTTCGGTTGTGGCGAATTTTTATGTCTGTGGACTGACATCGATTGATTAATTTCAAGGTTGTAATCATGTGCCCACGACTCGCCGCCAGTCACAATTCTGTTGAGATAAACATCACCTTTCTGGTTCGAGTTGTTTCCAAATTTGTATTTGGTTGGATTCCTTAGTAAGCATTCGGTACGTCCAACGTACGCATATTTTCCTTACTTCAGCACATTGCAGATAATATGTAATGTACTCTTTCTTGAAAAACACCCATACCCTATTGGCAATTTCAGTTTGTTTACAACGTCGCGTCGACGCTCACGCACCTGTTCCTCAACGAGAGCTACCTACCCTTCGCCACACGGAGACAATAGTCTGCTACTTGTGTTGCAGATTCATTTTAACTGGATTTTCACCTTTTACAGTCCTTACCCACCACCTAACAGTACTCACATCAACACACGGATCACGCTATACGACACTCGGATGTCAATGGACGCCGCAGTAAAAAATGTGTAACAGCTCGATAGTTTAATCGTACGTCATTTTTAGAACTGTCATGTGGAAGCGCGATGTTGCCGAGAAGTAACAAACGATGGTTTGGAACTCCATAATTAGTTATATTACAAGAATAGCAAGTAATTTCACACAAATATTTACTTTAAAAATAATTCAACGCGTTTCAGTGCCATTGTCGTTACCAAGAGTAATAGATTATTATTATCTAAAAATTTGTTAGTTTAGAGGGCACATGAAAATAATTATTTATTGTAAAAGGGGGAAAGTAAGTGATTTTAACGAGCGGAGGGAGGCAATTATAGTAGGGAATGGCCCATTTGGACGCGACCGTTTGAACGCAGGGACGTTTGAACGCAGAGACGTTTGAACGCAGGGACTTTTGAACGGAGGGAAGTTTGAACGCAGAGACCTTCGAACACAAAATTTAAAATTTTTTTAAACTATTACCGTTTAAGTTTAGTTTAGAACACATTAACAAAAACTGAGAACCTGTAAATATGTGTTAAAAGTTTGTGTATTTATATATTTAGAAAAGAAAAGAAAAAAAGAAGACCATTGTAAAAACCTTCGTGTGAGGGCGGACCTCTGTGTACATGGGGGCGAAGCATATTGAATCGTTGTTAGGACCTCTTAAGTTTTTTTTTTAAAACAGGTTCGCGTAGCGAACCTGCCATCTAAACATACTTTTAATATTAAGACGTAGGTCTTTTTTTGACCTAGTAATAATCAATTAATTAGTGGATTTTAAGGGATGTGGACAAAAGAATTAATGGATTTTGAGGGCGGTGGACTAAAGAACTAGTGGACGTAGCGGCCAGTGGACAAAAGAATTAATGGAAAAATAATTTAAATTTTGTGTTCGAAGGTCTCTGCGTTCAAACGTCACTGCGTTCAAACATCCCTGCGTTCAAATGGCCTGCGTCCAAACGTCTCTGCGTTCAAAAGTCCCTGCGTTCAAACGTCCCTGCGTTCAACCGTCTCTGCGTTCAAACGGCCGCGTTCAAACGATCGCGTTCAAACGGTCGCGTCCAAACGTCCTAGACCCATTATAGTAATAGTAGTAGTATTCATCATCTGAGATTTCATAGAAAAATGAGTAAAATACTGGCTTGTGATTGGCTCAGCATTCATTTGCTTGCAGTACATGTCCATTCTTCCTCTAGGGAAATGAGCCCCGCATATGTAACTAAAAATCGTGCCATTATATACCTACAGAGTGTAGCTTGAAAATGCCCGCGTACCTATTTTTCGTGTTTTTAAACAGCAACTCCCATTTTTTATTGCATTATTGGATTCTAGGTAAAATTTCAGTTCTTTTGATACCCACATGTCAATATGTATCTACAATAATTTACGCTATATCTTAGCAACCGTATGTCCAAATCGAACATAACGTAGACTCTAATTGCACAGTTTTGTATTCCTAAGATAAATTGTTATATAACCGAAATTGATAATCCTTGCGGATTTAATGTTTTTGGGCTTAAAATCTTAAATTATGGAATATGTAAAAAAAACGCTAAAAAACATATCACTTTTTATCATTTTTTATATCTTTTTAAAAAGTTTTATGCGTTTCGCACCTTCTCGTTTTTTTAATTAATTAATTTAATTTAGGCTTTTAGGAAGAAGAGGTGATCATCAAATGACAATTATTATTATACGGACCACTTTACGCAGACATTTGCAAAGAGCAGTGCAATTTAATGATTTTTTCCTGCAATTGCATCGGTTTCTACAATTCTGCTTGCAACCACATTTAAGAATCTCAATGCAAGCGGGGCTGACTTCCGGAATTGTTATCCACACGGGAAGGAATCTGTGATCGAGTTTCTTCCACCCATGTTGAATTGGATGTGGGGCTTGAAGCTCAGCCTTATGTGCCCTGCTCCAAATGGTAGCTTGGTAAGCTGCTCTCTTGCCGTGTAATAGGAGAGCGTCTTGTGTCGGGTGCATCACTTCTAAACTTTTGTTTCAGTGACAGAATATTAACTTTCGTTGTTGATTAATGGATTCTGCACCGCCTCTATAAACTTGAATAAAGAAAGGCTTCAAAGCTTTGAACTTTGTAGACTGCAAATTTCATTACTGCGAATGGATTTTCCATCATTTGGACGATGACTTGAATTACAGTGTCTGGGTTGCTTTTCCAGGCACTCAATTCCGGCCTTTTAGACTTTTAGAGTGTCCTCTCAGTGAGGAAGTGGAGTCATAACCCATAAGTGTGACAAACAATGGACGTGCAAACTACACTGCTCTTTGCAAGTGCCCTTGTGTAAATTAATCCGTATAATAATAATTGTCATTTGATGTTCACCTCTTCTTCCTAAAAGCCTAAATTAAATTAATTAAACGGAATCGCCAATGGTGCATAAGCCTTCAAAAATTGATTACACTTATTTAATGTATGTATTTAGTAGTAATTCGCGTATTTTGTAGAGAACAAACTTATGGAATTTTTAATTTGGCCTGTAACTACCAATTATTGTGCTAAGCAAGGGTGCGGTACCTATTCCTAAATCTTGTATATTTTCGTAACCAGTGCTCGGATTTCGTTGATTGTTTTTACATTTTATTCATAAAAGCGAGATCTAAAAGATTAATAATAATAAAATAAAAAGTAATATGTTTTTTACCGTTTTTTACATATTCCATAATTTAAGATTTTAAGCCCAAAAACATTAAATCCGCTAGGATTATCAATTTCGGTTATATAACAATTTATCTTAGGAATACAAAACTGTGCAATTAGAGTCTATATATGTTCGATTTGGACATACGGTTGCTAAGATATAGCGAAAAATAGGTACGCGGGCATTTTCAAGATATCGGCCGTTCAACTCCCCCCCCCCCCCCCTCTAATATTGTTCAATGGGTCATTGATAACAATCCTGGAGGGGGGGCCAAACTTTTACACGCTTGGTAACTCCCAACATTACATTGTTACGTACTATTGGTGTCGTTTTCCACTCTCCTTTAGAGAGTTTGGTGTGGGTAAAGGAGTAGTTTATACAAGAAGTAGGTACGGTTCATTCTATAAACGATTGTAAGTCATTGCAAAAATTAAAAGTAGTTTGGAAATATTGCTGGAAATATTTATGCACGATCTTGTTTAATGACGATTACGTGATCTGGTACTGAGCATCAAGGTATTCACTCTTAGAATATAAAAAATATTCACTAGATTGTGTTAATCTTTGCTTGTGTGTTCATAATCGGTGATTCAGGCCCAATAAAACCTGTAGAGGGGGGATTGAAAAGAACTTTATATAGCTTCTTGATGCTGTGCTGTTGCAGTCTAATATGACTATGTTGTTGGACCTTTCAGTCAAAGTGCTCAAAAAGGGATTGCATTGTCTAATTTACGTTTCTTGGTAAATCACAGTTATCGGAAGAGCTGAAAGGATCTATGATGCTGAGCGTAGGTATTCCAAAAAGGTAGAATAATTCTAATATTCAAATCTACACACTTGATGAATTTTGTAGAATTAGTATAACCCTTAACGTATGAGATAATTGGATTTAATATAATTTCATATATCGTCCGTTACAAAAATAGAACCATATATTATCAAACAAAACATACCATTAACTTGCAAGATTTTCTCATTTAATATTAAAATAACTTCATCCTAGCCCTTAAACTTGTAGAAAATTAGAGATACCATTTTCACTTCGTAACAAATTGTATCAAACCACTCTCTATAGAAATATAAAATCAAATTTATTACAAGTTTAAAATTAAATTAAGAACGTTGGTGTAATTAATGACAACCAAGAAAATTGTGTCAAAGGGGATGTTTTAGAAAAAGGGCTGCGAGAGAATGTTTAAGTGAGCATTGCGTTATAATTGGGTCGATCGAAGAAGTGCAATCTGCAATTTAGTGAATTTAAAAGCAACTGTTACTAATTTCCCGTGAGGGAGACATTTTGGATTGATTTTAATCAGAATTAGTGGTATTATTCGCCTCGTTTCGAAAAGTTTTGTTCCCAATCACATTAAATTTTCCTAGTTAAAATTGCCTATTTCCAACTAAAAATTATTTGACTCATTTAAATAGAATACCCCGTATATTTTTACACCATTCGAAAGCTGAGTTCTTTAGCTTTTTAAAAATGTCTACATGTGTCATTTAACTTTGACAAATAAAGAAGATACGCTAATTTTTATGAATGCGTGCACTCTCATTAGTTTTAATATAGCCATAGTAGCTTTTCTTATTTCGTTTAGTCAATAATCACGTTTAAAATGTGTCAGTTTCAACTGGAACACGCTGTATAATTTAGTGTATTTATCCACTATTATTTGTACCGGCGCGACGTTGGAAACTAAACAATGTAAATAGATCTAATAAGAAGTCATTTATTTGAATAGTTTTAAATAAATGTATGAGGCAGCTAAAAATTAGATGTTTAGACAGAAGTATATCTACACTGAATAGATGTTGTCGATCCAGTTTCGTCTAAATGCAATGGTATGATAAGCCGACTTTTTAATAGTCCGGTGTTGCCATTTTTCTTCAATTTGTAATATTTAATAAAGCTTACAAGTGAGAGATATTTAGGGCGTATTTTATATTATGCAGCGTATACAATAGTGCGAGAATTACTTTTCCCCGTTTGGTTTTAATGATCGCTATATACATTATTCAAATGTGTAACCCACGTGATCAGTTATATTAAATTTTTTAATAAATCATTATACTGTAATGTAACGCGCCTGGCAGCTTCGAATTTAAATGTTTCCCGCTATAAATTTGTACGATCTGAAAATTGTATAGAAGCAACAGTTAGACCGCTGAACTATAGGCATTAATGTATGGTAGAATGTGCTTATGCTACACAATTAAGGTAGCGGAGAGAGAGATTGTCAGTTCACGGGGAGAGAAGGAAAGAAATGTCAAAGGTTTACGGTGCATGTGTGTAGTGATGTGTGTCCTCGCTATCTTCGTAGATAAGTATGTATTTATTTTGATACACTTACACGATTTCCTGGTTTATTTAATAAGTAACTCCTATCACGAATTATTGATAAAGTTAAACTACGTAATTACGTGATGTCTTCACTTGGGAAATGGCTTTATTATTTGTTACGTATTACAAGGGAATGCTTTAGTCAAATTTCAGGTACGCATATTTAATGCGATATCAGAGTTTTGCGCATTATGCAATTTTATTTATAAGATGCATAATTATTACATTGTAGTTACATTTTAACAACTTACTTGTACACGATCGCGTCAGGTGTTATTTTATGGGGGCGTAAAATCTTTGTTATATATATGTACTTGTAGCTATAAGCCTATAACCATAATCTATTTATTGATAGCAGTGAAATATTTGGTACCATTTGAATTATTTTAGAAAAGTCGACCGTTTTGTTCAACAAGTTGCGCCCTCTATTGGTAAACGGAGATAAGAAATTGTTGTGGTTTTGAATTTTTTTGGTAATATCAAGTATTGTCTTTATATCAAGACCAATCCTGCCAAAATCAAGCAACCCGTTTTGAAGTTACACGATTTTTTCCAGTAATACGTAATTTAGTTCCCCCTCCCTTCATTTTCACAGCAATCGTAAAAATTCATTAAACAAAGTTTTATATATTGATCACTACTTTACAATGAATATATTTTTTTAAATACATTACTGAGGAAAATTGACCACAAAATGGTAGTCTCAAATTGAAATCAGTGAAACGCCATCTGGCGGCAATTGTAGGAAATTGAAAATAATTTCCACCTTTTTCTCTTGCCACATTTATTACAAGATTTTTTATTTCACTGCTTAATCTCAAATAGTTTCTAAGTTATGGCCGGCCTCCTTTCTTAGTTGTACAGGGTGGGCCAAATTATACACTTTCTTATGGAAACATCCTTTATCTTAAGAGATGGAAAAAAATGGACCTAAGTGTCTTGTGCTCAATTTTAGTGAGAAAATCACTGGCGTAAACAGAATTCAGCTATCTCTAATCGTTTGGCCATTAGGGGGCGTTTCTCAAATTTTGTCGATTTCTTTAATTCTTAATAATCTCCTAATAACTTTCTTATTATTAAAGATAAAGTGATTTTGGCAAAATCTTTCCTCGTGTACTTTCTTACGTAGAATCCATTGGGATGGACAGTTTTTATACAGGGTGTTTGGTTTTTTGTGTACGACCCTAACCTACATTTTTTCATATGGACCATCCTGTATATTTTGGGGTTTTTGAAAAGAGGGCAAAATTTCCTAAATTTTGATGTATCATTTGTTATATTTATGTTAAATATTATTTTTATGCATTAAAATATTTTGTTTGCGCACATCTAGGTTCCCATCATGGTTAAGAAAAAACGGCAGCATGATTTAAAACAACATTGTCTTAGTTATCTGGAAATTTTAATTATCTCCAAATATTTTTATTTCAAACAACAATGTATTAAATGCAATATTGCAAATAATATTTAACATAAGTATAACAAGTGATACCTCAAAATTTAGGAAAGTTTACTCTCTTTTTAAAATCCCCAAAATATATAGGGTGGTCCGTATGAAAAAATGTATAAAAACTGTCCATCCCAATGGGCTCTACGTAAGAAAGTGCTCTAAGAAAGATTTTGCGAGAATCATTTATCTTTAATAATAAGAAAGTTATGGAGGATTAAATAAATCGACTAAATTCGAGAAACGCCCCCTAGTGGCCAAGCTGTTAGAGATAGCTGAATTCTGTTTATGGCAGTGATTTTCTCATTAAAATTGAGTTCAAGGCAGCTAGGTTAATTTTTTTTCTATCCCTTAAGATAAAGGATGTTTCTATAAGAAAGTGTCCAATTTGCCCCACTCGGTACACTCTGTACATCAGATGATACGATGCGCAATATGTAAGTTTTGATTGTCCGCGAGCAGGAATTTGCGCTTGAATCGTATCATTGTACAATGTTGGGTCAGCCTGACGTCAAAAATATTTTTCACTAATTGCTCTTTAAATTTTAGTTTCAAATTCAGCAAAAGCCGAATAGTTTCAAATCTTGCTGATCACAAGAGTTATTCCTATCATACCATCGTCAGCTTTTTTATTATCGTCATGTCCCTGGTTGATTGCAAATGCCGGAAAACCCTTTCAGCGGACATTTTCCTTTGTGGTGGCTACTTTTTTTTGCTGTGCAATTCTAAAAGTTGTCTGTGTTCTTTAGTTTCAGTAACACTAGTAATCGACAAGTGTTGAGAAGAAGTTTCTTCACCGCAGAGGAAACACCTCCAGAAGAAGTGGGTGTGAATTTTTTGAAATTGTTAGCTGAGTTTTCCCCATTTTATTTTTCATTATCGGGTGTCCATCCTAATTTTTTATCTCATATATCTTTTTTTCTAAGAAAGACTCCTGATTTCACCGTAATGACTTGGGCACTTTTCCTTCTCCTAAAGGTAACTTCTACCCGGAGATTCAGGTGACCGAAGACAGAGTAAAAATGTAAAATAAAAACAAAAATTAAAATTACTGATGTAAGCAGGACCAGCTTCCGGGTATGGTCATTCGCGATGAAATAATTTTAAAGATAATATACATTCACGCTCTCCGAGTGTATGGACTTCTACCAGAAATGGCGTACCCGCTGTGTCTGTAATTATCACTTTTTTAATGATTTTTCACAAAACAAACACGACCATTTAGTACTATTGTATTTTTACAAATAAGTTTCAATATTTAACAATATTGAAATTAGCTGTGACCTTACTTTTCTCGATTATAATATCTGTCGAGTACCTAACCATTAAATAGGGTTGGAAAATATTTCTTCAAATTTTCTTTTTTGGAAAAGCACATTTCTCTATAAATACACATCTAAGTTTTCCGGGACAACCGGTTCGATAAACACATAACATAACTCCGTCCTTACCAATACCACGAAGTAAATATTTGCACAAATACATTAGACCCTGAAATGGAATGTTGTTGAAGAGAAAATCGTTAATTTTCTGTGCAAGAATAAATTCATCCCAATTACTGCAGTTATAGGAATTTCAGAGGAATTTCTGAAATCGATAGATTTACTGAGATAAAAATTTGAATTTCACGGTGCAACACATAACGGTTCTATATACGAAACATAAAGGAGGTTGTATGTTTAGGAAAACAAGGGATAAAATCTTATTACTCTAACAACATTCACGTGCAATATAAAACATAGGTATATTCTCGAAATTGGGTTATAGAAAAACATGACCTTTTTTTTGGTTCTCCTCTGTATGTTGTTATATCAGTGGAAGAGTTGTATTTTTATTTGATATAAATAATACTAACTAAATAAAAATAAAAAAAATAAAAAGAAGAATACTTTTTTTCCTATAAACCTTCAAATGACAAATTACTCAATGTTGAATCTTTATTAAAGTGCATTGTAGTTGGGCAATTCAGGGAAGTTATAGAATAGAATATATATTTCTAATCCTTTTATTTTGCGTTGCCATTGGTCTCTTATTAGTATTATATGGGAACGCTTTTATCAATAACATCAAAAGGTACGTATAATACCGTTTCACTACAACCACTTCAAATAAAAATGGTAGGGAAAGTGTTTGCATTAAGACTAAAATTCAACCGATTTATCTTCGAACGTAATTGGGTTTAACATTTAGCTTATTTTCAGGTTATAGATAATAAGATAAGTAATCCGATTTTTTAGCAGGCAAATAAACGTATATCATTTTCTTTAGATGTGATTTCAGGACTGTCTCGAAATTAAATAAGCGGAAGAGTAAAATATAAGCGAAATATGCACACATTTTCATTCAAAGAAGATGTTTCTTCAAAAGCGCTTTCATACACTAAAATTTGTAGCTGAAAATACCTATAAAGTACATATAAATGTTCTGGTAAATATATGCTTTTGCACTCTTTAAAACAAATTTCATTTCATTTGCTTGACAAGAAAGAGACACGGATTTAAATGAAATAAAAACACTTCCTCTCAAGTGTAAACTTTTCAATTTGTTTCGAGTTATCTAGCAACGAAATTCGAGACAAACTAACTATCTATTCAAGACGCAATTTCCTTCTTCAAAAGTTAACACAAAGATGTTTTTGTTATCCCTCACACAGAATTACTTCTGTCAAATATGCTTCAAATGAAAATGCTGTGATTGTATGTTCAAGTATTTTCAACGACGTAAGTCCGTTCGTAAGTCCGTTCGTTAAATACTTACGTTAGATACACACCCTAAAAGAGTTAGATACTGTATTTGCGCTGTACGTGCGCTCGGATTTTGTTTTCGAATTTCGAAATTTTAATTTCGGATTCGGGTTCTTGATGAAAAAGTATTAAACAAAGTGGCCTTAGTTTTCTGATATTAGGTATTTCTACTTCGATAAGTTGGTCAAAATGGCCGCCGAAATGTGAAATTTACGAGTTCGTATGTTTCAGATGTTTCTTTAAAAATTAGGTTTCGGTATGTTTAGTGTGACTTGTGTGATACACCTAATGTAATGATTTTTGATTTTTCGAGAAAACTACCCTTAATACACGGTTTCCCCCATTTTGTATGTGAAAAAACTGAAAGTTGGTGCTTTTCCGTATTGGGAGTGGTGAGGGGTAGTTTAAATCCCTGTCATTTACCGAACCCACAGAGGAATATTAATAAATGCCTATAGACCCCTACCACCTTTAATTATTTATTCTGTAACGTTTTCTGGCATCATAAATGTCCCACTGAACACAGTACATCCATGAAACGTTTCTAAATGTTGCATAAGGGTTACAAATGAAACATTCCTAAGAAACATCTAAGACACATTACTGGTACATTCCTGTCGAAAGCGAATAAATGGTAATGTCTAATAAACGTTTCAATTGATATGTTACATAAAATACAAAACATACACATTACAACACGAACGTTTTAGATATGTATCCAAAAATGCATCTTTGTGATGTATTTTTTGGAATGTGATAACGTATAACATTTTAGAAACGTTACAAATGTGATGTTTCGTTTGAAACAAAATAGTCATATCTCAAAGTTAACGTTACGGAGTTGTGTTTAGTAGTGTTGTACCAGAAACCTTATCAGTTGAAACATATCGTAAGAAACACATCATACACGTTTCGGTGTGAACGTTTTAGATATGTATCCAAAAATACATCTCTGTGATGCATTTTTTGGAATGTGATAACGTATAACATTTTAGAAACGTTACAAATGTGATGTTTTGTTTGAAACAAAATAGTCATATCTCAAAGTTAACGTTACGGAGTTGTGTTTAGTAGTGTTGTACCAGAAACCTTATCAGTTGAAACATATCGTAAGAAACACATCATACACGTTTCGGTGTGAACGTTTTAGATATGTATCCAAAAATATATCTCTGTGATATATTTTTTGGAATGTGATAACTAAAGCTAGGATGCCTTTATTTATAAATGGACAAACATAAGGCAGACCCTATTTAAAATCCGTTTTAGAGTACGCACTTTCCAAAAATGCAAATTATTCTGCCTTTTTTGGTTTCTGTTAGTTTTATTGCGTTTTTTACCTTTTTTTTTTGATATTTTCGCGTAAGTATTTCGTACCTTTTCTGTAAATTTTTTTTAGTTTTTTGAAATGTAAGTAAGTATTTTTTAATTTTTAGATTTTATATAGGTATATTTTTCTGGGTAATTTCTAAGAAAGCAAATTGTTTGAAAGGAAAAGGAATTTGGTATACAAACTGAATACAAACTTTGTCTATAATATTTAAGCCTCTTACAATAATAACACGGATGAGTCATTTTCCTTACTTTGAAATATTTCCCATTGTATTATTTCTACCTGCAAGCTGCACCTACATACAGTCTTTGTTGAAATTGCACCCTTAGTCATTATGCCGAGTTAAGCGTATTTTAATTAGCCAGAAAACTTTATTGAAAAAGAATACCAGCAGATAACATCTATCAACTGTAATTACTTTTTCAAATAAATATTTGTTTATCTATACTTAAATTGATGTATGTGTTGATTTTATCTCGACAGTTTTCGCTTTTCCGTGCCATTTTTCTCCTTTTTTGTCTTTTTAGATCCTTTTTTTAAATTATTTTTTATGCCTTTTGCCTGCCTTTTTTAAAATTTCATTTGGTCTAACTATCCCAGCTTTAGTGATAACGTATAACATTTTAGAAACTTCATTAAAAATGTGATGTTTCGTTTGAAGTCATCTTTCAAAGTTAATGTTACTTGTATTTAGTAGCGTTGTACTAGAAACCTAATCACTTGAAACATATCGTAAGAAACTAAAAATACACGTTTCATGTGAGTGTTTTACATATTTATCCAAAATTACAATTTAGTGTTTAATTGGAAGGAAAAATTTCCGTTTCCAAAAATAGATTTATTCATCATAAGTAGATGGGTAATATTGCACATCTAAATGTCTTATTTGCCAGCGAGTCGGTAGCTCAGATAGTGCGTAGCTGTTTTCTGAATTCCTAAAGAAGCGACCGATGTTCGAATCCCACTTGAAGCAAAACGATTTTTTCAGCATCACCGATCTCCTTCGAGTCTACACTAAGAGAATTTTGGGGGCCCTGGAAAACAAGCCACCGGAGTACATGGGGCCCTGCAGGGCCTGCGCACTGGGAAAAGAGCCCCTCAGAGCAGTTGGGGCTCTCGGTACCATAGTTTCTACCACATCTCAATTTTTTTATACTCAGGTATGTTTCAAATGAAACATATATGAGACATTTCAAATATTCACGTATGAAACATTTATAAGGACACATTTCTCCTACATATCAATAAATTACTCTCCGATATGTTTCTTGAAACATATATAAAATGTTTCGATGTAACGTTTCTGTGTTGTTTCAAATCTAGGTTTCTGAAGGCGGACATTAAACATCTATGTTATGTGTATGATACGTTTCTGTCGCTGTTTCGGAGATGTTTCATGTTTCAGAGATACGTTTCTAAAACATTTCAGAAACGTTTTTTTGCACTGTGGGGTTTATTTCACACGGAACTGATACGGAGTATTTTTCTCAGCAACTACTAATATGAGTGTAAAATACGACACATTCTACTTCTATTTCTAAAAGAAATTGTCTGGAGCATATTATAAAAGGTGCCCTCCTGTGGGGGGGGGGGGGGGGGGTGCTGTCATCATTTCTGTCTACTTAACGAAAATGGTTAACATACGCCGCGGTATGGGGATGATTGGTTCATACTAATAGTAATAAGCAATAACGGTGTGCAGTTTCATGCGATCTTCTCTCAAGCTAAGCAATGAATGGTGTAAGGAACACTCCTAGTCCGTTATCAAGGTAAAAACAGAGATACTCCTCTGCTTTTCCCAAAACACCACCAGTTATTTGACTCAATGAAATACCTAGGTATTACACTTGACTCTATAGTCAACAGGAGTAAACATATCCAGTTTAAATCGGAAATCACTAATAGTGTCTTCTGGCAGTTTCGCGAATCTTTGAAGCCAATCTCCAAAGTCTATCCTCTCGCTGTACATTGCTGTGAGTAGACTTATGTTTTGGCATGTTGAAATTGTGTGGTGGACCAGAACGGGACTCTATAGTACGTCTCAATCATGTGCAAAGACTAGCATACCCCGCTGCCCGCTGAGTCCTAGCCTCTTTTCCATATTGATTGGGGATCTGGGGGACGTGTTACAGAGTAATCAGAGCGGTGGTATAGTGATTGGAAACAAGAAAGTGTGGGTGTTAGGATATGCAGATGATCTAGTGCCGATGGCGACGAGAGATGGTGAGATGTGGGAGATGATCAGGGTAACAAGAAATACACGGAGAAAAGAGGGCTCGAGGTGAACGTAAACAAGTCCAAGATAGTGGAGTTTCAGAAGAAGAGGGGTAGAAGTAAGAGGAGAGAATGGAACTGGGGAAACGAGGCTATTGAAAGCGTGGATGAGGTAACGTACCTAGGGTACAAGATAAGGTACGATAACAAAGATAATGGACACATCAGAGAGTTGGCAAGGAAAGGAAATGCGGCAGCCGTGCAAGTGTAGGGCCTGGGAGAAAGATGGATGGGGGGTGATATCCGGAAAAGGGCGTGGTTTTTGATAGACTTGTGAAAAGTGTGATGCTGTACGGGGCGGAGGTGTGGGGGTGGGAGGAAAGAGCGCAACTAGAAAATATACAAATTAAATATTGGAGATGGGTGCTGTAGTTAGACAGGAAAACACCAGGTTATGTGGTGGAGGAGGAGGTAAAGATGAGGAAGTTACGTATAGAAGCGGGAAGGAGAGCGAAGAAAGGATGGAAAGAAAGGAGGAAGGGGTATCTTAAGATGTATGTGGAACGAGGTGAAGAACGGTAAAATAAGGCAGGAGCAGAAGGAAAGAAGGAGATATTATGAAAGAGGGGGATATGCAAGAGAGGAGGTAAAGTGGAAGAGAGAGGCGGGACGGGATATAACCTCGGAAATAGTAAGGAGAGATGAGGATGTACAAACTCAGGAAAGAAGGATGAAGATAAGAGAGGGAAGGTTCAATGAAAATACAAGATCTTAGTGACGGAAGATTTGCCAAGATACCTAAATGGAATAGGTAACATACAGAGCAAGAGGATAGTGGCTCGATTTAGAGTGGAAAAGGAGGAGAACGATAACAAATATTGGCTGGAGGTGGAGAAGAGGCTGTGTAGACTGTGTGGAGAAGACAGAGAAAATATAGAGCATTTGGCGGAGAACTGTGGGGAACTAAAGGAGCATGAGGGGGGGGGGGGAGAGGGCTGCTAGGGGAGGATGGAATGGGGAAAAAATGGATGGAAGAGGTTTTAGAGTGCAGAAGAAGAAAGGGAGGGTATTAATGTGTGTGTGTGTGTATATGGATATAGTTAGACAATAGGGATAGTGGATTTATGTTGGATGGCTGGGGTATTGTATGGGGGAAATAATATGTTTAAATAATCTATTTAATTTTAGTTTGGTTTGTTTTGCTTAGAAGCGAATCCTTTGTTAAATTTTGAATATAACAAATAAAATTGATTGATTGATTGATTGACTAGCATACCGTGCGTGGGGTCAACTTTTTTTTTTGGAACACTAATACAATACTTCCCTTTTACTCCGTACTCAGGAAGTAAAAACCACTGTCCCTTTATTTTTTGAAACCTATTGAGTCATGATAGGTACGTAATCATCACCCTCACCCTTCTGTGGAGTGGATCGGGGGTGAGTTTTGAAAACTTAAATGGGAACACCTATTTTTATTGCACCGTTGAATTCTCCATAAAAAACTATTCTCAAATTGCAAATTTCACCCCCAACTGCAACCCCTTTTTTGGAGGTGGGAAGGGGGAAATTTGCACATGTCCGCAGAAAAACGATCTTTTTTTACTTTTTTTCCTCTACCTAAACATTTATTCGTGATTTACAAAGTGCCCGTCATCCTCTCCGCTCCCATCTCCCTTAAGGGTAGACAGAAAAACAATAACTCATTTGTGCAGAATCCGCCGTGCTTGTACCTAAGGTGGGAGGGGGGGGGGTTAGTTATTGAACTGTTTAGAAGCAAATAACTCGATAACTGATCGAGTTACACGAATCAAACAAGAGTAACTTTTTTTTGTAGAATCTAACGCTTTTCCATATTTTATTATTAGTTTGCTAATAGTTCAGCCGAAAAAAATTTTTGCTTAGATTTACTAAACACAACCAAGTATAACTAGCGCCCTCTATTAGCAATGCTAAATTAGAGTCCAAATTGGCAATCCTCATGCAAAAAAAGGTAAAACTGCCAATTTTCAAAAAGAAATTGTGAAAAAATAGAAAGTTATTGCGAAAATCAAAATTCATATTTAAACTTTAAACACCCGGTATCTCGGAAACTATCAATATTTGTATAAGGCATGTTGGGCAGAATCATCATATTTCGAGGTCTGGAATCTACAGTTCAGAGATTGGACATTCTTAATGAATCACCCTGTATAAAAATTGCAGCTTATTTTCCAAACTAAGAAGATATACGTCTTGTCCAACCCAACTATTCGGACCTATTAAACAGTTAGAACTCATAGTTAACAACCGCTTACTTAAGAACTCAACGGTGACTAAAACTAACCACTAACCAGTAGTTGAGTAATACTCACTGAAATATAAGCAACCTGGAACGCGCACGGTGCATTTAACCTGTAGGAAATAAACCGAGCGTGCGATAGCAATAACGAAGGGACATTGTGTCCTTGTTGTACTCATTCACAGTTAAGCTGTTGAAGCATTTTCATTGTTTTACGATTAATCAAACTAGTTTTTTATTACGTATACGATACAATAAAAAAAAATGAGTAAGACACAGACCGAATGTCCCTACAATAATTCCCTTTCTGTCGGCTCGGCTGTAAGTTAAGTGTAAGCGTTCCAGGTTGCTTATATTTCAGTGGTAATACTGCAACAGTCCGACAATGAGCTATACACATGTGACGTAATGCGCAATGCGTTCCAACCGCACTACTCTTACGGAAGGAGCAAGAAGAAGTTTGAATAAGTTGATAAAGCTTGTTACTTGATAAACAAGCCAAGCCTGTAATTCGCAAACATGAAGCCAAATCAAGCTTTTCTTCTTAAAAAGCTTGACTTTTAAGCCCAAGCTATTATATTTCAAGTCAAGCTACTTGGCTTGGTGAATGTCTATAATGTATTATTATGCATTCACATTTTCAGTTATAGTATACCTAGATAATGATTTTCAATTTACCTACTTTATGTTAACATGCGAAATGTAATTTTAAATAATTTTTAATAACAAAATAAAATATTCTTTAGTAATAAATATATATGTATGAATGGGTCGTTCAATCTCTTCCCTCATACTACACAGTATACATACGTTTATATTACGCGATAACACTATTAATAGACATTGATTTTGTGTTATTATAGGCGGTATTACGATAAAATTTAATACTTGCGGAGATTGCCATTACATTTACACAATAAAAGCTATTTTCGAGTAAATCATAATATGCAAGGTGTGCGGTCTTAATATGAAATTATTTTCTATCCCAAAAGTTTTATTAGGTTCACAAGTGCTTAACTTTGTCCTAGCTCTGACGTAAAACTTAATTAAAGAGTATGTGTGTCACAAAATGTGCAGTCTGCGTTCACCTTAGTCCTTACACTTGTAAAATTGTTTTACATGTAACCCTTAGCAAGCAAGAATAGTAAGCAAAACTGTTAAGAACAGGCACGCCATAAATTTGCTTTTAGATTTCCCTTTTGATTTATAGTAGAAGGTTTATTGTTTTTCTCTTAGAAAATGGAACCTATGTATCGAATTAAAATAAGCATAATCGCTTCCTCAGAGGAAGAATTCGTTTTCTCCAATAAAATTGTATCCGCATAGAAATAATAAATGAGTAACAATACAGTCCCAAATGGGGTTGTCTCTAAAGCGAAAGTCCTGTATATATCATTATTAGAAAAATGTTTCCCATGAGAAAACACACATTTTCGCTAACACTGAAAAGTTATTAAATAACAAGAAATAGAGAAAGATATAGAGAAAAGTAATATTTCACTCTGAAGTCATTTTTGATAAACTGAAATTGGTGCTTAATGGAGTGTAAATTTAGAAAATCGTTGTTTCCTACCAGATATTACGTCCTACATATATTACTGTCACGCTATATCATTTTACGAGGGACGTTTAATTAAATTGTGCGCACTTACAGTTTGGTCACTTCATAACAATTATACTTCAATTAGGTATTTTGTTGAAGTCGAAGGTGTACAGAACGTTTGCAAATTTTATGATTGTATAAACTGAAGTTGTAATGAAAGATAACGTATAATACATTATCACACCTCCCTATTAAATATACGTCACTTTATTTGATCAACGGAAAACTTTGAAACTTTTATTTGCACTTAGAACGTATACCACTAATGAACTACAGTAATGAATAAACACTGAGCATAACATTGCAAACTCTTTCTCCTCTCGGTCTATTTGAGAAAAGGACGTAGGTACTATTATGTATACGTAGCAAGTGGTCGCTATATGTGAAATATGGCAGTTTACGTAACACTTAAATGGCACAGCTCTTGAATGTGAAATATTTTACACATATTTTTGCAGTAGAAGTAGTGCCATGTGACTGATAGTGTGAAGTAGTAGATTGAATGAAAAGTTTCGCGTAATCGACTTTGCTCTAAGAAATTAATTTTCTACGATATCGGAGTGGTCTTTGCGTTACTGTTGCATGTATCGGCACCGTACCTCAAACTCGGACATCCTTTATGGAAATATCGTATACGGAAATGTCACTTATTGGGATGGCTTCGTTGACTGACACTGACTTCTGTCTAAAGTATAGAATGTGAATTCAAATTAAAAAGAAATAGAGAAAATTGTTAATGTAACGTAAGATTAGTATTAATAAAGATAGTGTATTCTGAAAAAGTCTTCCATAATTTTAATCTATACTGTATACAATATGAAACGAGTTTTTCTTTACCTACTTACCAACGTCTCTGCTGTAAAGCACGATTAAGTGAATAAAATTCTGTACATTCAGAGAAAATTACTTAACTGTATTAATGATTTAAATTTGGTTGGTTTTGAATTAATTTAGGAAATGATGATAAACCCCCTTTTTGTGGCTTAAAACAAATTTTAAATTACATTTACTTTGTAAAGTTGCAGAATTTCGCTTCAAGTTTAAAGGAAACGATATGTAATTGATTTTGAAATGCTTTTAAATACGTATACATCAAAAGATTGCGTAAACTTTGTATAATGTGCTATTTCTTGAATTGCGTGAGATGAAATCGATTATTGAGTGGCAGTGTTACATAAAATATAAGTAACTTTTGATAAGTACTACACATTACTTGTTTCAAGAATTAATCCCTGTATATTTACTAAATCTGAAAACCTTACGCCGTTAATTTGATATAATTCGCACCCTCTGGCGTTCCATCTTACGTCTAGACGGTGTTAAATTACATATTTTTATTTGATAATTCCTTTTAATAGACGGGCACATCTCGGCGGTGTGCTTTCGCACTTTGTTTTCCCTGGAAACATTGGACTACCGTAATTCGTAAGGTCCACAACTCACAAGGTGATTAGAAAACTAAGGATACTAGAACTAGAGAAGTGTATGATAAGATAATTCTACACAAAGAAGGTATCCACGTGTTATTCTACGTTTTCACGTATTTATAGCAAGATTGTGAGACCTTTGAATCGTAAAGTAACGGATTTTTTACCCCGCCAACTCGCAAGAGAACGAGAAGTCCCTCTCCACAAAAGAATATCGGTACCCTTACAGTTAGTCGGGAAGATAGTAAATTGGATATCATCAATATGAAGCTTGGTAATATTGCTACTAATTCAGAACATGAATAGTGTCTTGCGGGATGAAAATGAGGAGTTATGAGGAGGTGAAGGAGCTGAGATTGATTGATCAAGAGGGGCGAGCGAGACGAAATACTTGATCTTTAGAGGTATGAAGCATTCGGGCCGTGAGGGCTGTGTTCCGCACATAAAATCATTCTGTAGAAATGTGCTTGGAATGCAGCGCAACGTTCATGTTAATCCTGCTCACCCACTAGGTCCGGCAAGAATTAATGGCTCCATAATAGCACATAATCCGTAGCATGAGGATCGGGCGGCAATATTATAAAATTTACATTGACAAAGATTTAAATCTATCCATTAATTTTGATCGCTTTAGTCGGTTTTGTCGCTGTTGCTGTTGCTGTCGCATTTGATTGAATAGAAAACAAAACAAAACAAAAGAACAAAAAGCGACAAAATTCTTTGGGCATTTTGGCACTTCTTTTCCAATTTTTGAAAATCAACTTTGACTCCTATTCCGTATCCGTCGTAACGATTGTGTCGGCAATAAAGTGATTATTATTATTATTACAATTGCACTTTTAGAAACTCACGTTGTTTGACTTTTTGTTGCCATTAAATTCAAAGATACCTACCAATTTTTCTATGAAAACGTGCGCAAAATTGTATTTCGAAAACGAACTCCGTCATCTTCAAATCTATTTGCAGGTCAAATTCGTCCTTTCTTCCCTCCCTCTTTCACCCCTCTTTCTCTCCCTCTTCCCTCCCTATTTCCCTCCACTTCTCCGCTCTTTCACCCCTCTTTCCCTCGTCCAATTGCCTCATTATAAATACACATAGCGACTGTTTTGCATGGGTTAAGACATAATTCATTCGTTTTGCAAGGTTAGCAAGATCAGCATTGATGTTATCTATGACCCCTCCAAATTTATCTGCACTAAAAGACAGGTACCGTTGTAGGTCATACAAATAATATTTACAGTTTGAAATAACTACGGGTAGATCTCTAGTAAATATTGAGAACAAAATTGGCCCTAAGCCGCTGCCTTGTGGTACCCCGCTTCTGATTAGTACTGCATCCGATCTTGAGTTGTTTATTGTTACCGACTGTCGCCTATGCATTAAGTAACTATGAAACCATTTTAGTACTTTTATTCCAAAACCATAGAGGTTGATCACCTAAAATTATTCACTAATAATAATAATGGTATAGGAAATAATATTGTACAAAAAGAAATATCAAAAGGGAAATGAGTTCGCCATTGTAGGCGGCCTACGACCACATAATATCGAACTTATACTGTTTATTTCTCCTACTTACTTTTTCCGTTTTTAAATATATTTCTGAAGAAGAATGTATAGAAAAGAAACGTTTTAAGAAAATAAGTTTTGAAAGGCCTTCACGTGTCACGTAATCCGTCTCATTAGGAATTAATTCACATATAATAAATGGAGAAATTCTTAAATTTAGAGATGTCAACGGCACTTCAGTTTTAGTGAAGGGTATCTAATAAAATGTCAGTGTACATTATAGGCTTTCTGCTCCTCATTTTTAAGTTTAATAAGCTTCTTTAGGGATCAAGTTGCTTATTTGCGAAGAGTAAATTTCATTCGCCAGACAAACTTCTTCGCTTTAGTTTAATAAGGCGCTTTTATAGTTTTGCGACTAATTGAGATAAGACTTATGAATAAAACTCACAACAATTTATTGAGATAATAACGTTGTATGTAAATGAAAGTACCACATAAGCCCAAATAATTTTTGATTACTTCCACTTTATGTGATTACACGAATTAATTTTAACTTTGAAGGGTAATTAACCATAAAGATAATACAGAGATGGGTTTATTTTGTACGCTGTGCGGTAGTCATGGTAACTAACACGTCGGTTTATGATGTAATGGCGTACTGCGACGAAGCGCCAACATCCTAAAACCTTTCCCAGGGTATTCGTAACCTTTAACACACAAATACTCCTTCGGAATAGAACCTAATTCATCAATACGTTAACGATTACGGCGTAATTGTGAACTCGTGTAAGTAACAGCGAACATGCATCCTCCAAGCTGTAACATGGAATAATCAAGCCATTAATTCTGTATATTAACAGGGCAAACTCAAAAGTTGTACATTTTCAAAGCATAGTGACTATCATGAAAATAATGATGTACTTTGGTATACCTACGGTAAAGTGATGGATTTTTGAGTATTTAATATACGCAGCAGGCATTATAAACACTAACTTCAAAAAAAGTAAATCTGTCCTTTATCAACAAGAGAATTAACATATTTACGAGATTCAAATTAATTAAATTGGCTTGTCGGATTAACATTCATGCGGAATATTAAGAACGTTTTTGTTCATAACTATGAATAATAATTTTCAGATTAAATGTGTCAAGATTTATCATATTCCCACATCTCCCGGAAGACAAACTTAACATAGCAATTATGCTAAAACCATGTGTCCCCGAACGACAAATACAAAAATTCTTTTCTCATTTACAACCAAAAATTGTTAAGATAATGTGGCTCCTTTCCAAAACATATAAAACCCAACTAACTTAACGATATTACAAATAATGGAATGCGTTTAATGCTACAGTTATCGTTTTTATACATTTTGACCCTTATGGCAAATACCCAATTTCAAGCTTTTGCCAAATGTTTCTCGTAACTAGTAAATACCAGCAGGCACGGCGCGATTGACAGTAGCGCCTACAGAGTAACAATACTAACCAGTATTAATTCGTTAATTTTATTAAAAAAATTATATCAATATTAATGTACATAATAACGATAAAAAATTTTTTCGTATTTGTGATACATTTCCTATTTTTGACGTTGTTACATTTATATACAGGGTGTCTCACGGTGACCGTCGGTTAGAAGTATATCAAGAACTGTAAAAGCTAGAAATTTGAAATTTTACAAATGCGACATGGAGTGTTTAATCTATTAAATAAAAATATTTTCCAAATGGCAGCACTTCCGGAAATACCGGAAGTGAGCATCAACTTCTTTATTTTAAATACAAACCAGGCAATTTTTTTTCACATTCTGATGTGTCATAAAATGTTTAGTAAGTATGCTTAAAATAATCGGCGTATCAATTTTGATTGTTGATTTTTTCACTGAAAAATGTGAAAATCTTGTTTAGGAAATAAAATTGAAATTCGAAAGTGGTAAAAGTTAGGGAAATGGGATTTTAGCTTCTCAATGTCAAAAGATTGAGACACAATATTGTATGTAATGGATAATAAAAAATTGCCCGTGGTTATTGTATTTGACGTTATTTCCAGACTTAAGAGAAACTTTAAAAAGTCTCTTTTTTTAAATGGAATGCCTATTTAATTATCGGCCGATTTGATGCAGAAATAAATTTCCTTTAAATTGATATACCATGTTCCTATACCTAAAATCAATGATTACAGAGTTATTTACATTTTTCTAATTAAATTTATAAATACATACTTTACAAAACATGGTTGGCTTTGAAAATTTTCAAAAAACTTTTATTCAAATGTTTCTTATGCTTTTATGATTATTTAAAATACTATCTATGGAAATTCTTGAGTATTCAAGGTATCCGCCGAACGAACAGAACTTTCAAGGAAAACATTAAAATATCCCAATACATTGGTTTCTGCAGCGTCATTGGGGGCAATTGGCTTTGCCAAATTTCGTGGCGCATTTACTTCGCCCAAATTTAGAAAATTCTTTTCAATCATCCTGATTTTTTGTTCTATCATTGTAGTAAATGCGGATATCTTTCGTTAAAGTGTTGAGCGATTCTTTACTCAATAGTTAAAGGTTCTGCAGGTCCGAAAAGTAATACAAGCAGACTCGCGATGAATGTAAAACAAATTTAGAATATCAGCGTTTGTGTATTCCATATTTCCCAATTAAAAACAAATATTAAGCGCAAAAATCAAAATTCAAACAGATAACACTGATAAGAAACGTAAATGTAGCGTAAACTTTCAAACTGATAGCTAACTGACAACTGTCATCATAAGAAACAATTGAACAAAAATTTTTTGAAAATTTTCAAAGCCAACCATGTTTTGTAAAGTATGTAATTATAAATTTAATTAGAAAAATGTAAATAACTCTGTAATCATTGAATTTAGGTATAGGAACATGATATATCAATTTAAAGGAAATTTATTTCTGCATCGAATAGGCTGATAACTAAATAGGCATTCCATTTAAAAAAAGAGACTTTTTAAAGTTTTTCTTAAGTCTGGAAATAACGTGAAATAGATACTTAACCGCGTGCAATTTTTATTATCCATTACAGACAATATTGTGTCTCAATCTTTTGACATTGAGAACCTAAAATCCCATTTCCCTAACTTTTACCACTTTCGACTTTCAATTTTATTTCCTAAACAAGATTTTGACATTTTTCAGTGAAAAAAAATTTTTTTCTCAACAATCAAAATTGATAAGCGGATTATTTTAAGCATACTTACTAAACATTTTATGACACATAAGAATGTGAAAAAAAATTGCCTGGTTTGTATTTAAAATAAAGAAATTGATGCTCACTTCCGGTATTACCGGAAGTGCTGCCATTTGAAAAATATTTTTATTTAATAGATTAAACACTCCATGTCGCATGTGCAAAATTTCAAATTTCTAGCTTTTACAGTTCTTGATATACTTCTAACCGACGGTCACCGTGAGACACCCTGTATGTGTTTGTTTGTCTAGGATTCGCTATCGGGACTACAGACTGGCCGAATTCGCAGAATAGGTACAAGGTGTATCTAATGACAATGCACAACTCAATACATAAAGTAGATCTAGGAACAGCGGATTTCCAAACATCTCTACGTGCATCAACTGCTTTGGTTATTAACACTCAGTCAGGAAGTTCCACCATCAACCAGGGATCTTTATCGTTTCGAGCATCTTATCGACACGGCACCTACAATTTTACTTCCTATCCGAGAGGAAGGCGTGTTTCACTTTTTCTCCTATTAGAAAAACACATTTTCTAAAATGAGCAATAACAAAATGACGATATTAAAACTTTGTGACGGAATATTGGTAAAAATGGGGCAAAAAACCAAAGGATTATATTACTCTACGTGAGGATGCAGAATGTTGAAAGTGTTTTTTTCAGAGGAACGCTTTTTTTGAATTGGTATATGGATTTTATGAACATTTGCCGCTGCAAAACAACTTGAAGATTATCCAGCGCATACACAACACAGGAATCAAAAGATATCTACAACTTAACCATGTTCCTACCATGTTTCTTAAAAGTTTTCTTAAAATCCGCCTGTTGTTCATTTCTATTTTGATGCGTTTTATGTTGTTACAGTTACAGTGAATGGGAATGTATGGCTAAGATAATAATAATTAATAAGTAGTCTAGTTTCGCCTGTAAATGGATTTTTTTAAGGAACGAAAGACGTACACGTGTCTATCCCTAAAAATAACGGCGCAGTTCACAATATGATGCTGTCAGATTGTTGAATTTGGATCAAAGCTAAAGATTTCATGTAAATGTGTACCACATAATCCACTTCGACGTACACATGTAACAAATTTTCTACCAAATTATTCCGATCAAAGGATAGTAAGGGAGAAACCTGTACTCGTTTTGACGAAGATCCTAATTTCCTGAATCGTGTCACCATGGACGAAGCCTGACTAAATTTCAATGTGCCTGCAGGGGCGTAGCGAGCTTAACTCGCGCCCGGGGCACAATACCTTTCTTGCGCCCCCCCCCCCCCCATTCGAAAACCATATAATATATGTATTATGTAAAATATACTCGCAAATTAATAAATAAATAAAGTCATAGGCTCAAGGTAGGCTTTAAATTTGAAACCAAAAATGTGGCTTGTCTTATCAGTCACAGTCAGTCAGTCGGTCAGTGAGTTAGAGATTTATTAAGTAGATATTTTAAAAACACAGAATTTTTTTGTTTTTCGGACCATTTGGCGCCCCTTTGTGAGTAGCGCCCGGGGCATGATGCCCCCTTTGCCCCCCCTTCGCTACGCCACTGTGTGCCTGAGATGAAACAAGAGTAAAAATAATGGTGGCATTCGGACTCTCCATTACTTGAAAGATCTTGTGTGCAGCAATCTGCTGGTAAAAGTTCTTGCAACGATTTTTGAGATCATCGAATTATTGACTACATAGAGAAATGAAATTAGTAACAAATATGGAAGGACATAGGTACGAAGGTATCACATACATATATTCGTAACACGACGAGTAAAGAAAAACTTTATCATGTACTTGTCTCTAAGAATTATACATCATACTTTATCGGACACTAATTGAAAATGAAGCCTTGTATTGAATAATTCACTCAACGAGCCTAGGCTATTAATATAAAAGCTCTCTAAGCGTGATAATCAAATTGTTCCTGCTAGCACTGCAGCTATTGATTAAAAGTAGGTAATTACATAAAATATCAATTTTGTGAGAATTGAAGAAAGCACTAAAAATTCAAAGAAAATTGAAAATATCAATGAAAGAATTTTTCAAAAATAAAGATAAAACTTAAAAATTTATAAAACTAATTTCTGGGGAAAAAAGTAAGCGTAATATCAATAAAGAAGTTATACGTCTTGCTGTTCTTTATGAAAAATTAATTTTGATGAGTTAACTTAAAAATTTTTAAGTTTTATCTTTATTTTTGGTTGTACGCTGCAAGAATAAAATCTTCCACGTTGTGGTCAGAATACCTCACGTTTAAAAAATACTCTGAGAGTAATAGAAAACATATGGAACAATATGGAAGTATGGAAAATTACATATATGTTGAAAACGTCAACATTATTAATGTCGTCACGTCTCGCCTTTTCTCGATGAGATGATACCGGATTGAAGTCTCCGTGGAACTCTCGACGAATAAAAAAATCAAAAATTGTACAGGATAAATGTCCTAAATATACCAAGCACTCAAATTCCTTCGTGTTTTATAAGAACATTACATATTTAATGCGACCTGTTTTCCATATGTTGCGTAATAATGTTGATCAATATTTAGAACTACCCAACCCAAACACGCTTACGACCAGTAATAAAATGAAGACATCACAAATGATTTTTTAATCAATCATCATCGTCAGGCAGAGAAGGTTATAGTTTTGTAGTACCAAAGAACGTAATTACGTTCTTTGGTAGTACATACTGAACAGTTTGTCCTTTTACTTAGCGACCTTGTTATTTTCTAGTTTTAAATTCCTCACAATTTTTTCGAATGTTGATAGTTGCATTCAGTGCCGGATTTAGGGTACTTACGGCCCTAGGCCAAATTAACCCGAGCCGCCCCCGCTCCGGCCGCCCCTTAGGTGGAAAATTGAAATGTACCTTATTTCAATCTCACGTTAAAATAACTGAGTAGTTGGGTTAAGCATAAAGCACATTTCATTAATAGGTTTAATACATAACGTTTATTTTAATTTTACTTTTTAAAATTGGTACTTTCCACAATCCACCTGCAGCTGCACTCTGTAGCCTCCTATACTCTGGCAAGCGTTAATATTTATTTTTGATGTGTACGTTGGTTATTTTAATTAGATTGTATTGTTTATATGCAAAAGTAATGTATTCGATTTACAGTTGCGGTAATTATTAATTTTAGAAAATAAAAATTCAGTTTTTTTACTAAAAAATGTTTTTTTTTACAAAACGCTGCGGCCCTCTTTTGCTTGCGGCCCTAGGCCGCGGCCTAGTCGGCCTAGTGGTAAATCCGGCACTGGTTGCATTTGTAATACTTTTTCAATACGATTTCTTTATTCATCACTTTAATCATCTCATTGTAATTGGTCACCCCATTTCTAGTTAAAATAATCATCGATGGATATAATATTTCGATGTTATAAAGAAACGAGTGCTATAAAGAAAAGGGGCGCTTCTTTACTACTATCAAAGAGTAATTTGATACTTAATTCTTCGAGAGAGTAACAACCTAAACTGCATTTTATTCAATTATACAATCCATTATGCAAAGTTGCTCATTTATTATATTATAAATGGCGGCCGGAACCGATTCATCGGAAAGGAAGTTGCTAACTCGATCTAAAGGTGAACAGTTCGAAGCAACGTTTACCTATAATAATTAGGAGAGATCGTAAAAATCGCTCGGTAAGTTAGACGTAGTTAATAGAATTTTAATTGATGGAGAACTACAATAGGACTTCTTACCTATTAACTATACTATAATATGTTAGCTCACGATATTATTGAACCATCTAAAAGCGGATGAGCCTGATGAGCCTCACCTGTGTGCTTGGTTAATCATTATTGAAAACTGAACGCGATCACCAATAAGGATGCGTATCTTTTACCATTATTTATGTGTGTATCGTCCATTTTAGATCAAACACGCGACACCTTATAAAAACGACATATTGGCAAGTTGAAGTCGCTGATATATTACGACCTTATATGGATTTTACTGTATCTGGCCGTTGACTTTTGGTTTAATTATCGACAACGAATTATCGATAATATCTTGGGACCTGCGTTGCAGCCCTTTGTTTTGGTTTATTTTGACATCTCTATTTCCTCTTAAGTTTTGCAGTTCTCCAGTTCTGAATTAAAATATGTCGGTTACGTGGTAGATTCTTTCGATTCACATCTAGATCCTAGTAAGGTGCAAGTCATTTTGAATATTCCTCTACCTATACGAACATGCATGACGGTCGCCGATTTTTAGGCACTTGCAGTTGCTACCAACGTTTTATACCAGAATTTTTTACAGTAGTGTCATATAACAGCATATTAAATTTAAATCTAACGATCAATGTTGTAAATCCTTAAACGAAATTGCTACTGATCTTGAATTAAATTCTGCAAATCATTCCTTTTACAATCTCAGCTGCCGATATTGGCGGCGATTTTAACCAAACCTCCGAGGAAGGCGAGATAATGATTTGTTATTTGTCACGATCAATCACTCGTACCGACCATAGTTACAGTAGCAAAAAAGTGACCAGGCAACTCTACTTAGAGTAAAATTTTACATACTCGTCAATAGTGTAAAAAGCCTCGTCTAATAAGATTTTTTAAATTGTGGATTTAAACGCCTTTAATGTTTTCAGATCTTTTACAGTATCGGGAAGGATGTTAAATAATTTAATTCCAAGTACTTTTGGCGAGTTCTGTGTAATTTTTAATCTTGCAACCGGTGTAACAAATTTGTCTTTATTGCGCGTATGGTACGTGTGCAAATTACTGTTTCGGACAAAAGGTGCTGGTTTGCAAACACGTATGAAAGAACTTCTAAAATATATATGGATGCTAGAGTTAAGATGTGTAATTTTTTGAAATTGGGTCTACATGATTCATATTTAGTACTACCGGCAACGCATCAAACTATACTTTTTTGAACAAGGAATACCTTCGTCGCTGAACTAGACGATCCCCATATAATAATGCCGTACATCAACCTCGAGTGTATTTGAGCGAAGTAATAAGACAATGTGTGCTGTAGTCCTATAAGATCTTTAATATGACGAATTTGATAGCAGTAGGCGTTCAGCTTTTTTGTAAGATACTCGCAATGGGATTTCCAATTTAGGTTTTGATCTATCAATATTCCTAAGAACTTCCCTGCGGTCTGAAGAGGTGGGTTTGTAGTACATTGGTTTATTATTGTACTATCACGACACGAGAATGGAACAAAAAACGTTTTATCGCGATTTAAAAACAATCTGTTCAAGTTGAACCAGTTACTGAGTTTAACAAGGATGTCACAGGCTCGCTTTTGAACATCTTTCAAGGTTTTACCGGAGATCAAGGCAGTGGTATCGTCTGCATATAAGATGAGACAGTTGAAAAAATTCACGATGTCGTTGATAAATAATACGAAAAGGATTGGTCCCAAAACAGATCCTTGTGGGACTCCGACGTTTACATTAAGTGGTGACGACAACAATTTAGTTATAGTAGCGCCGTTTTTAAATTTGACCTCGACCTGTTGACATCTATCACTAAGGTAGGAAGAAAACCAACTTGCAACGACGCCCCTTATGCCATAAGTGTTCAGTTTTTGAGTCAGAAGCGAGTGGTCAACGCAATCAAAAGCCCTAGTTAAATCACAAAAAATGGCAAGAGTACTCTGCTTTTCTTCGAGGAAAGAGATGATATCATTTACAAAACTGGTTATTACGGTTATAGTTGATTGACCGTTGCGAAAGCCGTGTTGTTTGTTAGATATAATGTTATGTTTGAAAAGGTGATTGTTCAGCCTTTCCAGCATAGCATATTCGAAAACTTTAGCCAGTGAAGAGCTAATCGAAATTGGTCTATAATTGGTCCAGTGCTGAAGACTGCCTTTTTTATAAATAGGGTGAACCGTTGACATTTTGAGTTCTTTCGGAAAAATGCCTTCCGAAAAGGACCAATTTACCAAGTGCGTAATAGGCTTTAGAATGAATGGTAGACTAGATCGTAGCAAAGACGTAGGTATATGATCAGGGCCAGACGATTTTTTATTTTTTAAACATTTTAAATAATTTAATAGCTCTGATTCACTGAAGAGCAGCGCACACATACTACTACAAATATTCGTTGCATTTGTACTATAGAAGTCATAACTATGGTTTTTATCGGAGCTAGTGCATTTAACTGAACTTAATATATCTAAGGGGGCCTTAATGAAATTTGTATTGAACGTATCAGTAATTTCTTGGGGATCGTCAATTTCTTTTACAGATGTCAAAAGCGTGATATTTTTGACAACCTTTTCGTTGTTATTAAGTGTTGATATTATACCCACATACAGTTTTATTTTTGTTGTTAGAAGTGTTGATAAGGTTCCCATAAAACAATCTTTTGCAATTAACAATGTATTGCCTGTACTTACATTTAAGTGCCAAATAGTATGGTTTAAGGATGGGATAAGTTTGTTGATGTGGTAAAGGTCTTTTAGGTTGCGACATTATTTAAAAGAGGCCACGTTCTCTGTAATTACTGATCAGATCACCATTCGTTATGGTTGCTGCAACACATGGAGGATCCTCGAGGTCTTTCAGAGCTATAGGTTCTACGTGTACAGACTTTCGATTCAACCTGACCCGTCGTAAAGGGAAGGATCATATCGTTTCTGATCTATTGTCACGCAAACTAACTAGTGAGTAATAGATGATGAATTCACTAACACGGAAGATCGTTTGTACAAAATATGTTTAGAAAATGTAATGCGGCAATACCCGATGTGGTAAGTTAAAAAATAATCTACTTTACAAAAATATTCATCCTAATTCACATTATTCACGTGATTGTTAAGTGTGGAAATTACTCGTGCCGAAAGATTTTCTTTTACCACGTTCCACATTACGTCATATTCATACATTAGTTGTCAATGACTGTTTAATGAGTGGTTTTAATAAATTGTTTCTGCTTGTAAAGTGTGATGAAAATTCTATTTTCCATTTTTTCGGTGTCTCACAGTATATTATGTGCGATAATGGTGTTCACACGGTCAGTAATCATTTCGAAAATCTCTGTTTATCCTTTCATATCATTCACAAAATGATCCTGCCGAAGAGTCAATCGCGTTAAATAATATTAAAAGTGATCACCGTCAAGCGATCGCTTGTGCGATTAAAGCTGCGAAACTTTAGACCATTTGCCATTCACACAACTTTGAGAAAGGACATCAAATTACGTGGGATTATTTTAACACCGCTCTTTACGAGACATTTCTAATTCTTGTATACTCAACGACTTAGGGAAGTTCACTGTAAGAGAAAACGTATTTACGATTTTACTACGAAGGATCTCCCATAGTGTAGGGGATATTTATTGTTTGTGGTGGCTCATAATTAATCATCATTAACATAATTAAACAATTGCATCACCATCCATTTCTCTCTTCGTTAATTTGAAACTAAGATTTCTCTGGATTTTCTTAGGTTCAGTAACTCACACCGCTAATATTTAAAATTAGGGTGGGGCAAATTAGTCGATGTACCATACTCATATCGAAAACCCTCAGGTAACAGATCAAGTATTATTATTATTATTAATTAAATGGGTTTGCGTACCCACCTTTGAATATATTTTTTTCAGAATTTATGGGAAAACACTCAAGAAATAAGTCAAGGTAGCAAATTCATAATTGGTACGTTGCAAGGGAAGTCAAGATACGATGCAAAAAAGGTATGTAAGTGTTTTTTTTAAACATTTGTACTCGTCCTAGGTACACTTTGTAGCATTATAGTAGACGTTTTGATTTTTTTACATTTATGTATTTGTTTCAGCAACAGCAGTTTACCTACAACAATAGTCAGTCTCAGATAGACAGAAGCAACTGAAATATATTCGGTGCAATAATCCAAATGATTTTAGATATGGCCTGATATTATAATCTATAACAAGGCAGCTCATCTAGTTCTAGATTTGAATGAATCGGCAGGTGTGATAAGTGTTTAATGAAGAATCTGGTTTTTAGGGATTAGACCAAGAAACGATAGTTAAATCAATCAAAATAGGTTTATTGTATTTTTTTACATATAAATCAAATAAATACATGATTCTATTCCCCATCGTAAAGCTACTCCCGCCTGTCCTTCCCCCTACTTTCCACCTTTTCCCTCCTTTCTAACACTTCCTTCATCCATCCCAACCCTTCCCCCTTCGCTCCTAATATCGCCTTTCTTACCCTTCTCTCTTCTCTCATCTCCTCGCATTCCCTTAGCATATGAGCCATGCTCTCCCTCCCCTCCCTACACATTCTGCAAACTCTTTCCTCCTCCTCCCGCCAACACCTATTCTCCCTCTCCTCGTTTCCACACGTAAACCTCGCTACAATTCTTTTCTCCTTCAGACCCATCTCCCCTGTCAGGTACTTGGCCTTGCCCTCTGCCATGATCTCTCCATATCCCTCATTATACCTCCCTCCGGCTATCCTCTCTCTCCTTTCCTGCCCTTGCGCATCCTTATCTCTCATGACCACCTCCTCTACCATCTCTCTTCCTTCCGCCCTCCTTTCTACCTCCTCCCTCGCATACCCCACCCTTTCGTAATATAGTCTCCTGTCCTCTTGGCCATACTTTATCCGCTTCCCCCTCACCTCCTTCATACAGTCATTCACCATTATTATTTCTGCCTTCTTCCTGACCTCCTCCCCCTACTTCACTGTCCTCCTTCCCGCCTGCACTCCCAATGTTTCCACTTTCGCCTCTTCCCCCACAATGTACCCCGGTGCCTCCCTGTCCAAACCCAGCGTCCATCTCCAATACTTCTCTTGCACCTTTTCCAAACTCTCCCACTCCTTCCACCCCCATATCTCCGCCCCGTATCCCATCACGCTCCTCACCAACTTATCAAATAACCATCTCCTCTTTTCCATGTCCTTCCCGAACACTCTTTCCTCTATCCCCCACACACTCCCCACTACCCTATTTCCTCTCTTGGGCAGTTCCCTTATGTATCCCTCGTCCTTATTATCATATCTGACTACATATCCCAAATACTTTCACTCCTTTACACTTTCTAGCTCCTCCTCCCCCCACCACCACTTTATTTTCCCTCCCCTCCCTCTTCTCTTCTGGAATACCATTACCTTCGTCTTGGCCCCGTTTACCCCTAAGTCTTTTTTCTCCAAGTACCCCTTCATCACTGCCATTGCCCCCTCATTTCGTTCTCACTGTCTGCTACCACCACTACATCATCCGCGTACGCGAGCGTCCACACTTTCACCCTCCCTGTCACTACCCCTCCTCTTTGGTGTCTCCGCAACTCCTTCTCCAGATCCCCTATGTATCGAAACGATAGTTACGTTAACTTATTTATTTTCCAATATTTCGCAAATAAATTTTTGCTTCATCAGGAAAATTAAATTATATCATGTGAAAACATCTAAATAGTCTTTTTCTTAAGTTACATTGTTCAAGTTTTGATGGTTGATGCGTACCTAAATCGAACAACGAGAATCTTCATTCCCGTCTGGACAAAGGAAAAAGAATGTGTAGTGGTGAAGGTGGTAACAGTCCACAGCCACGCTGCACGTTCAGAAGCAATTCGTACAGTAAATGATGCGAAGGAACGAGCGGTCTCAAGCTCTCAACTCGTGGACCATCACAACGGATTTTGGCAACTGTTGTCCCCGAGGCCCACGCAAACAATTGTCGTTTTGGTCCCTCGAAAGGATTCACTGAAAAGAACCATCCGGAGTACCCTACGCATGTAGAAGACCTCATTCTGTCTTAAATGTAAGATTCAAAATTTGAGGGACGAACGTTCCGTAAAGTGAATATAAAGGATGTTACAATAAGACGGATCGATGTTAAACGTTAATTAAAAATCAATGGTGTACACAATTGGACATTTCTTTAATGAAACATGTTATTTAATCCACAATTAAGTGTGGAAGATAATGTCCGCCATATGTTTGCCACGGCTCCGGCGACACACGTTGATCGGTTTATCGAAATTTTTTATAACATCTCGGTATAATTGGTCCTCAATCTCATCAATGTGCCGTGAAATCTCGTCTTTGAGTTGCTGGATGGTGGTTGGGATAGTCTTTATTTACTCTTCAGAAGTCTAACGGTGTCAAATCGCAAGATCTCGGTGACCAATTGACTTTGCTGTTTCGGGAGATTGTGCGCCCGAGAAACTTATCATGCAGTGAAGCCATTGTGGCGTATGCGGTGTGGCGCCATCTTGTTGAAACCACAAGTCATCGATGTCATAATCATCCAATATTGGCCCACACCGTTGCGTAACATTGCGCGGTCACGCTCGCCATTCACTGTGACCGAATTCCCAGCATCATTTTCAAAGCCCACAGAGATCTTTGTGGATGCATTGGTGTTTCGACAATTGCCCATATTCTGCTTGTTGACGTATCCATTGAGATGGAAATTGGCTTCGTCGCTGAAGAAGATTTTGGTGAAAAATTCGTTATTCACTTGTCTTTGTCCGTGTATCCAATCGGTAAATGTACGGCGCTTGAGACGGTCCGTCGTTGGGTTAATTGAATTTTGTACGCGTGCAACGACAGATCTTTGGTCAATATCCGATGGAAAGTTGCCGTGGACAAGTGCAATTCCTGTGCTCGATGTGGAATTGAGGTGTTTGGGCTCTGATAAATCCACTTGATTGAATATGGATTCAGCAAAGCACATTAAACCATTAATTAATGAGTGAGGCTTTGGCTTGAAGCTGCATCGAAAGATCAGCGGTTCAAAATTTGTACAGAGCACTTTTCATTCAATTGAACGTCGTGTGGGGATGTTTCCACTCACGTACCCAAAGTAAAGAGTCTATGGAACGAGCTGAATTACGATTTCAAAGCTAAGAACGAAAATTCACAATGCTTTTGGTATGCAAGATTTATCATATTTTACCTACTGCTTTTGAGAATTTTAAATCAAGTTGGATACTAAATTAACGAAAGATGAAGTTCGAATTTTCGATGAATTATTATTAATGTTGCAGATCATTGTTTTCAAACGAAATATCAAACAGCCTCCTAAAATGAAGGTAACGTTTACGACTTTGGCGTCATGCTTTTCTTATGCATGCGCAGGGGAAAGATGGTGAGGTGGGGTATACGAAGGCAAGTGAGGAGTTTATTAGAAATAAAACGTACAACACAGTAGCTTTTTTCGAGTTCTATAATAATTAACAACGTTGAAGAAGCTTTGTTTGCTATGTTTAATAAACAGAAAAAGAGTAGTTTTAATTAATTCATTGTCTTTCTCTTCCTAAAACTGCCTTTGAAAATTACAATTTTTCGAAATTTGCTGCATTCATAAACGAAATGCATGATTGAGCTTTGAAATACTAGTTCATGTCACACTACATTTTGTATTTTATCTACAAAACGTACTTGTATCTATAAACCTCCAAGGAAAGAAAATATTGCTTATTGTCGAGTAATTTTATTTTTATTGTCGCAAATAGGTACAATGTTGATCATTCATTCTGGGTCGGACGGGAGAAATAACCTCTCAAAGGACGTAAAATGAAATCCCGATACCTGTATACTCTACACAGAAGTTGTTTTGTTAAGCAAACACAAACGCAATTGAGTGGAAGAATTTATTTTTTCACGAGATTAATTATCCATTATAACGTAAAGCAATATAAACCAAATAGCACAAAGTGCTAATTGTTTGCTCCATTAATAACACAACTCAAAACGTATAATTCCATACAAATATTCATAAACTTTCTTCCTAACCTAACCCCTATGTGTAGCAAAGAGAATTACTAATCATTCTAGAATGAAGAGTTATGTAAAACCCACAAATGTTACCACCACCGGTGAAGGTTATACTAACTCAGACATTCGTGGAACAAAAGCTGGTTTTCAAATGACAATATTATTATGGTCTTACTTTTGTGATGATGGAGGGTAGCCATATGCATGGCATAAATTTCCTTCAATAGTTACTGCGACCAATTAAGATAATGGAGTACCTATTTGTAATAATCAATTTAGTTTACTGTTAAATTAAGTATTTCGTGAATGTGAAAGGATCCATTCATTTGAGAGAATGAGATTCAGACGAAAAAAACTTCTTGTTTGGGGACGTAACTTATCTCTTGAGTTACGTAATTTGCTTTTATATAATTTCCGTTGTGTTGTGATCTTCATTATTGCCACAATTACTTTTAAACCAGTAGACTACAAAAAAAGGAGCCTTCAATGATGTCCTAAATAAAAGTAGTCATTTTATGTGTTTGTTAATGACGTTCAAGTCGCTGGAAATAAATATGAAAGGTTGGTTGCTTTGATATAATATTTGAGTAAACAAGCAATTAGCTTATTGCGAATGATTATATCCTTTTAAATTACTCGACCATTTAAATTTAAAATTTTGCGGAATAAAATGTTATAATCGCGAAAATTAATTTTTACAAACAGGAGTAGGTATTTTCAGTGTCCACTCGATGGCCATCAGGTGTCAATAGTCAACATAATCAATAAAACCCAGGATTAATCCTGTATCGTAACCAGGTGTAATCGAGAAAGACTGCGCAACTCGAAACCAAAAACTAACTCTACCGCCAACTAACTGAAACCCTAAGGTACAACGTGATATTACGTCAATATTACAAATCTGATGAGTGGTAGAACTCTACGTTGTGAACGAATTACTCTTGTAAAACGAATACTTATCTACAAAGATGGCGGGCACATGACTTTGCAGAAATCTACCTTACATTTTTCACGTTATTTTTCGTTCTCCCCGGGAACTAACAACCTCTTTCCCCGCTAGTATCATAATTTTGTATCATAAGCGTAACTGTCGCTTCTATACCATTTACAAATCGGACAACTTTATAGCGGGAAACATTTAAATTCAAAGCTACCAGGTGTGCTACATCACAGGTTGATTGAAACATTATTACTAACGATATTGATATGCGTTTTTTATATGAAATATTTCTTTCTTACGGTTACACATAAGCGGTAAGACAAGCTTATGTTTCCTAAATTCAACGTCCAGTGTACCTATTACTGCATTTTGAATTAGATACGAAAAATGCGAAAATGTATAACCAATATGAGTCTACAGCATTTTTAATAATCTCTCAACAAAAATGGATTGGTATCCTATCACGAATTTTGTAAGGAAAAATTAGTTCACCGGATTCTAACTATAATTTTCGTAAAATGTAGCCCATGTATCGTTATTATTTGAGCAATTTGATAGATTTGAATATGATATACAGTAGAATTTTCGATAAAGGTAGTCTCGGTGACAAATTATTCTTATTTGCATGTCGACTGGATTGACGCAGTGCAGTGAGTGCTGGACTATTGCCAACAATGTTGGTTTTAAGAAGCAAAAGTGGTCTCACCACTAAACAAAAGCTTTTCAAAAATCTGTAATGTACGTTTACTAGCAAAAATGTGAATTGAAAAAATTTATCACATTCATGCCATCTGAACATGAATGAGTTTTAAGAAATTGAATGTCATAATACAAAATTCGGTACGACAGAAACATTGCAAAATGAAAATGACAAACGAAATTTTTGGATGATTACAAAAGTGCTAAATATACAAGGTGTTGCATTTGAAAAAATGAAAAAAACACATACATTACGAGTCACGTCACCGTATATAATTTCCTTAAAAGTGTTATAATATGGTTGAGGTATATATCCACTGATATAGACTAAATACTTCCTTAGACCTCTAATGTAAATGAAGCTTTGGTTTTATTGGAAATAGTGACAGTTAACTGCAATAGATGGCAGTACATGTATGTATAGAAAATTTAGTCAAATAAATTGTTGAATAATACAAGAAGAAATATAGAACAAAACTTTTGTCAACTCAACTGGTCAACAAATGCTTTTGTTGAAGGAGTATCACGTGTCAGAACAGAATTCACTATTCAGCATTATTGCAGTTACTTGAACCATGCGTTCATAAGTTTTATGTTTTATTTTATCATTATTTTGTTCCTCTGATACAAATAGGTTAACACTTTAACAGGCAAGGACGCGCCAGGTATTTTCGGCGCCGTCGTCGTGTGAAATAATAAACTAATAACGCTAATATTATAATATTGAGCTAAAATTACCACCCTTCTTTCATAGTTAGCCGGCGCCTTACATACACATAATATTTTTAAAATTCAACGATCGTAGGCGCCTTTAAGGCCTTAAGGCCGTCCGACCTTGCCCATATGGAGTCAGAACAGCATTGTGAATTAAACGTTCCTTCGAAGCTCGAAGCCTTCATAAAAGCGGAAGTATCGAAGTCGTCGTCACAAATCGATTAATTTTTTTATTTCTTTTTTGAAATATTAAGTAATATAGGTACTGTTTCTCCTGTTAAAAATAGTTACCTCGAAATCCTAATTGCATGTAATACCAGTTTTATAAACACAAGCGTAGCGTAGGAAGTTGACTTGAAAACGTTCTTAACGTTCACAATCGACTAAAGTTCATTATCAACAAAAAATTATGACAAAAACATTTAATACAAAATCTTTCCTTAATCCCTTATGAGGATTACCAAATAGGCGAGGAAATAAAGTACTGAACCTACCAAATTTTTGTAATAAGACCTGTTAGACGGATTGAGATGGGGTTTTTTGTATTCGCTTCCTAAATTCAATGGGAAACTTTGGTAACAGGAAAATTTGGAATCAGCAACCCAAGAAACCCCCGGATATGATGTCTAGAATCATTTGAGAGTGAATTTCACAAAAAGCTTCGAAGATGACGTTTCCCCGCCATCCTGAGCTCCAGGTGGGCGATGAGCCAATTTGGAGGTCATAATTGGAATCGGCGACCTCGAAAACCCCCGTGAACCCGAATTGAGTCAATTCTAGAAGTTTATAACGAAGTTATGAATTTTTTATATGAAAATGCATTAATTTTTCAGGATGCATTTTCCACTGCACGAATGCAATTTGGAAAAAAAAACATGGTCAAAAGTAGGTACAAAGTTTCCTATTGAATTTAGGAAGCGAATGCAAAAAATCCCATCTCAATCAGTTTTACCGTTGACTGAACGATTCAGTAAACGGTTTTACTACACAAATTTGGTAGATTTGGCTTATTTTGTGCTTTATTTCCTCCCCTAAAACCAACAATTGCGATTTTAACAAAAGGTTACATAATATTGAAAATTTATTAACTTAACGCTGAGAAATTACGAATCAAATTACATTGAAACTGATATGGAAAAAATGATTACGTGGCATAATAGGCTCGGCACGTAAACAAAAGTTTAGTTAGCAAAGGTCACATTCGACATTTGACAAAAATAAAAGATTTGAAGCGTGAAAGTTGTACCTATTTACGCAAAAAACACAAATCCCGGAGAGGTAATATACTAATATTCAGCAGACGTTGGATCGCTTATCTTTGCGGAAATTGTGTCAAGGCCAGACATTGCATAAGGAATGTGAATATCGTTAACGGTAACAGATACTACACAGAAGCGTTGATTGTTTAGTCAATGACAAAAGTTATCCTTGCCGAGATTGAAACCACTTGACTTAGCTATACCTCTTTCGCTCAAATACTCATTAAGCGGTAACGTACTTCGTAAATAGTACAAGAGTTACATTCGGCATCCAAACGATGGTAGCACTCCAATGCGAGGAGCTCCAGTACTAACCAAATTTTGTAACCATTAGTGAGAGGTCTAAGGAGTATTGGGTCTATGCCACTGACTTTCATTGTGGAACTGTATATGTAGTTATACTGAGATAATAGCAAGTAATTCTACTGAACTATTTATTTTCAATACAATGAAAATCGTTTTATTACTAGGTATGTCATTTTCTACGGTAAGAGGTTAGGAGTTCTCATAAAAAATGCGTGAAGGAAGAACACCTATAAACTTAAGCCTCTTTCCACACAAACTCAACATGCAATGAAATTCAACAAGCAAGATTAATAAGAATAAACCTCTTAATGAATCGCTCCATCTTTACCCTATTTACAATCACTGAGTGGGAATGGATTAGGAACATATTGGTTTATTAATCCATTCCCACTCAGTGAAGAATAAACCTATTGAATTCACAGAAATGTATTTTCATACTAATTACTGTAATTGAAAATATTGTATAAAAGTAATTTAATATTCTACATTTCGGTATAGTTTTAAAAAACTGATAGATTTATACAAATTTTCAGTTTCAAAACCAAATTGAACTGAATAAACTTTATTAGGAACCTGAACTGAAATGTAAATTTAAGCGCATAACTGAATTCTAATTTCTGAATATAATCTAGTTCGAATGTACGAATGGTATTCGATAGCGACATATTTATAAAATTACAAATTTAAATTTGAAGATAAAATCGAAATTGAAATTAAACAATTTGCATTATACTTCCCTTGTAGTAAATGATATTTGGCAGTGTTTCAGAACGACACAGCTTCTCTATTTTTGAATAGATTTATGACGATGTACAACCTTCTTTCACAAGAAATTGGATTATAATGCGCTGTTCCACACTTCGCTCATCTTTTTGCTTAGTTTATGTTTTATCGAGCTCACTTTTTGATAATTTAAAAACCCATACTTTCTCCAAAAATCCTTATGCTTTTTCGTCCTGGTTTTCTAAATACCACAGTGTTGCAGTAATCTCCCTCTTAATAGAAGTAATTCTTCATTTATTTATTCACGACACATACCTATTTCTTTTTATTTACAAGAAACGCATAATTCCAACACCATGCCATGGCGGTCCACAGGTCTACCAGCTGGATAGGAACTCTACTACCAACCGCGCTAATAAACCACATTTTCGTTGCGCTATAGTCCAGTCAGTGAGAAGTTAAGGTGGGAAGGGGGAAGGGAGAGGCCATTTTTGGGTTTTTACATTATATCTCGGAAACGGTGGACTCTAGAAACCTTAAGCCCACCTCCCAGCCAAAAATTCTCACATATTTCATGCACGCTACACCCCTCTTTTGAGCACTCATTGACTGGAGTACTATTTTACTTGTATTGTTGCTTAGTATCTAAAATGGAAATATAGAAAAATACTAATAAAACTCTCAGCCTTCCCTTTAATAATTCAAATAATTAATATGATGAAATATCTAAAATTAATTTGTTTTATTTAATTTGCGAGCAAGTCTAGGTCTACGTGCAATATCTTTCACGGTATTGTATCTACTGATATCCGCAGAATTTATTGTCTGTCTGTCATTCCGTCTGATGGATATGCCTGAAAAACCTGTAAGAAGTAGAGGTACATGGGATGGTTTATGGCCAGTAACCTGATACAGGTCACATCCGGTTTTCCCGGAAAGGTCAAGTTACCCCAATGGCCACTAGAGGGCCGATTAAAATAAATCATAGAGCTAACACACACAAAATTTGTTTTTCTACTCTTGTACTAAATAAAGAAAAACTTATTTTTTACCTGATTGTAACAATTAACATATCAATAGATTGAATACAGTCCTTCACCTACTGTAGAATTGAAGGGTTTTGAATTTGCAACTGCCAAGTTTTAAACGTTCAACATAACATTCTAACTTCTGGTACTTGAACCCCCCTAAGTCACACGCGTAGGTTTAAATAGTATCCGAACACTGAAAAGCCTTAAACATTGGAAGCTCAGCAATTAAAGCAGAAACTTAAATTGTAGGGCTTAAATCTCAAACCGCTTTGCATCAAATTTAAAATGTCAAATTAATGAATTATGTTTGAATTAATTGCTAAATGAAAAACGAGCAATGAATTTAATCATTTCGTACTAAATCAAGGCGGAAAGGATTGGGTATATTTCACACCTTACTGACGTCTATGTACGTGGGTTGTTCGAAGCAGAAATAACACACAGGAAACCAACTATAATTCTCATTACTTCTACAAATGGTTTTCCTGAAATTCGAAATTATGTGTAACGTAAAAAAAAACGTGGAAATGTAATAAATGTCGCAATCGCAAACATGTTTTCGTTGTAAAATGTGCACTGTGCTTTGGGTATTTTTGTTATGAGTATTGTAAAAATGTCAGTTACGTTGTAATTAATATCTCAGTGTCATCAGATAATTTGCGAATTAATAAATCTATCGAAAATAATTGAAAACTCATCGTGCATAATTTCTCACTCTTCTTTGGTGCAACCTATTTACACGTTTGCCAAAGCGGATCAGATCGAAACTTTTTTACGTTGACGTATGACGTTGACCCATTAATATTAAAATACTTCTTCTGATTATAATTCCATTACGTTATTGAATCCATAATGTACATGCTGACTCATCTTCTTTTTATACTTATAGATAATTGCATTTCAGGTATCTACTACACACATTGAGAAATAAACATTTTCTGGTTATCCATTCTGGTGCAGTATAGATGATCACTTTTAAGTAATTTTACAATGTAAGTAACACTAATATTGATTTTTAATGCTAAAATGAATAATATTGCTTAAAGATATATTTGCCACCACTCATACCCCTTATAGTCTATACCAGGTGTCAATTTGAAAACTTGCCAGATCTCATATCTTCGAAACTATACAAGATAAGTAAAATGCCTCGAAACCGGTTAGGGAACATGGAGGGGGAACCACTATGACTGGCAGGGCAATCTCCTGCCCTTAGGGTCCAGCCATCTCACCAATATTTTTTAAATTGTGTTACTCCATGTAATACACATCATTGGAAAGAACTTTAAAAACGCTAGGTATTCATCAGTACTAAACAAAATGTTAATTAACCGATTATTTTGTTGAAAAACGCAAAAAAAAAGCTTCACGGAGAATAGTAGGTAAAGTGTAGGAATCGGGCATGGCGACGATGCACGAAACCACATCGGGCCGCGAAGCGTGGTTGGCTGACATTGGTTGAGCCGCCAGGTCAAGCGCCAATGAGAATTCACCTAAGATAAGTAGGGAAGACACGCCCGCTCAAATGGGTTTAAAAGCGTGCGCACGCCGTGAGAATTTACTTATTCTTCTGACGTTGTTAAGAGCACAGAAGAACTAAGTACCCCTAGTCCGACGTTGTTAATAGCACGGACGAAGGGACAGCTACTCTCGTCCGACGTTGTTAAGAGCACGGACATAAGGGTTAGCTATCCAACGCCGACGTTGATAAGAGCACGGCTAAGGATAAATCGCTAATAATGATTGAACTCTCAAACTATCCGACGCCGACGTTGTTAAGAGCACGGCTAGGATAAGCAGTCACAGTCCAGTACCCCGCATCGATCGCTGGTATCAAACATTGACGCTCCGCTGCTGCAGAGCCTACCAAGAGGCCGCCGTGGAGATTGGTACCGTGTGAGCTCGCTAACAGGCAAGGTTATGCGAGCCCTCCAAAGCAACCCCTGCAGCCGCTGGATCCTAGAAGGCAGTGCGCTACATACATACGTGCGGTTAACTTTACGTTCGCGTTTAGAGTAAATCGTTTATTTGTGTTATTTTTGTTATTTATTTCTCGTTTCATTTCATGTATTTAATTTTATATTTATGTTCTTATACCCGTGTGTAAATATATACTTTTCATGTAAAATAAACAAAGTCGCGTCAACAACGCGACAAAAGGATTACTTATGCTTGTACTTTGCATATTCAATCATGAAAGGTTTATGGCACTTATTTCATCACATAATGGCACCAATTTTGTCGGAGAGTACACTGGAATCAAAGGCATAATCAAATATTTTTAAAAGATACAGAGACTCTGTTTTATGTGGATTGATCAGACGGTGACACGTCAAAATATCGCAGCCAAAAGGTCGCGCGACAAATGATCGCATACGAAAATAATTATATATCTACTCATACATTTAGATAACAATCATGTATGGTACCTATGTTAAGGTAAAAGTATATAATTCGGAATTTATAGGTTTGGTTTTAGACCCTAAACAAAGAAATAAAATAAAAAAATGCCAATCTTAGACATAGATTGCCACTAAAGCGCCTAGATTATTTGCAGGTTTAATATATTTTTTACTTCCCGAGTACGAAGTAAAAAGGAAGTATTGTATTAGTGTTCCAAAAAAAATTGACCTATGCAAATTTTTACATATCTTTGCGTTTCTGAATACATAGATTCAAAATATGAAAAAAAAATTTCCGTTTGTAGTCTGTAGTCTGTCCGTACACATTCCTTGCAACGCTCTAAACTCAGAAACTATTAAAGTTATCGAAATGCGGTTTTCGCCAATCGACTGGATTCGAACCAAGGACGAAAATTCTGATATTACCTTTGATGACGTCACTTCCGGTATAAGCTAAAATGGCGCCACTCTTTTTTTTATAAGATAAAGTTGCAGTTTTTTATGTAGTTTAAGAGTATTTTTTTCGGTATGCGGCCCTTTGGTTCCCGGGCTTTGCGTCCCCCGGCCGTTTGGTGTCTAGGACCTTTCTTACTCAGCCATTTTCGTTCCCAGGAATTTTCGTCTCCCGGCTTTTCGTATCCGAGGTCATCATTTTCAAATGACGAAACAAATAATTTATTAGTATGTATGACGAACTTCATTGTGCCAATTTATTTTAGAAATTTTCGTTGCCAGGACCTATTGATAAAACCAAATAGACGTGTTTCCACATTTTTTAATAACTTCTATTATAATCAATATAAGACAGTCTTTTATATTACAAAGCGCATATCAATTACCATTAAAACTTACATAGGTACAAACACTAAACTTGGAATAAAATAGAAATCATCTATAAGTAAATGAGAAATAAAATAGGAAAGTAAATTGAAATTAAAACTCAAAGTTATAAGAAATGCCACGCAAATAATCAATATTATGATTTCTATTATCATAATCACCAACAATTGCTATCAATCTTTGATTGAGTTGAGCGTAATTCTTATTTTTTCTATTTATTCTATTGCCCGCTTGCAGCTGAACGATGTCATAGTTTGTAAGTGACACTTGTCGTTTTAATAAATCTATGAACTTATAGATATTTGGAAAAGAGGTTCCACAACTAGATAAAAAACCACGATGCCATCCTTCTACGGCATTATTGGTTCGGGCCTCCCCATCAAGTGTTCGTTCATAAACGTTCCATAAATTGATCGGGAAAATAGGATCTTGTCTTCGTCGACGGCCCCTTCTGCCAATATAATTATCTTCAAAATAATTTGTTATTACCATTGCATCTTGGGAAAAATTTTCATGTTCCAATAGCTCGTCGAAAACGTCGATGACACTCAATGGTGGAATGAAGGCTATAGCCGCTATCATACGTACAGAAATTGCAAATTCATGAGATTGCTGGTATAAAACTTGCAGACCTTCCAACTGGATTTTTCGCCATATGCTTTGTGTTAAATGAAAAAAACAACCCGAAACACGCACCTCGCTGAATTCTTGTTGAAATGCTCGAATGGCTGCGTGTTCAAAATCCAACATTACTGTTTGAGGGGTTGCATCGGGACAAAAGTTTTTTATTTCTTGTATCATTTTTGTATACGTTGCTGCCGTTTTATTTGGCAGCAGAACATACAAACAGGGTACCACAGTATCATGGTATTTCACATGAATTGTGTACAGCTGCGAAAATAAATTTGGGAACGTGCGAAACGTTCCATCTGCAAACCACGATGAACAGGAAGTCAGCAGTTGTATGTTTTTTGCTGTAGTAAATATAAGCATCCTTCCGTGTGGTAAATCTTGATTGAAATCGCAATATAAGAATTGTGATTGTTCGCCATTTAACAGAATCTCACAGTATCTCTTAAAAATATTTGTCAAGTTAGATAGATTACATCAATTGATATGAATTATTTGTAATTGTATTACTATTACCTGTGGTAGCACTAAATTGCTGACATTTTCGGGAATCGGAGGTGCGCCATCTTTATTTCTTCTTTTTCTAATATTCCGTATTATAGTTTCTTTTGACGGAAGTATGGCAGCCACGTTAGCGTGAATTCCTTCCACACCTTGCGACATAATTTGTTGCGGCGTTTCTTGGGTAGCGGACGCCCTTTCCCTTAGAAACTGCTTCACACGCAGAGCATCAGGACGAGCAGCTTGTGCAGCATGATTGTGCTCCATCGATATTTTGACAACTTCGTTCGAAAGATTATTTGTCCAAATTCGACCCTTACACTGCCCACGTTTTTCACAAACCCAAATCGTTCTTTCCCCATCTTTGCTTGACTTACAGCGCGTATACACATAACTGTTATGTACAAATTTTATTTTATCTCTAATAGATTTCAAATTATTGTCGGCCATGATCAATACTGAAGTGACAAAACTAAAAGCTCACTGGAGCGCACTTGACTGTACAAACGTTATTTTAGAAAATATACATTTTTGTACATTGATGGCTATTTAAGCCTTCTTGAAGGTAGGTAATAAACCGGATGGCTAACAATAGCAGGTACCTCATGCAGTACCTACTGCTTTCCTAAAATAGACAACTTACTTGAAACAAATAATAAGTAAGAATTTGTCCACTCACAATTAACTAAGAAAATGAATTTATTGCACTAATTTTTATCCTACATTTCCTGTTAACAGGTATTACAAATTGAAAAGCAATTTGGAAAGTTGCAGTTAATGACAAGTCACATAATAGTTTTTTAGAAATTGAACAGTGCGTAATTAAAAGGATTAGTCATTTCAGCTTCATCTATGATGAGTATTGGCATGTATAATAATGTACTAAACATAATTAACAATCCATTTAATTTCTAAAATAAATTGGTACAATGAAAAGTTCGCCATACATAGGTACTAATGCATTTTGTGTTTCGTCATTTGAAGATGATGAGCTCGGATACGAAAAGTCCGGAGACGAAAAGTCCTGCGAACGAAAATGGCTGGTTACGAAAAGTCCCGGGCACCAAACGGCCGGAAGACGCAAAGTCCGGGAACCAAAGGGCCGGATTGTGCTATACTTACCTTTTGAAAAAAGTGTTAATACGAGGGAAGTCTCGTGGCAATACATGCCAGAATTTTTTTTCATTTGATACCTAAAGAGAAAGGGATACAATGATCGGTAATTGTAATTGAATTGAAAATTCGTTTATTCATTGCATAGCTATAGTAGGTATTTACAGTTTATGTTGGGTTAGTAAGTTTTTACAATTACCGCTTATTACCTTAACATATACGTACATGATTTTTATGTCGGTGTATGAGTAGATATACAGGGTTTTTCAACGAAAAGGAGCCACCCTTTATAACTTCTAACAGAATCAAAATTTGAAAAATCGGCGATACCCGTCTATAATAATATCGAGGGGGACACTTTTTGACATAAGTTTGAGATTTCATACCTTAACCCCCTGGGTCCCACAAACATACCCTTAATTTTTTTAAATAGCAACATGGGTCATGTGATACGTCATTTGAAAGGTCTTTTGATATCTTGCATTACTGCGTTTAAAATTTTAAAATCGTTCAATTCGTTTGTGAGATATTTTAATTTAAAGTTTTAGAGAACTGATATAATTTTCTTCAAAATGGTTGTTTTTTATTTTTTTTTTTGCTTTTATAGTCAAGATAAATTGATACGAAATTCATTGTATTAAACTTTTTTTTAATTACATGGAAATAAAACTTAAAATAAATTAAAAAGTCAGTAATATTTTTATATTGCATTATTATAACGACAAATTATATCAGTTCTCTAAAACTTTAAATTAAAATATCTCACAAACGAATTGAACGATTTTAAAATTTTAAACGCAGTAATGCAAGATATCAAAAGACCTTTCAAATGACGTATCACATGACCCATGTTGCCATTTAAAAAAATTAAGGGTATGTTTGTGGGACCCAGGGGGTTAAGGTATGAAATCTCAAACTTATGTCAAAAAGTGTCCCCCTCGATATTATTATAGACGGGTATCGCCGATTTTTCAAATTTTGATTCTGTTAGAAGTTATAAAGGGTGGCTCCTTTTCGTTGAAAAACCCTGTATAATTTTTTTCGTATGCAATATTTTGTCGTATGTGATCATTTGTCGCATGCGATAATTTGTCGTGCGACATTTTGACCGCGATCTTTTGTCGCGCGACCTTTTCGCTGCGATCTTTTGACGTATGATTATTGAACACTTTATTTCCTCATACAAATCTCACTTTAGTGCTTTTTGGGAAGCCGCAGTTAAGTACTGAATGAGACATCACCGACACAAGAAGTCATCAATTTGATTGTGCCATCTAAATTTGAAAACCATAACTGTGGTGCTCTTACAAAATGGTGCAACAACAACTAAAAACAATGAAATACTTCACTACATTGATCCACCGCACACTTTCCGAAAATTGCAGTATTTCCCAGGGGCGGATCCGGGCGGATCCCCCCCTAACCAATGAACATTTTTAATAGTTTACTCTACATAATTAACGAATTTACAAAACTCAATTTGTTAAACAAATTAAATATAAAATATTATCTAAGAACTTGAGATTCTAAGAATAATGATTAAGAATTAATTAATGAAAGACTGTTTACTACAATGTATATGTATAAACAAGGCTACAATGCACGTATTCGTAAGTATGTAAGAAAGTACACCTGTGATCACATTTTAATGCAAAATTGATTCATTTGTGTTCAATAACAACATTGTAATAATGAAAAACGTCTAGCTAGTTAATTCGCATGCTCTTCGCTGTATTCCATAAGATTGTTACGGCATATGATGAAAACGAAGAAAATATAATCGTGGAGATATATTAATTTAAAAAAAATGTTATACGACAGAAGGAAATTATAAATTTTACAGAATGAAATGGCCGCAACAGTGAAGTTCGCGGTGTTGGAGGAATGGAATGAAAGCACAGTCAATAATTAAACAACACTCGACCTTGTACTACACGACAAACGTTAAATATTGTGCAAGAAATTAACGTATTGATAGGAGCTCTGATTGAGACGAAATCCCTTTATTTTATTTGATTGTACAAACATTTTATTTATTGATGGTAATCAATAAACTCATATACTATCATTATCACTATTTTGTTTGAGATGCTCATATAATCCTAAAAATCGTCATGAAGGATTAATAGAGTTAATTAATAGAGGATTATACCAGTCATTTGATTATTTAGAGTTTTGGGAGTAGGTAGTTATTTCGTTGCGCTTAATTGCAGATTAGTGGATTGCTATCACGGTTAAGGTCGTACTCCATCGTAGAGGTATGTTCAAGTTATTTAGTTGCCAATGTCTACATGTTAATACTAATTTAGGTTCCTTCTTCTTCTTATTTTCGTCTCCATCCATCAATACGTTAAATACATTGCATCGTTTCATCTAATTGCCTACAACGTTATCGAGTATCACCTGTAACCACTTACAGGGGTCAACTTCTCGAGGAACACCATTACTTGTGGATATATTCCGCAAGCCTTTTTTATTAACCCTTACCAAAACTAATATTTGATTTATTCACTATAACAAGAGCGAATCCAGTTTTGTGACTGTCCCCTTCTGCAATTTATTACCACCTTTCATTTCGTTATTCAAAAATGTACTTGCATCCCTAACTTAAGTACAACCATTGACCTTTCTACACTATAGACAAACGGTGCAATATTATAAATTTCCGACAAATATTGGAGCTGTGAAAGTGTTAGCTTGGATCTGTGCCACCAAATCTTCACAGCGCCACTCTCGTTACATAGATATACGTCATAAATGTAGGTCATGTACATGTTTACGTAAGCGCCCGTCCTATATTCTGATACGTCACAATAAATAACATTGACTTAAGTGTATAAAAACAGTTACTTACTACGATAAAAACAATGGAAATTGCAGCGCTGTTACAAAACAACACCTGCATTTCAATCTCTTTATGTATGGTTTTTTCATGAATTTGCGTTAAAAAACTTTCTGCGGTAGTTTTATTTGTTGCTGTCCTGTCCGATATTTTAGTACCTACATATTTCCATTTCAATCGGAAGACATAAATTTCACCACCGTATGTACTTGGTAACCTTAGATTTTTTAGAGGACTTTTCAACATGTAAAAATACTCTGTTTTTCATGAATCCTGGGCGCAAATCTCAATAAAAATTCTCCGGAAATGTCTTGAAAAATCCGGGACGAAATGCTCTCGCGTGGGAAGTTCATGAGAAAATACCTCCTTTGCGCTTTGCACTTCTTCAATTAAGCCAAGTCCCCTAAGTTAACGTGTTTTTAAAGTATCTATTTTTTTATTATCGAAATTTTAAATTAAAATAAAAAAGATGAAGAAAATAAAATGTTCCGACGGACTTCTCCCGCTAGAGTATTTCGTCCCGGATTTTTCAAGACATTTCCGGAAAATGTTTGTTGAGATTTGCGCGCAGGATTCATGAAAAACGGAGTGATGTTGGTTCTAAAAATTGTCTATCACGGTCTCAATTTGAGAGTAAGAAAGGAATGAGTGGGAGGGGGAGGGGGAGGGTTAATGAGAGGCCTACACGTGATATGCCCTGGTAACAATCAACATTGCTCCGTCGTAAGCAATTTTCAATGGCTAACATCTAAAAGCGTAGTGAAGGAGAAATGAAGAAGAGAGGAAAGTGTGACGACATACATGACGAGTTGCGTATGATCACGTCGAGTTTACATAAGAGTGCAAGAGGGGTATTAGGGTACAGAGGTAGCGAAGGAATGCCTAGACTACAAGAAGAGGAAAATCGAGAAGAGGATGGATTGGCTAAAGACGGGGCGGAAAGAGGATTTGGAAGAGTACAAAAAGTGCTCTAGAGAAGCCGATAAGATGTAGGTACAAGAGCAAAAAGAACGAATGGATGACGAAAAAATGCAGGAGAGACACATGTAACAGGCAAAACGAATCAAAAATATACTATAGACTCATAAAGAAATAAAAAACACACGGTAATATAACTCAAAGAGGAATGAAGGACAGCAACGGGAAGACGGAACACAACGCAGAACAAATAAACCAGATCTGGGTAAAGCATTTTCAAGAGTTATTGAACACACACATCATAAAGATGAAAATACGTATATGTACAGAAGCGGGTGATGGAGAATTGCAAATACTAACAGAGGAAGAAATACAAAAGACAATTACGAAGATAAAAAACGGAGAGGCGCCGAGAAAAGATGAAATAAACATAGAAGTCATTAAGTGCGGCGGTGAAGAAGTCTGAAAGAATAAGCGATTTGGTGAGGCGGGTGTGGAGAGAAGAGAGGATCCCCAAGGAGTGGAAGGAGGCAGTGATTATACCAATAAAAAAGAAAGGCGATCCAGAAGAATGTAAAAATTACAGGGGAATAACGCCGTTGAGCTCTATACAGCGACTTTCAATTTTTTTATTATTGGGATCCTAAAAACATTCTTTTTACGATAGTATTTCGTTTTTCTTAAAAATTCATTTATATTGTTCCATTTAAAAAATTTAAAAAAAAAATTGAAAGCCGCCATTTTGAAATAACTCGTTCAATTAAAAATCTGATATCACCGTCGTGTAGAGAATGTCCTGAAACATATTACTGCCAAATATTTTGAAAGTAGTACCCATACAGTGTGGCTAAAAAATAATAATGCGCTTACTCTGAAACAGGCTGTATACAAGATACCTATCATCTTTGATACTGTCAAGGTTGAAAGAATACACAGATAGAATAATAGGTGACAACCAGTTTGGTTTTACAGAAGGTAGATCAACGACTGGAGCGATACATGTGGTGAAGAGAATAATGGAGAAAACATACGAATACGATGAAGAGCTGCATGTTGTTCATTGATTTCCAACAGGATCAAAAGGGGAGGGTTATACAAAGCAATGGAAGAAATGGGCATATCTGCCAAGTTAATCAGATTAAATAAGAATGACGCTTGATTGTTCCAAAACGTGCGTTGCAATTAAGGAAGGGGTGACAGAGTGTTTTGAGATAGACAGTGGTGCGAGACAGGGCGATGCTTTCTCAGCAGTGCTATTTATTATATTGCTGGAAAACGTATTCAGAGAAACAGGAGACAAAGGAACACTAGTCTAATAACGAGTCAATCGCGTATGAGACAAAACCTGATCATTGAAGGTAAAACTTTCGAAGAGGTGGGCAGCTTTGTTTACCTAGGCGTACAGCTAGACAAAAACGATAACAGAGGAGAAAAAATAAAAAGAAGATAGGCAACAAGGCATATTATGCAAACAAAGCTACGTTAAGGGACAAGAAGCTGTCAAGGCAAACAAAGTTAAAGATATACAGGACCTTGATAAGGCCTGCTTTGACTTAGCTGCGGAGACACTGTGCTTATCACAGTGTGAGGCCGACAAAATGAGAGTTTTCGAGAGAAAAATATTGAGAACCATTTTTGGTCCAAGGTCTGGAAACGGAGAAACAAGGACAAGAACGAATCACGACATATCGCAAATGTGTAGAGGAGAAGATGTGGTGAAATTTGTGAGATCATAGCGAATAAGCTGGTTGGGCCATATCATGCGAGTCGGAGAGGATATGGTGAAGAGACTAACGGATGCCAGAGCTAGAGGGTGCCCAAGGATCAAATGGTGGTATCAGGTTACTGGGAATCTGGAAAGGCTAGGAGCTAGTGATTGGAGATCCAAAGTTCACGACAGACAAGATTGGACGGAGATTGTCTGAGAGGCGGCGAGAGACACAGGGTGATGAGAAAACAGAATAAGAAAGAAGAGGAGAAATGAGTAGGAAGGATGAAGTGACATGTGAAATGTATTATGTGGGGACTAATCCACCCCGGCAAACGGATTTGTAAATCTCGGAAAGGGATAGCTAATGGCTAATGTATTCTTAACGAATGTAAAGATGTAAAAAAATAAAATAAACATTTCATTTTTAACTTAAAAAAAATTAAACATTTCCATGGATTCCAAAAAACAAATAATCTTTTCGTGATTCTATGCCGATAAGGCAAGGTTTTTTCAAAAAACAAATTTAAAAAATTAAAAATCGATTTGTTGGTGATAAAAAAATTAACGCATTGCGATGAATTTATAAACACATTTTTCGAATAAACTATGTGGGTGGGAATAGGTATGTGAATCGTCACGATCATAACAAGTACAAATGAAACGTCAGCTGATGGTGCCTTATCGTGTATTACATATGTATGTGATCTTATGTAATGACGTTCCATACTGAAAAAATCAATAAGATTTACATTCCAGTGTGTATAATAAGTTGCCTATTTAATGCAAAAATTCACTAAATAGTAGTTTTCCCTTTTCCCTATCTCACCGTTTGTCTATAGTGTATAAAGTCAATGGTACAACTGCGTGTGAAATCGTCATTTACGACATCTCTTTGGTTATAAGAACTTTACCTTATTGTTTCTCTGAACCATAATATATTTACTTTGCCAATGAGAATTAATATAACTGTCTACACAAATAGAAAATTTATAATAATAAAATACATTCTAAAGCAACTTATACGAAAATTGGATCACACTCTGCTCGCCCGTCGGAAAGTAAGTGGCCTTGAAAGGTCAACGCAAAATCGCAAAAAATCGTGCTTGAATTACATAATAAGGAAATGCAGAGACGAATCCACACTTCAGATTGGGGGGGGGGGGCACGGATTGATTTTTATTTCGGGGGGGGGGGGGGGATGGAACGGTGACTTTTTCACATCACAAATTTCCCCTCAGAGCGCCAACAATACTTTTCAAATCATAAAGTTTCATTACCTAACAGTTTCTACGATAGGATATTACGATACAACATTACAACAATAAACTAGTTGAAATCCCTGGATTACAAAACGAACTTCGAATACCGCAGTAACGAAAGTATAAAAAAATCTGGCCTTATCAAAAAGACAAAATTTGATAATTTCGAAATTTCGACTTTAAAGTCGAATATTTCGAAAAGTATTTGAGATATCGAAAAATTGGGACCGGATCTTGAATCAGCATAAAATTTCACATAAGATCCATATCTTAACTCGGTTGTAGACAATACGCATCTCTTGCAACGCACGGACGCACGGACGGAATATTGATTCCAGTAACGAACGAAGTTCGTTGATTATTGAATTAGAAGTTGATTTAGACATATTTACTAAGTACAAATATCGATAGCCACATAGTTGACTACGTTTGAAATGGGATAGTTCTCCCATCTGTGTGTCAAAACAATTAATACCCACAAAATATTCATTTTTGGTTATTTAATAGAATAATAAATCAAATAATAAATTGTTCTTAAGAGATTGGCCTTTCTCAAATTAGCCTGAAATATCGTGCTTTCTAGAACATATTTCGATCTACTAATTCTCTAAATTAAATAAAATTATGAAATTACGTTTACTTACACATATCTAAATAAATAGTTATTCAGACGAAATTTGTCTGATAATAATCTACCCAATAGTTATCTTTTATAATCGTTCTAGTGAGATGACTAAACTTTCTACTCTGATAGTAGTAGTTTAATAGATGTAAAATAAATCAAAGTGAGTTAGTAGTAGATTTTTTTGGCAGACTAAGCATTTAAACAACCAAAATGTATTTTGATATAACTGAGTACAAGAATCAAATTGAAAAGTAAAATGGAGGTAGGTAAGTAGTTTGTAACAGTTGCAAATTATCGCCCAAAGTATTTGTGATCGTGCCATTATAATTTCAACTAATAGGTATTATAAAGCTTTCAATTGCTAACATTTGGAGTTGTTTGATTAATAGCGTTTTCAACTTCCAGGCCTTTACAAATACAGTATATTTTAGATTCGAAATTATTAGGAGCACAGTTTATCCTACTAGGTTCAGGTGGCGGTAACCTAATACATGTCCGTCCCTATTACATGTGTATTATTTCTTTTTTTATTCCATAAAAAATGAGACAGTTTACGAAGATGTACCTACAATAAAATTTAAAATAAAACAGCAATCATTTTTATTCAATCCGTATGAGATTGATTTTATTTTATTATTATTATTGTTATTATTATTTTTTATAATAACAATTTTAGAGTTGCCAATCATGTAGGTATCTTTTATCCATTACATATTGACGAAACCTCACGTTGTGGCACACACATTAAATATTTCATACGAACATTACGTCAACTGGAAACGTAGGTAGATTTATAGTGGAAATTCAATTTCATTTTGAATTTTCTAATTACATTTTATACACGTTAATTGAGTCTTATAGAAGAGAATGTGTAAATAAATTTCAGTTTGAACAGTACTCAATAAACACTGTGCTGCGTTTGTTTTCGATTCAATTTCCGACTCTCGTAAACGTACACATTAGATCACTCCAAAATATAATAATTACTATTTAACATTCTACTACATATTTTGTCTACATAGCGTTGATTGAGTGCATTACTATCATTGATTTGTTACCGACCATGTAACGCTTTTCAACTTGCCAATCTATTATAGTCTAATGGAAAATACAAAATAATCTTTGTTTTTCACTATAGTAACGGAACGGTACTTATTTGTGGTATCGATCATTACTTTTAGCCGTCTTAGAAGTGTCACCTTTGTAAAACTTCCAACTTTTTACATACAATTCTACTTGAAACCCAACAGCCTCTCTTCAAGAATAGGTAAATAAAAGATGTAGCTGTAGCTTAGGAGAAATGAATAAAGATCGAGTGTCTTGTTATCAAAAATTTGTTACCAATATTTTGTTATTTACAACCACTCAATAAGCGTATGCTTGATATATTCTCATAAATGGAAACATTTTTCAAAGCTTGAGAATATACAGCTATGTACAGGAATATAATGCAGCAAATAAAACCAAAATCAATGCCATATCGTCTTGTTTAGAATTCCGCAAAGCGTTGAAACAAGGCAGAGAATATAAATCATATGTATATTAGCAACTTTGTAACATTTCTCATATGCAGGGGTTTTCGAAATTTTCCATTCCGCTTTACTGGGATTTTGGGACAAATAGGTATGTTATTTGTGGATACAAGTTAGGTAATGTCACGTTTGCAAACAATCTCTATCTGTTATTAAATTTTTTTTTAGTCTTATGAATATAACATAAACAGGACGTAGATAAAAAAAACAATACAAAATATAAAAGTTGTAAAAGATAAACTATAAATTAAATATAACCATGTTACTTGACAAGAAGTCATTTGTAAAGATTTGTTGATACTGTCTCTGCCATTATTTATTACTCTAAGGTAAATATGGATAAGATTTTGTTTGCACTCTAACTGTCAACGATAACGTCAATCGTTGCATTTTGTTCTAACAAAATCTTGTAATATCAAGTTCAATCACACATGTTACCAAAAATATCGTAGGTGCCGAATTCCCTCATTTAATATTAATAATAATTATTATTTTTTCACCTTTACTTTTAAATATGTTGATTATTATGAAAAAGCTCAAATCATATGGGCGAAACGTCATATGTTTTTAATTAAAATTGTATTAAGGGAGTGGAAGAAAAAAAATTTTCTCCCATCAAAAAAATACTGATTTAATTTAGCTGATTTTTAACTCATCCATACTCATCCATACAACTATAGCCTATGCAGCTAAAAGAAATTTAACCATAACATAAAAACACATAATTAACTTACGGAAAGATGGATTGGAGCCTTCCGATTTGGAAGAAGCTGCCTTGCTTTATTCTTATTTCTCTAGTTTTACCAACTTCTTTTTACTATTCCCTATTTTACACAGTCAATGTTCTTTTCTACAATAATAGCAAGTGACTTTGCCTTACTTATAATTAAACTCTTCAAAACTGAGATTGTCAACGGTTATTCAAAAAAAGATGACCCCCCATGACATTACAAACTACATGGCCGATATGTCTCCTTGCTTGTTTTTCGTACCAACTAGTACTAGAAAATGTTATCAACAAGCAACTTATGGCTTACTTACTTATTGCAATTTAGTATCTTATTTAAATCTTAGCACGAATTTATCCCAATCAGTATTTCAAAAATTGAATTGTTGATGTAAAAATAACAACTTTGTTACAAAATACTGATAAAAGTTCAATAATTCGCTTTAGCAGCAAGTGAAGTACCTCCCAGATGGAAAATGTCGTCGGTACTCCACGGTGCAAAAATTTGCGTCAAAGGAATCTGGGTTATGTAAGGTGTACATTTTTAATGCTTTTCCCAATCGCATAAAAGCTCTTAACGTAATGCGCAATATGAAACTTACTTATTAGCAGTAGCACAGGTATTCTATCTTCTCTCTTCCTTCTTCTCTTCTTTTTTCCACCTCCTCCTTCGCATACCCCACCCTCTCATAATATAATCTCCCGTCCTCTTGCCCTTACTTTATCCGTTTCCCCCTCATCTCCTTTCATACATCGCTCACCATTATTACTCCCTGATCTCCTCCTCATACTTTACTGCACTCTTTCCCGCCTGCACCCTTAATTTTTCCACTTTCGCCTCTTCCTCCACTATGTACCTCGGCGTCTCTCTGTACAGCCCCAGCGTCCATCTCCAATACCTCTACACTTTTACCCTCCCTATCACTACCCCTCCCCTTCGATGTCTCCGCCACTCCTCCTCCAGGTCCCCTAAGTATAACGCGAATAGGCTTGGACTCAAAGGGCATCCCTGTCCCAGTCCTTTCGTCGTCCACAAACTTCTCCCTTCCTCTCCCCTCCCTCCAGTTATACACCTTGTTTCCTCATACAATTCCTCTATCGCCACCACCAGCTCTTCTCCTATCTCATATTTCCTCAACAACCCCCACATTTTTTCCCTATTTACATTGTCGAAGGCTGCATTTATATCCATAAACAACCCAAACATCTTCCCCCCTTTTCTTTCCATCACATTATTCACTTCTGGATATAAATATTATCCACTGCCCTCCTTCCTTCCCTAAACCCCGCCTGCCAGTCCTGTACCAGTCTCTTTTTTACTACTTCCTTCTCCAATCTCACATCTCACATCACATCCGCGTATATTTTATATCCCGTACTCATAATGCTAACCCCCCCCATAACTCTTCGCCTCCTTCCTTTCTCCCCTTTATATATCGGCACTATCCTTGCCTCTTTCCACTCCTCTGGTATCCCTCCCCCTCTCCACACTCTATTCACACTCACACTCACCTTTAACATTGATACAAATACCTCTATAAATTTAATCACGAACGCCGCGTATCTGTTCCTTACCACCCTCACAACTATCAACAGATTACACCCAACCTCTTGACAAAACGCCACTTAAAACTTCGCAAATAAAAGACGTCCTCTCGATTTGAACTCTTGTAATCATCTTATAAACTCTGATGAATTTTTCTTAGTACTGCCACTTTCCATCGAGGTCGCCCCTAGACTTACCTGAATTTCACAACAAAAATTTAAATAACATTCTGACCACGTCTAAGAAATGTGGTCTGAAAATAAATAATATTTTTCCTCTATCGGTAGTAAGGTTTTCATATATTGTATGAACCTTGATTAATAATTGACCTTTCCCTTATCAGTGGCTACACCTACCCTTCGAGAAAATAAAAGTTTTCGATATTGATCTTTGGTTGCTATACTAATCTAAGACAATCGCCCAATTGCCCTCCTATCAAGGACAAGGCAGCTACTATTGTAGAAGAGTTGAGAAATGGAACTCTTTTGTAATTTTGCCCTTTGCTACAGTGAACGTAAAGTAAATCGGCGTCTGACGTCACGATGCGCGCTAACAAATGGGGAGCCGAACAGCACTCTACGAAATTGTTGAGTCGTTATACCTCCGTTGCTTTCATGGTAAACTTTTGCCGTGAATCTTTGGTGTTGTGTCCTCGTTTATCGTCTGCGCATCTCACATGCCTAACCACTTTGCGTTCACGGTAATTAGGAAGCACTTTCTTTTGTATTTCATAGAAAAGGTTATGCGACGGAGGTTAGAACTGGCTGCCTGTTAGTATGAACAAAACCATGTTATCAATTTGTTGCAGCTACTTGTCGAAATAAAATATTAAGCGTTGAGAGACCACGCGAAGGTTTCAACGGATCCGCAGTAAGAACCTTAGCTATTACTTAGATACGCTGAAGTAAAACTCAAATTCCATAGAATCCAGGGACACTGCGGACCTCACCCTTTGAAGAGCTTCACGTAGTCTTCAAAGTCTTCTAACAGAATAACGGAACAAACATCTGTTAACTGTGATCGACGAGTACTCTCGCTTTTTATCCATCTTCATGCATTTTGTTTATCATACGTATTTCTCTGTGGCTTACATAACCAATAATTACATTTTGTGGTAACTGTATTTTTTATTATTTCTTATTAACAACAAAGTACTTGATAAGTTAATTCATTTATTGGTCGACGTTATACTAACGCAACTAAGTAGGTTCACTTTCCTGCTGTAACAGGGGCCGCTGAAACAGAGTCATGCCGTTGCACCGATACCGAGCAGGAATTTCACCAAGCAGTCATTGATTTCCAGTTGTTTCTTCAGCTGATGGAATTGTATACCGTTTTTCCCTGGACCATAAATTTAAACTTTTGGCACTATAATTAGGTAAATTTTGAGCAACGACTGGAGACGACTCTTAATGCGACACGTTCATTATTTAAATTTTTTTGAATACAATTTTTACATTATTGCATTGTTACATTGTTAAGAAATTTATTATTAATGGGAAACCCCTATTACAATTCAACTTACAACGTACATAATTATGAAAACAAATATAGTAATTACTGCCATATACATCACACAGTTAGATATTAGTTTTCAATTACAAACACAATGCACAACAATAAACACACATGTGAAACCACCACAGCAAACGCAGTCAAAGCATTGTTACATTGTTTTATTGTTAAAATCATACATTATTAATAGAAAAGCCTTATTCAATGAATATCGCCTGTAATTAAGTAAGTGAAGCTCCTCGGAATCGATTTCGTATTTATTCCCACGATGGGGACCTTCTAGAGGAGTTGTCAGGAGGTAGTTAAAGAACTTTCTCGCACTAACTTGCCGACGTTTCGACTGGAGAGTCCAGTCTTTCTCAAGGCTCTTTTTATTAAATATGTAATTAGTACATGTAAACTTACTCAGATATTTAGACATATAGACAATTCTTTTGTAGCAAACTTACCTAAAGAATTAGAAAGTTCAGCAACAGACAGATATCAATCATTTCGATCCAGTATAGCAAGTAATTATTAAACATAGTCCCATAAAGTAGGCACATAGCAAGTAATTAGGTAGCAGACGATTAAAAAACAAATTAAAATGTAAAGTGATAAAAGACAGACTGATTGGTGGCACGAACAAACAGGGAATGACAGGTAATCAGGACGAAAGTCCTTGAGAGTTGAGTGATAACCCAACGTATAAAGCAAGCTATACAATCTGGGAGTTCAAAAGGTGAGGGACTTATTATCAACCGGTATGTGAATAGTAATTACTAACGTCACAACTATAAAATTGGATTACAGGGGCTGGGACTAGGGGATGAACGATGGACCTCCCTGTAGGGCACGAGCTAGTGCCGATGGACATGACTACTGGGGAAATTGGTGTTAGATTTTGATCGTCGATATTAAATGATTATACATACTGCTAAGGCCGTTAGTATCGGTCCTAAAATTCACATTTTTGTCGTCATGTACCTTGATGTAAATCATCTCAGCAATCAAGCGTTTATTTAAATTATGTTCATAATCCAAGATAATGGGAGAATTAAATTGAAATACATGTCCTTCCTTGACATGATGCATTGACAGGCCCGTTTTTTCGCTAAGCGTTTTACAATCATATTTATGGTTGTTAATTCTACTGACCAGTTTTTGCTTCGTTTGCCCTATGTATACTTTCGGGCAATTGTTACACTGTACCTTATAGGTAATACATGACTTGTCACCTTCGTTGGTCCTGTCTTTGAGTTTGGAGTATACATGTCGATAGATGGTGTTGTTGTTATAAAATGCAATGTTTAATTGTTCATTTTTTAATAGTTTAGCGAGTCTTTCGGACAGACCAGGTATATAAATAAGTTTTTTGTATTGCTTGGTGGACTGCATTGAGATGTTATTAGTAGGAACTGGTTGAGTGTTGTGTTGAGTAGAATTAATTATTAGTTGGCTTAGTTGGTGGGGTAATTGTTATTTTTTAAAATGGATAGTAATATTATTTTATTTTGATTGTGGTAAATGGGGCTGCTTAGTCTTGTTATTTTGCAATACATGCTTTTTATTGTATTTATCTTTTGTGAAAACGCTTGTTTCGAATAGTAGTTAATAATAATTCTGGTTGAAGCTATAGGTTTCCTATACCAGTTGGTTAGTATAGAGTTGTTCTTTCTATTAATGATTAACATAACGTCAAGGAAAGGTATTTGATCATTAATCTCTTTTTCAAATGTGAATTGTAAATGTCTATTGTAACTATTAAAAATAGTTAACGTCATATCAATCTTAGAACTAGGTATACATGAGATGATATCATCAACGTAAACGTACATGAACACGGGATCAAAATCTAATTTATCATTCACATAAGAGAGTAGGTCATGCATTACTAGGTATGCAAGTATGGGAGAGGCAGGGTTCCCCATGGCAGTACCAAAAGTCTGTTTATAGAAACAAGTGTTATAACAAAAATAACTGGATTCGAAGAGTAAATCAATGATATTTGTAAATTCGTTGAGGTCCAGGGTAGTGAAGCTACATATCTGTGACCAGTACTTATTAATAAGTTGTATTACTAATTCTTTGGTAATGTTTGTAAATAAAGACGTTACATCGAAAGAAATTAAACTGTAATCATTAGGTATAATCGTCGTTTTGATTTTATCAATTAGTTCATACGAGTTCTTTATGTTAAAAGTAAATAGGTTCGTCAGGTTGTTCAATATTCTGACAACAAATTTAGAAAGTTCATAAGTAGGAGCCCCAATACACGAGACAATGGGTCTGATTGGGTTGTCTTTCTTATGAATTTTAATAAGTCCATAAAATTTCGGTGCGATACTGGTATATGTGATTAATTTTTTAGCTTCCGAAATTTTATGGACTTATTAAAATTCATAAGAAAGACAACCCAATCAGACCCATTGTCTCGTGTATTGGGGCTCCTACTTATGAACTTTCTAAATTTGTTGTCAGAATATTGAACAACCTGACGAACCTATTTACTTTTAACATAAAGAACTCGTATGAACTAATTGATAAAATCAAAACGACGATTATACCTAATGATTACAGTTTAATTTCTTTCGATGTAACGTCTTTATTTACAAACATTACCAAAGAATTAGTAATACAACTTATTAATAAGTACTGGTCACAGATATGTAGCTTCACTACCCTGGACCTCACCGAATTTACAAATATCATTGATTTACTCTTCGAATCCAGTTATTTTTGTTATAACACTTGTTTCTATAAACAGACTTTTGGTACTGCCATGGGGAACCCTGCCTCTCCCATACTTGCATCCCTAGTAATGCATGACCTACTCTCTTATGTGAATGATAAATTAGATTTTGATCCCGTGTTCATGTACGTTTACGTTGATGATATCATCTCATGTATACCTAGTTCTAAGATTGATATGACGTTAACTATTTTTAATAGTTATAATAGACATTTACAATTCACATTTGAAAAAGAGATTAATGATCAAATACCCTTCCTTGACGTTATGTTAATCATTAATAGAAAGAACAACTCTATACTAACCAACTGGTATAGGAAACCTATAGCTTCAACCAGAATTATTAACTACTATTCGAAACAAGCGTTTTCACAAAAGATAAATACAATAAAAAGCATGTATTGCAAAATAACAAGATTAAGCAGCCCCATTTACCACAATCAAAATAAAATAATATTACTATCCATTTTAAAAAATAACAATTACCCCCACCAACTAAGCCAACTAATAATTAATTCTACTCAACACAACACTCAACCAGTTCCTACTAATAACATCTCAATGCAGTCCACCAAGCAATACAAAAAACTTATTTATATACCTGGTCTGTCCGAAAGACTCGCTAAACTATTAAAAAATGAACAATTAAACATTGCATTTTATAACAACAACACCATCTATCGACATGTATACTCCAAACTCAAAGACAGGACCAACGAAGGTGACAAGTCATGTATTACCTATAAGGTACAGTGTAACAATTGCCCGAAAGTATACATAGGGCAAACGAAGCAAAAACTGGTCAGTAGAATTAACAACCATAAATATGATTGTAAAACGCTTAGCGAAAAAACGGGCCTGTCAATGCATCATGTCAAGGAAGGACATGTATTTCAATTTAATTCTCCCATTATCTTGGATTATGAACATAATTTAAATAAACGCTTGATTGCTGAGATGATTTACATCAAGGTACATGACGACAAAAATGTGAATTTTAGGACCGATACTAACGGCCTTAGCAGTATGTATAATCATTTAATATCGACGATCAAAATCTAACACCAATTTCCCCAGTAGTCATGTCCATCGGCACTAGCTCGTGCCCTACAGGGAGGTCCATCGTTCATCCCCTAGTCCCAGCCCCTGTAATCCAATTTTATAGTTGTGACGTTAGTAATTACTATTCACATACCGGTTGATAATAAGTCCCTCACCTTTTGAACTCCCAGATTGTATAGCTTGCTTATACGTTGCGTTATCACTCAACTCTCAAGGAAAGTTTGCTACAAAAGAATTGTCTATATGTCTAAATATCTGAGTAAGTTTACATGTACTAATTACATATTTAATAAAAAGAGCCTTGAGAAAGACTGGACTCTCCAGTCGAAACGTCGGCAAGTTAGTGCGAGAAAGTTCTCTACCTCCTGACAACTCCTCTAGAAGGTCCCCATCGTGGGAATAAATACGAAATCGCCTGTAATGAGAAAGTAAAGTCTAATATTTTCGCTCTTTGTGTTACCACCGTATGTTTTTCTCGCAACGTTAGAGCACCATGGTAAAAGTTCCAATTTTATGACATTATACACAAGCGGTGGTGTGGTCCATTGCTCACAAAGGGGTTAAACAGATTAGGCAAAATACGAACTCTCAACCTCCCCTTGGAAATTTGCCTAATTATACACAAATTTTTATATGTTACATTAATGGTGAAACGTGAAAGTCAACAATAAAAAACTACTATTCGTATTTTATAGTATACCTATAAGTACTTCGGTTTCGATTGTTGCAATATCGTGTCAGTTCTCAATATACCTACCATTTCCTTAAAATATTGTTCAGGTTCTAGAAATTAATACGCTTTGCTTATTTATCAGCTAATGTTTTTAAAAAGCTATATGACAAATTCAAAAGTTGGAAAGGTAAACTCATAGTTCAGTATCACGGTTATCATTGACACTGTTGTTATATTCTTGTACTCGCTATTTCAATAACTCAGATTAAAATAATACTCTACCTTAACAAAAAAGCCGAAACTAATTTATGGGACTCACAAAAGCAATAGTTTCACAAACTAAGTATTACAGGTTTTAGCATCACCAGCAGTAGTTGAAACTTTAAAGTAGATTAATACATATACAAATAGATCTAATAGGATTGTTTGTTTGAACGATTGAAGCCCCTAAAGTGATTTTAAGCTTCTCGCTTTTTAACCGTGTTTTCCCTTGTGTATTTTAGGTGTGTGCTGCTAGGGCTCATAACAGTTGATATGTGACATGGTTGGTTTAAGGGTAGTGGGTTGTAATCTTTCGAAAATGACGTTAATATAGATAGTAGAACATTATAAATGACTGGCAACATGTTTGCTTGTGAGAATACTCTTACTCGATTCTTTCATAGAACCAAATTTGCAAAAAAAAAACCTACAAAATATAGTATGCACATTGTAAGGTTATACCGATTTATTCATAAGTACAATACGAACACTTTCAAAAAATTATGGAAGAAGTTCTACAGGGCTATTACGATTTTATATGTACGACGTTATAAAATAAAGGGTTCAGTGAGGAATTTTAATATAAGGCGGTATTTCTGGTATTCTGAAATATGCACATCTTTTAATTAATCTGTAGGACGAGACAGGATTATACTTATGTATAGCATTCGTTTTGAATTTTTTAAGTTTCAAGAAGACTTAATTACGTTAAACGCCAATTTCAAGCGTGAATGAAAAAGGACGTAGAAGCTACAGTAAATAATTCGCTTAATTATCACGGTGGAAACAAGAAATACCTTTAATGTAGAAGCGAGAGTAGAAATGAGGTTAAAGAGGACCAAGCTGTACGATGCTGCAGCATTTATACGAAATATACGCCGCCGGTATCTTAACTTTAATATAAAGTAGGTGTTTAAATGTAAGCCATTTTAAAGATTTAAAAAATGGTCATTTGCTTAGAAAATTTTGAAACTATCTACTTTATGTAATCCACGACTTTTATAAATTGTAGAATATGAAAAAATCGAGATCGCGTTGCAACAAGAAAAAGAAAGGGTTGTAAACGCTCACAAGAAGAACATAGACGTGTCAATAACAGTCGTAGCTTTGTAATAGGTAGAGATTGAGCTTCGTAACAACGGTGATCGTTATTCTCAAGGGGTTTGAATAACTTGAAAAAATAAAGTAGTAGGAAAATGTAACGTATAAGAAAAAATTTCCTTCGCTATGACTTTTTATCGTAGTGCTATAAAGACAAACTACTTCGCACGAAAGTAAAAAGAACGCATCCTTTTCGTTTTTGTAATTAGGTAGATGATGAGAGTCATTCCATATGTGGAAAGTTTCCATGATACAGAAGTATCTTGCGGGTATTTTATTCATTCATACTTATTTTTGGGTTTGTGATGCTGGAGAGTAACAATAAATTGAAAAGCAGCGTAATTATGAATACACGTAACGGTTACCTAAATTTATACACTAAAAGGCGAAACAAAAGAATGCCTCAAAGAACGAAATGATTCAGAAAGTCCTGGAGGTAAAGACCCCTCAATCCGGCAACCTGTAAGACACAGTATTCCTATCATCTTATCATTCTCCTTCTTTTCAACTGGATCTTCCATTTAGTATTTGTGGCTTTCTGGGAATTGTAGCTGATATCATCACTTGACCTAGTTATTAAGTCGCTTAAATTTAAATCTTCAAAAGCAACGATATTTATTATTTCTGTTTATGTTATGAAGAATAATATTATGCTACTGTGTATAATTTCATTTTCTACTTTCTTTATTCACTCGAAACGTGCGTTTGCTGTGGTAGCTGTTTGAAAATAGGTCAACATAATTGTAATTTAAACGAATATATGAGACATAAGCACTTCCACTGTAGTTTTAGTAAAGCAAAACTGATTTAGGTTATATTCAGGGTTGCAAGGTGTCGACAATGTCACGTCAACAATTCAATTGTCGACGCGTCGACAATTGCCGCGTCGAGTAAATCATTGTCGACGTATATTGTCGACGCCATTGTCGACACCAATTATAATCTAATCATCTCAAAAATTACATATTAATATATGTTGCAAGACATATAAACATCACTTATTTGATTCAAAAATACAACAAAGTAAACTAATATGTCGATAAAACATAGTAGTGTAGTACATTCAAAATCTTTCATTATAGGCATCCAAGCATTTATACCATCGCCGTTAAGATGCTTAGGTAAATAACAACTTGTTAAGCTCATTTTTATGATAAGATAACAACTTATTATTATCATAACTACTAACCAGGATGAAAATAGTACCTAAGCTACTAAACTGTAAACGTTGAGAGCCATTTCTTCACGATGTTAAATATTTCACAACAAAATAAAAAACAAACATAACCTCAAAACAACTGGTATTGACTTTGTTGACATACTGGACATTGTTGACGTATTGTTGACATTCACTCGACGCGTCGAGGTCGACATTAAAGTTGACGCGTCGACAAACAACTCTGGTTATATTCTAAGATACCTACTTCGTTCAACATACAGAATGTAAATGTTTCTAAAGTTCCTTTCTTAAGGACTATTGTTCTTGAAATGGAGCATACAGTGTGTCTAGTTAAGTTGGCAACATATGGGAAACTTTTTTATTATTAATTTTACGAAAAAAAGTTATTCTTTATAAAAAGCTCTGCATATTCTAAAATCTAAAATACAATCATCAGATATTAAATTTTTTCAGTCGTGTACGCGATATGTCAAAAAATATGAATTTTGCTCAAGAGTAAAGTACCTTTATTTTTGACAATATCGAAAATTGTTATTAAAAAAAGTTAATCAGAACTAAAAACTACGTTCAAATATGCAATTACATCCTGCTAGTAAAAAATGTTTTTTTACAACTTTTTCTCAAATTTACTACCTACCGGAGAAAAAGTTGTAAAAAAACATTTTTTACTAGCAGGATGTAATTGCATATTTGAACGTAGTTTTTAGTTCTGATTAACTTTTTTTAATAACAATTTTCGATATTGTCAAAAATAAAGGTACTTTACTCTTGAGCAAAATTCATATTTTTTGACAAACCGCGTACACGACTGAAAAAATTTAATATCTGATGATTGTATTTTAGATTTTAGAACATGCAGAGCTTTTTATAAAGAATAACTTTTTTTCGTAAAATTAATAATAAAAAAGTTTCCCATATGTTGCCAACTTAACTAGACACACTGTATGTGTAATAATTGTGTTTCCATAATAAACGCAACAGTTTAGTACAATTTAGGCGGTATTCCTTTTGAGTTAGAATTCTGCGTACTTATCACCACGTGTGCAATGGTGACAGGAGCTCCTCCCCAAACATACATATAATCGCTCTGGATCGCGACCACCATGCTTTAAACGACGCATTTCACATTTTAATTTTCCATCAGAACTTGTGAACTGAGCTTGGGTACAGCATTACCTAAGTAATTAAGGATAACATCCTTTCACTGAAGAGTAGGCATATTTCGTTTCAAGGGGCTCAGATGCACAGTTGGATAAATTGTTTTATTAATAATTTCATTGTAAAGAATATCATTTTACGCTTCATGTGGAGTAGCATCACTATTTCCATAAAACACATTCACATAGAGGGGATTTGTTAACCTGTTACTAAGAATTAACAATAAGATTGTAGTTTCACTGTATTAGATCTAAAATAGGTATCTACTGTAAATATCTCATAAGCTAGGCAAGCTAGCGTAATGCTGTAAACTTTCAATTTAGTTTTTAAGTGTTTCTCCAATTTACTGGAGACCTCAAGTGCAACTTCCACTTGAACGTCTCCAGTAAATTGGAGAAACACTTAAAAGTTAACAATTATTGCAAGTATTGTTCTACGTTAATCAACAATTTTGAAAAATCGTGAAACACGTGTTTCTTAATTTCTAACCGAAAGGCCATATACCAATTTTTATGGATTTAACTTAAAATATACAAATTTTCATCCCCTATTTTAACCCATTAGCGGTTGAATTTTGAAATATCCCCTGTCTACATCATAAAGGGAACCTCTGTGTCAAATTTCAGCCATCTAGGTCCAAGGGTATGAGTTGGGGGTTGATATGTCAGTCAGGGCCTTTAGTTTTATATACGTATACCTAGAGATTACAGCGTTCTGTCAGCAATTAGGGGGGGGGGGGGGGTGTTCTGTCAACATTTTCATAAATCCAGAATATAAGTGAGAATTACCTCCTGAAATTTTATGACTGATACTTTAACTATATTGAACCTTATTTCTTACCTCCTTTGTAAATTTAGGGTAGTACAACCTGACCGGAGTGGGTTGGCAGAAGTAACTTTTATTTTTCAGCAGATATTAAGGATTTAGTGAGCGAGTTTTCATGACTTTTGAAATGACAACTCAAAATACGTTGCTGGCTCTCCGTCTATTACGATCATCAAATCGTTAGCATGATACACAGGTTTTCAATTTAGTTTCCGACTTTGCTATATTTGAGGAAGCCAATCACCGTGTGAGGATTTTACTAATAATAATAAATATATCGCAGTAATAGGCCTTTTGTAGGGAAAAACCTATGTCATATAAGGATTGCATCACTTCACAGTACCTTTTGTGATATAAAATTCTGTATTTTTCAATAGTTGTAATTCTAGAGTAGGTAGTGAGTTCCTTTACTATTTGGGTTAGGGAGTCATATGGTCACTCCTAAACTGCTGAGTGAATGTCGCAAAACAGTCTAAATAACTCAATTTGCACATAGAAATGTTTTGGTAAGAAACATGATTGAATCCTTCCACCAAAACATATATTTACGTTAATAAAAACATCTACACCTCTTTTATTTTTATTATAAACGGGGGTACACGCGATTCTCGCGTTTTGCGTGCTTTGGGGGGAGGGGGTATCTGTGATTGTAGGTTGTAATAGCTTTTGTTTTAAAATATCACACCTTGTTGAGCTGGCTTAGTTGCTTGAAAAAAGAAAAAAAATTTACGTTTTTGTACCTTTTCAGATTTTTGACCCTGTAGGTATCTGTAATTTAGCAAGTTATTAAAGTAACTAAAATAAAGGATTACATTTACTTACATTTGACGTAAAAATCACAAAAATGGGTTGATATTTGGTAAAGATATACGAATTCGTTCCTACCTACTTAAAGTAAATTTTTACCAATTATTAAAAAAAATGTAAAATGCAAACTTTTTGGAATAGATTTGAGACCAAAAATACATAATGGTCCTTTCACAATGTTAATTACGTCTTTGCACATAGTCTTTGCCCAAAAATTAACGAAAATATAACAAATTCCGTGTGAACTTCATAAGGATAGTTTAGAATGAATTTTGAATGTAAAAGAACTCAATTTGGACACTGGCAACTTTTTGGGAATACGAATGGCCTTAGGGAGAACGTTTTAACATTCATCTTTAACTATAGTAAAACTAAAAATACCATAAAACATAAAATGTACAAATAGAAGCTGGTCTAACGTTTCATAACATGTTTTATTGAAAGACCTTCTCTACCTTAAACAGTTTCAAATTTTTGTTTATTTCACTAACTAAAGGCCACCATTTACACGTATATGTACAGCAGTAAATATGGATTTTACTTCCTCTTAATTACAATATAAGTTGTATATTTAGAAGTATAGTCAAAGTATAGGTATTCTCTTTGGTATAGTGTAACGTAACAATACACTTGCCACCTACTTTCATCAATAGATATTAAGTTAAATATGTAGACAAAAACATTTTTATCGGTGAAAACATTCGACTATATATGTTACCTACAACATCGTCCATCGTTCAAAATCTCTAAATTCGAAATAAGCACACAAACATGTACCTACATTTCGAAAGTTACCGAAAGAAGGTATCGGGACACATAAATTAGTCTACGATGAATGCTGTTACTACTTTTTACATCATTTTAACCATGATAATGTTAACGCGAGGCATAATAGAATCATTTTTCATCATTTAAATAACTTTTCAACTTGAAATAATTAAATTTCCATGTTATCGAGAAAAAGTTTCCGATACTTCTCATTTTGAAAATTTTTGCGAAAATACTTTCTGGCATTGTTTTAATGTTCGAAATGGGTTAAGGACCACGGACAGACAAACTTTGCATGTTTACACAAAATTTTCACCCAAAAATAAGCACAAATAGCGAATTCTATTTTACACGTAATCTCCATAAGGAAACTTTGAACGTATTTTCTAAGTAAAGAAAATATATTTAGACACAAATACCGCTTGAATAAGATGACAGACTTTTATACTAAAATGTTTAAAACTTACTTTGAAAAAAATTAGTGCAGATATTTACGTGGTTTGCGGGGTATCTATAATTGTAGCTTGTAGCATTAATTTGTAGGTTATAAATTTATAATAGCTTTGGTTTTAAAATATCACATCGGCATTCGTCGGGATTCGGCGACTGTCGGAAAAGTGCGCAGCAACACAAACATATACACACGTCTCGGTTATTATATAGTGATCATTTGTATGAAATTCCTTAAACACATATGGAGATTACTTCTGTTGATTGTTATTTAAATTTTATAAACGATAATAATGGATTCCTTAAATTTAGTAAATTTAGACAGATTTGTGTATAACACAAGAAAATTTGTGAGAGTCACTGCGATTGCAATAATGTCTCTTCAAAAAGTGTTCGAATTCCATAAAAGGATTCGTAGACTGGCATTCCAATCTTCACGTGGAGGATTTAAACACGAATACTTTTTGATTAATGTTACGAATTCGCGGCACAAATCTTTTTTCTTTATTGAATTCGAATCCAACTTTAGGATCCTAATCGTGGATTTGAATCTTAAGAGACTAGAATCCCTTCAAGTTCTGATAGAAATACTTAAACTGGGGGATGAACTCTTATAAGTTTGATAACAAACATTATAAGATGAGACGGAATGGAATAATACAGTTCAGGGTTTAATTTTATTCCGCGTAAAATAACATTTATCAGTAATACATACCATTTTATTGAAGCAACGCTATTGCGTAATTATGTCTACTTCCATTTGTAGATTTATTAATTTGTTCGCCTTTCGGTAATCTGCAAAAAGAATAATTTTATATAAGTTTTGTATTGTATGACGTTAAAACAAGCAAGATGTTTTAGAGAAACCCTTACTCAGAAACATAACGAAATGTTATTACAATTTCAGTATTAATGGTTTATTTTATATCTGTTGATATAAAAAACTAATCCACAAAACTGATGGTAGTCTTCAAGTATTAATTCCTTTGACAGTGCTTAGATCACTTGAACATTTATAGAAATGTCGCAAGTAAAGCTTTCTCATTTAGGGCTTCTCTTTCGTGGTTATAAACCTTTCAGCCTCCTATGTAATGCAAACTAAAACCACAGACTACATATTATATACAGACGGACAATCTTATGGGCAAAAAAGCACGTCAGTTTTGATTCAAATGTCCCCTTATTTAAGAATTTGTTATCCCTCTAAATGTTAAACAGTAATTCGCGAAAAAAAGTAATAATAGAGGGCGCTGTAGAAATGTCAAAAAATTAAATATGGTCCATATATGGTCGATGTATGTGAGACATTTCTCTGATGTGAGATCACCAAAGGTAAAATAAAGGGCTAATTTATCCTGTTGTTTGAAATGTTTGCTGCATATTCGCATGTACCTTGAAACTTCTTTTCCTATTTTCAAGACTTGTACCCATTCCGAACATAACCTTTTATTGGTTAAGGGAAAGGTATGAAAAGATACATTTTCGGAATAATATGTGTTGCACGAACCGAGCAGTAACATTACTTTTATTTTTCCGTACTTTTTTCATTTACAATTAGATTTTAAAAAAAGAAAAAGCTACTTAACACTCGTTACACATAAAGTAAGCACTTTCGTTCTATGCTTTCGTTTAAATTATCTCACACGGACTAGTGTATAGAACTGCCGTGTGGCGGCGATACTGAAACTTTTTTCGCGAATGTCGTTATTACTAATTTCTTATGGCTTTATATCTACCTAGAAAATATTGAAAAATTCCTATTCCTTGAAAACGTGAAAATATGTACGTATCATTTACAAATAAGGACGTCCGTTAAATGCCCCCTCTCCCCATAACAAATTTTTGTAATGGTATTATTCGAGGAGGAATCATTTCCGCTTAGCCATAAATCAATTTCAAAATGAGGGGGAGTAATTACTACTTTTAAAAAGTTTACTTTTTCTTACGATAAATTATGCTTTTATTTATTCTCTTTTGCTCCACCGAAAACATCTTCTGCGCCATTACGGTTTTTTTAAAAATGAAGATGCTTATGCTAACGTATTCTTGTGGTTGTTGATCTCCATTGCGACGTAAAAGAAACTTCCAGGGGCCCATCAACTCATATACGATGACGACATCTTTCCCTTACGGCCCTGAAAGTTTTCGTTTTTACTTTCATTTGCAAGAGATGAACTTTTTCATTCGGAGAACAGAACATCACCAACTTGGTACCCCGATGTTTGGAAATCGATTTAAAAAAATTAAATAATGAATAATCAGATGATAATGGAGAACTTTGGAAGGTTTTCTAAAGAACATGGTGGAATAACTAGTAAATGAAAGTGGCCCAAGTGTTTCTTTTAGGACTCAATTGAGCTCAACAACTAGGAGGATAAGTTGACATAAGCCTAACATTTCTACTTTCTACAAAACACTAATGACGCAAGAGTTGTTTTCAGTAGCGCACGATTTAATGTGATCAATTTTTCGGGTAACTTTCACAATTTTGCCTATTTTTTAGTTGCCAAAGGGCATAAAATGCTTTTATCTTAATTGCTCTAACAATTGGAAAGGCAAAGTAAGCATTTTTCGATTCTCCAAAAGTCAAAAACTTTGCCGGCAATGGATTCTAAATTGTGGAAATGGCCAAATATTATGCGTTTAAATTAATCTAAGATAAGATAAAATAGGTAAAACACCCTTTTAAATATAAAATATAACCAAACTCGCTCCATCCGTTTTTTTGTATGTTATTACAATTTATAAAATGGAAAAGTGAACAATTAAAATATTATTTTCCTAGTTCCTACATTTATATTAGGTATATCGTTATAAAAATAAAAAAAATAGGTATTACCTAAAAATATAAATACCTAAACTAAATAAAACCAAAGAGAAAAGACGCCTATCTAAAATATAAAACAAACATAAACGTAAATATTTATATTAAAACTCATAACAAACATCTAAAGGAAATTTCAGAATTAATTAATTTATCCCGCGTGGAAATATTTTGAACAGATTACATTGAAGGCCCATAAGTTTATCTCTCTCAGGATCTCTCTATCCAGCCTTAGATAATAATTACGATTTGTTCTTGTAGTTATCGAACCGCGCTCCTCACCTCAATAACGCGATTCAATCGCGGTACTTTTAAGTCGAGATCGCGATTGCAACAGTATCCAAGAAGAACCGGTATTCCCATCTCTACAAACAATATGTGTATGAACATATCTATTTACATAAGGTAAGCACTATGCACTACAAACTCCAGGAAATAACTTTTGAGTATATATTATGCACTTTGGATTTAAAAAAAATTACTCCATCTATTAGGTAACTACTTTTAACCAACACACTAACCATATTATACAGGGTATATCAGGAACCCGTTCATTAGAAGTTTCTGGGGTCCCTTACTACTTATGAATTTGAAACTTTCAGGTTAAGGATAACCCATTGGCTTCTTTTGTTCTAAAATATTGTCGATGTTGTACAACTTCCGGAAAGACCGGAAATCGCCATTCATCTTCTTATTTTAAATGGAACTCTGTATATTATTGCATTTTTGGATTATACAATCAATTCTGCGTTAATCTGTATTAGATTATCCTATACCTCGTCCTATACCTATCTTCAACTGTTTTTGAGATATTATGATTTTTTTGAAAAATTTGCGCTTTGCGGAGGGATGTTTAATAGCCCACCTTTTGCTCTTCTTTAAGCGCAAAACATTCATACTTTACAAACACGAAGTAAAACCATAAGGGTTCACAAAATGCATTTGCAAACCTATCACAGATTATACAGGGCATTCAAAATTAGTGGCAAAGTTAAAAAATTTCAAACACCAAAAAGTCATTTTTTTCAAATGGAACACCCCGTATATTTTTACATATTTGGAAGGCGATTTAATTTACGCATCGATAAACTATAGGTATCCCTATACCTATCTTTAGCGGTTTTGTAGTTATTAACACTTTTTATCTAATATTGATTAAAACTGCACTTAAAACTTATGCACATTTGAAAGTAGGTTAGGGAAAGCATACCATTCAGGTAGCATTTTTAGTTTTGAAGACTTTTGTACTCTTACGTTTTGGTTAGTCCTAAAACAATTAGGGGAGCAGGAAATTGCATAGACAAGATTTTACATGTAAAATGTTATTATCGAGCGGCCGGGTCAGCACCCGGTATATATTGTCTGTGCTAAAACAATAGATTTTAGAAACCTAAATCACTAACGTGCAAAGACAGACCACTTTGACCATTGTTGTTAGAATTGGCAATTTTTATACTTTTAACATTATTCGATTTTTGTGAACTTTAGGAGATAATTTAAAAGACGAAATTTGATTGATTTTATTTCTTAACACTAAACTCAATAGCCGAAATAAAAAATAAATGTCACCGAACTTTGCTTGTTATACATATAACGCTTTAAAAATTTACCGCTATGAATTTTAAAGGAAGATCGATACAGGGTTAAAATTAGACACGTCAGTAAGACAAGCTGTTATAAAGTTCAGGAAAGCATAGAGTGAGGAAATCCTACCCAGGTGATATCGTAATCTGAATACCTTAGCATTTGTATTTGTTTGCAGAATAACAAAGTTGCTACATGATGCTTCTCACTTTTTTTTAGTTTCTCACGTTCAGTTAAAGTAATGCAAGTTGTATGATTTGAAAATAGGAGAATAAGTTATTTACCAATACGGCGCAACTTACGTCACGACGTGACACTCTTTTTGTATTCGGAAAGGTTCTATTATTAATTTTGGAACAAAGGAAAATCGCAATGAAATTTGTACTACTAAAACTTTTTTATAGCAGGGACAAATAAATCGTGGGGTGAAAAAATTGTAATATCCGATAAATCAAGATAGGGAGGTTATAGTTTATGAGGGATGAAATACGATCGTTCATCACATAATGTGCTCCATGAACAGCGTATACGCAATTACGACCTATTGTTGCTATAAATTTATGCTACAGACTTTATTGCGTACGTAAAATTATTCATTTGGTATGTGGTAAATAACAATCGGCTTAAATAAAACGCAATCTATTTACTAATTTGCATAATAACAATTGTCAGAGCGAATCTCAAATTCAAATTTGAGAGTGTCTCGAGAATCATTTTCACGCAATAGCTTGGTTCTCTCTATGAATATTTCAATTCGACAATCCTTTTGTTCGTCATAAAAAATATAATTTATTAAAATTGGCCAACGAGTTAATTGAAAAGTAAATCGTCGTCGGATGCAGATTGCACATAAAAATTGGAACGGATATTACTAGGAATATAAAACGTCTGTATTTGAGTACTTATCCGTATGCAAATTGCATTCCGAAATTCATTACATGCAGTTTCATAACTAAATCCTTCTATATAAATCTCAAACTGTATCGAAAAGTCGGTATAGTAGTAAATTCTAATGGTACATTACTATGGAATGCGTCAGGGTTTGTGTAATACCAAAGACTATCGAAGGATAGTATTTTTGGTAATACATTTACCACCTACTTATATCCTCTAAATATTTTTTAGTTTAGTTTAGTATCTGCGAACAGTTAAACGGTATTAACAAAAAAGCGAGCAAAATTATTTACATAGACGCGGTTAAATAATCCTAAACAATTTCGAAGGTATAGTAAGACAAAAATATGGAGGTTTCAAAGATTTTGCGGAAATAAGGTTGGTTCTCTTAGATTCTAAACAACGGACGACTATCTCAAAGACATGACCGCGAATATGATTGAGGAATATTTTGAGGAAGTGCTGAACTTTATCGTTCGTTTATTATTATGTGAAATGCCAAACGTCATTAACGCAAATAGGAAAATTTCCTATGCGGGAAGAAATAATACAGTGTGTCCCAGTTGAAACTGACAAATATTAAATCTGATTATTGACTAGACTAAATAAGATAGAAATTTGCGGTATCATTCAATGAGTTTGAAATTACGAAAAGATCATTCTCAATCACATTAAAAAATATTCCTAGTTATATACAGGGCGACGGAATTAAAAATTACTTGACATATTTAAGTAGAACCTATCCCATAAATCTACTAACTTATTGTTTAATAGGAAAAAATTCAAACAAATTATGTCCAAAATAATAAATAATAAAATTCATTATAACAAAATACATTATAATATTTCAAGATTCGGGTATACTACTATACTGCGTTTCATCTAAAAATAAAGCGAAGGAAAGGATAAGGCAAATTTGAGCGTCATTTTGATTGGTTAATACATAATAATAATAATAATAATAATAATAATAATAATTAAAGATAGGACAATTACACATGATCTTTGTAGACAATGCTCGCAAAGACCAGAAACAATACAACACATTATATCAGCATGTACACGTCTAGCACAAACGGAATACAAACACAGACACGATCAGGTAGCTAAGATAATACACCAAAAACTCGCCACAAAACATAACCTTTCTACTGATAACACACCCTATTACAAATATACACCGCAAGTTGTACTTGAAAACACCACACACAAACTATATTGGGATAGGACACTACTCACAGATAAAACTGTATATAACAATAGGCCAGATATAACACTTATAGATAAAACACAAAAAATCATATACATAATAGATATTGCAGTTCCCAACACAAACAATTTAGCCAATACACACGCAGAGAAACATCGGAAATACACTGATATAGCTCAGGAACTTAAAGCGCAATGGAGAATGGGAACTGCTCTTACAGTACCCATTGTTCTTAGTGCAACCGGAGTTATACCAAAAACAATACATCACAGTTTGCACATTTTAGGGTTAGATAAGAACATATACATACAATTACAAAAGGCAGTCATTATCAACACTTGTCACATAGTTAGAAAATTTCTAAACATAACGGAAGATACCGCACATCACTCAGAACCACATCACACACTTTCAACTAATACCATTCAAACACAAAATGAAACACAACACTCAATCCTCCCTTCACAAATTGAAACTCTGTTGCATACACAACATAACATTATAGAAAGTCCATTACCAACACACAACACTTCAACAATCACTCATGTAACACCTCTGACTCGTTCTCATGCACTCAAACGTAAACACACAATATACTCACAGTATCAGAATTCGCAATTAACACAAAACACAAACAACACATTACCCACTCGAGTGCAACCTATGCGTCGAGCTAAACAACAAAAAACGCTTACACAATAATCATAACACTTTTTCAAAACATACATATTATGTTCATTTTTTTCTTTTCTATAAAAAGTCACTAAGTCACGAATAAGTGACGCCAACGGAGAAGCCTAGGAATATAGGGTCTCTTTTTGTTATTGATGCGCGACGCTGCGTTCATGTTAATGCCTTCGCGGAAAGAGGGTCGACGGGACGTGGCTTTTACAAATTGGGATCAAATACACCGAGGCTTCTCAAACAAATACATTATCTAAAATGTGATCAGCGTTCGTTTTATCAACGTCATTTAATTTAATGAACATAATATGTGTATAGTATTTAGTATGTTCACTTTTTAACAGCAACTTCAAATTTATATTGTATAGATATATGTATTAGTAGGACTAATCGTAACTTGATTTCGATCCGTGCGATTAGTTAACCAGGCTTGGCCTGAGTATCGATAACAATCGAAGTACATATAATAATGATAAATTTATTAATCTCGTAAACAATGTTACATTGTATGGTATAAGTCACAAATGTTCACATACATATAACACATCAATACAACCTTTACACACATTACAATACGAATAAGTAGACAAAAGACTAATGGTTTGCTGGTTTGCAGTAAAAGTAAGAAATTCTTTAACATTGTAAAAAAAGTTACTTTTTCTATTTTGTGTTGGTAACAAAGCTATTACCGAACTACTTTGAGTGCGTTAATAGCGCTCGGTGTAATTGTCATTTTTAAAGTTGGCACTTGGCACACTAAATGTCAGAAATTTAACACAACTTATTTATGAAAATTTTACCTAACCTTGTTTTTTTTCTAAGATTACCACCTTCTTGTTCGAATATGTATTTATAAATACACAACGGCAAGTAAACAAACAAAACGATTTAGTTTAATTATGTCGCGAAAATGTACAATTATTATAAATATTGATAGTTACATTGAAGTTTTGCTGGGGATTAATGTTAACCCTGGCCCCAGGTAAAAGATTATGGGTCAATACACGATATTTTGTTAAAAATGATTTGTATTAGAAGTAAGAAGCTGTGTAACAATCGGCTGAAGCAGTGGAACATCGAGGCAAGTTAATATAAATATAAGTGGGTTCCGATGAAAGCATTTGAGAAACTTCAAACCAACATAACGTTCTCCGACTGCAGAGGATTTCCATCCCGTGACGCTTAATTGTTATCAAATCAGGAGTATTAACTTCAAATAGCTGTAATTGTTTAAATAAAGCCTTTTGCAAAACAAATTCGTGTTCAATATTAATACGTTCAACAATCATCTGTTGGTGTTTATAAATTATATGTACAGCGGGATTCTGAATACTCGACACGATACTTAATCTGCTCGATAGTCGATACCAAATACAATATCGGGTTAACAGTATTCGCAACTACTATTTGATAACCTCAATCAACGTTGATAGTTCTTAGAATCGCAAAAATGGTGTACTCGTGTCGAGTCACTCGATACGATACCATTCGGAATCCCGCTGCAGATCTTACATCTGACATTCAATCAACTTGACAGTTTTATTGGCAACAAGTAAATATTAAAATGACTACAATTTATACAAGACATATTTGTTGTTATTATAACCTAATGTTCGAAGTTTCAGCCTGAATAATTATACATAATTACACTTCCGTTAATAAATTACATGCCTGTTAGGCAACCAAATCATCCTTGATATTAACATGTTTCAACGAAAATGCAACTTCTAATTTTTTTATTGTAGTTATGAGATCGTTCACTTTAAGATATGATTTTTCTTGCGATAGCGATGGCATCCTTTCTACTTGAACACCGCTGCAACTGCTTCTGAATTAACATTAGGTACTCATGATTTCCTGCAGAGAAAATGTTCTAAATAGGATCTCTAACTTAACCTAACTTACCTACCGTATGAATTTTATCCAGGTTTTTTTGTCAATATCCTCTATTAGAAATCGATAAAATTTACAAAGATCTCGTTCTCTATAATGACGACAGTGGGGTGCAAAACACATGACCATATTAATCTAATAAGAAGTTATCATTTAACGCAATAATACATATTAAATATTATATCAACAGTTGCCATTTGCCAAGCACAGCACAGCTGTTTAGTTCCGACACGGAGGTTATACGTCACAACTACGTCACACTTACCAACCCTATTCTAAAATTTTTTTTAATGGGTTGTGAAAGGCGCAAAATAGAAAAAATGGTATAAAAAACTCGTTTCATAAGTCCATTGAAAAACTCGCCGCTAGGCGGCTCGTTTTTCAATTTTGGACGCGTGCTGCAATGTACCACTTATGAAACTAGTTGTTTAATACCTATACTATTGTAGTAAGGTTTTTAGCTTACGTTTAAATATGCATTTATTTGCAGCTGTTTTTAAATCGCACGGAAGCTTATTAAATAAGTTTATGCCGGCAACGTTGGGTGATTTAGTGTGATAATTATTATTAACTTTACCGTTAACGAGATTGTTTTTGTGTCTGGTGTTATGGCTATGAATAGCACAGTCCTTCAAAAGGTTGTGTTTATTTAGGTAAATATAACTTAATAGTTTGAGGAGGTCAGTATTTTTTTGCTCTTAAAGATCTCTCGACATGAGGTGCTACCACTAATACCAAAGATCAATTTAAGTATTCTTTTTTGTAAGATAAGAACCCTTTGAATATCTGGACCCTGCCCCCATGCTATAATGCCATGCGCTATAGCTGAATATCCATAAGCATAATATGCATTCAACAGGGTTTCAGTGTCCAGCATTGATTTCAACGTAGTCAATAAGTAGTAACATTTATTCAACTTTTTACAAACGTCGTTGATATGAGTGTGCCAGGAAAGTCCACTGTCACATATAGTTCCAAGAAACCTTACAGTTTTGACTGTAACTTTATCAAAAGAAAACTGGTGAAAAGATGACTTTTTTCGTGCGCTATGATGTTCGATAATGAATATTTTTGATGTATTAATTATTAAATTATTCCTAAAGCACCAATTTGAGAATGCACTCCAACATGCATTAACTTTATTTATTAGGTTTGTAGTTGTTGGGTCCGATATGATCATACACGTGTCGTCCGCATATATTAACATTTTACAATAAGGAATAGAATTACTAACATCATTAATATATAGAAGAAAGATGAGTGGTCCCAAGACACTACCTTGCGGAGTTCCTAAATCTAAATTAACTTCATCCGAAAGAAAATTGTTAACACGGACCATAATTCTTCTTTCTTCTAAGAATGACACGAACCAGCTATTAATGCAACCTCGGATTCCAAGGTTATGTAATTTTTTTGGATACAAAGGATTTATCCACAGTGTCAAATGCTCGTTAAATCGAAAAATATAGCCACCACATATTCCCCGACGTCTAGTTTACTATTAACAAACTGTACATATTCAGCAGCACTTGATTCTGTCGAGAATCCATTTCTGAAACCGTGCTGGCTGTTGGTTATTAAGTATGACTTTACTCGCATTGCCACGACCTTCTCTATTATTTTTGAAAATATGCTTAAAACGACGATCGGACGATAATTTTCAACATTACTAGGGTTACCTTTTTTATGTAGCAAATTTACGGAGGCTAATGTTAAGGCTGATGGAAATTGACCTTCCTCAATTGAAACATTGATGATGTTCGCAGTATGAGGAGCAATCAATTCCTTACAATACTTTATTATACTTACTGGAATCTCGTCTAATCCAGTGGATTTTTTATTTAGGAGATTATTTATTCTGTTGATAACTTCGCAACTTAAGACAGGTGTAAAGAACATTGTGTGGGATACCGATTCACTTGTTGTACATTCCTGACTTATGTTAGTGCCAAAATGCTCAGCAATATTGTGTGATCACGTCTGTTGATAGATATCGGCCGAATGCTGCAGCCATATCGTTCGAATTTGTTGAAGTGTTACTTTTATAATTTATTTCTTTATTTTAGTATTCGTTTGTATACATTTTACTTTGTTAATTAAATTCCAACAAGTTGAATTAATAATTATATTTCTAAAGTTGTGGCAAACCAAAAAGCTTTGCACGTCACGAGTATTATATACAAGTCAACAGTGTTGTCATATGGTTGAAACGAAATAGAATGAAATACTAAATGGAAGACAATAAATAACAGATGTCCTTGGTTGCAACATTGTAATTTTATTTATGATGCTGCCAACTTGTAGAATTATTTTACCCTAGAATATTACCTTTAATGACAATCCGAAAAATTAATATTACATTGGTACTGTTTTACGTCATATGTCACGTGCAACGCTTTTAGGATTGCCGTGACTATATAGTGATTTTTCTTTTCCAATAGGTACTATTTGACGTGTTATTTCTTTTTTTAAGGTTTGGTATCGTTTCGTGAGATTATCGTCATATATTCTATTATGCAGCCAATTTAAATCTTGCAAAAGTTTTCGTTTTTGATATAAATCTACTGAGAAATTAATTTTACCATTCTTATTAGAGATTGAAATCTTCCTTGTTGTTTTTTTCGGGCAAGCAATATCGAACCACCAGAGAAACGTTCCTAGAAATTGGTCAAATAGAAGATTAACGTTAAATGTAGTGGATTCCCTAAATTGGAATTTTGCGAAGCGTTCCCTAAAATCGATAAGTGACCGTTCCTTAATTATTCTATGTGTATAAAGTTGGTAGTTGTCAGTATTTTCTTTAATATCGTAAGAAGCGATATCCAATTCTAGGATCTGACAGTGATGGTCAGATAAGCAGGGATCAAAATTATGTGTATTTAGGATATTGGGTACGTTTGTGATTAAAGACCCGCTGGTGTAATTCACGTTAGTGAAAATTCTAGTGGGCGTTGTTATTAACGATACCATTCTGAATGAAGCGATTAGATTATGTCAAAAAGTTTCTTGGTATTTATGTCGGTACTAAGTTGATCTATGTTTAGATCACCAGTAATGATGACATTCTTAAATGCGAAGAAGTCCTTTTCACACAACACACAGTAAATAGCAACTAAAGATGCAATGTACTGGATGTACCAATTATTCTAATTAATCATAATTATTAAAATGATTAAAGTTGAGGTTATGGATTACCACGATTGTCTAAAAAGATCAAACATAGCGAAAGTGTTGGAAGCTGTAAATAATACTGTAAAGCGTTTCAGAAAATAGTTATTTATGTATCAAGGACAAAAAATTGTCTTTTTATAGACGAGTCTGCAATTGCTGGCCTAGGCGAATGCCGAGCCAAGCAAGCAAGCAATAAGTCCATAAAAAGCAGTTTTTGTACGAAGTGCATATTTACATTCTTCTGTCGACTTCCCCATAAAATGAATTATTAAGGACATTTTTCATTTTTCACAGCGAAATAAGTAAAATGTCAAACGTCTCAAACGTTTTGTAGGCAACCCATCAAAGCCAACGTTAGTACTTGCCGCTAATTAAACTTCTCACTTGTTGCAGCACGGACGAAAAAGGGTTACGGACAAAAAAATAATGGCGTCCAAAAACATGACGTTTTTTGTCTGCAAATGTGCCATGGGGAAGTCGAAGGAAAACTATTTTAATTGAAAAGCCTCCAATCGATCTATGGGGACGAAAATGTTTGGTTGCCATTAGGGAATAGCCGAAGCAGTTGATTGGAAATCTGCTATTTCTATAAATCTCCCCCTAATGTAAATACAAATTTTATCACTTTGTTACCAAATAATGTAAAAAATGTATTTCGTTGCAGCAGCGTTTTAAGGTAAAAGTAAACTGTAGTGTAATTAGTAAATCTGATAACCGTTTATAGGGCGCTGCTGCCCCGTTTTAAAAGGGTCAAAACAGTAATATGTCTGATTTGATTGAATTCAACATTTTAAATATAAGGTTTTATTGATTATTTTATGGACTGTTAAAACCAGTTAACACGGATCGCAATGGGAACCATACAACGCCCTAACAATGTAGCGTTGAAGTAATTAATAACAGCATTAGGTGAATGCACATGAGCCTTATCCGTTTAAATCAAGGTTTGTTGATTTTCCTTTATACGACTGGCATAACGTTATTTTCTAGCAGGCTATAATTTTTTTGTTAATATTTTACCAATACATTTAAAATGTATATTATAAGTACTTTTTTTTATTAGTTTTTAAAAAATCATGCATTAAAGGGTTAATCGAGGTTACTTTAAATCGTAGTAAATTTGTTAGTAAAATTCAATTCCTTATTTCGGAATTTAACAATATTAAGCACTGAAAAGAGAATAATTATGACAGTAACGACGTCACACTCAATTGTTCACAATGTCAGTTTATATTTTGAACAATGGAAATAAAAAGTAAAGTTGTTGAAGAAACTCAACCTGTACAAAGCTAATTTAAAACATTTGTAGCGAGAAACTTGGTAGTAAAACGTTTTGTTCTCCGTTCATTAAACGTTTTAAAGATATAGAAACAATAAACCACTTAAAAATTAAAATAACAGTTCAAAGTTAGTGGTGGTATACTTTTTATAGATAAGAAGTTTAAGAATAATATATCCCAACCGAGCTTATAAAGTTATAGTCTGTGGGGTATAAGAATACCCAAGGTTGTGCTTTCTAAAACAAACTTATATTACATTGTAGGATAGAGTGGAAAATTTCTTAAAAGATACGTTATAACTACAGCTTTTTTATTGACGAGATGGGATTCTCTACAGTTTTCCGTTTCAATATTTCTTGTGTTCGGTGTACAAGGGGAGGAAATAACAGGTATTTATAAAAAATCCCAAGACACTTTAATTTTTTATTATGAAATGACTTTATCTTTAAATCAAACGCTTTGAGTGCCAGTTCGAGACCCTAACCTCATTTGAAAGGTGTCTCCATTCATTATTCTTCTTCGTCCTTCAGTTAAATCATGTGGTTTCACTTTGTATGTTACATTTCTGACTTGGCTATTTAAACCTCTTCCGTCGGGAGAATGTGACACATCGGTCAATGGGATAACAAACTTCCATAGCGGAAAAAGTGACCACCCTTCGTGACGGTTTGTAATTTTTGGTGTGTTTAAAGCTCCCAATGCCCTCACGGATTTTCGTTTGGTAGAAGAAGGGGGAATGGGATAGAGACTTAGCGTCTTGAAACAGAATACTGTTGCCGTTTTGGAGAGAATGCTCAGTAACAGCTGACTTGGAACTTTGATGGCTTCGAACTAATCGTTTGTGCTCGGAAATGCGAGCGATAACCGATCTAGTTTCGGCTACTAGACCACAAAAACAAGGAGTGGTATACACGATTTAGCCGGAAACGCCACTAATTTATTGGTTATATTTTCTTAGGTTCCATCTACCAAATGGAACCTCGGAGAATAAACATGGAGATTAACATAGAAAAGACCAAAACTATGATTATATCAAAGAACGATATGAAGCACAGTATTAACATAGATGGCCACCAATTAGAACAGGTATCAATAAGCTTTAAATATCTAGGTACATTAATTGAAGACAACGGGGAAATAGAAAAAGAAATAACGGAAAGAATAGGAAAGGCGTGTAAAACGTATAATGCACTCAAAAACACGTTCCTTGAGAAAAAAGAGATCCCAAAACAAATAAAAGCAGCAGTATACAAAAAAGTAGTAAGACCATCCCTAATCTATGGTAGCGAAGCGTGGACGATCAATAGAAGAACCGAGAGTAGAATTACGGCCATGGAGATGAGATTCCTCAGAAAAATAGAAGGAATTACAAGATTACATAGAGTAAGAAACGAAAAGATAACAGAACAACTGAAAGTGAAACCAATAAAGGCATTGATTGAAGAGAGAAAACTTGGATGGTTAGGACACCTTCTTAGAATGGAAGACACAAGGCTAACCAGAAGAATATACGAAGCGAGACTAGGTGGAAAGAACAAAGTAGGGAGACCAAAAATGAAGTGGGAAGAACAAGTGCGGAAAGCAGCAGAGGACAGGGAAATACAGTGGAGAGAGCTTAAAGACCTAACGAGGGATAGGAAGACATGGAAAAATCTAATCAAGAGATGCTAAAAAAAAGAAAAAAAAAAGTTACAGTAGGTACATCATTATGTTATTACGTTTGGCATTATGTTACATTGTATCAAAATAGAATTATGATTGTATTAAGACATAAGTTACATACATATAGATAAGTACAAGATGTAGTGAATTAGCATACTGAACTATATTGGAGTATAGCAATCCAGATAATCCGACACCTTACGGTAAAAGGATTTCTAGCTTAAATAAATAAAAATATATTTTCTTCGTTGATGGTATTGATTATTGAGTATTCGCGCTGTCGGGAGGATTTTGTTTGGTTTATTTCCTAAACATGTGAAAGCCTAATATTTGACAACTTTCCTCTACATTGTATTTCATAATGTAAAGGTGTCACTTTATTAGGACTTTTTATGAAATCACTTGAAATGGTGAGAATTGGTGAAGCCATGTGGTTGAAATAAAAAGGTGAAGCTTCCACAAGCTCAGTCTTATTTCTTTTTCTCAGTACCTATCGATATATTTGGATTTTGTTGTTGGATGCTTCTCACAATGATTATAAATTTGGGAAAAAGTAGTCCAATCAACTAAAAAAATCACGCTATGAATCTGTTGATTAATCAACACGACCATTTGTAGTACCTATTTACCCCTAATCGACATTTATTAAACAACAAAATATGGCAAACTTTTTTACACGATTATTTATGTTAATATTTTCTTCCATTACTATTTTATTATGTACAAGCAAATACGTAAAGAAATAAAATTTTCGAGCATCTGTTGGTCTAAAAGCACCGTAAAATTTATCTTTATTTACTAACCGGCGCGGTGCATGTCTCAAACTGTTGCTAATTGCTTGGTGAGGTCGATTACATAAAAAAAATAAACTCATTATTCCAATGGCCACGTATACATATAGTGATTAAAATAAGCCCTTAAAATGTATGTAGTCAATACGAAGATATCGTACACGATCCCCTTCAATTAGGGGTTTACTATTACATTTTTTAGCTCCCTTCAATTTGTTTATTGAATTTGCTTTACCTATCAATTTTTTGAAATTCTGTTCACAACGATTTAATTTATAGTCATTTTTTATCTTACCTAAAGCACATTACGTTACAATGGAAAATTGCCACCTAAATATTAACTGATAAAAGAAGTGTAAATAGAATAATAACTTTAACTCTAATTTCAGTTAAAGTACATAGGATTTGTTTAAGTTAATTCATTTCGTTCATATGCCTTGGAATTAAATGGATCTTCAAAGCTATGATCGTTATTTAAAAAATAATGAGAAAGAAAAATTCTTTATGTTTTTTAATGAGCAAATGCGAGCGATTTTACCATTTAATTTTAATGTGCAGAGCATTTTAACTTCTTAAAGCTTGACGTGAATGCAACGACGCCTTTTGAAGTGTGTACTTTTTTCACGAAAGAGATAGCAAAACAATTTTTACAGGCTTAATGTATGATGTACTGTAAGTGCGTAGTATATTTTCATAAATAGAATTGCATATTTCTCCAAGAACAGCTTTATAGGGAAATAGGTTGTAATGCCTCTGGCTCTTTGAGATTTTCCAGTTAATAACAGTTTTAACGTGGACGACATTTTTATACAAAGAGGCGTTTCATAGAACAAACGACGGTTATTAAGACATTTAAGTATTTTATGTGACAATTAAGTATGTTCCTATGCTGTATTCAGTGGCGTTGCGGCGCGCCCCTGGCTGTATTATATCCAATTATGTTTGTGTTCTGTCATCTCCACAGCATTTAGTATGATCGAGCAATTTATTCGTTTGTAACATAAATTTTTTCTTAAAAATCTTATATTTGGACAGAATGGTTCTCTAGTGTAGTAAGTAAGTTGTTATTCGAGCTACAATTTTTGATTTAAACAAAGGAAGTTTCCGCAGAACATGATTTACACTTTAAAATTGATACATTTTCTCTGTAATCGACTGAGAAAATACCGTACATAAACTTAAAAAGGAAAGTTATTCCAATTGAAAAATTTAACGTGTCGCAATATAGACTATTGACTCTATTTGTCATGAATAATCACTATATAATAACCGAAAGATGTGTATATGTGTGTGTGTTGCTGTGCACTTTTCCGATAGTCGCCGAATCCTGACGAATGCGGATGTGATATTTTAAAACCAAAGCTATTATAAATTTATAACCTACAAATTAATGCTACAATTACAGATACCCCCGCAAACCACGTAAATATCTGCACTAATTTTTTTCAAAGTAAGTTTTCAACATTTTAGTATAAAAGTCCGTCATCTTATTCAAGCGATATTTGTGTCTAAATATATTTTCTTTACTTAGAAAATACGTTCAATGTTTCCTTATGGAGATTACGTGTAAAATAGAATTCGCTATTTGTGCTTATTTTTGGGTGAAAATTTTGTGTAAACATGAAAAATTTGTCTGTCCGAGGTCCTTAACCCATTTCGAACATTAAAACAACGGCAAAAAGTATTTTCGCGAAAATTTTCAAAATGACAAGTATCGGAAACTTTTTCTCGGTAACATGGAAATTTAATTATTTCAAGTTGAAAAGTTATTCAAATGATGAAAAATGATTCTATTATGCCTCGCGTTAACATTTTCATCGTTACAATGATGTAAGAAGTAGTAACAGCATTCATCGTAGACTAATTTATGTGTCCCGATACCTTCTTTCGGTAACTTTCGAAATGTACATGTTTGTGTGCTTATTTCGAATTTAGAGATTTTGAACGATGGACGATGTCGTAGGTAACATATACAGTCGAATGTTTTCACCGAGAAAAATGTTTTTGTCTACATATTTAACTTAATATCTATTGATGAAAGTAGGTGGCAAGTGTATTGTTACGTTACACTATACCAAAGAGAATACCTATACTTTGACTATACTTCTAAATATACAACTTATATTGTAATTAAGAGGAAGTAAAATCCATATTTACTGCTGTACATATATGTGTAAATGATGCCTTTAGTTAGTGAAATAAACAAAAATTTGAAACTGTTTAAGGTAGAGAAGGTCTTTCTATAAAACAGATGTTATGCAACGTTAGACCAGCTTCTATTTGTACATTTTATGTTTTATGGTACTTTTAGTTTTACTATAGTTAAAGATGAATGTTAAAACGTTCTCCCTAAGGCCATTCGTATTTCCAAAAAGTTGCCAGTGTCCAAATTGAGTTCTTTTACATTCAAAATTCATTCTAAACTATCCTTATGAAGTTCACACGGAATTTGTTATAATTTCGTTAATTTTTGGGCAAAGACTATGTGCAAAGACGTAATTAACATTGTGGAAGAGCCATTATGTATTTTTGGTCTCAAATCTATTCCAAAAAGTTTGCATTTTACATTTTTTAAATAATTGGTAAAAATTTACTATAGATAGGAACGAATTCGTATATCTTTATCAAATATCAACCCATTTTTGTGATTTTTACGTCAAATGAAAGTAAATGTAATCCCTTATTTTAGTTACTTTAATAACTTGCTAAATTACTGATACCTACAGGGTCAAAAATCTGAAACGGTACAAAAATGTAATTTTTTTTTCTTTTTTCAAGCAACTAAGCCAGCTCAACAAGGTGTGATATTTTAAAACAAAAGCTATTACAACCTACAATCACAGATACCCCCCCCCCCCCCCAAAGCACGCAAAACGCGAGAATCGCGTGTACCCTCGTTTATTATATTATAACTAAGAATTCTTATTCTTACAGCTAAACTTTAACAAAAAATGTGTACCATTTCATTAGACTATTTTTGTTTAAATAAGAAAAATTAACAAATCATTTATGTTAACCAATCTCACTAAATTAAACCCGAAGCAACAATTTAAAAACGAAACCCCTACTTAATAACTATCCGCCCCATTTCCATTTCCTTGATTTTCTGTTTTCTTTCCTCCACCTCCTCCATTCACCCTAACCCTTCTCCGATCTCATTTAAAACCTTCCAACTCGTTCGTTCCTCTCGCAGTTCCTCCCACTTTTCTAACATATGACCCATATTTTCCCTATCTTCCCCACACAGTCTACCCATTCTTTTCACATTCTCCCATTAGTACTTCTTGTCCCTTTCTTCATTTCCGCATGCATACCTGCCAATCAGCCTCTTTTTCTTCGTGCTCATCTGGGTACCTAGGAACTCCATCTGTCATTATTTCGCTATATTTCCAGTTATACCTCTCATCCCTTATTTTTTTCCCGTCTTTCTTGTATCATCGCATTCTTGACCCTTTCTACTATCTTTCTATACTCCAACTTCCTCTCTCTTCTTCTCTGTACTTCTCGCATACCCCCCCCCCTTTTCGTAGTATTTCCACCTGTCCTCCTGACCATATTTTATTTTCTCTCTCTTCATCTTATCCCAGCAGCATTGTAGCAGATCCACCGCTCCTCCACTTCGAGGACTTTATCGCAATTTTCCCTACTGAATGAAAACATCTGCAACGTACGCATATCACAAACTAGATGACTACCCCACATTCATATGTAATTACAAAGTTAGCTATATAGCACCATTGCTCTGGTGCCCAACTGGTATATGCGCACTTTGTCAAAAATGGGCTTACATGCCTCCTGTAATGTACAAAAAAAGTTCTACAAGTACACCTTTTTCTTGGTAATATATTTAAAACGACCAAAATGTAAATTTCCAAATTATGTACTTGCGCATAATCATTTTTCCATTGAATAAACTAATGTAAAAAGTAATTCATATTATTATTTTTAGTAACAAAAATATAAATTCCAGCGAACAGTTCAAGTTTAAAATGATGAACGAAGCTGCATTATTAGAGGATTTAGAGGTAAGTAGGTGTAGTTTAAATACTTAGTTTTTAATTTTCTTTTCAAATTTTTAAATTTATTTTAAAGTTAAGATCAGAGGAAAATCGGCAAAAAAACGGGTCGCACCAAGAAAATTTACTAAAGAAGAAATAATGCGCAAAAACCAGGAAGAAAGCAAGATTACTAAAGAAGGAACCAACGAGATTTTTGACGTAATGTAGCGCTTATTGTAAAATTTAATAATATCCCCCATTCTTGTTTGATGAAAACGATTTAGTTACTTACCTGAAAGCGGAAGCAGCGACTCTCGGGAATAAAGGGGATTCTTTCTACAAAACCAGTTTGTCACATGATGACTATAAAAAATAAGAGAAAAGGTTCCAGAAAAACTAAAAACAATTTCGTAAACCTCACTAAGAAATAACTTTCACATTACTATGGTTACATTTAGATGATATATTTGTTCTTTTTGATTGTTCTCATGGCCAACTTCTAACAGACCTTAAAAGCGGAGTAGCATTTCTGCATTAGAAATATGTTAAATTGCCAACTATTTCGAAAACTACAAATTGTCGGTGTAGATAACCTTATACGAAGTTACCCTCATAGTCATAATGATATGATAAAATTATAAAAATAGGGTGCTTCTATTTGAAAAAATTTACTTTTGGCGACTTTGTCAATTCCATCTTTATTCTTGTTTCTTGATCACCCTGTACTAATAATTGTCAAGTATTGTACAAAGACTACTAAGTCGTTAGTCGATCTTCTACAAGGAAACCAATCCAAATTAAATAATAAAGGCTTGCGTATAGGAAAAGCTAATAATTATGTTATTTTAAATAAATAAAATAAATAATTATATTATTGCCTACAAACGTCATTTTTTACTTAAAATATGTCAAAAACGATTGCACTTAGGTATAGGACATTATACCGGGTGCTGATCCGGCCGCTCGGTAATAGCATTTTACATGTAACATCTTGTCTATGCAATTTCCTGCTCCCCTAATTGTTTTAGGGCCAAAATATAAGAGTACAAAAGTCTTCAAAACTAAAAATACTACCTGAATGGTATATTCTTTCCGACCAAAACTGTACTGTGAGAAAGAAAATGAAGAATTAAATGTTGAATTAGAATTTGCAAAAATCACATTGCCATGCTTTTAAAATAATAATTGCGTTATGAATAAGTGTAGAATCTTGACGTTTTCATTAAGCTACGTTTTCGTAAGGACACAACATGTCGGCCGACTTGTGGGCCGACTTGTCTGTATTAACGTAAACGAAATACATTTGATGTCGGGGTAGTTGAACGACATGTCGAAGTCGGCTGGAAAAGTTATCCCAACACGCCGAGTTGGATGTCATTTGTTGCTACGTAAACAGCCGACTCGTTGATTTTTTGCATTTCCCGAAATTACCCACCAATAATTCAACATGTCTGTTGCAAACAAATGGCAACATAAACACCAGTCAATTTTTCGTCATGTCGGTCGGCAGACATGTCGGCCCAACAAGTCGCAGAGACGTGTCCTTACGAAAACGTACCTTTAGTAGGTACTGGAAGTTGCCATGACCACCGTCATGGCAATGCGATTTTTGCAAATTCTTATTCAACATTTAATTCTTCATTTTCTTTCTTATAGTACAATTTTGATCGGAAAGAATATACAATTCAGGTAGTATTTTTAGTTTTGAAAACTTTTGTACTCTTATGTTTTGGTCCTAAAACAATTAGGGGAGCAGGAAATTGCATAGACAAGATTTTACATGTAAAATGCTATTACCGAGCGGTCGGATCAGCACCCGGTATGTACATGAAATGTATTTAGGTAGAATCTAAAAATTTATTCATATACAGTGCATTTCATTTCAATTAACGAAGTTGGCATCTACTACCGGTAGTGCCAGAAATATCAAAATATTTTAATCGTATGTCCCCCACACATATTAGTGCGTTACCAAATTTTCAAAATTTTTCTACCCATAGCTTTCCCATAATCGACGATGCAGTATTACTGGGGACGGTAGGGGACCTAATCTCTTTAATTGCATTCATTTTCAGCAGCTTTCAACTGCTCTACGCAGAATTTGAATCAAACGACATATACCTTGAACGTGTACTAGAGTCCCTTCAAATATTTATTTGCAAAGAGGGGCTCTCATATAAATTATTCCCCCACATCATGCGATCGTAGTAAAACTATCTTCACGTATGTCTTTGTAACTTGAGACTTGATGGTATCATTTATCTCCACTGGTTTCACATCATTGTTTTTTTAGCGTAGCTTATGAATCTCCAAACCTTTCACATTGTTTTAAAAATCACATTTGTGATTAATTTTTAGCAACATTTTCAAAATTAAAACGGACTGTGCTACTGTTTGTGGAGACATCCGTCTGTCCGTCTAGACCTATTCCTTAGGAGAAAACTTCTCCATATAAATTAACAAATATATTTTCACCTTAAAAGGTTGCAGAATAAAGGATATAAGTTAATGCATTCATCAATTATAGCTAGTTCAAACACATAGTGCATATATGGAAATGATTATTTGACTTAGATGAAATCCTTTCACTGAAGTTATTATTACAATTCATTGAATTAATGTTATTAATAAAATTCAGCAGACTATTTCAATTTCCACATTAAAAAGAACTCTGTACTTGAATATATTAGTCTACTCGTAATTCATCAAAACTAATTAGAGCGCACACAGTAAAAATGAAAATTCTATTAAAGCACCGTAACGTTTCAAGAATTAATTAATGATTATTCTACTTCGGCCTTTAAGCTCTATACATACATATAATGAAAAATCATACTTTTACTGTGCTCTAATTATTGAGCTTTTTGATGTGATACTTCAAAACAATCTGAAATCTCAAATGAACTTCTATCAATAAAATAATTTTTGAGAATACCTAGTCGTATTCTTAAAGTTTTTATATGCAAATATAATCGTTTTAGTCCCTTCAACAAAAAATTCAAAATGGATGACGATTTTACTTCAACGTATAAAACCTAAAAGATCGTAGCAGGTCATTAAAGCTTGGGAAATAGACGAGAAATGCAAAAGAAAACAACTTTTTGCTTTAACAATCATCATAATGACTAATCTCATTACGCTCATACGGCGATGATAGTTTAAAAAAATTAATAATGGATACCACATCGCTTAATATCAGGGAGCAACATTGAATGACGCAGCACTAGAATCGGGGTATTAAAAACCTTGCGATCAATCAATTTCTAACATTTTTAATAATAGCTATATTTGTATTTTTCTTCTTTTCATTTAGCATCGTGTTACTTCTATTACAAGAATTCCTTAATTTATTATTTTAATACTGCTTTTTGGCAGTTTCTGTTTTTGGTAAAAGGCGCGGTATTGAATATGGTGTGAAATACTGGATTGCACTTAGACTATACTATGAGGAATAACCTGTCAATTGACCTTTGCAAAGCTCCGCAGGAAGCCATGGATGATTTTTGATCGTTTTTTGAGATTTGTAACCAAAGGGGAAAGTTTAATTCAAAGTAATATACAACATATAAACCTGTTCAGAGTTTTCTGGAGAGAGATAAGACCCAAATTCTGCTCTGTTGGCCTCTGAGAAGATTCTCTTCTCCTGATAATTTTCGCACTCCGGCCAAGAATTGCAGTTGTAATATTTGTTCGAATTTTCAAAAAATAATTTTGTATTCGTCATTTTCATGTTCAAAAACACCCAAATACCAAACATGGCCGAGATTATCCAAAAATGTACACTACTGAGGGTAGCTGCCAAACGACACGTTTCCAACCATCGGTTTAACTGGAGAAAATGCTTGTTTTGGTCCCCTCTGCCACACAATTTTTTTGACATAGATACATACCTGTTACACTAACACCCTGTATAAAAGCATTGTGAATCTCGATTATTATAAACGCTAAAATACATTCTTTATCAAATTATGTGTCGAAATGAATTTGTCAAAACTATTACAGCGAAATTACTATTAAAATGTCAAAAACTTTTAATACTATATTGAAGTCACTACACGCGTGAATAAATGATTAATTAGCGCTCAACAATTTACGTGACCCGGAAAGGTCGTTATATTGCGTAATAATGGCTTATAACAAAAAATATCTCAATAATTCATTTTAATACCAAAATTAACCAGGCGTCACAGCAACCCTTCACCAGGCCGAACAACTAGATAAATGGAATCTATTGTCAGTACCAGTGAAAATCATTACGGTTTCAGAATTGTAAATGCATTAGAACTTAAACGGTCCAACGAGGAGGAAAATGTATTATAATTGAAACAATCAATCTTCATGGCGCAAAATTCGGTTACTGCTAAAGCATTTTAGTAATATTTTTGATATTGTTTTTAGTGTATTCCATTTTAACGGTGTTTGCAATATTTAATGTAGGTGAATTCACCTGTTGCGTTACCCTTTTCCATATAGCCGATTGTTGTTGCCAAGAGGGGCTTCTCAGCTTAATCTATGATTACATGCAAGTGGATACAACAGGTGTGCAGTCGCGTGAGGTTTACGACGATTAATCAAACCATTGAATTGTATATTTGATACTTAGCAATTTCTTCGTGATAAAATTTCTTATGAAGGTATTTCAAATTTATAAGAGGGGTTTAATTTATCGGCTTCTTGATGACCAGTAAAATTTCAAATTTATACGATATATACGAAACATAGAATTACTGGGACAAGAATGGTGTACAAAAGTAAGTTGGGAGCGAGTTAATAGACACAAGAATTCTAAACGACTTTCTGCATTTGACGTAAATGGCTTTGCGTTAGGCAGGGCCAATGAGAGCAATACGTTTTATGGATTTCCATCCCAAGTTTTAATGGGTTTCTACGAACAACGAAGGTTGTGGTAAAATCGTAAAAACAACTTTAACAATACGTAATACACTACGGTTGTAACCCTTTTATGTAAACTGACTACATTTTTGGTATACTTAGATTTCAATTTCACTCAAATTGAAGCATTTACTTACATTCACAACCGGACATCTTCAGTTACTACAAAATCCTAACAATAATAATCATTATTGTCTTGTAAATTATAATAGATACAATATAGATCACTCGCACCCTAAGTTGAGAGGGAATCAAACACCATTTTTTTAATGGCGTTGAATACACGAAAAACGATTCCTAAAGTTTATTACTTTAATCCAATTGATCAACGTTTTATTACATGATAAAGCAGGGAAGATATTTCAGAGGGAGGATATCGTTCCTTGCTGCATTCATCGATGTGTATCTAATCACTTTTAAAGTGCTTTCCGCATACATTAGTCGGAAGAGGTTCGATAGTTTAATTTAGAATGAACAGTGATCAGATCAATATAGGAGTGTCTGTGGGTACCAGGAAATTGCATTTCTTCTAATTTAAACTGTGTCTGTTTTACTTTACTCGCTATTTTGCTTTTATTAATTACTATTTTTGCCAATGCGTATCGTTTACACGTTCTCTAAATAGACAAAAACATCCCGTAAAAAATACAATTACAATCTTCAAACACCTTCGAAGCTTTTCAAATTCATTTTAACGGAGATAAGACCACAGTTAAAATATTTTCCTTCTTCCCCAATTGAGTTTGCAAACGTCGATACTAAGCGCACGCTAGTAGAACGTCATCACTGATGAGTCCCCGGTTTCAATTATAACTGTGCTTCGAGTAAGTGAATTTTACGTAACTAGGTTAACGTCATCATCAGCCACTTGTATATCATCTTGAATTCAAAATTACAACATTAGGAATTTAATGACGGATCTAAACTGTACTGTAACTTACCTTCATGTGAAGATATTCTATGTGTTAGTAAAACTTTACGTCTACGTTTAAAGACGCACATTAAAGAGGAGTTAAATAAATCTTACTTTAGAAGTATAAATTTCATTCTTATTAATAGTTAAAGTTTCTTTCTTGTAAAATTTATTTTGTTTTATTTTGAAGATAAAGTATATTACTAATAACATCGGGCTCTGCATTCTTGAAGAAGATACCGAAAGTTTCCACATGTCGTCTGACATCAAAACGATTTGTTTAAATTTTTGTCTCCTTCACGTAGGAAGAAATCACAGACGATGTTGATGTCAAATAAGCGAGAGGGTCACGGAGGGGTCTCCTTTATATGCCCGGAAAATAATGCTCGTAGGGAGTCCACTGAGACACCTGCCATGGTGTGCAGTACATTCCTTCTGTTGTAACCGCATTGTTTCTGTAGGTATCGAATTTGTATTCTTCAAACGGTTCCAGGCAAATTCACCATCTGAAAATTCATCGACGGAAAGTTCACCGACAACAATTCACCGACTGGAAAATTAACCGCCTGGAAACTTCATCGTCTGGAAACTTCACCGACTGGAAAATTCACCGACTCGTAATTTGTTGAAAGGACAATTCACCGATTTGACAATCCATGGATTCATGTAATATGGACTTTTGTACAATATGTCATTATTGATGTAATAAAATCGGTTATAGGTACCTTCACGGTCTGTGGAAAATTTTTCGACAGCAATTCTTCGAATGAAAATTCTTCGACTGCAATTCTCCGAAAAACAATTCTTCGACAGGAAAATTCTTTGACAGGAAAGTTCTTCGAAAACACAATTGCTCGACATTACAATTCTTCGACAGGAAAATTCTTCGAATAAATAATGTATGCAGTCATTGAAGTTTTTAAACTAAGTATGCCAATACTTCGGATAATTTATTTTTAATAATTCTAAATGAAAGAATGAAAAAGTATCAATTGAAAAAAAATATACTAAACCTGCAAATAACCTAGGCGCTTTTGTCGCAATCTACGTTTAAGTTTAACGCTAATAGGTTCTTAAAACATATTATTTATATTTAGAATTATTAATAATAAATTATCCGAAGTATTGGCATACTTAGTTTAAAAACTTCAATGACTTTTATTCGAAGAATTTTCCTGTCGAAGAATTGTAATGTCGAAGAATTGTTTTTCGGAGAATTGCAGTCGAAGAATTTCTGTCGAAGAATTTTCCGCAGACCGTGAAGGTACCTATAACCAATTTTATTACATCAAATAAAATGTACAAAAGTCCATATTAGATGAATCATGATTATCGAATCGGTGAATTGTCCTTTCGACAAATTGCGAGTCGGTGAATTCTCCAGTCGGTGAATTTTCCAGTCTGTGAAGTTTCCAGACGATGAAGTTTCCAGTCGGTGAATTTTTCAGTCGGTAAATTGTTGTCGATGAACTTTCCGTCGGTGAATTTTCAATCGGTGAACTTTCCGTATATGCTTCAAACAGTAGATTTAAAAAAAAGTGTGGACAGCTCTCTGTCAACGCATCTATCCCTTCTGCAAGTGACTAAGAGACAACTATTTTCATTTTCACACCAATTCTTTTTTAACTGTGGGCTGTGGGTCGTGGGATGGGTGTTGGTGTAATTCTATCGTATTTCTCATCAGTCGATAAGATCAATTCTGCTGTTGACGTACCCATCCGAATGAAAATGAGCTTCATCAGTCATCATGAGAACATTTTCATCGAAAGTCTCAACATGCGCTCACTGAACTATGACCATTGATGAGTCAGATCATAATTTTGTAGCGGTGAAACTTTAATTCGTGGCTCAAGGATTTCAATGGTAATATAGAGTGCTGCAGTTCGGCGCCTGGTAAAGGTATTTTGGACAACATCTGGTCAATCGCGATTCACATTTTTTACCTTGCAAATAGCGGAAAAGATAATCCACTGCACTGTTCGGTAAAGTGTTAAATAAAACATGAACAAAAACGAGATTGATATAAAGTTATAAAATATTTCTAGATGAACAATGTTGCGCCATTTTAAATTTTGGAGAATCCGCTGTGTAGTAAAAAAAGTGATCTGCGGAATTTAAACGTGGAGGATCTAACACATAAGTTGTTATGTTATTCTTTATCAAACTTCTCACAAAATCTATTTCTGCCTTCCTAGGTGGGGTTATAGTATATTAATATACTGATGCTTCGACTTTTCCCCATTATTCTTAGAGAACACATTCCGCACTGCTTATGGATCATATTCATATTATCATTTGTGTACTTGTATTCATCTCACTTGCTTCAACTTCTATTTGTTCTTCATATTTAATTACTTGTCCGCTGAATTCTCTGGCTCCACCTAAGAGACTGTTTTTTGCAGCGTTTGTGACTTTAATGTTTATCTCCAAATTTTGCTTGTTGCTTTGCAAGGATTTCCTTAATTGATATTTTCAAAAACTTTTGACCGCTTGTCCGCCTCCATTGCTTGTATTGTTGTTTTGTTTCTTTTCTTTGTCCATCCTGTTCACTCCTTCCAATTTCTTTATTGTTTGAGTTAATATCTTATTCTATTATCTTAGTTGTGCAATTATCCTGTTATGGTTCTGTAACAGAATAACCGCACACTGGTGATCGTGACTAAATCATTAAGCCAATTAGAATGGAAACATGAACACCAAACTACCAAACAAATGAAAGTCTATGATTGATATAATACCTGAAGATGTAAGGAGTTACTAGACACACCGGGATGCAAAGTAGATATCGTACATGGCACCTGAGATGTTTTTTCTGAAATTACGCAGTCCAGTTCTAGATTGACAGGCTTAACTGGTACCTAACGCCTTTTATTCTTGTCAATTTATAACAACAAAAATTCGTTGCTTTCATCTTGACAGCTAGGTAAGAAAATAAGTAGCTGCTTCAGTAGCTCAGACGGAATAATTCAGCTTAATATCCTTTTTCTGATTTCGGATGCATTTTTTAAAAAACTTGAACAAATTCCAAATAAATTACACACGAATTTACTATAAGTAGGTACAGAAATGCATGCATAATACATCTTTATGGAGTCAATAATAACATTTTACGAATTTGTGATTGAAGCACAATACACTTTCAGTAAATGTAAAGATTGCCTTCTACAAAAGAGTATGATAGAAACTGTTTATCGACTATACTTCCGGGCTTGAAGTAGTGGTGTGGCGTATAATACATAATTGCACATAATTAAATTAATTTTCGTTGATGACAGCGCAGCTTTCGATACGCGTGCGGTTAATTGCTGTGATGTGTTAAACGACTCGAACACTTGTGATTCGAGTTCTTCCAAATTAATTTTTCTTATAAATCATGACTGAACAACTACTAATCTTACCGATGTTTGTAATACGATAAATATTAACTTCGGCTTTTCCCTCCGTCAAAATTATGGTGCGACACAGTTTAAACGACTCAGTGTGGAGAATATGATTGATATCTTTTAAGATATGTGTGAATTAGAAATGTATTCTCGACTGAATCAAGTACTGCCGAATATATACAGTTTGTAAACAGTAAATTAGATGTCGGTGAATATGTTCTCTATATTTTTTGATCTAACTCGAGCTTTTGAGACTGGATAAATCTTTTGTACCTGCCCGAAAAATTATATAACCTAGGAATCTGGGGCTGCATTAATAGCCGGTTTGTCTCATTTTTAGAAGAAAGTAAGATTATGGTACGTGTCAACAATGTTCTTTCGGAAGAATTCAATTTAGATTTAGGGACTCCGCAAGGTGGCGTCTTGGGACCACTTATCTTTCTCTTATATATTAATGATCTTCTTAACTTTGTTACATGTGTAAACTGCTCACATATGCTGGCGATACGTGTGTGATTATATCTGACAACGACAAAAATAAAGAAAGTTAATGCATGCTGGAGTGCATTTTCAAATTGGTGTTTTAAGAATCACTTAATAATTAATACAGCAAAAACATCCATTATCGAACATCATAGCGTACGGAAAAAGTCATCTTTTGACAAGTTCTCTTTTGATAGGGTTATAGTCAAAACGTCTACATCAGTAAAGTTTCTCGGAATTACATGCGATAGTAAGCTTTCCTGGGACACTTATATCAACGATATCTGTAATAAATGAATGCTGGATACTGAAACCTTTTTAAATGTTTATTATGCTTATGGACATTCAGCTATCGCGCATGGTATTATAGTATAGAGGGCAAGGTCGAGATATTCAAAGGGTGTTTATCTTACAAAAAAGGATACTGAGATTGATCTTTGGTATTACTGGGAGAACATCGTGTCGAGCGATCTTCAAAAGTAAAAAAAATATTGACCTTAACATCCATATACCTCCTCAAACTACCAGGTTACATTCACTTAAATAAGCAGAACGTTTTAAGGCACTGCGACATTCATAACCACAACACCAGGCACAAAAACAATTTCGTAAACTGTAAAGTTAATAATTGCACTAAATCACCAAGGATTGCAGGAATAAATAAGTTTAATAAACTTCTGTGTGATCTATAAACAGGTGCAAATAAATGTATATAGGGTGATTCAATATTTACTCCCCAGCCCTCGTATATGTATTATACAACTAAGAATAAGATAAAAATAAAGAATAGTAAAATCCCGAAAACCTAACCGGTTTCTGGTAAAATTGAAATAAAGAATAAAACAATTTCAAAATTTTAAATCAAATTGCAATGCATTTACTTGTCGTTATTTTGTTTTACTTTGACGTTTATTTGACTTAATATCATTTATAAAGTATTGAAAGCTGGAAAAGCTTTTAAATTAATAGAATGGAAATGGAAAGGTACCTATGCTAACAGAGAATACGCCGATATGATAACGCCCGTGCTACCGAACGTTTAGAAATCGGTTAGGCTTTCGGGATTTTACTATTCTTCATTTTTATCTTATTTTTAGTTGTAGAATACATATCCAAGGGCTGGGGAGTGAATATTGAATCACCCTGTATTTAAGCGAAAGATAAAAACGTTACTAATCAATAACGGTTTTTACAATAGCAACGAGTTTCTTACTTTTACTGCAAATCGTCAGTCTGTTTGTATTAATATTCATATTATAATGTACGTATTCTATTTCTACTGCGTTCTATGTATATACAGGGTGGCCCATTGAAAAGGTAACACGCCTGTTTTGGGATACTTAGACCAGTTTCTTAAAAAAACGCTCGGACACGTCGATTTTGTATTTTTGGGGGACCACTTTTGATGTCAAATTTGACTTTGTCAGCTCAACCCCCTAGCCCCAGCAACCCCTAACTCAAGAATTTAAATAGGGAAAAGGAGTCAAGCAACCCCTCATTTGAAGCGTCATTTAATTGTCTATTCGACAGTACAAATGAAAATTAGTTTTATTCAATTTTTTTCACCCCCATGAAAAGCACCCTCCAGATTAACGAAGGTGGGGGTGTTGTTTAGGAAAAATCCTGAAACACGCCACCTTTGACCTTTTGAACGGCACATTTCAGGATTTTTCCTAAACAACACCCTCACCTTAGTTAAACTAGAGGGTGCTTTTCATGGGGGTGGAAAAAAATTGAATAAAACTAATTTCAGTCATACTGTCGAATAGAGAATTAAAAGGCGCTTCAAATGAGGGGTCGCTCGACACCCTTTCCCTACTTAAATTCTTGAGTTAGGGGTTGCTGGGGTTATGGGGTTGACCTGATAAGGTCAAATTTGACATCAAAATGTGCCATTCAAAAGGTCAAAAGTGACGTGATTCAGGATTTTTCCTAAACAACACCCCCACCTTAGTTAATCTGGAGGGTGCTTTTCATAGGGGCGAAAAAAAATTGAATAAAACTAATTTTCATTTATACTGTCGAATAGACAATTAAATGACGCTTCAAATGAGGGGTTGCTTGACTCCTTTTCCCTATTTAAATTCTTGAGTTAGGGGTTGCTGGGGCTAGGGGGTTGACCTGACAAAGTCAAATTTGACATCAAAAGTTGTCCCCCAAAAATAGAAAATCGACGTGTCCGAGCGTTTTTTTAAGAAACTGGTCTAGTGTCCCAAAACAGGCGTGTTACCTTTTCAATGGGCCACCCTGTATATACATAGAACGCAGTATGTTGACGAACCTTATTCTGTAGGTAACGGAAAAAAGGCAAGTGAATAAAGTTCAAATTTCAATTTAAATTAGATGTTCCCTCTCGTAGGTTTTCGAATGAACCGAGCCGTTTCGGCGTTCTCAGAAACGATAAACCGTGGTGGTGCTCTTTCAATAGTGTTAACCGCATCTCCACACGTTGTTTCGTTTCTGACATATTGAAATTTTCGGTGAATCATATCGTTTTTTGTAAATTATGAAATAGGACCAAAACGGCACTATTTATCACCAAATAACAATTATTGGGTGATAAATAGTGCCTTTTGGTTTGGTTTTAACGTCACCCTTAAATTCTGTAGGGAATTCAAAAATGCAAAAAAATTTCATAAGACCACAGATAAAATTCATCTGTGATAAGACTAAGTGGAACACACTGTATAGTCAAAAGTATTTTTAAATCATGAACAATTAGATTCGGTGAAACTTTCATTCGAAGCATTTATTAGATCCTTTGAGATAAGAGAGTATGAGAGTTATAGAGCAATTCGTCTTAGGCGCGGCACTCTGTATGAGTATCTACACGAAATCTAGAATTTCTACAATTGCTCGGCGGACGATGTGGTCTGAGTGCATTGGAAGACGTTGTGACCAAGTATTTACATCTAATGATCAATATTAGAAGTGGGCGTGATCACAAAAAGAAAAGTGAACGTTACGACCAACATCGGTGGACGATATTGACGAAAGGCGTCGGTGGAGGTTGTGACCAAAGTAGAGGTTATGACCGAATTCAAAAGTTTGTGACCAGAGGGGGATAGTATGCGGTGGGCGTTATGACCAAAGTGGACATTATGACCAAATTTAAAAGTGGACGTTGTGACCAAGATGGCGGTTTAGAAGGCGCTGGGTGACCAGTGGACGTTGTGTCCAGGACCCTGTGAACACTCCCTACCAAAGCTTTGATGAAGCGAAAATATTTATAAATGATATGAGAACAATTTCGGGAAATTTCTTGTTTTCAACATAAATTGGTCTATTATTTTATGCACGAGTTATTTACTTTTGTTCCATAATAAAATAATATAATTCACACTTCTGAAGTACAATAACCCGTGTAGCAATCCTTATACACGTATTTTCATATAAATTGTCAATTTTTTTTGCATCAAGAGGCCTGGTGTGTTAGAATGATGATAACGAAATTGAATCTATGATGTGAAATAATTAACGAATTAAGTGCAGGGAGAGAGAAAAAGGCATTAAAATAATAGGATTCTATTTAAAAATCCCCTTCTCGTTAGCGACAAATGAAATCGGTATATTAAGGGAATGGGATTACTGTAAAAATGTCGTCGTTTCTCCGGACGTTTCGAAATTATTTAAGTAATAAAGAATTCTGGACCTTTCTCATTACTTTTTATCCATGATGCGCAAGTTAAATGCATAGTTTAATGCAGTTAAGGTAACTACCTATAATAACAGTCATAACTATTCAGTTTTTGGAAACCAGACCTGATTTATTTTAATCATGTAGAGTGTAAAGAATATTATGTAGATAGTGTACGCCTTAAAATGTTTCGATTGTACTGATTTGTATATTGAGAGTTTGTTACAGACCACTTACTTACATTTTCAAAGGTTTTCATACCATCAAAGAAATAAAAGATGTGAAAGTTTGGATTTTATGAATTCTCGGTTGGTTCACATCGAAACCTCCTTTTCAATTTCGTCTAAAATCTCTTTTCATTTTGTTTCATAGACGTGAGCTGCTGAGATTTCCTTGCTTTCGTTTATAATGATGTGTAGGTTGTGTAGATATTTTTATTTACTTTACCTCACTGAGTTAGTCCTCTTAAATTCTTGAAAAATACGTTCCATTGTGTTAGCTGGTAACAAAGTTAACTCTTTCGTTACTTTGAGTAGAAATCTGGTTTAAGATACAAGATTTAATTATGTTCACGAACTTAATTAAAATTAAATGCGTGTAATATGTACACGCCTAATAGAACCCTGTGGGATTATAACATTTGAGAAACAGACAGGTTTCATATATTGATTCATGTGAGGGCAAGTGTTAGATTTCAAGCTTTTTCTATAGATTAGGGAAGTTAAACCGCAAGTGTCATAAATCCAATAAGGCAATCTGAACATGATGAATACATTCAAGAGATAGCATATGTTGCTTCTGGAAGAAAAACGTATTGAACTTGTAATAAGTACCATCTCGTTTAGAAACATTGATAAATTGTGCACCATTTTTCTGTTTGCCTATTTTCTTGTGCATAAAAGTACCTATAACGTATTCATATTTTTAAGTACCGAGTTTTTCAATCTGAAAGCTTTTAGCAGTAATTTAATTGAAAATTGATCCAGTAGCTGGCATATATATTAAAGTTGCTTTTAAACATGTATAACGCGCAAGCAATCAATCAAGATTTTAATTAATTACTCTACTGTTACCAATTCCGGTTTATAATGAACCAATAAAAGTCGTTTATAATAAAATTTTACCCGACGACGTTTATTTGCAATTTGACGCAAGTGTATATCTAATTTATTGCAGGAGAAGTGTGAAAATGAAACGGAATGTGAAACTGCACTCCAATATCCCAGCAATTTCATATACTTATACCAAAGATTATATATAGCCTTTGCTTATACTAGTGGTGGCAAATTTAATTTTTTTCATATTCGAATATTCGTTAAAAACATATTCGAATATAGAATTATTCGAATTCGAATAATAGTCAGAAAAAAATTCGTTTTATTCGTTGTAGGTATTCGTTTTGTTCGTTGTATTCGTTTTATTCGTTTTATTCGTTTTATCGTTTTACTCCTTTTATTCGTTGGACTAGTTTTATACTACCTACCTAGTAGAGCATTCTCCAATGGAAGTTTCATTTAAGCATAAACATTTGAATAGTAAATTACTTGTTGTTGCTCCATTAAATTTAAGACACTTATTGCAAATTTTGCAAGTAACTACCGCATCACTCGTATTCTTCACGAAATATTTCCACACTTTACTCATAAATCACAATAATGTAGTCGTCTAGGCTGAGAAATAATTTGAACTAAATTAAAAATTTATATTTAAATGCTTAGATAATCCTTTAAAGGAATAAATTATCATCAAAGGCGGGTAAAAAGCACAAACTTAAATAAACAAAGTCCAAGCTTCACAATAACATGAAAATAATTCCAGTTAAAATCACCCTGCGTGGTTGAGGATTATTGTAGGTAATGTTTAGAGAAACGTGTTCACTGATTTACCGAAAACCTTTTACACTAACAAAAATAAATTACAGTTCATTACGACTTGTAAAAGGGTGTTATTGAATAGTGAATGACTTTAAGCTGACAGAAAAGAAATGCTGAAATAGCTATTTACAATACGAATATTGTACCTACAACGTTTTATCTACTATTCATAAAATATTGTCGGTCGAAACAAATTTGTAAATGAGAAATAATTCCATGAAATGAAAAGTAGGTAGTAGGCCTACCTGCCGTCTGTCATCTCTCAATAATAAACCAACGAAGTTCTCTTTTTTCTTAATTTAACAATTTTCTTTGTTCTGGCCATTATTCGTTTTATACGTTTTATTCGTTTCATTCGCTTTATTCGTTTTATTCGTTTCATTCGTTTTATTAGTTTTATTCGTTTCATTCGTTTTATTCGCTTTATTCGTTTCATTCGTTTCATTCGTTTTATTCGTTTTTATTCTAATTCGAATGGTGATATTGTTAAGTATTCGAATAATTCCCGATTATACATTCGAATATTCGAATATTCGAAAAAAATTGCCACCACTAGCTTATACTATACTTGCTTTCCCCCATTAATTTTTTGTATCTCTAACCAGAAAACGGAACCATACTAATACCCCAACGTGTACGCATGTTAGTTGTCTCCGCAACGCACCAACGTGGCTTTTGTAACACTAATAGTTATAGTTGTTTCTATCACACTTTACAAAGAAAAACCGTACAAAACCGTAGTTTTCCAAGTTTACTTCTTTATTGCCTATACGAGGTTCACTCCTACAGTTCGCGGAATGAAGTACTTCTTGCAATACCAATGTTCTGCGATTGTCATAATAATAAAATTTGACATTTTATGCCATTAGTACAATTGACAATTTGATTGTAAACTAAGCAGTGTCATTTCAGTAGAATATTAAAAGTAGTAAGTTTGTGAAAAAATAAATATTTCAAATTGTGATTTTCGAATGATGATTTTTTATGACTCGATACGGTTTAACACCACAGCAATGTGCAGAAAAACTAAAGCTGTTGTTTGGTCATGAAGCGCCGTCCAAAACCATGGTCTTCAAGTGGTTTGTAGAATTCAAACGTGGAAGATCTACTTTTGATAAGGATTTTCGCGAGGGTCGACCGTGCACTTCTGTTGGCACAAAGAATATTGATGCTGTGCGTGATATGATCTCATCACATCGACATGCAATGTACAGCAACATTTAAATGGCCAGGAAGCTTTGTAGCCGTTGGGTTCCTCACACTCTGACAGAAGCTCAAAAAAAGCACGTGGTGCAAGGAAATGCCTAAAAAATTTGCTCGTGTTCATTCAAATTTTGTCTATTAGATTGTAACGGGGTGAAGCAACATAGTATTTATGTGAGCCTGAAATTAAACAGCAATCATCTGTATGAGTGTTCGAAAATGAACCTAAACCAACAATACTCGTGTATTCGCGAAGCGTTTCAAAGAAAATAATTGCTCGTCGCCTATATTGCAACTGCTGCATTGGAGGAACGAAGAACAGTTACTGTTGATTGCTATACTTCAATTTGTCTCCCTCAGGCGATCGGTGAAATTAGAAAAACAATATAAATAAGCGAATCATTCTGCATCATGACAATATAAGTGCGCACTCAGCACTACAAACTACAGAATTTTTGACTAGTCAAAATATCAAATTAATAACTCATTGCATATATTCGCCTGATCTGTCCGGTCCAATGACTTCTTGTGTTCAAAAACATCAAAAATAAAATGAGTAGCAAGCGTTTTTCATCACCTGAAGCTTTTAAAGTATAGGGTTTAAAAACAAAAAGTTTGTTTTTTAAAACAAAATAAAACAAAGAATTTAGATGAAAATGATTCAAATTTTTATTGTATTAGAAAGAGTAAGGTTTGGCAATTATAAATGAAAAATGATATCTAACAAATGTCCACCACGACCTCGCTACAAATGTCGACTCTTTCATCAAATTGTTCAAGCACTTTTTGGCAAATTTTCTGGTTTATTTTGTTAATCACGTCACGGATTTTAAGTTTTAAGGCTGCAATCGATTCGATTGGCTCCGTATAGACTCTGTCTTTTAGTCGTAGCGGTACATCGAGAAAATCGCAAATGTCTGTCAAATTGTGCGGGAAGTGTGAAATTAGGTACACTTATTAATTAGATTAAAATAAACGATTTGACCCGCAGTACCCCTACTTTCAACCCTTAGTTTTCAAAAGTGCCCCGTATTTATTTTTTTCCATCCCCTAACGATAACTCCTTTGGTTACAACTTTTAGAAAAAATTATATTAATAAAAGATTTAGGAATTCTTATAAGGAACATTTTATATAAGGATAGCATTTTCACAAATATCAACCCTTATCGAGATATGTGGGAAAAACTGATTTTTGCAGTTTCATTACAAAATCGGTCATAGTTTTCTTGTTTATCGTTTCTCAGAAAAATTATTCAAATTAAAGATGTAGATATTAATATGATCAATATTTTAGGTATAAATAATACTTTTACAGAAAGTAACCCTTAACAAGTTATTTCGATATTTCTGAAAGTAAGCAACCCTTAAGTATGAAATCGCTCATATCTTTTTTATTTGTAACTTATGAGGAAAAACATGTGAATAAATATTATAGAAAATTATCTTTTGGGTATTTTATGTAGGTATGAAAATTTCTCAAAAGTCAACCCTTAACGAGATATATCGAAAAAACCAGAAACTGTCAATTTTCACATAAAATCGAGCATAACTTTTCTATATTTCACTACAGCGACATTATTGTTATATAATTCGGTAGGTATATGGATGTAGAAAATATAAGTAAGGGGTAATTTTTTTACAAAAACTCACCCTTAGCGAGATATTTTGACAAAAACAAACTTTCGGCACTTTTTAGAAAAGTTTTCGTAACTTTTTCAATTACGATGGTTAATATTATTTCTTCGCGGTTAATAATAGCCAATTACAGTGTGTTTCATGAAATCATAGTGATTTTGCACCATATCACACTGGTGCGGGAATTTTCAACGTACAAAGTGTAAGGTTTATTCGCGGTAAAATAATTAACAAGAAACAATCTAATTGTACCCAAAATGCAAACATAGGTCGATTTTGATATCAAGGAAGACATATTTTGATGTTATTTTCTTGGGGGTGGTTCTCACCTCCAGCGCTTCACAGGGGGTGACATTGAAATTTCGTCGCGGCGTATGGTTTCGCTCGGGTGTCGCATCTCCTTTTTAGTCTTCTATTTGGTTGTTCTCACTGAAATACGAGTCGGTGAGATAATACTAACTTGCTTACCTTTTATTTTCGCATGTAAAATGTCTAAAGGAGATGCGACACCCGAGCGAAACCATAAGCCGCGACGGCCGCTACGTAACGAACTCGCGCACTTAAGCCAAATGTGTTTCAATAAATATTTCAGTATTTTACTTAGCTACTGATAGAAATAAAGTGAAAAAAAATGCAAAAATGAAAAGGCCAAGGAATTAGCTTTCCAATGATGTATCACATGACCCGCCTTCCTATTTGAAATTTCAATGTCACCCCCTGTGAAGCGCTGGAGGTGAGAATCACCCCCAAGAAAATAACATCAAAATATGTCTTCCTTGATATCAAAATCGACCTATGTTTGCATTTTTGGTACAATTAGATTGTTTCTTTTTAATTAGATTACCGCGAATAAACCCTACACCTTGTACGTTGAAAATTCCCGCACCAGTTTGATATGGTGCAAAATCACTATGATTTCATGAAACACACTGTAATTGGCTATTATTAACCGCGAAGAAATAATATTAACCATCGTAATTGAAAAAGTTACGAAAACTTTTCTAAAAAGTGCCGAAAGTTTGTTTTTGTCAAAATATCTCGCTAAGGGTGAGTTTTTGTAAAAAAATTACCCCTTACTTATATTTTCTACATCCATATACCTACCGAATTATATAACAATAATGTCGCTGTAGTGAAATATAGAAAATTTATGCTCGATTTTATGTGAAAATTGACAGTTTGTGGTTTTTTCGATATATCTCGTTAAGGGTTGACTTTTGAGAAATTTTCATACCTACATAAAATACCCAAAAGATAATTTTCTGTAATATTTATTCACATGTTTTTCCTCATAAGTTACAAATAAAAAAGATATGAGCGATTTCATACTTAAGGGTTGCTTACTTTCAGAAATATCGAAATAACTTGTTAAGGGTTGCTTTCTGTGAAAGTATTATATATATATCTAAAATATTGATCATATTAATATCTACATCTTTTATTTGAATCATTTTTCTGAGAAACGATAAACAAGAAAACTATGACCGATTTTGTAATGAAACTGCAAAAACCAGTTTTACCCACATATCTCGATAAGGGTTGATATTTGTGAAAATTCTATCCTTATATAAATTGTTCCTTATAAGAATTCCTAAAACTTTTATTAATATATTTTTTTCTAAAAATTGTAAACAAAGGAGTTATCGTTAAGGGATAGAAAAAACTAAATACGGGGCACTTTTGAAAACTAAGGGTTGAAAATAGGGGTGCTGCGGGTCAAATCGTTTATTTTGATCTAATTAATAAGTGTACCTAATTTCACACTTCCCGCACAATTTGACAGACATTTAGATGTACCGCTACGACTATTTAACATAGCCCCACAAAAAATAATCCAGTGGTGTTAAATCACACGACCGGGCCGGCCAATTAACAGCTGAATTTCGTGAAATAATGCGATCAAGAAATTTGGTTTGGAATAATTTAATTGTTTCGGTGGCTGTGTGACTTGTGGCACATGTCAGTGATATCCATATCATCAATAATAGGCCAAAATTGAGTTGTTAACATCTCTCGATAGCGTAAACCATTAACCGTAACCGCATTTCCAGCCGAACTTTCGAAAAAAAACGGCCCAATTACGCCTCCAGACCAGAGAGCACACCATACAGTGACGCGTTGAGTACTATGCAAAGGCGCCTGAACAATCGCTCTTGGATTTTCAGAAGCCCAAATCCGGCAATTTTGCTTGTTGACGTGTCCAGACAAATGAAAATGGGCTTCGTCTGAAAAAATGATTTTTTCAGAAAAACCAGCGGCTTGTTCTTGAATGAATTCAGCGAATCTACGGCGATGTGAATGATCGGCCGGCTTCAATTCTTGCACCAGTTGAATCTTGTAAGGCTTCAAAGTCAAATCATTACGCAAAATTCGCCATGTGGTCATTTTGGATAACTTTCATTGTTGAGAACGTCGAGGAATTGACAAATTCGGATCATCTTCAACACTGCGGCTCAAGGCTGCAATGTTTTCACTTGAACGACGCGTTGGGGTTGGCACATTATGTACCGAACCTGACGACTCAAATTTATTGACCAATTTCTTAATAGCGGTCTCAGAAGGACGATTATGTTGACCGAAAATATCACAAACTTTACGAAATGTATCTTTTACAGATCCGCCATTTTCATAGTGGATTTTTATTATTTAAATGCGATTTGGGAGCGAAATTGAATTCATTGTAACAATTGCCAAAGATTCTACTACTAATATATAAAGGAGCTGAATGTCAAAACTGTCAATTGTTTCGATTTGCCCAATAAGAAAAACAAACTTCTTGTAGGTAAATCCTGTACCTACTTGTTTTGGAGGTGGCAAAATGTTTTGAAGGTTGGTTTTACCGAATGTAAAAGTGTGTAGATGAATAATAAAAAAATTTACGTAACATTGTACCTATTTGTTACATTTTCCACGAATGTTTAGCATTGACCCTCGTACATCAAGTAATGATACAGATTGCTTTGGTGTCGTACTTTTTCCCTATTTCGGTTGGTTCGTTTCTTAATTTCAATTAAAATTTAAATTTAATACAAGACTTACCTGGGAAAGCATCAATTCTGTTCTGTGCGTAATTAGTGGAAAAGCATAATTGGTATTCTTGAATTTATAAGAATGACGCAGTTTAGTGATATAACTATTCATTCATTGTGCAATTTCTGCTTCAAAAAAATTAGCCTTAGGTACGAATTAAATTTCCAATGCAACTTGTCACGTTTTACCTGACACATCAGTCAATAACGACAATTGGTACAGCATGAACAATTTTACAATAGTTTTGAACGTGCTTTGCTTTCAATCTGAATTTTATTGTAAATTTCTGTCTATTTAAGGGAAATTTTGATTAATACCTGTGGCTTTCTATAGCTGCGTAATCGTAATGTGGTTCCTATTACCGGGGGTAAATAGCAGAGCAGAGGTTACGGGAAGTGATTAATTAATTAACGGTAAACCCAAGTTTTAAATCTGTTAACTAGTTGTTTAATGCAAACCTTTATAGATTATATGAAAAATGTGCCTATATTTGAAGAGTTCGTTTGTTGCTGTAAACATGAAGCTATTAATTAAAATCTAATTATTATTAAAGAAATTTTTTAGATCGAATCTATAGTTCTCGTAATATCTACTTCTTATTACTGTACATCCTCCATAACTTGAAATGTCAAATACAGTGCCTGAGAACAATAGTTACTGGGATCTTTATTCATAAATCGACTTTCTAACAATTCATTTTATTTCGTTTAATTAAGTTACCTACAGTAATAATAATTAATAACGCATCTGAAAGAAAGGAACAAAAGAACCGTGTGATTTTCCTTGAAAAAAATACTTTTTTGCTCGTGAAATTAAAGCAAGCATGTAAAGTGTTTCTTAATTTGGTAACTGTTATATAATTAAAAATGAGTTCGGGTTTCTGAATGGCAATTAACTTATTCAACTGGATGTGTGTTATTACATAATGTTTAAAGAAAATTTTTACGGGGAGCACAAGACTTGACCAATTTAGGAATTCACATTACGTTTGGAGCAAAGAAAAATGACTAATGACAAAACCGAAATGATCGAAAGGTGGATAAATTAATAATACGAAATACAAAGCGCATGATGTAACTCCTACACTATAATAATTTAATAATATACATACAATATCATAGAAACGAGCGTTACGCGATAATAAAATGGAAGAGATTCCGAAAAAATCAAAATTACATTAAAGTGTAATCTCCGTAAATATATCGAAACGAAATCACTAAAAAAATAGATCAACGAAAACAAGAGTGCAAGTTCTTAGGTTAATTTCAGATTCTTCGAGAGTAATAGACGATCGGTGAACCGAGGGTACAGTACTCAAAACATGTTTACACTATGTAGTTGTATCAAATTTGAAACGTTGGCTTTTTTAGTTTGGAAAGTCCTAACTCAGTAAAGACTTTCACCCTTGCAGGCAGGGCGCCTATTCTGTGAGACTCATCCCTTAAAGTAAAGGTTGTCGCAATTTAACCACCTGATTTTGATGGGTAGAGTAGCTTTCTATTTTTGCATTCATTTCATGCAGACGGAGAAAAACTGTTTGAAAATCTACCCAAATAATTATTTCACAGAGACGACTCCCCGATTCGTGTATCTGATCTATTTCACTGAATCGGTGTGTGCAACAGCAATGTAAGTATAAAGATCATAATTTTAGTAGTTGTTCCCTTGAATTGTGTTTATTTAAGGGTGGATCGTTTTAGTTATGAAAAAGCGTAAGAACGTTTACTGGAATTTGTGGCAAGAGGTTGAGATTGATGAACAAGAAGAAGTTGCTATTAAACACAATCGGATTGCAGCAAGCTCCAGTACAGTAGTATCAAAGCAAGATTGTGGCTGAAGAAGCATTCTGGCCCTCCACCGAAGTCACCAAGACTGATAACTTTCACAAGGAACGATAATATTTGCGCTAACAGAAAAGTGAGAATCAGGAAAGAAAATATTATTGTGAGATTACCCGAAGTAAAACACCCGTCAAAAACGCCAAATCTTTGCAAGAATGTTGGTCTTTATTATTCACCGACGACATACAAGATACAATCGTGACAAATAAAAATCTCTATACTTCAATATTACGTCCGAGAAGAAGGGGCAAGGCTACGGACCTTTGTGATATCAAAGCATGATATCTATAATGTATTATGTTAAATAATGTTTGAATAAAGGTTTTGAATTTGTTAGAGTAATCACCAAAACGGAAGACACTTGCGCAGAAACCAAATCTTAACTTGAAAAAAAAAAGATAGAATAAATGATATGACCGAGTAGCAGACATGTACAGTACGTTCTACAAACATCTACCATTCTGTTTCGCGACATCGTGACTAATGTGATTTGTTTAATCAATTAAAGGCTTTGAGATCCTTTCTCAAAGGTTAAAGGCGATGCCACAATGCAAATCTAACATAACCTTATATGTAACAATTCCCGGTCAAAATGAATGCGATGTTTTGAAAAAAGATGTTTTTAGATTGAATGTTATATTTATTTGACGTCACTTACTTCGAGCAGCTTAGTGTCTTCCGTTTTGGCGATTACCTAGTACCTACCTAACATTTTATTTGACGTAACAAACTACTCCTGTCAGAAGTGCAAATGTAATGTAATGTAATGTAATATATTTATTATGTTATTGCATTGTAACAATGCTTACACTCGTCCGAAAATAGATACATGTGATGGTATAATAAAATTGACATTAAGAACATGTTATATAGAACGTGAACAATATGTCAAAAGCACAAAAAAATAACTTTAATTAAGGACTTTAAAAATGAGATAAAATGACTTTAAAAAATGGCTTTAAAGTATTTAAGTTTTGAGGTTATTATCTAAAAATTCGTTAAAGTTGTATATAGGGTTGTCCCATAGGAAGGTTTTAAGTTTCCTTGAGAATGATTGTACATTTAATGAATGGAAGAAAGATGGTAAATGATTGTAAAATACAGGACCCCAGTAATTATGTGCCGCTTGCGACGTTTTTAAACGTAACCTTGTTTTGTAAATACAATTTGCGTTTCGCGTATTATAATTATGTACATTCGAGTGTGTAAAGTAGTGCGATCGGTTTTTATGAATAAATACAAGGCAGTCGAAGATGTATTGGGAAGGGGCTGTAAGAATCTTTAACGATTTGAAAATATGACGACAGTCTTCCCTGTAGCCAGCGCCTACTACATTCCGCACACAGCGCCTTTGCATTGCAAACGTTCTTTTCATCGTTGCAGAGTGGCCCCATGTAATAATAGCGTAACTTATTACAGAATGTGCATAGCTATAATAAACGCACTTCAACACTTTTGTGGAGACGGAGTTCGACAAGTTTTTTATTAAATATGCAACCGACGCCAATCTTGCACAAATTTTATTACCATGTTCGCTCCAGTTTAGCCTGGAGTCAATCTGCACTCCTAGAAAATTGATTGAAGCTATGTGTTTCTTATTTTTATTGCTTAAGGAAAATCGGATGTTTTGCGTCTTACTATCATTTAATATCAACCTATTGGCACTGATCCACCTTTTTACCGCCGTTAGCGCATTAGTTGTTTGTTCTCCACTGTGGATAGCATCACTTGATATATTTGTAATTGTTGTATCATCGGCATATAATGTAAAAATGCTGTTCAAATCTGACCTATAAATGTCATTTACATATATTAGAAATAGTAACGGTCCGATTATGGAACCTTGTGGAACCCCTAGTGTAATGTTACGACGCTCAGAATTTACGTTATTATATCGCACAAATTGACGACGGTTTGTCAAATAGGATTGTATTAGCTGTACACTTTGAGTGAGATCAATAACCAATAGAATTCACGTTTTTCCAATTGGTGATGTTGCCATGGCAACTTTAAAACACGTACGTTTTTGAAAGTGCGATTTAAACACGCTGGGGCGTGGTTTAAAAGGCTAAAATAGGACACCAATAAAAAAAATTCTGGCCGCCAGACTTCCCTCGTGTTAACGCTTTTTTCAAAAAAATAAGTATAGCGCAATATACAGGGTGTTTCATAAATGTGCGGCAGAAATTCTAGGGCGTGTTCTACAGCCCAAAATATGAAAAAAAGTATCTATAAAGATTTGCCCGAAAACGCTTCCTAACTGAGGTCCATCCCTTAAAAGGGGGTGGCCTCACACAATATTTTTGCTAATAACTCAGACCCAACTGATGTACTGTCTACTCATTTTTAAACATTACACAGTAAGATTTATGTGATAATTCAAAAGTGAAGTAGTAGAAATTTGTTTGTCAAGCATTTGCTAAATATGCAGATGGAAAAAGTATTTGCAAAAATACAAAGGTCGTTCCCCGTATGTATCGCCACTGGTTGGCTATCAAGACGAAAATAAGCCCAAACGGTAGTTAGGCACCAGTAACGAGTGCACACAAAAATTGAATCAATCATCATTATATCTTTATAGGTACATTTTTTTTTATTTTGGGCTCTAGAACACGCTCTAGAATTTCTGCCGGACATTTATGAAACACCCTGTATATTGCTGAATTCAGAAAGAAATACTCTTAAACTAAATAAAAAAATGCAACTTTATCTTATAAAAAAAATGAGTTCCGCCATTTTAGCTTATACCGGAAGTGACGTCATCAAAGGTAATATCAGCATTTTCGTCCTTGGCCCGAATGCAATCGATTGGCGAAAACCACATTTCGATAACTTTAATAGTTTCTGAGTTTAGAGCGTTGCAAGGAATGTGTACGCACAGACTACAGACGACAGGCGGAAATTTTTACTCTTTTAAATTACATTAAAAAAACTGCAACTTTATCTTATAAAAAAATGAGTTCCGCCATTTTAGCTTATACCGGAAGTAACGTCATCAAAGATAATATCAGCATTTTCGTCCTTGGCCCGAATGCAATCGATTGGCGGAAACCGTATTTCGGTAATTTAATAGTTTCTGAGTTTAGAGCGTTGTAAGGAATGTGTACGGACAGACGACAGACGTAAATTTTTTTTTCATATTTTAGATCTACGTATTCAGAAACGCAAAGATATGAAAAATTTGCATAGGTCAATTTTTTTTGGAACACTAACACAATACTTCCCTTTTACTTCGTACTCGGGAAGTAAAAATTGACCTATGCAAATTTTTACATATCTTTGAGTTTCTGAATACGTTGATTTAAAAAATAAAAAAAAATTCTGTCTGTCGTTTGCAGTCTATAGTCTGTCCGTATACATTCCTTGCAACGCTGTAAACTCAGAAACTATTAAAGTGATCGAAATGCGGTTTTCGCCAATCGATTGCATTCGGGCCAAGGGGGAAATGCTAATATTACCCTTGATGAGCTTACTTCCGGTGTAAGCTAAAATGGCGCACTCAGTTTTTTATAAGATAAAGTTGCAGTTTTTTTATGTAGTTTAAGAGTATTTTTTTCTGAATTTAACAATATAGATTGTGCTATACTTATTTTTTGAAAAAGGGTTTAATAAGAGGAAAGTCTCGTGGCAACTTGTAGGACTTTTTTTTCATTTTTTGAATCTACGTATTCAGAAACACAAAGATATGTAAAAATGTGCATAGGTCAATTTTTTTTGGAACACTAATACAATACTTCCCTTTTACTTCGTACTCGAGAAGTAAAAAATAAGAGGGAACTGCCACTTGAATTCACAAGAGATCGATATCAATATTTTTCGATGATTGGATATCAATAAAATACAATAGTATCTTATATTCATTATAGGCCAAACTGTCATTCCTCGAAATATTCCACACTCTGATAGTCAGTATGTAATTGTATTTTATTTAACCTTAAAATCATGGTGAAATAACACTATTCATTTTATTGTTTCCTTATTTCTATTTTAGCCCCATTATTATTTTGTCAATATTTTTGTTGTGCCATTTGTTTAAATAATATACGGTATTGTTAGTTAAGAGTTCCCAACTATAAAACAATCCATGTACAGTGGTACCCGTGAAGAAGGGTGGTGTTACACGTCCGAAATATTTGGATATCTAATGGACTAGGTAGCCGAAAGATTTATAATTTCTAAGCCAATTTATGCCGAATAGTAAAATTTGCTAACCCTACCGAAGGCCGAAATACATCCTTTTGAAAATCTTTGCTATATCTTCATCAAAAACTCAAAAAATAACAATCTCCAATGTATCGCAATTTATTAACCTATTGCCTGTGATATTCAAAATAAAAATTTGAGTGGAATTATATGTTATTATTGTGGTATAGGTACTTATTAAATTCCCATGACGGAAGCAAGTAAAGATAACATTAATTGTAATAATGGCTAAGTCAAAGCTTCTTGTCATCTAGACCTGACATGCCAGCAGATATTTTTACGAAAATTATGTGTCATGCAAAAGGGAGTTAATCTCAATTATTGACAAATTGAATGAGTTGAAATATCCTCATAATTTGTGGTACCAATTGTGCCCTCTATTAAGTTAATTGAGTGGTAACAACTTGTATAAAACCGTCATTTGGATAATGTGCTTTGTAAAGATTTAAAGAAAGCCACGCTTTTTAACCGACTCCAGTAATTAACCAATTGTGGAAAGTAAATCTTTTTTCGAGAAACTGAGACATTTATTGTAAACGTTACATTCTCCAAGCTAAATATACGTATATTTATTATATTATCCTAAATGAAATTTATTTAGTATCTACCTAACAGAATGCCAAAAATGTTTGATAGTAAAAACTATTTATCAGTCGTGTATTAGGTTAAATGTAGAGCGAAAAAGATTGTTTTAATATTTGTAAATGATGCTATTAAGCATACAACCCTTTAAAATGTATGTAAATGGTGCATATATTATATGAACTCGTGTGTCAACCTACACTTTCGACTTTCGCAATTACCTTATAATTACAGGGTGTCTCACGGTGACCGTCGGTTAGAAGTATATCAAGAACTGTAAAAGCTAGAAATTTGAAATTTTGCACATGCGACATGGAGTGTTTAATCTATTAAATAAAAATATTTTCCAAATGGCAGCACTTCCGAAAATACCGGAAGTGACCATCAACTTCTTTATTTTAAATACAAACCAGGCAATTTTTTTTCACATTCTGATGTGTCATAAAATGTTTAGTAAGTATGCTTAAAATAATCGGCGTATCAATTTTGATTGTTGAGAAAAAAAAATTTTTCCACTGAAAAATGTCAAAATCGTGTTTAGGAAATAAAATTGAAAGTCGAAAGTGGTAAAAGTTAGGGAAATGAGATTTTAGGTTCTCAATGTCAAAAGATTGAGACACAATTGTCTGTCATGGATTATAAAAAATTGCCCGCGGTTACGTATCTATTTGACGTTATTTCCAGACTTAAGAAAAACTTTAAAAAGTCTCTTTTTTTAAATGGAATGCCTATTTAATTATCGGCCCATTCGATGCAGAAATAAATTTCCTTTAAATTGATATAACATGTTCCTATACCTAAAATCAATGATTACAGAGTTATTTACATTTTTCTAATTAAATTTACAATTACATACTTTACAAAACATGGTTGGTTTTGAAAATTTTCAAAAAAATTTTATTCAATTGTTTCTTGTGATGACAGTTGTCAGTTAGCTATCAGTTTGAAAGTTTACGCTACATTTACGTTTGTTATCAGTGTTATCTGTTTGAATTTTGATTTTTGCGCTTAATATTTGTTTTTAATTGGGAAATATGGAATACACAAACGCTGATATTCTAAATTTGTTTTACATTCATGGCGAGTCTGCTCGTATTACTTTCCGGACCTGCAAAACCTTTAACTATTGAATAAAGAATCACTTAACACTTTAACGAAAGATATCCGCATTTACCTACAATGACAGAACAAAAAATCAGGATGATTGAAAAGAATATTCTAAATTTGGGCGAAGTAAATACGCCACGAAATTTGGAAAAGCCAATTGTCCCCAATGACGCTGCAGAAACCAATGTATTGGGATATTTTAATGTTTTCCCCGAAAGTTCTGTTCGTTCGGCGGAAAGAGACCTTGGATAGTCGAGAAGTTGCATAGATAGAATTTTAAATAATCATAAAAGCATAAGAAACATTTGAATAAAAATTTTTTGAAAATTTTCAAAGCCAACCATGTTTTGTAAAGTATGTAATTATAAATTTAATTAGAAAAATGTAAATAACTCTGTAATAATTGACTTTAGGTATAGGAACATGTTATATCAATTTAAAGGAAATTTATTGCTGCATCGAATGGGCCGATAATTAAATAGGCATTCCATTTAAAAAAAGAGACTTTTTAAAGTTTTTCTTAAGTCTGGAAATAACGTCAAATAGATACGTAACCGCGGGCAATTTTTTATAATCCATGACAGACAATTGTGTCTCAATCTTTTGACATTGAGAACCTAAAATCTCATTTCCCTAACTTTTACCACTTTCGACTTTCAATTTTATTTCCTAAACAAGATTTTGACATTTTTCAGTGAAAAAAAATTTTTTTCTCAACAATGAAAATTGATACGCCGATTATTTTAAGCATACTTACTAAACATTTTATGACACATCAGAATGTGAAAAAAAATTGCCTGGTTTGTATTTAAAATAAAGAAGTTGATGGTCACTTCCGGTATTTCCGGAAGTGCTGCCATTTGGAAAATATTTTTACTTAATAGATTAAACACTCCATGTCGCATATGCAAAATTTCAAATTTCTAGCTTTTACAGTTCTTGATATACTTCTAACCGACGGTCACCGTGAGACACCCTGTATATAAAATAACTATTATCAACGGAGGAATATTTCAATTTCGATACTGTCGTCGAAGTTAAATTTTATTCCCTTGTCACAAAGTTATACAATATTCAAGTTAAAGTGAATATTTTTATATAAAGCTAGAGAGGATTTTTATTAAAAGCTGAAACCAGTGTTTTTATTAAGAAATAGGTATATGAAACTCAGAAATGTGATTAAAATTTATTGAACGACCCGGCGATTTTTAAGCCGCTATTAAAACTTAAAACGCTTCAAAAAAGCAAGTGGAGGGTTTCATAAAATCTATATAACTTATGCAGATCATACTTTTTTTATGTTTTAATCTGTTTAATAGGGTATTATAATAAAATAACAGAATGAAAACTTAGTTTTCTTTATGTATGTACTTTAAACCTCACAGTCATTGTATGCTCCTCATAACCGTTGTTTATCCGTTTTATTGTAGGTGTAATATACAACGTACGCTAATCTTATGAGAAGAAGTGAACAGGTTGCCATTAACAAAGTAACTTGATGCTGATGGATTCGTAAAGCATTGAAAACGCTAATGTTTAACACACGAATTAATGTGCCAAGAAATGTGGTACGGTTCATGGCAGTGAAATAATTTGATGAATGAATACTGAAACTTTAGCATTAAAAAACATTCTCCAAAGTTTAAGGCAACAATGTTAATATTAATGAAGCTAAAAGTTCTACTTTATTTTGGTATATACCATTTTGAGGTTTTACAACTTCAAATAATCATCATTTTGAAAAGTTCTGAGATGAGTTTGCCATAGGTAAAGGTTGTGGTTTGATTTACATTCTATATTTGTATACATGTAGTCATAATAAATAACATTGAAAGCAACAAAATGATTTAGTGCCACAGTATAAAGCCCTCACGCAACTTAAGGATTTTCATCCTTTAAGAACGAACGAACAAGGAATGACATTCGCTGTCATTCCTTGTTCAACTCTCATCAAAGCGTCATGTAAATTATACTTAAAAATTCAAACTGTCGTGGTTCTTTACATTATATGGAAGCGTGTTTCCCATACGTTCAAACACAGAAAAACAGTTTACCTATTCATAATATGCCTACAACATCTGCTGTATTAACTGCCGGTCAGTACAAAACTATATACTTGTTTGCGTCCTCTAATTAGTTAAATAAACTATTACAATTATCAATGGTATAATCCTGATGAAGGTCTCATACAGGCCGAAATATAAATGGAAATTACATGGTCTAATTATTTAAATCAGCACCCCTTAACAAAAACCGACTCAGCCCGGAATTAAAAACATCTGATTTTAAGCCACTTGACAATCTTTACCCTTCATTCCTTAAACCGTTTTCGTTATTCAATGCTTAAACTGAAATACAAGTGTGAAATGAAAAAATTGAAATGATTCTGATTTTTGGTGAATGTAGGCGGAATGTTGACAATGCTATTGCCATGGGTGGGCAGTCGCAAAATACTTGTATTGAAAATACAGTATTTGAAATACATTTGTATTTTGTATTTGATGATTTTTCCCTAAAGTATTTTGTATTTTGTATTTCAAATACTCTCTTATGAGCATTTGAATTTTACATTTGAAATACATTAATGTATGTATTTTTCCCACCGCAATGTTAACGATAGGTTCAGAGTGAATTCTAAGTACACATTTTCAAGAACCTACCTATAAAACTTTCCTAGAAACGTCTAACTAAATCTCCCAAAAAACACCTCGTATGCGTATTGCGTATAGGTATTTTTATATTTCAAATATGTACCTATTTGTATTTTGTATTTTTAAAATCAACATAAAAGTATTTCGTATTTTGTATTTCAAATACATTTCTAGGAATATTTTGTAATTTGCATTTGAAATACGTTAGTGCATGTATTTTGTCCAGTCCTGGTTGTTGCCTTGTATACTGCGAGTTTCCAGAAAATACGCGCTCATGTTGTTTTTTTTACATACTTGTTCAATCCCTTATGGCCGACGGTAGTGTACAACCTTAATAAAGAAAACGAAAAAACACTGTCATCGGGATTCCGGGATTTCTAGAGATAGTGTTCTCAGAATATTGCATCGTCACAAAAATATCACCCATACTACATTTCACTGCATAAGGAAGAGCAAATGAATCCCAATTTCTTCGCTAATGTGCTATTTTCAGAGTGTCGTTAATCGGCATAACATGCATTACTGGAGTGTGAACAATCCCCACTGGTTACGACAAGTTGAACATCAACGTCCCTGGTCGTTTAACGTTTGGTGTGAAATTGTAGGTAACAAACTCGTTGGTCCTTATTTTATTGATGGTACTTTAAATGGAATCAAATTAAATTAAAATTAACTACAACCTCTACTTGAAGTTGTTGCGTTGCTCTTTTCACAAATTATGTGGTTTCAGCATGACGGTTGCCCATCGCATTACTCAATAAGATAACGGGAAGTATTGAACCGTGATTTAAATGGTTGATGGATCGACAGAGGTGGGTGGCCCTATTAATTGGCCTGCTAGGTTGCCTGATTTGACGTCGCTGGTTATTTTTCTGTGGGATTATCTAAAACATAAAGTTTATCAACAAGCACCAACAACTCGTGAAAACATTATACGGCATATAAGAAACCCTTGGGCTGAAATTCCCGCGGATATGCTCCTCTCCTGTGTACAATCATTCGAAGAAAGAATAAATAAGTTTTTAGAAGTTCAAGGTCACAATTTCGAACATTTAATGTAATTTATAGAACAGTGAGAGGCAAGGGGACCCACCTAAAACATCCATTTGAAAAAACCAACTTATGATGATTTGAAGTTAATTGAACTCGGCATTAAATTTCCACCACCCTGTATGCAATTAAGCCACCGTGTGAATATGGTTCCTCAATCTTTCTTGCTGTAGAATTCATATGTTTTATTTTCATTAAAAAAATTAAATAAGTACCTCGGAAACAGTTCATTTTAGGAATAGGGAAACTTCATGAAAGTCTACCTAAAATTTTACGTAGAATCCAAGATCGGAATAATATATAGGGTGTTACATTTAAAATAATAAAGTTGGTGGCATTTCCGGAAAAACCGGTAGTGTTACGTAGTCGCCATTATTTTTTTTGAGGAGGCCATGCTCGGAAATCCTATTGACTGTAGCAAATTTGCTTCCTGATAAATTCTCTGGAGAATGATCTTGACACATTTTGTAATATAAACTGTCATGCATGACAGATAATTCCGCATCAAAAGCATTGCCAACCTAAAAATGGTCGTAAAATGTTCCGTGAATTAATGGTCAAATGGACATCGCAGATGATAACGTCACGTTGCGTTCGTTAATATGTCTATTAAAGAATAAAAATGAAGGCAAATTACAAAAATAACTATTGTTTTATTACTGAATTTTTCAATTATAAACACAAAAATGCACTCGTGTGCACAGTGTGCTAATGTTTTTATCATGTTATCTTTATAAGTATACTATTATTTATGTTGTCTTTTATACACTATTATTATTTTTACTGGTATATGTATTGCAATGTTTGTGACAATCCGGCACTATTTACGGTTCCTGAATAAAGAATCAATCAATCAATACGCTAACTCCGGTAAAAAAGTGGACCACTGCCAATAGATTAGTAATAAACGACAGCGACAGCGAAAATGAGCAAAGCTAATATTAACGAGCATGTTACACTAATTTAAGTGGTAACGCTGGAAACGTTTAAATACAAGTAATTCCACTAAAGTTTTATTTTAAATGCAACCCAAAAAATTAGTGGAATTACTTGTATTTATTATTTAAGTTTAGAGATAATTAAATCAAAATTCCTTTCAAATCTCCTATTTTTTATCATAGTAATTGACGTGATCTATCAGACTAATAAACATTATTATTACAGTTTCTAATGGCACACATGTATCGCAAAATTACTGTTGTAGTCAATAATGTACCTACTGACGTAGCTAAAAAATTATTAACCGGCTAATACTTCTTATAGTTCATTCGCCCCCATTTCATGAAATTGTGAGACGTAGAAAGTAAACGATTTATTCTTTTTCAGTCACAAAACCTTTAAACGTTTTAAATGTAAGGTCGCGAAAATGGTCTCCCGAAGTGGGGAACGTGTAATAAATTACTTTTGGAAACAAATCATATTGCTGGTTTTTGGAATTTAAGGAGAAGACGCACATTTATTATAAATTACAAAATTAAACGCACTTTCCTAGGATAACTTATAGCACTGCTGGTGGACGTTGCTCGAATTCTAAATTAGGAAACACTGCCAATCTTTATTACAGTGGAATGGTATTAAAATATTAATACTTTATATTGGACATTTCGTACAATCAGTAACAATTACAACAGACCATTTGCTGATTATGGACTATTTCTCTTTGGAACCTTGCAATAATGTTGAGCGCTTACCAAAAGTTAAATCCCCATTTCCCAATTATACTTAAAATGCGCCTGGCATCCTTTCTCTCCGAAAAGCGAAGCAAAAAATGTATATTGACATCGAAACTTCCATGAGAAATTTAATACGTATAAAATATTAAAGAGTTTCACGTAGGTATTCTAAAAGTCGTAAACTACTAGCGGTGTGGGTATAAGTTACTGATAAATATTTCAAAAATCCAGCAGTCTCCAAAGTTGCTGGGACATAAATAAATTCGGCATTAAAAAATACATTGCAGTGTATTGCACTGCTAAATATAAAATTATTGTAAAAAGGACAAAAATGAAACAGCGTAAGTAATATGAAAGACTATTACCGAATACTCTTTGGTAATATTGTACAATTATGTGTGAGAGAGAGAGGTAGTATACAGGAATACCTATGTAACTTGTTCATTAAAACGTGTTAAGGTTTCATTATTCACTGATTTAGAAATGAAGATCGATCGCTTCAATGTTACTTTGCGGTAAGATTTCACGTTATTGCCAGCTCTTCTATTTATAATACAAGTACAGGTGTACAAGCGGATTTCAGACAACAGGTGGTGCACAATGCAGTGTGTAGCTGTGTAGTAAAAAGATTTGACGTATATGCCATTTGGTTGTGTCATCACCAAGAGTCAATGCTCACAAGTGATTAAAAATGAAAAAGTCTTTGCATAGTATTATTTTGCTGTGTTCAATATGTCGAAATTTGTTCCAAATAGTCTCCGCAGATAGTGTTAATTTTTAGTTTTCATTTGAAGAAAACTACTGCTGAATCATACCGATCACTTCGAGAAGCTTATGCCGAATATGCTCAATCGCAAGATACGTGTGAATGATGGTTTCGGCATTTCAAAACTGTTGATTTCGATGTTGCAGACAACGAACACGGAAAACCACCATAAGATACGAAGAACCATTAGTTTGCATCGATAGGTCACACACTTGCTGAGCAGCGCTTGGGTTCGTACGAAGATGTGGAAAAATGGCTTGGTGAATGGTTCACGGAAAAAGGGTAAAATTCCTCAACGTGGTTGTCTCTCAGTACTCAAATTTCATGGATGATATCTTTTGTTAAATTGCACGCCAAATTTCAAATCAATGTCCCTATTTTGTAACATTCTCCCTATTGAGAAGCTTTATTTAACAACCATTAAATCAGTTGTAAATTCAGCATTCTTTATGGTGCGTAGTACTTGATTTGGCTTTAGAAGAATAATCCTTGCCTGTCCAGTCGACAAGGTCTTAATTACAGCATCATAGGATTCTCAATTCAACGAGTTGGACATAAAATCTTCAACTTTTTCTGCAAAGGATAGGATGAATACCAACATATCTTTAAATTAATAGCTTTAGCTGCTACCCAGAATATTCAAGGCTTGTTGTATCTTAGGGGTGCTAAAGAAAAGTCATAGCCGCAGCGCCATCGTATCAATGCTCACGGAGTTGCCCCAAATCAATCCCAAAAGCTTGTAGCTTAAGTAAAATTGTCAATGCAATTCCTTGGTCAGATAAATTGGTAATCGGTTAGAACTGCAGAAAAAATTCTTCAGCCACATAGCTTGTTTCATTTAAAATACATGCGCATAATGACAGTTGCTCAACTCCACTAATGTCAGCCGTCTGACTTTTTTAAATTAAATAAAAAAAAATTTATAATTCTCCCCTGAGTACTTCCACTCGTACACATTGTATTTTTCGGACAATTTTGGATGAGTTCTTCAATCCTCATCATTTTCGGCTCTAAACCGAAGCCGAGATCGAAAGTTTCCATCGTCCTCAAATTTTCCGTTTGCTATCATTTTTTAAAACTTTCCATAATTGAGACTTCATTTTTGGACACCTTATAAGTCGGTATATTTTTAAAAAGTGTAACAAAATTAAAACAAGTGCACTTCCACTTCCAATTTAATCAACAATAAATGAATCCATGGGGATGGTTTTACATTTAACTAAATAGCAATTTTTCAACCAAATTCAAAAAGGTTACTAAATTCGTCCGGATGTCTGTGTGTCTGTGCGTTGGTCGATGTTACAGGGTTTAGAAAGCTGGAAGTGGTGTCATCTAATAGGAAATTCTTTATTGATTCCAAATCTTTGGTAATTTTTTTCATCGGATCACCCGCTCGCCGTCGGGACGCCATTAAAGTCAAAATATACACCCTTGAATATCTTCAGAACGACACATCCAATTACAAAAAGGAAAAAAGACGTAAACATGACCCTCACCCACCTGTGGGGTGGAGCGGGGTGAGTTTTGAAAACTTAAATGGGAACACCTATTTTTTATTGCACTTTTGGATTCTCCATAAAAAACTATTCTCAAATTACAGATTTCACCCCCAAATAGCAACTCCTATTTTGGGAGTGAAAAGGGGGAGAAAAACGATTTTTGTTTACTTTTTTTTCCTCCAACATTTTTTCGTGATTTGTAAATTGTCCGTTACTCTCTCCGCTCCCATCTTTCTTAAGGGTGGAAAGAAAAACAATGACTCATTTGTGCAGAATCCGGCGTGCTTGTGTCTGACGTGGGTTGGGGGGGGGGAATAGTTATATACATATATATTGTATATAGTATATGCCATAATTAGTAGTTACAGATTTGAAGTTGGTTGAAATTAGAATTCTATGAGAATTCGCGCCTTTTGATACTTGTTTTTCATATTTTTGTTTTCGATATACATAACGTGCTCAAAACGATTTACGAATAAAGATTTCATCTGAAATTCGATAAAGCCATCACATTATCATCCTAATCGTATAAAGTTGTGATCTCTGAACCGAATTTAAATGTGCACATTTTTACTTTTACATTACTATTGATAATAAATAAACGTCAATGTGGAAGGTGATGCCATTTCTTCAAAATCTCCAATACATTCTTATGTGATATAGTTTAGTGCTTAGAATCATTTTATTACTGCAAGGGAGGGCATATTATCAGCAACACACTGGCACGACATTTTACTTTTAATGGTATAGTTACGTGTGTGTAATGCAAACCATTGAGTCAATGTGCAAACGAATCGTGAACGAAAACAAAGTAGCACTGCATGCGGGGAATATACACTTTACATTGCTAAACCTTGTTTATCTCACCGTTTCAATTAGAGATCGACTTCAAATTTATTAGTTACTTCTCTCAACTGCATTGAATATTAGCATATTGGTTATGAGATGTTATGTCAAAAACAGAAGCTAAGTAATATTGAAATCGCGACATTTATTTATTATTAATGACGTACTCCAATTTTCTTATACAGTTTCGCTTTGCCACCAGGTGGTTGTTGTGTGGTTGCTAGAATCCCTACAAATAGTTAGAAATAAACAGAATCTGTCTACTCATCAGGACAAAAACAAAACACAAATAAAATGCAACAACAATAATAAAAAATAAACCAACCAACGGGAAGAATCTTCCCAATGCTATCAGCGACTTTGTGCTGCGAGGATTAGGGATTAGATGAAATCGTCATCTAATCCCTTAACGGGTGTGTCGCATGGTTGAAGATGGCCAGGAACGTGGTATAAGAGGAACCGGCGATTCAAGAAGAACGAATGAGAGTTCAGATCGTCGCTTAAGACAACTGGCATTTAGAGACCGATTTTCCTCTACTCGGGCATTTGGTGACCAATCGTTTTGTGAAGAAGGTCGCCATGTAATCCTTAGAACAGTTTATCGTCGAATCCGAAGTTTTGGGTTAACATCATATCGACCACAACGGTTTCAATGGTACAATGGAAAGTCCCATTGGAATCTTGAATGGCGTTGTGTTTAGTGACGAATCTAGATTTTGTTTAGGCATGCACGACGGTCGTATGAGAGTCGGAAGAAGACGGGGTGAATGATGGAATCTATGGTAGCTTAAAATACATGAAAATTGGTTATTGGACATCGATTCAATGCGTATGGATGATTTTTCCACGAAATTTCTGAAGGAATAAGGATTTTAGATAACTTGTGCCAAGAATGGGAATTCTATTAAATAAGTGCACATTTAAGGAACATAACCTATAATCTAACAAAAGTCCGAAACTAAGAAATTAGTTATACCTAATCTATTCTATTCTATTTTTTACCGCTTCTGATCCACACGAACCACAGTAACTTTTGCCCCTAGTGACCTAGGGACCTGAAAATCAATGCCCATCGCTTTTGATCTTTTTTGGATACGAAATTTCGAAATGATTGGAAGCTTCCAAAATGAATTAGCGTGCATTAGTGTGAGGGAAAATATCGGAGTTGAATATTTTGCAATGTAAATTTATTGAACAAAAGAAATTTAACAAACAATAACATTGAGTAAAATTCTCAATTGGTTTGAAGTGGCCAAATTTTCGTCTATGGGCCGCAGCTTCTACGACGACGATCGATCCCACTCGCGGCGCAGAGATTGCCACAGCTATACAAATCTTTGCAGGCCTTTACGCAGGTCCCAGTATCTAAAATTAGATCCGGATAGTATCGCGGTCATTCGAAATATACATTGTATAATAAAATCTAAAAAATGAGCATCACATCACTCTCGAATCACTGCAGCCCTGTGGATGGGAACAGAGTCCTGTTGGAAAACTTATTTTGTGTCACTGAAGTGCTACTGAGCCCATGGTAGAGACATGGATTCAATAGTACCTCTCCCGGTACTCATCATGGTTGGTTTTGATTCCTTGCTTCACGAAACCACGGGATGTCATTCTAATGGCAAATATTCCGCCTCATGTCATGAAGGACTCAGGTTTGTGGCCTGCTTTGATGGTTTCAGTGGTATCAGGAGCTTTAGCGGATCTTATCATTTCGACGATTTTGCACGGTGAACAATCTCTCATCCGTGAAAAGCCATCGCTGATTTTCTACCCGTATCTAAAGCGGTACGAGCTTTTTATCGTCCAATCACTACCACCCATCTTGCGAGAAACTTCTCTCATGGAGATTTCATTGCACATTGTTCCTGTCTGTGCTCTTTCTTTCTCGGCCCAGTTCTTTGAACCCGTCAATTACATTGTAAACAGTCTGTTGAGGTAGGTACATTAAGAAAACGAACAATTTCACATTGGCGTTTCCCTTCACGAAAGAGCTCCAAAATAACAACGTGTTTGTTTGACATCATTAAAAGCACAAAACAAAGCAATACTAAACTATTAATGATAAACCTTACCTATCGTAGATTAATAAATTCTGGCCATAAAGTATTGCCACGAGACTTCCTTCATATTAACACTTTTTAAAAAGAATATGTATACCACAATATAATACAATTGGTGAATTCAGAAAAAAATACTCTTAAACTACATAAAAAACTGCAACATTATCTTATAAAAAAAATGGGGAAGTAAAAAGCGGCGGAGAATTTAATACAACAAAAAATTTTTAGCTGCGTTTAAATATTTCTGCTCTGAGATGCAGCAAGCTCCCTTATTTCCTCGCACCCTTTATAGCCGAAAATAAAACGATCAACTAACTACTTACCAGTCTTCTGTAGGTCTTCCTAAGGAAGAAGTGAGATTAGCTTTCTTAAAACTGCAGTTTAAGGAGGTTTTAGTTATTTTTTTTCGCACATCTACCTTTAACAACTAGCAGTTTACGTGACATTCGCGAGTGTAAATTTGGTTAGTAGGTAGTTTTAAAAGGACCTAAGCTGTAAAGCATTAGGTATTAGGTATTTCTTGTTGTACTTCGGTCTTGATGAACCTTTTCCCTATCATTTTCATTTCAGAGTCCGCACGGTTGTTGTGGCAATGGCAAGCTTAGAATCATATAGTACACAATGTGCCGTTATACGAGGAGCGAGGAGTGTCGGTGTTACAAATTCCAATTACTTTTCACTTTACAGCTTAACAATAGTAATAATCCAATTATAAATTTTATGACAGTATGATCACTTGGATTGAAATGTAGGTTAACTACCAGGACTATTGTAGTGATGTTTTTTTTTAGTTGAGATTAATGATCGTAATACACGTACAGTGTTTACTCCTTATATGAGGTTTACTCACTTTAGTATGATTTACATGTACTTCATAATGTGTACAGAACGTCGCGTTGCACAAAGTAGCAATAATAATGAAACTAATAAGAATTATTTACTGTTAAACGACACAAGAGCTTTCCTTATAAAAAATTTAATTGGGTTAATGCTATCATCTCTTTCTCACCATTTTATATTCCTTTTATAGCTAATAACTTTAATATGCAAAATCCGTTTTCTCCACTTGAAAACACATGGCGTCAGGCGAGTTCCGTTTTTATTCATTTTCAAACGAAATAAATCAATATCTTTATTTCTACTATAATCTATTTGGTAATAAAGATTTTAGGTGGTAACACTATTTTAGGAGTAAACTATAAATAGGTGCTTTTAAATTGTAGGTGTCGTTTCATAATATTTCCGGTGCAAATTTCTTAATATCGCCTTTTATAATGGCGATTGCGTGACTGCGAGATATTCACAAAAATAAAGTGAGTGAAAAAACTACAATATTACGATTATTCATCTGAAGTACGAGCTGCGAAATTTACGTATAATTTCCTCGTTCCTAAGTGTGTTTCAAAAACTAAAATAAACAAGGGCATAAAGTAACAGTGTTATTTCATTTATGTTAACGTACTCCATTTTTTGTGTACAGGATAAACCGCACCCACATAATTTAGGAGCTACATACTAAACTGTAAGAGTACACAACCCTATTTTCGTTATCAAGGACGCCTTCCTGTATACACTTTCATACACATTACAGTAAACGAAAAATTATATTTAATTTTACAGAAATAAGGCACACCCCTTGCTGATTTGCTGATTTAAGGGGAGTACTTGGTATCTATTTCTTGTTCCATAAGTTTCGGATGGAGTAAGTAATTTTAGGATTAAGTGATAATGGGGCAAGTAGAAAACTCAATTTATTTACATTTATATGGTCTGTGATATTTACAACTGTGTATATTTGTATATGGAGTTAATTGTTGGGGTTTGTTTGTAGTATTTATACGATACCTATTTATTCACAAGGTCGAAAGAAGATGTAGCATTTACTGCAGTTAACTTATGTACCTGTATTGATTTATTCATATTTTATGTGTGCATTTAGTGAAGTTAATTGTGGGGATTATTGTTGTGAATATTAAAAACTTCCCCAACTAGCCTAAATTTTACCACATTTTATAAATAAAAAGATTGTTTTAACTCCGCCTCCTGTGTGCTGGAAGGTGGATTTACACTACATTTACATTAAATGACAATATTTAATAAATATTGCAAGTATTGTTCTTATACAGGGTGGTTTGGCTTGCAATGTCCAGACGATATTTCCTAAACTAATAACATTAGGAAAAAAACATTTAAATTGAAAGTTATTGAATATTACGTATTCAATATTATTTTTTTTGTTGAGGCATTTTTGCCCCCCCCCCCAAATTTTTTTTTAATAGCGACAACAATTTCTGAATTCAACGATGTATAAATTTCAAATTTTAACATGAATTTATTTAAATAGCAATAGAAGAAATATTTGATTTCATTAACATGAAAACAAAACCGCACAACATCTGTCAACAAATTTTTCATGTTTCGAGTAACAAAAACATAATAAGTTGATTTATTTTGTCATTATTCAATCACTATGGTATTGAATTTCACAAATAACGAAAAGGTTGATATGTTATTAAAACATTAAACTATTGTTTATTTAAATAAATTTCATATCAAAATTTGAAATTTATACATTGTTCAATTCAGAAAAATTGTCTCTTTTTGAAATTATAAAAAAAATTGTTTGCTCTATTTAAAAAATTTTGGGGGGGGGGCCAAAAATAGCTCAACAAAAAAATGTTTTTTTTGCCCTATAATATACAGGGTGTCCCTGAAATGCGTGGACATCGCTTAACCACAGATTCCTGGTTCGAAAATAAGACGATATAACTAAACTTACCTATATACAATTACGTTTCGTTTAGCTAGTATTCAGCTTCAAAGTTCTTTAAAAAAAAAGTTATTTTATCCATAACGACAGAACGCTTGGATCGATTTGGATAATATTCGGTATTGTACTCCTTACAGATGTAGGTCATCTTTTAAGGTGATATTAGTTATTATCAGTGAACCATTAGTGTACGAAACACGGGTAACACGGCATAAACCAGTCAAAAACTTTTTAATGTTAAGGCCAATAACTTTCAAAAAAATAGTTTCAGAAAGGGACATTCCATAGTAATTTTTTTGTTACTTGTTAATTGATGATATCTGTTAAGGTTTAGACACAAAAAAATAAAATCTGAGGGACGGCGTACTGCATTTCTTAACAAATGTAACCTAATAGTCTGGTATTCTATGAAATAAATGACGATGATATTTTTATTAACGGCAAGTATAGTGTATGCAGTGCGCCGTCCCTCAGATTTTATTTTTTTGTGTCTAAACCTTAACAGATATCATCAATTAACAAGTAACAAAAAAAAATTACTATGGAATGTCTCTTTCTGAAACTATTTTTTTGAAAGTTATTGGCCTTAACATTAAAAAGTTTTTGACTGGTTTATGCCGGGTTACCCCTGTTTCGTACACTAATGGTTCACTGATAATAACTAATATCACCTTAAAAGATGACCTACATCTGTAAGGAGTACAATACCGAATATTATCCAAATCGATCCAAGCGTTCTGTCGTTATGGATAAAATAACTTTTTTTTAAAGAACTTTGAAGCTGAATACTAGCTAAACGAAACGTAATTGTATATAGGTAAGTTTAGTTATATCGTCTTATTTTCGAACCAGGAATCTGTGGAGCGATGTCCACGCATTTCAGGGACACCCTGTAGAATACGTAATACTCAATAACTTTCAATTCGAATGTTTTTTCCTAATGTTATTAGTTTAGGAAATATCGTCTGGACATTGCAAGTCAAACCACCCTGTATTCACTAAATATTGTATTTCCAATATCTTTCTATATTGAGCCAATATTCCGGCAAGATAACGCCATAAACGGTGCTACATGGGCTCTTGCTGTTAGGCTTGAGTATATTGTAGAACTGCAGCCAATATTGGGGGAATATTGTTAGTTGCTTGAAGGGTTTAAATTATATGCCATAAAAGTCAGATTTTTTATTAAATATAAGACAACGTTTCGCCGCTCTTGAGGTGGCTTTATCGAGTCTAAATTTAGAATTATAATTAAAATCACAAATAATATAAAATTTTACAACAAACACAGGTTACATTTCTAACCATGCGTAAATAATGGGAATATATTTTTGTAAATTATACAAATATTGAAAATACATTATTTAGTGAATATAAGAACAATATTTCCAATATTTATTAAATATTGTCATTTCGTGTAAATTCAAATATTGTACACACAATAACGTACCAATATTACGTGTACAATATTACTAAATATTGAAAATCTATATTTAAACAATATAACATACATATTTGTAATACTTAGTAAATATTGCTATTTAATGTAAATTCAAATATTGTACACACTATATAATGTACTAATACGGCGTGTGCAATATTACTAAATATTGAAAATCGATATTTAAGCAATATAACATACATATTTACATATTGCCGAGAAGTATGGAAATGGGAGAAGTTTATTTATTTATTTTAAACATTTATTTATTTTAAACATTTTTTTTTTAGAATTAGATTGTAATTTGTTCAAGAAATTGTTAATAATTATTGATTTTCGAATATAAACTATAACGCAAAAAAGATATCAAAATAATCAAAATGACGCAGGCCCTCTTGCATATTTTATAGTGTTTAACTTTAAATTCCAAAATTATATAAATTTCCGTAGCTCGGTTTTACTTTCACTTCATTTACTGTCATGCTATCATGGTTGATATTGAATAAGTAAAATAAGACAACTGAACGAGATCCTGAGAAGAGTATAAAGAACAACAACAAAGAAACGAGACACCAGGAAACTTAACATCAACGCTGATATAAAACACTATGGTTCAATTAAGAAATAAAGACCTTCACAAAACAAAACCTATCAAATAAAGCAGGTGAATAGAAACAAATAGGGAACGACACAAACCAGAGAGTTAAACAAATTAAAATGATTATTGGGCAACCCCTACGGAGAGCAAAAACGAATTTGGAAATTGGTAACGGCGAACCAACGATTACATAAAAATCGGAACAATAAGAATTAGATGAGAATATTTATAAGAAACATGAAACATATGAGGATAACGAAATTGAAGGTGAAGAGATAACAATAGGTAACGAAAGAACAACGAGGACGTATAACAAACGAATTATACAAATATAGTGGAATAATATGAGATAATAGCATTGATTAACAAAATCTTAAAGATCGAAAAAGTATCTACGTTTCACGACTATAATAATTCTTACTTTTGGTCTTCTCTATTCCGTTCACCATATTATGCTAGATATCTATAATTTTCACTTTTCATTAGTTAATAAACAATAAGTAATAACAAGTCTGTTGCCAAGATTTACCAACGTTTGTTTAACCCATTTGTTTCTCTTTAAGCAATAACAATTTACAAATTGTTTCTACTTTATGATTACCGTTATTTAGTTACATTTCTAACTAAGAACAAAGAGAAACAATGTTGTATGGAAATTATGTCTTGCATAACTACATCGAAAAGTATGCTTACAAATTAGAAACTATACCATGTTGCTATGCAAACAATAACTGTGTATATACCTGCGGTATACCACAAACCATTGCTGAATAATTTGAATAAATTTGTTTGATTTCACAAAGTAAATATTAACTAAATGCAAACCTACGTTACGTTTCACACTTATTCAACTTCTATTATAATTACCTATTACTGCTATTACGCAAATATGCATCCAGTTTACGACGAAATTTCTTTGAACGCATTTCTTCAATTAGTAGCTACAATAAAATCAGCTGCTCCTTTGCGTTACGTATATAAATTTGCAATTTTGTAAGGGTAACAAAGTGTAATTTCATCCCTTTACAAAGCAAATGTGTTATCAAAATGGTAATGTTTCGTATATTACAAAATAAAATATGGCTACTATGAACACATTAAGGAACGCTTTGGTACATACTGGTAGTAATTACGAAGGGTTAACAAATTACTCGCTTAGCATTTGCAAAACACTTCCTCTCGTGAGTATAACGGCGACTACATGTCAGGGTTCGCATAGATGACCCATTGTATTAATAATTAAACTGAGCGTATGGGAGTCTTCCTTTTTAGTTATAACATATTATTAATTTGCATGTCATTGTACACAATTATTTTGCTGCGAAAAGTTAAGTTAATGAGAACAACTAATGAATTAAGAATTACTGTTTTACCAAATGTGCTTCGCGAACCGTATTATTGTGTACTTGTGCTGTATTTATAGTAGTTTTACTGCTGTAAATGAAATCTGTAAATCAGAAGAAACAGACCGTAACTTCAGCGTAATAGACAAGTGTTACTAAGTACATCTCACAACCACAACTCCAATATGCACCTGCTTAAATCCTAACGTTTCTATTGTAGCAAATTTATCAATTCAGTATAAGTAGACATTTTAGGACCAGTCTACGGAATAAATGTTGTATACATCTTTACTGTATTGTTTTTAAAAATTGTCTCAGAAATCTACATTGATATCGCACCGCCTAAGAGTAAAGTAAAGAAAACATGTTCCTATATATTTTTTTTAGAACCGGCCGTATTCGAGTGCAGCGCAGAGAATGTTTAGCTATCCACTTACTTACGCTCATTACCTATCCCACCGCACAGTGCAAACTTTTACATGATACCAGTCGTTCATGACTTTATTCGTGCCGAGAGATAAGACTAGGAATTCTGAATTAACAACTTAACTTAAAGCCGTTAAAAGTATGTAGATGAAACATTGCGAGTACCTTATATAAAATTTGAACACCTACTGCTATCAAATTTGTAATATTAAAGATCTTAAAAGACTGCAGCGCACATTGTCTTATTACTTTGCTCAAATACACTCGAGATTGATGTACGGCATAATTATTTGTGTTTCGCCTATCGCAGCGACGAAGGTATTCTTTGTTCAAAAATGGACAGTTCGATGCATTGCTGGTAGTACTAAATACGAATCGTGTAGACCCACATTCAAAAAGTTGCCCATTTGAACACTATATACATTTTAGAAGTACACGCAATAAGTACAAATTTGTTACGCCGGTTGCCAGGCTAAAGATAATCCAGAACTTTCCGAAAGCGCTGGGAATTAAACTATTTAACATTCTTCCCCATAATGTAAAATATAAAAAAACATTAAAGGCATTTAAATCTCCGAGTAAAGACGACGGTGGTTTCACCTTTGACGATTATGTAAAATTTTATTCAAATAGATTTGCCCGTTTTTACTATTGTTTGTTTACTATTTTTACTATTTTACGCTTTTTTATTTTTTTGTATCTTGACGCTTCCCAAGCATATCTTTTGTCAGGGAAGCTAAATAATAGTTATTTACGTAACCAGTTATGAAAAGACTAACTTTATTTGACGAAATGTAATATTTGCCAAATCGAGCGAGCGAAGCGAGCGAGTTTTGCAAATTACATGAGTCAAATAAAATTAGACTTTTTCATAACGTGTTAAGTACAAAACTTTATCTAATTCCGTAATTTTATCTACCTTTTGATTTTTTAATGAGAACATTAATCTGAAATGAAGTAGTTTTAAGTTCATGGTTACTATGGAAACAAACATCGAATTTTGACAATAATTAACCAATTACTTATAGTTTCAAATTGTCAGTTGTGTAATATTATTACATAACTACTTTACATAACTGTGATGAGACAGTTTTGAAAAAGATCACGTTACCTAATTTTAAACAACAACGTAAACTATCACTTTTATTAACGGAATTAGATAAATATTATTATTGTACTTCGGTTCCTATCGATACTCAGGCCACTCCTGGCTAACCGCACGGATCGAAATCAAGTAACGATTAGTCCTAGAAATTATACCTATACAAATGTATTTAAAGTAGATGTAAAAAATATAATCGTTTGAATACATTTTCTGGATACGATTCGTGTATTAACGTTTTTAGTAAACCTATCTACGTTTCGGCAGCCTTTCTTTCCTACCTTTTTCAAGATAAATTTATTTGATTGACACTAGATGTCATGCCACTTGATTTCAGTCTTTGCTCTTGTTCTACTGCGAGTTGCAGGTCCTATAGTATGTATGTCTCTGTGACTGTTGGTGGATTTTGTGGGATGCTAGGTAGTGTCACATTGTTATTGTGGGTTATTTCAATCTTCTTAATTATCGGTTTCCACATGGAAGATAATCTTGAACCATCGTCTCGTTTGTTTAAGGCCATGGGACGTTTCTCAATTTCAGTTGCCTCTCTGGTTATCCGTTCTTGTATTGTACATGCCGAAGAAAGTAACTTTAATTTGTCAGTGTTGATATTGTGACCGGTTTCTAATCGATGATTTGCCAAAGAGTTAGATAATACGTGTTGTTTAATAGCCAATTTGTGCTCTTGTGCTCTTACACTAAGTTTCCGATTAGTTTGCCCAACGTAAGATTTTTGACAGTTGCTACATGGAATTTCATATACCCCTTGTTCTTCACCGTGGATTTTATCTTTAGGGTTTTTTAAGAGATGTTGAACAATTATATATGGTTTGAAAATTGTTCTAAATTGTGTTTTTGGGAATTTCCTTGCGATGGTATCTGTTACACTCTTTATATATGGCAATATTAGATGTTTTTTGGGTTCTTCAGTTTTGGATTTTGGTTTTGTTGGGTTTTTGATGATATTTTTGGTGATTTTTTGAATTTGCTTTAAGGGATACCCATTTAATTGTAATATTTTGTTGAGATTGTGGCGGATCAAGATATATAATATTTGCACAGTTTATTTTATGTTTTGGTTTTAGTTTTAAGGTTTCCATGTTTACGGAGAATAGTTAGTTTTGTTTATATATTTGTCGAGATTGACTTTTTGTAATATTAAAGATTAATTCATCTATAATTTAATATTGTATTATGAATGAAACTACATTGGTGACCCCGACAGTGAATGAAACAGTAGATACTGAAGGGAAGAAAGAAATTTCCAGGTTAGCAATCAAGCTTCCGCCGTTTTGGAAGCCTAACCCTAGCTTGTGGTTCAGTCAAATAGAATCACAATTCAGAATTGCGGGCATTACCCAAGATGCTACCAAATTTCATACAGTGGTTGCTGCAATTGAAAGTGATGTTTTGCATTACATAAGTGATATTATATTGAATCCTCCAGCTTTCAATATGTATCTTACCTTGAAGACAAGATTAGAAGAACAGTTTATGGAATCAGAAGAAACAAAATTAAAAAAACTTTTGAACGAAATGCAGTTGGGAGATCGTAGACCATCTCAGTTACTCAGAGAAATGAAAACTTTGGCTACAAATAGAGTAACTGATGATTTTTTGAAAACTTTGTGGTTTCAAAGGCTACCACAGCAAGCACAAATGATCTTATCCGGTAGTGCAGATGATCTAAGTCGGTTGGGTGTAATGGCAGATAGGATTTGTGAAGTTGCATCATCAGCGCCAATTATTAACTGTATTTCTCCTGAAGTAAAAGATATTTCAGATGATCAAAATCAGTTAATCGAATTAAAATCACAAATCACAGAATTGTCTATTGCCATTGAAGAGTTGCGTCATCAAAGAGGTAGAACTCAGTTTCAAAAATTTATAAAGGGAAGAAATTTCGCCCGTTCTAAAAGCAGAGATAACAGGAGGTTCTGTTGGTATCACACTAATTTCGGAGCTGCAGCACATCGTTGTCAACAACCATGCAGTTACAAGTCACAGGAAAACTAAATAATCCATCATTGGAGGCGGCAGTTGATGGACGTCAAAATTTTAACCGCCTGGTAGTTTTGGATAAAATAACTGGTTTACGTTTTTTAATTGATACTGGAGCAGACGTATCTGTAGTTCCTAAGTTTAAATCTGTGCACATATTACCTTTTAATAACAATTCACAATTAGTTGCTGCAAATGGCTCGCCAATTTGTACATTCGGTAAGAAAACCCTTAATTTAGACTTAAACTTGAAAAGAAAATTTACTTGGGATTTTATTCTTGCTGATGTTTCAAAGCCGATCCTCGGTGCTGATTTTCTTGCTCATTTCAATCTTCTTGTTGATTTAAAACATCAGCGTTTGTTAGATGTCAATTCTCTAAATTTTGTGCAAGGAAAGTCCATTTCTGATCAGTTTGCTAGCATTAAAATAATTTCACCTACTACTAACGTTTTCACACAGTTATTGCAAGAATTTAGCGCTATTACTAGGCCTTTAGATATAAATATCTTGCCAAAACATTCTGTAACTCATCGAATAGTAACTCAAGGGCAACCTGTTTATTCCAAGGCCCGTAGGCTTCCACCGGATAAATTAGCGATCGCTAAGAAAGAATTTGAGGTGATGCTCAAAAAGGGAATATGTAGACCTTCCAGTAGTAGTTGGGCTAGTCCGTTACATATGGTTCAAAAACGTGATGGTAGTTGGAGACCTTGCGGTGATTATCGTAAACTCAATGCTGTAACTCTTCCAGATAAATATCCAGTTCCACACATCCACGATTTTTCTAACTCCCTATATAAAAAAAAATATTCTCGTCAATAGACCTTGTAAGAGCTTATAATCAGATTCCAGTTGAAAAAAAAGACATACCTAAGACAGCCATAATCACTCCTTTCGGGTTATTTGAGTTTCCAGTGATGACGTTTGGACTTTGCAATGCGGCTCAATCATTTCAACGATTTATCAGTGAAGTCACTAGGGACCTTGAATTTTGTTCTACATATATTGATGACATATTAGTTGCATCGTTCAATGAAGAAGAGCACTTAGGTCATTTAAAATTACTTTTTCAAAGATTGGCGAGTAATGGTTTAGTTATTAATAAAGAAAAAACTCAACTGGGTAAGAGTGAAATACGTTTTTTAGGTTGCTTAATCTCCAGCGGTGGAATTAAGCCAATTCCCGAAAAGGTTTCGGCAATTTTGGATTGCTCACTACCCAATACAGTAAGTGATTTAAAGCGCTTCTTGGGTATGGTCAATTTCTATAGAAGATTTATGCCTGGCGCGGTTGAATCTCAGTTAATACTTTTAAATTTTCTAAAAGATTCACATAAGCGAGATAAAAGTTTAATTACTTGGGATAATAAGGCTATAGAAGCTTTTAATCAAGTTAAATACAAATTGGCCGAAGTTCCTTTATTGGCACATCCTTCGTCTTCACCTACTGACCCTCTAGCCTTAAATGTTGATGCATCTGATTTCGCTGTGGGAGGTGTTGTAGATCAATTACAAGGTGGTGAATGGAAACCACTGGGTTTCTTTTCTAGAAAACTAAATTCCCCTGAAAAACGTTACAGCACTTATGATAGAGAATTATTGGCTCCTTATTTGGCTGTTAAACATTTTCGATATATTTTGGAGGGACGCAATTTCACTCTCTTTACAGATCATAAGCCTTTAACTTTTGCATTTCATCAGAAATCTGAAAAGGCTTCCCGCGTCAATTGCGCCATTTAGATTTTTTAGCACAGTTCACTACAGACATTCGGCATATAAGTGGATTCAAAAATCATGTGGCTGACGCTTTGTCTCGTCTTTGTAACATACAAGTTTCATCATCGATTGATTTTCTTGCGCTGGCAGAGGACCAAGAGAATGATGCAGAATTAAGACAATTGCTGGATAGGGCTACCTTGTCGTTGAAACCAATCATATTTCAGAATTATCCTAAACCAGTTTTTTGTGATGTTAGCACTGGTTCATATAGGCCTTTCATTACACTCAAGTTTCGCAAACAAATTTTTGAAGGACTTCACAGTTTATCACATCCAGGAATTAAATCAACCATTAATTTAGTTAGATCTCGATTTATTTGGCCTTCGCTTCGCAAGGATTGTGGTGAATGGGCTCGTACAGTTTGTCCAGCGAATGTTTGCCGATGTATGAAATATACAACAATATACGTCCTCACAATTTAGGTTCTTATTACGCACCAAAAACAAAGATAGATGCTACAGTATTTGTTATATGCGTGTGTTGAAATCTCAGAAATACGTTGATACCAGTTTAGTTTGTGTGTAGAAGCATAAGTCAATTAGTTTGTCTGAGCTTACGCTGTATGGATACCATTTCTATTTTGACTTCAGTAGTGTTACCACACCACTTCCGCCGAATAAATTGACATTTGTCATTATCATTCTTTGACGTTTGATTTGTTTATATTTGTTCCTTGATTTTTTGTGTTAAATTTGTTGTTGACAAACTAATATATTTTGTGACAAGTCATGAAAGTAGTTGCTGATTTAATATTTTATCTTGATTCATACACTTTGGACGGCGGCCATATCTGCAAAGATTCGCTGGACAAACTGTACATGTATGTTTTGTCAGAAAGCTAAGGTTGGTATTCATACGAAAAGTCCGATTAATTCATTTCCAACACCACAGCAACGATTTTCACACATACATCTTGATTTAGTCGGTCCCTTACAACCCGCAAATGGATTCAGATACTGTTTAACTTGCATTGACAGATTTACACGTTGGCCAGAGGCAATGCCACTGCCTGATATTACTGCAGAAACTGTCGCATCAGCATTTGTTAACGGTTGGGTTTCTAGATTTGGTGTACCTTTAACTATTACAACCGATCAAGGTACTCAGTTTGAATCTGGTTTGATGAGAGAATTAAATAAGATGTTAGGAATTACTCGAATTCGAACAACTGCATTTCATCCGCAGGCTAACGGCATTTTAGAGAGGTGGCACCGTTCTTTAAAAGCAGCAATTAGATGTCAGAAAGATGGTTCCTGGATCGATGCAATTCCAATTGTATTATTAGGACTTCGTTCGGTATTAAGGGAGGATAATGCTGCTACAGTTTCCGATATGGTTTATGGTGAAACAATTAGATTACCAGCTGATTTTTTTGTAGAATCATCTGTCACAACAGATCCTTGTTCTTTTGTCGACAAGTTACGACGGCAAATGTCAAATTTTAAACCTGTTTTGGATAAAAAAAAATGGTTCTCCCAAAATTTTTGTCAATAAAGAGCTGGCTCACAGTACACATGTTTTTGTAAGAAATGATGCCAATCATAATTATTCTTTACAGAATCCTTACGAAGGTCCATTTAGAGTTATTTCTCGGACAGAAAAATTTTTCGTGCTAAATCTTAAAGGAAAGAGTAAGGCTGTATCAATTGATAGGCTTAAACCAGCCTTTCTAATGAAAGACGCTAAAGAAATTGGTAGTGATACAGTAAACAACGACAAAGTAACAAAAACAAAGGGAATTTTAAAAGACTGTAAGAATCACTCTGCTGCCACCACTACTCGTTCAGGTCGGAGAGTTCATTTCCCTAAAAAATTTTTTTAAGTTTCTATTTAGGGGGGAGTATTGTGGCGGATCAAGATATATAATATTTGCACAGTTTATTTTATGTTTTGGTTTTAGTTTTAAGGTTTCCATGTTTACGGAGAATAGTTAGTTTTGTTTATATATTTGTCGAGATTGACTTTTTGTAATATTAAAGATTAATTCATCTATAATTTAATATTGTATTATGAATGAAACTACAAGATTATTAAGTTCATCATTTCTAGATTTAGTATCAGTTAGACGGATAGATCTTGTGGTTAATGACTTAATAATTGCATGAAGTTGGGAAGGATGATGATGTGAATGAGCATTGAGGTAGCGGTTAGTGTGTGTTTGTTTCCTAAATAAGGTGTAGCTAAATTCGTTTTCAATTTTGGTGACCAAAATATCCAAAAATGGTAGCTGATTTTGTTTTTCAATTTCCATGGTAAATTTAATATTTGGATGGATGTTATTAAGATGTTGTAAAAAGTCGTTTAAATTATCTAATCCATGTTGCCATATAACAAATTGTGTCGTCCACGTAGCGATACCAGCATTTTGGTTTTAATGGAAATGTGGATATTGCTTTATTTTCAAAGTCTTCCATATAGATTTCAGCTATCGCAGGTGAAAGTGGTGATCCCATCGGGGCTCCTTCTATTTGTTTGTAAAACTGTCCTTTGTAAATGAAGTATGTTGAAAACATACAATGTTCAATTAGTTTTATAATATCTTCATTTACTGAATGTTTCGATCGTAAAATTTGGATAGTTTCTTGTACCGGAACTTTTGTGAATAAAGAAGTAACATCAAAACTAACTAGAACATCACTTATGTCTAAATTAACGTCTTTAAGTTTATTTAAAAAGTCAAGAGAGTTCTTAATATACCTATTATATTATATACTTCAACCTATTTGTGTAAGTGCTAGTTCGTACCATTAGAGTGTTTATTGGGACATCTGTTCATGTAATGGCCATATTTCTTGCAACGAAAACACTGCACATTCGCTAATTTGTCTTTAGCGTCAATTTTACAACTTGTGCTGTCATTTCGATTATGACTCTTCAAATTGGGTTTTGCCACAAAAGCGTTTCCAGCTTTTCCATGACTGCTGTCTTCTTCCCGCATATCGAGTAACTTTGTCTTGATCGTATCTGTTGTAATATCGATCCCGCTATGCTCGATAGCCATTATCATTGGAAAGAATTTTTCGGATAGTCCCGCCAATAGTAAAGATCCTACCCAATTATCGTCGATTTTAAAGCCGGTTTTCTTCAATTTCTGCGATACTTCTATAACCTGATTAACATAGGATTCCATAGACTCGCAATTTTCTAGGCGTAGGGAGATAAGCATCCTTAACAAGCCTATTTTTCTAGTAAAACCAGTATCTGCATACATAGCTTTAAGTTTGTCCCACAGCTCTTTTGCTGTTGTGACTTCCTTAATGTGTACGTAAAGCGAAACATCCAATGTGAGCACTAATTTGGCTTTGGCCTTGGCTACATTTTCAGTGTTTGTGTCCGTACCATCTAGTGTCTTAGAAAGCCCTTCGAGTACCATGAAATTTTCGACAGCGAACGCCCAATCATCATAATTCTCTCGTCCTAACAACCTTGGCACACTGGACATGTAATTAACCGACATGCTGCCTTTATTTTAATCAACCGCGAACGCGACCGTTTTTATACCGATGAAAACTTAAGATAATCTTCTATCACTGGGCCCATAACCTGTTGCAGAGTTTGCATTGTTTTGTCAATGGAAAAACGTCGCATGCACAACAGTTTGAAATTTTTATACGGACTGCTGCTCAATTCGATCGACTGTCCTTACATGCTATCTCGGCTTAATTTTTCCATTCCGTCGCGTACATGTAGGTATCCGAAAACATTTCAATTTTCAACACCTCGTACAAACATGATGTTTAAATGCCCTACAGTACGTTTGTCTATCAACTACAACGTAGTTTGTAAGCATGTAGATATAAACTTCAGCACACTACCATCCATCCTGGCTGCCGCAATTGATAATTGATCATTAAAAATAGGTATTGAATACATAACTAAGCAAGTTAGAGTTAAGTTTCAATTTCAGGTACCTTTAGTTTTAGTTTCTCTTTTTCTCTTTTTGCCATCCTTTTTCTTATTTTTCTTTTGTTATTACCTAGTATACTAAGCATTTTTCTTTTTTTTTTATTATTATTATATTAGTAACTATTTTATTTGTACCTTACTATGTTATATTACTTTAATGTTGTTCGTTATTGGACACCTGTCTGTAGAACAATAAAGTTAATATTATTAATATTATTAATAGATATTATCTTAAGATTCTTTTAGATTAAAAACACACGCACGTTTTTTTAGTTTATTATTTTACACAAGCAATTGTTACATACATAGATACAACTCAGATAACTTGACCATAAATATTTTATTTATTTTATTACAGAAGGTCCATTACCAACACACAACACTTCAACAATCACTCATGTCACACCTCTAACTCGTTCACATACACCCAAACGCAAACACACAATACATTCACAATTAGCACAAAACACAAACAATACATTACCAACTCGAGTGCAACCTAAGCGCCGAGCTAAACAACTAACATTTACACAATAAACATAATACTATTTCAAAACACATATGTTTTTTTACAGCTACTTCAAATTTATTTTATATAGGTATATGTATTATTAGAACTAATCGTTACTTGATTCTGATACGTGCGGTTAGTTAACCAGGCTCAGCCTGAGTATCGATAAGAACCAAAGTACAATAATAATAATAATAATAATAATAATAATAATAATATAATAATAATAATAACGCACATCACTCAGAACCACATCACACACTTTCAACTAATACCATTCAAACACAAAATGAAACACAACACTCAATCCTCCCTTCACAAATTGAAACTCTGTTGCATACGCAACATAACATTATAGAAAGTCCATTACCAACACACAACACTTCAACAATCACTCATGTAACACCTCTAACTCGTTCTCGTGCACTCAAACGTAAACACACAATATACTCACAGTATCAGAATTCGCAATTAACACAAAACTCAAACAACACATTACCCACTCGAGTGCAACCTATGCGTCGAGCTAAACAACAAAAAACGCTTACACAATAACCATAACACTTTTTCAAAACATACATATTATGTTCATTTTTTCTTTTCTATAAAAAGTCACTAAGTAACGAATAAGTGACGCCAACGGAGAAGCCTAGGAATACAGGGTCTCTTTTTGTTATTGATGCGCGACGCTGCGTTCATGTTAATGCCTTCGCGGAAAGAGGGTCGACGGGACGTGGCTTTTACAAATTGGGATCAAATACACCCAGGCTTCTCAAACAAATACATTATCTAAAATGTGATCAGCGTTGGTTTTATCAACGTCATTTAATTTAATAAACATAATATGTGTACAGTATTTAGTATGTTCACTTTTTAACAGCAACTTCAAATTTATATTGTATAGATATATGTATTAGTAGGACTAATCGTAACTTGATTTCGATCCGTGCGATTAGTTAACCAGGCTTGGCCTGAGTATCGATAACAATCGAAGTACATAATAATAATAATAATAATAATGATAATAATAATAATAACTATCGTTCTACAAACAAGAGTCCAAAAAACGAACAACATAAATCAAATATTTCGTATAAAGGTACAATAAAAAATGTTTAGAATAAGAATATTTAGTATACTTGTATCTATATTTGCAACAAATGGAAACAACAACCAAAAAGACAAAAGGAAGAAAAAAAAGAAACAGAATGGTGAGAGAATTACCTAAAGGTATCTGAACTTAAACTTAAATTTAAACTTAAATTTAACTTGTATAATTATATTTATTATATTTAATATACTTAATAATCTATTGCGGCAGCCAGTATCGGTAGTGAACTGAAGTTCACATCAACACGTTTACACGCCTTGTCGTAGTCAATGGACATCTGAACATCGTGTTTGTTCGAGGTGTTGAGTATTGAAATGTTTGCGGATACCTACATGTACGCGACGGATAGAGAAATTAAGACGAGATAACATATAAGGGCAGTCGATAAAATTGTGCAGCATTCCATATAAAAATTTCAAAGTGTTGTGCATGCGACGCTTTTCCATTGATAATAATTGTATGTGTATGTTTTTATCTGAGCCTAAATTGTGTCAACTGTGGTGTATTGTTTTTAGTATAACTCCGGTTGCACTAAGAACAATGGGTACTGTAAAGCTGCATTTATAGTGTCGGTATCGGTATGCAATATGAAATAAGAAATAAGCAGTAAGGAAATGAACTTATGGATAACCTGTATATCATTTATAGTAGAAATAAGAAATAAGCAATAAGCAATAAGAAATAAGGAATTGGTTCAATTTTATTTCTTACCGTTACCGTTACCGAATCGGGAATATTCGTGTACAGCTGTGAGCTTACGAGCTAAGAATAGACAGATAACATCAATATAAATCAGGTGTTAAAGAAATATTTGAGTGAAATATATCTCTTATTCAAGAATCGATGGGAAAATATTATATCAAGTTGATTTTAATTTTACAATCGTACACCTAAGAATCGTACCATAAAAACAGTAATAATTTAAATTAAACCCGCAATGCGCATGCCTACTCTGTTACCGTTAAAGAACTATATATGCGTTTTTATTTCTTACTGCCTATTGCTTATTTCTTATTTCTTATTGCATACCGATACCGACACTATAAATCCAGCTTAAGAGCAATTCCCATTCTCCATTGCGCTTTAAGTTCTTAAGTTATATCAGTGTATTTGCGGTGTTTCTCTGCATGTGTACTCACCTGTATTTTCTGTGTTGGGAATGGCAATATCTATTATGTATTTGATTTTTGTGTTTAATCTATAAGACAGTGTTATATTTGGCCTATTGTTCTATACAGTTCTATCTGTTTTATTATTATTATTACTATTAATAGAAAGCAATTAATTTGTGAGAAATATTGTCAAATTTTAGCATATGTAACCTTTTTATTCTTGGTGTTGTATTCATATCTAAGCAGGGACCATATAAACTATACACATAATAGCGCACACAAGACAAACAAGCATTCACTGTCAAGTCGTGTGTTTAAATATGCTCTGTGAAGGTAAACTAGCTATAACTGCTTATAAAAAATGCACAAAACAAGAAACTTTAAATCTCACGCGGTGCTGATGTATCAATTAAACGGGAATTCAAAGACAACATATTTTTTTCCAAAATTGCTTAGAAATCTAAAAATGTTTAGAGCATGAAAAAATAACTTAAACATCTTAAACTGTGGAGCAGTCTGAAGAAATGCATTTTTAAGAAAAGCTAATATAACATATTGAACAAAAGCCAAACAAATAATAACAATAGTGTAATTAAATTAAATCGTACGTACAAAAGGTTCGAATATGAAATAATGGAGATTATTTATGGGGAAATTCGAAGCAAACCGACCATAAGTCTATTTGGAGAAATGAGGGCACGACTTCGTTCACTAATTGACAAAACTTTATGAGGGTGGAATATTTGAAAAGGGCAAGAAATTCTTATTGTCCAAAAATAAGAGGGTAGATGAAATAAAAATATAATGTTTACATGTTTACCCTTCTGAAAGGTGAAGACTGGCTGGAAGTGATAATCGATATTGTCGCACACGTACACCATTATCGTAATCAAGTTACGGTGGCATACAAACTTCTCGGGTTTTATTTAATTTGCGTTGTAATTATGTACGAAAGGAAATCTGTTAATGGTATTTATTTTTCCACAATTATATTTAGAAGAGATTAGTTACACTGTTGCAATGTAGAAAGATCTTCAAATAAAGTATAAAACATAAGTTTACCTACGGCAGAATTTATTGCTGTGTAAAGATACAGTATGTTCTCTCCATAATTAAAATATTAGAAAAGGCCAATCAGTTGTGAGCTGTACATCACCAAATCGCGATTTTGGGTACCTAATATGTATACCAATACTTCATACACAACTGAAGTTTGAGTATTGTTTATTGTGTTTATTTTTCTTTTATAAATTATTAACTTGATTATGGAGATATATAAAAAAGTTTCCTGCGGTCTAAATAAGTTTATGTCGGAGCGTCAGGCTTCCACGATCAGAGTTAGTAAGATAAAGACGATTTCCGATCAATGTTGAAAAAGTCAACGAAACCCACTTTACGAAGTCGTCTTTATCTTGTGTAAGTTTATCTTTACCTACCATCCTAAGGTGGTTTCTTGTCTGAATCACTATCATGGAAACGTCGCCTCGACACAGATCACTCATTTGCTCTGCTCTCAATTAGTTTGTATTAGCAACGGTCGACGACAAATGCGCAGTTTTTTCATTGGTTTAAATTGTGTAAACAATATGATCCTTTAACTTTGAAGTCAGTAGATATCACTAATGGAATTAATAAACGACAGCTTTATGATCTATTACAAAAGTAGAAGCGTGATCAATCAGCGCCGTCGCTACAATGGTTCTGTGGGTTCGGTTGAACCAGGCCCGTGACCAGACTAACAAAAACAAAGTAAAAATTCCCATATTTTTTAAATTTATCGTTGGTTTATAACAGAATAAAGAAATATTAGTAAAATTAACAGGGGTAAAAAAATCACAAATTAGAAATAAATAACATTTGTCCTAGCCCCATGAACGTAAGTGAAAAGCACATTCCAAAATAACACATTGGTAAATTGTAAATAAAAGTCATAAAATACCCTTAAAGGTTTCTACCTAACCATACCGCGTTACCGCTCGTCCTTAAAATTAAGAATTGAAAATATTTTTTCCTGTGTTTTATTATTTGTTTAATAAAATATAAAAGTTTATAGTTAAATAATATATAAATAGTAAGTATTTTATTTTTTCTTACGAGCAAAATCGTAGATTTACAGAGGTATAAGTATAAATGTTGCTGCCCCTCTCCCAAATATATAACTTAAAAATATTAATTACTTAGTTGATAAGAAAAAACAAACGCGGGGGCCCGCGAGTATAGCCCAGAACCCGGGCCCGTTGGTACGGCTCTGTGATCAATAATATAGAAGTATTGGAAATTGTTTAAAAAACAACGATCTTGGAGATGAAAATGTATTAGTATGAGTACCTAATTTAGAATAATGAAGTGCGCTAGAAGAACCACTTTTCTTCTTCATTATACCCAACGTAACCAATATTGCTGTAGGAGAAACAACAGAAAGCCCAACGTCATTTGTATATGGAATAAAGATCGCCCCATTGGCATTCGCATGCTAATTGGTTCGAGCTTTTTAATAACCCATTGATGCACTCCAGGCTAGTGATAAAGCATACTGTAGAAGCGTTTTCTCTTGTAATTATATCCATATGTAGGTTCAAGTTTCGGGTGATGTTTAGTTGTCTGGTAATTATTTTAAAATTTGCTTCAATCTTCAAATGGGTTAGATAGGGTCTAAGCTCTTCAATCGAAAAATGGGCTTTAGTTCTGCCGTGCAGAAAAATGTGCTATGGTGTCATACTTCCTACTGTTAAAATTTGCCATGTTTAATATGTATCAGATGTTAGTAGTTTTTCGGTTGTATTAGTCATCGCTTTTCTATACCTTCTTGTGTTTTTTGAGAAAGCCAGTCCGATCATGTGCGCACATCTCCTAAGCCTAGACTCCATTCCTTGCCTTTTTCCTTCTGTTTCTTCCAGTTGACATCCTTTAAACACTTACAGCTAGTCTTAAATTCTTCCCAACGTTGTACCCGTATTTAGGGGTCACTAAATTTGTACTTACCACATTTCCCCCCATTTCTGCAATAATCATGCACCATTTGGTCGTTGTAGAATTTGTTTTTTTTGAATCGTAGGAACAGAAGTTACGACTTGCAGCAGTTCGTAACAAAAATCGAAAGTAATGCACCAATCATACGTAAAGCATCTGGAGTAAATGGCTCATTTAGACGTAGCAGATAAACGTTTCATTCAGCAGATGGACTTAATCTATATGTTTTTGTGTGTTATCTGCAATTAGAGCACGCCATTGTTGAATGCCAGTTAGTTAATTATTCAGTAGGTTACACGGAGAAGCACTAGAGTGTGGAAAGTCGGTCTAGTACAACAGGCCGCGGCCGACTGGCCGACAGGACAACTGGTGGCGAGACAAGTGGCCGCGGCCAACTGCTTCTAAAAGGGGTGTAGGCCTATTCGCCGTCGTCGTTTCGACGTCGCCGATTCGCCGTCGCCGTTCCGCCGTCGGGACAGTTGGCCGTTGGTCAAATTGGCCGTAGGAACGATTCGCGATACAAATCCAAAATCGAAAATAACTTTTAATCTTGAGGGACTGTTATCACTTGAAAAAAAATATACTAAACCTACTTCTAACCTAAGCGCCTGAGTGGCAATATACGTTTAGGTTGGCATTTTTTTAAAGTTTCAAATACTGTTTAGTATCATATTCACGTTTTTGTGTCAATTGAAAAAAAATATACTAAACCTATCTCTAACCTAAGCGCCTCAGTGGCAATATACGCTTAGGTTGGCATTTTTTAAGTTTCAAATGCTGTTTAGTATAATATTCCCGTTTTTGAATAAATTTAAAAAAATATACTAAACGTAAATTTACTAAGAGTAAATTATTTTGATGAACACTTCTAAATCATCTTCCAACGGCGAATCGTCCCTACGGCGAATTTAACCAACGGCTAACTGTCCCGACGGCGAAACGGTGACGGCGAATCAGCAAAGGCGAACCGGCACCGCGGCGGCGAATAGTCCCTAACCGACTTCATTATCAATTTGTTTGTTTTCAATAAATGAAACTAGCCATTATTTATTTGAAGTCAAGTTGTACTGGCAGCGACGCGACGACCACTTGTGCCGGCAGCTACTTGTATCGCGGCCAGTTGTCTTGGCGGCCAGTTGTCTCGGCGGCCACTTGGCCCAGCCGCCAGTTGTCCCATTCCGATGAAAAGTTAATATGATCAATATGGACTTGCTCGAGGCCATAGTTGATCGCGTGAGTCCCGAAAATGTCAGTGATGTATGAGAAAACCACTCAAAGTATCAACTTTGAGTGGTTTTCTGTATAAAGGTCGATTCGCACTATACGGAACGTCACCGTCACGTCATAGGCCGGCACTGTCACGTCAAAATATGTCTCCATATATTTTAATGGCAATGTTCACACTGACCGGTAACTTCACTTACCGTCAACGTTACGGAACGGAAAAGTTAATCGAAAACTAATTTTTGACGTGCCGTTGCCTGTCTGTTCCTTATCAATTCTAGTAGGTATAGTATGAATTTGTAATCGGAACGGATCCGTCATATTTTCAGTATGTATTTAGCTTCTTGTACTGTTTTGTTTTTGAATTTGAGTTTCAATTTTTGATAAAAGGACATAAAATTGATTTTGAGACATTCTAAAATATTTGTAAAATGAAATTTCTTTTTCTTCCAATTCCTTGAATAAAGTGTGGTATTCTCCTTCAAACTTTCTCATTTTAAGCATTTTTCGAATCCATGTTTTCTTAGCTAGATTTTTGCAGTTATTCTCTTCATCGTCCAACAATAGTGCAATCATAGCCATTTTTTTCTACCTAATTTAGGCATCTTATAAAATTGAAAATTGTATAAATGAAAACGAAAATTAAACACAGGACGAAACAAACGTACGAGTACAACAGGCAGATCGACACTAGACAGTGTAGGTACTTCCGTGACGTTACCGGGCAGCATATTCGTTAACTGCACCCATTATGTAGCGGTCGGATAGCCGATGGTAGGCTGGTTAATTGAGGACGATATAGAGAAATTATGCAATTATAGCGTCTGCACTTAACTTACTTTGCGATAGCGTGGCATGCTGGCATTTGGGACATAAACTGCCGACGAGATAGAAAAATGTTGCAGTTATTGCGTCCGTACTTCACTTATTCTGTACTTATAGCAGATTGGTATTTACGATGGCTACGACAGTGACAACAAACACGTGATTACTCAAATATTTGAAAGCATGGATTCATTGCCGACAGATTTTCAGTATTATAAAACTGACAGTACTACGATTAGGACGATGTTTAGAGACAAAGAAGCAGTAGAGGTAAGCGAAAGATAGTTTACAAACAAGCAGGTTTATTTTATTTCCGCGAAAAAGCATGGTGAAAGTTTTCTCTGAAATAATACTAAAAAACCTAGATGACGACACTGCCTCGTTTTATCCAGTTGTCAAAATTTCCCTAGCAAATCGTCGGGTAAGTTTGCAAACTATACACTTACCTATTTTATAAAAACATTTGCACAATATTTGTAGGCCTGCCATCAAAAGCGCAAAAGATAAGATGCCAAAGAAAAGGGGAAAAAATTGCCGTCCAACCAACGGCAGTTTCTCGAAGGAAAATCAAACTATCAGGGAGAAGATCGCAACAGTCTGGCCGGAAAATTGATACGTTGGATAAAAAAAAAAGAAAAGCGCCTCATGCCCTAAACAAATGTATTGAAATGAACGTTCTTCTAGGAGATAATAAATATAAGAAATAACTATATAGGTACTTAAGTAATTTTGAATTGGAATTATTATAAGTTTTGTTTGTTGAAAAATAAAAGTGAAATTTAATTTTTTCAGGCAATAGTTATTGATATTATTTTATAATAGTCGTAGGTAATTGGTGCAATAAATAATCAAGTTAAGTGCAGACGGTATAGTTGCAAAGTTCATCTATATCATCCGTAGTTAACAAAGCAACGTTCGGCGTTCCGAGCGGTCTATAATGGGTGCAGTTAACGAATATGCTACCGGGCAAGTGTGAATATATTCCTTTTTTGACCTAACGGTGCCGGTCTATGACGTGACGATGACGTTTCGTATAGTGCGAATCGACCTTAAATCGTGTAATTGTATACTGCCGTGAGTAAGAAGTAGATGAAGAGAGGTCTACTGACGGATTAAAGATATTGCGGAGCAACGGAAATTTTGCATGAGCCTAAGGATTTTCTCTGAGTGGATGGTTAGACATGGTCCTATGTTGGTTCCCGGAAAAACTATGGTGGCTCTGATGAATGGTAGACGCTAGGATGTACTAGGTCGGTTTATAACCACAGACCAGGGTATTAAGATCTCTAGACAACAATTCCAGCACATGTCAGATATGTCGTCAATAAGGCGTCAAAGTGTATTCAGTGCACTGTGCAGGGGGTTCCCCCAGAGCAGTGGCCCTGCAAGATATACGGTTTATCGTATGGAGGAGTGGGACGCACGCGGTTATTTGAACTGTGCAGGACTGGGTTAAGAAACCACATGGTGAAGTTAACTATCATTTAACTCACTCCCTTACGGAGTTATCTAGCCAAGATTGGGAAAGAACTAAACAGCTTCTGTGTGAACTGTGGACGGTCAGATAGCAAAGGGCGCCCTTCTTTGAGTGTTTGTGATGGAGTATTGCATGGAACAGAGATAGGGACCACTTTGACTCCAGATAATGTTGTGAACACCATCTGTGAAGATTTGGAAAATAAACAGCTTTGTGCTTTGTGTGCTTCTCCCCGATACTTGGGAGAAAGAGGGGTCGTGCGGAAAGAAGACACACGGAACATGGGGTGTGATGGGGTGATAGTGAGAGTGTAGAGTTTTAAATTAATGACAGTGGCTAATATCTAGGCGACAAACATATACTACGAAGCTTTCTATTATCTGTAGAAATGGTAGCTTGGTACGCGGTAGTTTCATATTTCGTTATAACAAACAAAGGGTTTTAGTGGGTACGTCCCGCAGAATGGTGGGGAATCCTACACTACCACCACTATTTATAGAGCCAAATAGGGTTTCTTATAAAAAACTTAATCTTTAAGACGATGTACTGGAGCATGGTGAATGGCGTGTGACTGTAATAGCGAGTACTCCATACTCCATACTTAATTAACGATAGCGCGAAGTAATGCCTATTTCATTAACAATCGATAACCTTTTCATCATAACGCGCTGTATATAGGTAATGTGTGCTGTTGCATTTACAGACTATGTAAAAATTAATTGACCTTATCGATATTGGCATTAGGTAGTTAACCTTTATACAGATTATTTTGTAGGGTAGCATGTAATAAAGAAGTTGAACGTTAAAGTTTAATTAAGTACGATACATTTATGGTCTTATCGATCACAAAAGCACATCACTCAAAATTAATTCTATACTGATTAATCTGTTGCAAAATGATTTATAATCTTTAATTTATCCGAGAAATTGTAATAATAAACCTTTTTTCAATTTCAAAGTAGATACTAACCCCCTTTCAACAGGATATCTTAGAAAAGCAGAAAAATAAAGGGTAAAAGGGAACTAATAATAAAAAACAATCCGAAGACGATAGTTTCATTATCCCGAATTTTATTGTACGGTAATCCATGATCTGATTGATTGTGACGTCATAAACGACGTTCGTGCACTGAAGTTGCTATGGCAACAACCCTTAAATCAGAAACTCAAAACCATAAAAGCCGATGAACCTGAATACCTTTACAAACACGTTTTAGGAATTTTAAGTAATTGAAATATTTATCGACGAACGAATATTTTAGATAGAGGTTACACAATCCTCTCTTTAAACCGTTCATGTGGGAAACAAACATTCCCAAATACTTCGTAGTAATTTAAGCTCCCAACCCAAATGTTAATTTGAAAAATGAGAGTTTATTGTTTAGAAGTTTTGTATGACATAATACCGTTTAGGACAGTTGGACAGAATTTGGGAAGTTATTCGGGGTAAACTATGACTATAAATCAATAGAACATCTGTATGAAACAAACTTACGGCAGTTGTTACATAAATGTATAAACAAGAACATAAAGGGAATGCAAAAACGTTTCTATAACCATTACGTGTTATTTGCAGATCAATTTCTTTAAATTTGTGTCTTTAGATTATTGTTATCTCTTGCACGTAACACGCGCTTCGCTCTTTATTATCAATACTTATTGCCATGACAGGAAAAGTAAAGGTTTTAACTTTTGTGAAAATTATTACTATAATAAATTATACCTTCTTTACTTATAAGAGAAATATAATCAGAGATTTATGTTGTAAAACAGCAAGTGAGAACGCTAAGCGCTCGTTGAACAGTACTCATATATTAAGAACACATTAGCAAATGGAGTTTCGTTTAGCAATGAGCTATGTATGATTACAATATAAGTGTACGGACCACGTTATCAATTCCAAATAAGGTGGATGCTTGGTAGAAAAATTTGTGTAATACGATGATATACGATGCTTTTTTATGTTCGTTGCCCAATTCCGAATGACTCAAGGTACAGATTTTTAATTTTGTCTTATTACTACAGCTGCCAAGTAATAAGTTGCTATGACAACCAGAAACCATGGTACGAGTTGCCAAACTCGAAGTTTTCAGATATTTTGCATACATGGTAAAAACAGATCACGCTACATCATTGGAAGTCAAGCAAGAATCCGTTTCATCGTATGCAACGGTAAAAAAGGGGTGTGTGGGTTCCCTAAATACTTTCAGCTAATAACTAATAAGCACTTGACAACAACTTTCCAGACAGATTGCGTAAGTTCCTTGACTACACAGGTACTGTGGATAAAATGAATAAAATCTATCGATTGGTTTTGCTTCCTTTTTTCATTTTAAATATATCCAAATTTACACAGGAATAGCTCCCTCAGTGAACTTCCCTTGAACGCCACTTTTCTTATTCGATATTCACATGCCATGCCGACCAACAGGACGAAGGTGAACGTAAAAGAATGGAAAAATAAAATCCTGGTAGACCCAATATTCAACGAACCAGGTACAATTGACGTTATCTCGACATCAGATAAGTTTGGACAAGTAACATTCCCCCAACTGAAGAAATTTGAAAACTGAGTACTAGGTCAACAGAGTCGGGATTGCCTTTATCTGTAAACGTTAAAAGCGTTCAATAATGGCTTCAATAGAGGGAATCGACGGTTAATCAAGTATTAGTAAATAAAAGTTACGTCATCACCATTTATTTGAGTTCCTACCTGAAAACACTTCAGTTCTACTTGCTGTCGAACTTCGATGCTTAGATTCCTGATAACAACGTTAATTGCTGTTCATCATCTCACCTCTAATTATCTCCGAATTTCTGAATTAAGAAAATTATTTACTACAAGATTTTCATCTGCTCCCATCTTCCGTCAACTTTTGAAAACCATCGCTAAGTCTACCTTAACCCTTAACCTCATTTATGCTTCTTATTATTTGAATTTGACTATTGTTTATTACCTAAATTGTTTTATACTAAATTATTTGATCATCTCATATTTTGATTCACGTTAAGTAGGTAACTCATTTAATTCATTTTGTTACGTTCTTAATTAATTTTTCACTAACTTTGTTTATTACCTTTAAAATTACTTTTGTTATTCATGTTATCTTTTACCTTGATGAATTTAATTTGTTGAAAGTTAAAACTTAGAAACCCAATTGCTAATTAGTTAAATGTCAATACTCGATACTGTCTCAAGTTTGTAATTGTTATATTTCAGTCGGTCTGCTTGTTGCAGCCCTAACATCTGTTAATTAACTCTTTTGTTTAGATAATTCAACAGTACTGTGGTTGCGCAATCAACGCTACTGGTTTGTAAGTAAGGAAAGATTTGTTTTGATCACATTTACTGACTTTGATACAGTTAAAAAGTCGGTTGCTGATATATTATATTTTGTTACCTACCCTCAGTGTATTTCAGTCGTTCCCAAGGTAAACGTAAACCCCTTATTGTTTCATTTAATGTTGTGAAACAGTTTTGTTAAACATTCTTCCAAGTGTTAACTGTTATATTTGTTCATTATGACCACGATTACAGTTATTCCAGTGTACTTCTTTACCGAATACCCATATTTTCTTTCAGCAGTCACATCACTGTTACTACAAGCTGTTAAGATTTTCGTAGTTTTGATTACCAGCTTTAATTTTCTAAAGAACAATCGTGGCGCCCTAAGTTTACTTAACTTTATTCGTTAACTTTATATAATTTAACTTTAGCTTTGACTACCCTCATTTGCTTGCTGAATTTAAGTTCTATACTCATATCTAACCTATCCCCATATCGTCCCTTACAAGTGAGCTTTCGAGCCATTGCATTATAAATTGCGTTACCAACCAATACTTGTAACAATTTGTGTGGTATGTAATCGAATGTCTTTTGTAATTGAGATCATATTTCTTTTCTGTATTTCTGCTTGTTTCATAACTATGCCAGCCGGAAGTACGGCAGAATGTATAGTCGCAATCCATTGACAGTTAAGCAACGCTGATCAGTACTTGGATGGATGACCGGTTGATTCTGTGGCTCGGTGTGTCCGGCAGGGGGTAGTACAAAGGGCCCGAATGAGGCCTACGTACGCGTGGACTTAGGTCTCATCCTCCACTCTAATTTACATTTTATATAACTATGCTGTCCAATTGTCCATTCATATGTGCTTTTTGATCCGTGTTGACCGATGTTCTTCTTTATCTGCAATTTGCGTTTTCGTGCCCGTCTAACCTTGTTCTGTAAAGTGCTAGGTTTTGCTACAGTGTGTCCAAGATTTCATCTGCTGTTTCCGTTTTTTGTGAAGTAGATGTTGTGTGTGTTTGATGATTTGTTTTGAGTAATTTCCTTTTTGGAATTGTATCATTCTTGCTATGACTCTCCTTATTGCTTCTACCTTCTTTTCTAACATGATTTCCATTTCGGTTTGTGTGTTGTTTTCCTGTGTGCATTTTTATTCTGATGTTTGTTTTGTGTTATAACTGTTATGGATATAGTATAGATCAGTAGATATAATATGTCTTGAAGAGTGTTGCGTATTTCACAAATTGTCGAGTGTGTATACGATATTGTGAATTGTTTGTTGTGGTGCTCTCGTATCTGTGTTTTGCAATAGAATGGCCTTATTGTGTAAGCGTTTGTTGTTTGTAACACTGCGCATAGGTTGCACTCGAGTGTGTTGATTATGTTTAGTGTTAATTGTGTGTTCTGATGTTGTGACTGTATTGTGTGTTTGCTTTTGGGTGTACATTATTACGATTACATCGAAAATTTGAATTTCTTTTAGTAAGCGACTGTAACCGATGAATGTAGTCTCCTTCAACACATTTTCTGTCATGCTCGGTAATTTAAAAGAATAAACGCAACAACTGATTAAATGCATTGATACTTTTAAGCACGAATTGTACATGCGTGTACACTTAATTGCATGTATTCATACTACTGTAATTGAAAATCTCCTAATTACAGCTTTACAAATTCATACCATACATATACAACCGTTTATGTCCGATTATATCGCTAGACCTTAACAGTAAATAGAAATGAGCATAGCCTTTCCTGACCTAATTAAATGACCAGATGTTAACGAGGCGTCTCCTGCGTTAATTATGTAATAAGAAGTTATTACTTTTGGTAATACCTAAAAGGAAAATTTTTCATTATTACTGGAGTAGATAATTCTTATCTATTATTACTTCCCGTGAAAGGGGATGGTATTTCATATAGTCTCCAATGCCGTACATTATAGAATTAAGATACCTATTCAGTGATCTGCATTGATAATAATTAGATGATATCCTAGTACAAACGACTATCAAACTTGTTTGCACGTATCATTTAAATAAAATGTGCGAGTCATTAGAACAACTTGTAAGGGAAAATAATAAATTTGGGCGTAATGTAAAAACATACCGCGACCAATAACAGAAATGCAACACCTGTGAACGGCTTAAACCTCATGTCATTTGTCTTGGCGAAGTTTTGTGCGCATATTCCTTATAAAGCAACTTTAGTTTATCCCCAATAACGTATTTACATTTGAATTACAGGTTTCATTATTCCGATCGTAGCAACTGGGAAACGCCATTCGAATAATCCCCGACACGACCCGATAGAGGTCGTCCAGCGACAGAGCAATTTATGTACAGATCGAGTGCATTAAGGAAAACTAAACCGGCGCTTACCGACGTCGAATCGGGATCATATAGAGCAAATGTACAATTGGGCGGTACTCAAAGCACTATTTCAATTTACGCGGGCTAAAATGACAATCGCCAATGTAAGTATGGAACGAGAAGCAAACACGCGTCAAGACAGAATATAGGCAGTCTTGACAACTATCTCATAAATATGAAATATAACAAGAAAAAAATATGAAAAGAAAGTCTGTGATGTAACACACTTGGCAGCTTTGAATTTATGCATAATTATGCTCCTGGAGGGAGAGGTTGTTAGTTCCAGGGACAGAGCAAAGAACGTCGAACGTGTAAAGTAGATTTGTGTAAGTGATATGTGCATCCTCGCCATCTGCATAGTTAAGTACTTATTTTGATATTTTTATTGTTAAATAGGCTGGGAATCACTATATAATAACCGAAAGATGTGTATATGTGTGTGTTGCTGTGCACTTTTCCCGACAGTCGCCGAATCCTGACGAATGCGGATGTGATATTTTAAAACCAAAGCTATTATAAATTTAAATTTATAACCTACAAATTAATGCTACAATTATAGATAGATACCCCCGCAAACCACGTAAATATATGCACTAATTTTTTTCAAAGTAAGTTTTAAACATTTTAGTATAAAATTCCGTCATCTTATTCAAGCGGTATTTGTGTCTAAATATATTTTCTTTACTTAGAAAATACGTTCAAAGTTTCCGTATGGAGCTTACGTGTGAAATAGAATTCGCTATTTGTGCTTATTTTTGGGTGAAAATTTTGTGTAAACATGCAAAATTTGTCTGTCAGAGGTCCCTAACCCATTTCGAACATTAAAACAATGGCAGAAAGTATTTTCGCGAAAATTTTCAAAATGACAAGTATCGGAAACTTTTTCTCGGTAACATAGAAATTTAATTATTTCAAGTTGAAAAGTTATTCAAATGATGAAAAATGATTCTATTATGCCTCGCGTTAATATTTTCATGGTTAAAATGATCTAAAAAGTAGTAACAGCATTCATCGTAGACTAATTTATGTGTCCCGATACCTTCTTTCGGTAACTTTCGAAATGTACATGGTTGTGTGCTTATTTCGAATTTAGAGATTTTGAACGCTGGACGATGTCGTCAGTAACATATTATAGTCGAATGTTTTCACCGAGAAAAATGTTTTTGTCTACACATTTAACTTAATATTGATGAAAGTAGATGGCAAGTGTTTGGTTACGTTACACTACACTTCTAAATATACAACTTATATTGTAATTAAGAGGAAGTAAAATCCATATTTAATGCTGCACATATATGTATAAATGATGCCTTTAGTTAGTGAAATAAACAAAAATTTGAAACTGTTTAAGGTAGAGATTAGAGATAGAGAAGGTCTTTCTATAAAACAGATATTATGCAACGTTTGAATTGGTAGGATTTAATCATGTTCCGTAATATGGGATTACTTAGTTTAAGTAATTAATTCTCACTTTTTTTATTTAGGGATAGCTTTCTTATTAATGTGTAGGTAGGGTTGATACAGGGTGTTTAATAGAATTTTTAGATATTAAAGACGTGCAGTAGGATTTTGCGTAGGTGGTTTAGTTAGGATTGAAATTTCCAGCAAACGTAGCATTTGCATTGATAACGTGTATAATTCATACATTGTATTACTTTGTACAATATTACATTGTTGCACAGCTTGACGCGATTTGCGTCATAAGATTTTGTTTTGTGGGGCCATAATATCTTTGTTGCTTGTATAGTGTAGTGTAGCATAATTTGGTTTTCGAATCATTATAAAGGGGTATCTATGAATATTCTGAAGCAATTACAAATGCCATCAGGGTATACGTTTAACCGCCCTATTCGTTCTGATATGGTAGTTAGTAAGTGATTCAGGAGAGCTCCCCCCTCTTTATCTACGAGTACCAAATTGTGCTATGATCATGCTGTCCTTCTTTTGCTGTTTTATGGCTATACAAGACAATTGTATCTTACCACCCCCTTATTTTGAAGCGTCGAATGTAGCTCTTCTTCCCTCCTTGTAATCAGCGAAAACCCAGAGCTAATCACAAGTTGTGTGGAGGTTAATGTAATCCTTGAGCACTTTTAGCATTGGTTATTAACTTTCTGTGCCTCTATTTGATTTGAGAGGGCAACCCTTGATTGAAGTTTTATTAAACGTTTATTCTCCTCATTTCTTGTGTTTTATACAGGGTGACATTGAAAAAACTACAATGCATATTACCACGCGATAGAGGGCCATGAAATAATAAAAAAAATTCCTATACACTATAATGTCCGATCGCCTTTTGTTTTTAAGATATAGGATCTTAAAGGTTTTTGTTTTTTTTTGTCGCTTTGAAAATTATTTTAACATTTTTTATTCGAAAATTTATTGCTCTTCAACATCTTATAACAAAAAAAAATCGCTACTTAGTCGCCAGGAGCTTTAAAAACAGCAACATAACATGACATAAGAACAACAATAATTAAATTTAACACATAATCATGTCTCTGTAATCTTCAAATGTGTAAAGAACCATTTTTAAAAGCAATTTTAAAAAACGAGAAGCAAAATAATCAAACAAAAACGTAATCAGGAACACGAGAAACTTGAACAAATTATTACAATATTAATTTGACAGGTGCCATAATGTCGTAGTCAAGATGCTCTATCTTAACAACAAAAGGTGATCGGACATTAGTGTATAGGAATTTTTTTATTATTTCTTAGCCCTCTATCGCGTGGTAATATGCATTGTAGTTTTTTCAATGTCACCCTGTATATTCATGTTTGCCTAATCGATGCTTACAAGAGCAACACACACGAACATCTCCAGAAATTCGTTCACACTTGACAGGTTTGTAGTTGACGATCACGTGCCTTGGGGTTTCAGTTAGTTGGTGGGAGAGTTTGTTTTTGGTTTCGAATTGCGCAGTCGTTCTCGATTGAACCCACGTGAATTGCACCTGGGTTCGCTGCAGATTTTGGTGCCGTGACCACGATACGCTACAAGTCCTATTATTTAGAATTTTGAATTACATACATACATTTTATTCAAACTAACGTGAAACATGAGAATTAGAGTATAAGTTAACCTTCTATTTGCGTAGTAAACAGATGGAGATCCTTAATATATGAATTTTAGATTCACGTGATACACATACAACCACTTCATTTACCTTACAAATTGCTATATTCCTATTATTCTGGAATTCAAATTTCTACTAATTATTATAAATTATAATAGGTACCGATACTTTTAATACAATCGGAAATAAAATGTACAAATATAATAAACTATGTGTAATAATAATGGCACTGTCATTAGTAATTGATATAAAATGGACAAAATTTACATGAGTTGTACATTTAATATATTCATGTTTATGATGAGTCATGAGTCGAATTATATGACCGAAAGTTTGAATTGAAATCATCTTCACGTCATATACCTTGTGTCCCACGCTAAGGGTACCCCATGGGATTTAACATGGGAAAATTGAAATTATTTTTTTCCTGCTTCCCAAATTAAAAAATCGCAAAAATTTTGACGCAGATTTAAAGTGGCACTTAAAACGTTTCTAAAAACAATTTTTTGATTACAATTTGATAATTAATAAATTAATTACAGGCATTTGAAATTCGAAATTTTGAAGGTTTTTCGCGTATGCGATTCAGATCGGCTATCTTCGGTTTTTAAAGCAATATGGATGCTAAAATTAAATTGTAGCCGAAGATAGCCGATCTGAATCGCATGCGCGAATAACCTTCAAAATTTCGAATTTCAAATGCCGGTAATTAATTTATTAATTATCAAATTGTAATCAAAAAATTGTTTTTAGAAACGTTTTAAGTGCCACTTTAAATCTGCGTCAAAATTTTTGCGATTTTTTAATTTGGGAAGCAGGAAAAAAATAATTTCAATTTTCCCATGTTAAATCCCATGGGGTACCCCTAGCGTGGGACACAAGGTATAAGCAAGATAAGACAACCACCTTCTACCAGAAGTAGAAATTGTGTAATTTTACACATAATGTACGATAATACAAATGAATTAATGAAATGGCATTATATTCCATAAACATTACACCGAAAGAGTAATAACAATAGTAAGAAAGCTTGCGAACCTTTAGAATAATTTACAAATCACCATCATCTTCAGTTACTACGATGTGGCATATACATACATTCGTGAAATCGTTCAAATACATATAACAAAAGTTGTAAGTTATACAATTTATCTATTTGTAATCGTATAAAAGCACAATTACCTAGCAGTGTTTATTGATTACACTCATAAATGTTATCGGAAATTCCCGGAAAATATAATGTTAATAACCTGAGAGGAAATGTAAATACGAGTATATATCCAAAACAACGAATTATTTTAAAACCAGCTCTGAACCCTGATTGTAATCAATTAATGTAGCCGATTACTGCTAATCGCTTTGTTCCCGTTAAATAAAGAGTTGAAAAAATATTTGTGTGTAATTATGGTATTATTAACGAAATTCAATTAACGAATCTTAGGGACGAGATGATCAATTTGGAACTGTCTACGGCAAGAATTCAGCAGGTTGGAAAACCGTTTCTGTAATAGGAAAAATGTCGTTAATACATTGAAACATAAATTAGCAACATTTCTACGCAATGTGTTGCAATTGAAAAAGAGTTACTCGGTACTTAAGAATAAATCAATCTTTCACAAACGTTTTCTAAAGCTCCCTTTTTATTCAGAGCCTAATTAGCTTTTGAGTTGTTTCGGCAAAAGTTTAATTTGGAATGCATATTTACCAAGTCACTTATTATGCAGAACAATGAGAAATATTTAGGCTGAAATTTAACAAATTTACAATTCGAGAAGGGTATTGTAATTATTTCATAAATAAATTACGTTCTTTATGATTAAGCTTATAAATTTTAATTCAATAGAAAGTATTGGAAAATGGATAACGTGATAATTAATCTTTAATTTAATTACAGTTTCTGTACATACATAAATGAATTACACGAAAATGGTTTAATTATAGATAAAGGTATTTGATTATTGGATGCCGGCGTCAAATATGTGCGAAATAATTAAAAATATTGCGTTGCCTTTGTATTGTAAAGCTTTGATGCAAATACCTAACGTTTGTGCAACTTTTGTATTTCATGATGTCATTTCATGTAACCAAGATTAAACGCAAATCGTTTAACTAATCCCCAAAAGCTTGAGGGGAAAGTGCTAAGACAGTTAGATTGCTGGAAACCAAGTAACATTTACGCTCTGCCTTTGGAGACAAACCCTTGTCTAAGATATTATCGTAACAAATTACGAGCAGTAACAAAGATGAAAAAGCTTGACAGTGAATTTATAAAATCCTACTTTTTTATACAGATATATATTGTTATTTTACTTTCTAAATAATTATAGGTACGTTAATGATCAACTTGAATCCAATTTAGTTTGAGGTTCTTATTTCTTATTATTTTTGGTACAGTACACCATTAAACAAACATTGCGAGGATACGTCTTTATACCACAAGAGAAGAAAAGTTTAACTATATAAACTTGTACATAAGGTTTAATTAAGTTATTGTTATTAGGTATTATTTGTTACACGAATTAAAAAAAAGAAATCCTGCACGATAGGTTTAAGAAGGTAATACTCGTCTTTGCTCAAATTGGATTGTATATACGATTATATACGTTCATCATTTTACATTCAAATGCAAAGGAGTTATTGATTTCACGCCTCATCACGTGCTCTAAACCTTTGTCAAGACTTCAAATGGAGAAAGTTTGTTGGTGGCAGGTGAAGGTCTGTATAATGTAAATTTAAATAGTTATAAAGGTACAAGTAGGACATAAAGGAACACTGGTTTAAATTCGACCTATTCTATTTTTATCCGTTAAAAATTTGTCGTAATTTAAATTTTGTCCAAACTGTTGGATGGGTAGCGATAGTGGTAACTGTTTTTTAATGTAAAAGTATTGTCCATTTCGTTTGAATTATGTGTATTATTTACCTAAAATAAACTTTTCGTCACGTTTGTATAACCACATTAATTTAATCTACATGCTATGGGCCCAGAATCAAATCTTGTTTTAGTAAATTTCTGTCACTTAAAGTTGTGAACGCCGTATGTGTAAGGTAAATTATTTGACGATGGCTGAAACGGCTAGTGGTGGATCCCTTCCAACTTCCGAAAAGTTGAAAGGAAGAGTCAACTATTTAAATTGTAAAATCCAAATGACGAATTATCTTCGCCATGATCATTTATGGAATTGTATAATTGGTTATGGCGACGAAGATAAGATACCTGCTCATGTTCATGCTAGAAGGAACGAAAAAGCCCTTAGTAAGATGGACAAATGTACTTCTCCATGTCATTGCAGCAGAAAAACCGCAAACGCCTATGAGAACAGGGGGTAGTCTACTTCGACAACTGTTTGGTACCAAACTCGAGTCATTAAAAAGAATAGAGGATTACATTAAAGAAAGAAATAATGAACCTCACTAACCAACTCGCAAGTAAGGGGAAGCCGAGGGGGAAGCCGATAGAAGATGAATTTATTGGCATCACTCACGATTTACCTTCGACTTATGACCCTCTATGGTCATGGCTTTGCAAAGTACAAACTCCGAGATACCCAGCAACTTCGTCAAAAATAAAATTGCTTCAAAATACGAAACGGAATTCTTGTAAACAAAATGTTTCCATTGAAAACAAAGCTATATTGTCGTTCAAAGCTTTATTGTCATCACAAATAATTTGATGAAGTTTCAAAACAAACGACAAACCACAGTTAGTAGTGTTGCTAATGGGTAGAAACTTATTGGCGCCGGAAAGATGAAAGGTGATGACCTAAAAAAATCGGCGATGGCAATGAGAAGCATCAGAGAACAGTTCGTCTTCATTCTAGTGTCTCTGATTTAGATGAAATAATCAAGGACCATGAAGAATCTACTGCGATGAAAATGATATAAATTTTCTAATGTAAATGTTGAAAGTGAATTGCAAAATTCTAATGTAAGTAGGTGTTCTTTACGGAATAGGAAAGTTAAAGATTACTCTGATTTTGTCTTGTATCATGTTAAGTTAAATGATATCTGTGAGGAGCCAGACGCCACCTATTGGTAAAATGCAATGTATCGCGAATTCAATTCCATGCGCATAAATGGAGAATGGGACTTTCTCAATTGTCCAGAAAATTAATGGGTTTTACGGTAAAAAGGGATCCAGCGATCTCAGTTGTGCGTTATCATGCTCGAATAACAGCGTGGGGATTTACTCGGTGTCGATTTTACTGATACGTTTTCTCCAGTTGTTAAATTTAGGTTATAAAGTTTCAGAGTTAGAACCTTATGTATTTTTTAAAACTTCAAATAAGATTATCATTACACTATATGTGGATGATTTTTTTAGTATTTTACGTATGTGTACATTCCTTGAAAGAAAAATTGGGAGAATGTTGGGACATTAAAGATTTAGGCCCTATCGTGAGTATATTGGATTGGAAAAATGAAAGAAATAGAAGTAAAAGATAGTTAAAAATTCATAAATCTCGGTATATTCAAAATTTGTTAGACAAATTTGGCATGCTGGATGCTAGGGCTGTGAGGAGCCCAATGGACGCTAACACAAAGCTAGATTTTGAAGATGAGTCTATTAATGAGCCTTTTCATCCGGATATTTCTTTTAGTATAAATTTTTTAAGTCAGTTTAATCGGAAGCCTGCAAAGGATCATTGTATTGCTGCCAAACGTTTATTTAGGTATCTCTTAGGATATACAGTCACTGGGCTTGTGGTTAACGTGAAATGGAATATTAAGAAACTCTGCAGATGTCAGGTGAAACACGCACTCATCCCCTTCAGGCCCGACTGGATTGAGATATGTAAACAGATTCATGTTCATATTGGAAATTATATTAAAAAATGTACTATCTATCGAACATATCAATATAATAATACTAAAGAACCTCTTTTAATTCATGAAGTGTCATTTTGCCATTTTCTAAAATAGGAATTGATATTATGGATTTCCATATAATATTTGACTATATGTCAAAATGGCTGAAGATAAAAGCAATTCCCAGCAAATCGGCACAAAGTATAATAAGTGCATTTGAATAATGCATTACCATTGATTATTATTAACAAAATGTTTTGAAGATAAAACGGATTATAGACTCGCCTTACTACAATACAAATCACCACCAGTATCTGGAACGAGGTTTACTCCATCTCACTTAATGATGAATAGAAATGTTAAAACTAAATTACCTGTAACTTATGAATATTTAATACAAAGATTAAGTGATAATGCAAGATGTAAAGAAAGAAATGTAAAAAATTATTATAGGAACACAAAAGTTAAGAGTAGTTTTAAAATAGATCAAACTGTATGGTTTAAGAAAGATCCAAAGGATTGATCGTAAAATTGTGATAATAATTATATTATTATCTCGATGTACCAGATAATAATGAATACAAGAAATCCCCTCGTCTTCAATAATCTAATGGAGGTACATGAGGCGGACTGAATGTGCAGTTGCAGTACAACCTTGGGAAGTAAATGAGGATAGTTATGTTAAATCGAGTTATATAATGTTAAGTATGTATGTTATGTATCTCTATAGTATATAATATAAGTAGGCTCCTACCAAGGTTTATTAATTCACTTAATAAACCTTGGGCTCCTACTACTTCACTATTTTCCTGTTAGTTTTTTAAACACTGACAGATGTCAGGTGAAACACTGCCCACTATGCCCACTCATCCCCTCCAAGCCAGACTGCATTATTTTGATCTATATTGACATTAAATCGAATAAACTATTACCTACTTCAAGTGACTTTTAATTAATATAAAATACATAGAATCATACAAGGGCTAGTTTTACAAAAAAAAAGGATTTGAATTTGACTGGTTTTGTAGACGTCGATTTAGTACAGTCAATCTGTCGATGGAGTGATGAAAAAACTGCCCCAAGGGTAAAAGTTGTTTTAATCGTTGAAGAATGACGTACTTAAGCTGCCTTCGCGATGGGCATGTGCTACCTTGGCGCGTCTTTTTGAAAACTCAAAAAAAGTGCCAAAAAAATTTTGAAATGCATTTTTCTCGAAATGTATGCATTTCACAGAAAAAACGATTGATGACAAAATGTAGAGGACGTTGAGATCTACAATTAATGTCATTGGGGAAATGCTGTACAGCAGGAAATGCACACGGTAGGTGGCGCTGAAGTTCCAAAAAAAGTGTTTTTCCACTTTTTCGCAATGTAAATATTATTTTAATGCAAAAATTTAAATGGAAAAGTTGTTCCTTTTAATTTTATGAACAACTTTTATTTAAACAATTTTTTTATACAACTTACCGTTTAAAAGCTGCAGCTCGCAAAATTATGAAAATTCCAATAATACGGTTGCACGCAATATGAGTACACATCTGAGGTGCACGTTTTAATGAAGATTCAATTATTAATATTATTCATAACATTGTAACCATTTTAATTGGTTATTAAGATGTAGTATAAAAAATTACCATTAACAGCACAGTGCTGTATACGAGGCGCTATATTGCACTATAACTTTTAAACGGTAAGTTGTATAAAAAAATTCTTTAAATAAAAGTTGTTCATAAAATTAAAAGGAACAACTTTTACATTTAAAGTTTTGCATTAAAATAATATTTACATGGCGAAAAAGTGGATAAACACTTTTTTTGGAACTTCAGCGCCACCTACCGTGTGCATTTCTTGCTGTACAGCATTGGCCCAATGACATTAATTGTAGATCTCAACGTCCTCTACATTTTATCATCAATCGATTTTTCTGTGAAATGCATACATTTCGAGAAAAATGCATTTCAAAATTTTTTTGGCACTTTTTTTGAGTTTTCAAAAAGACGCGCCAAGGTAGCACATGCCCATCGCGAAGGCAGCTTAAGTACGTCATTCTTCAACGATTAAAACAACTTTTACCCTTGGGGCAGTTTTTTCATTCAAACTCTGTTTTTTACGGCAGATTGACTGTACTAATTGGGCAAATAATTCAATTGATCGTAAATCTTTTAGTGGTTTTGTTTTAAGATGGCGAATTTTGTAATATCATGGGAAAGTAAAAATCAGTACTGTGTTTCTTTTTCATCCACAGAGGTAGAGTATGCTGCAATTTGTAAAGCTACGAAAGAAAGTGTTTACTAGCAGTCTGTTCTGAAGGATTTGATTAAAAATTTAAATTTAGAAATGGTCAGTATGGTTGTTTTGTTTAATTAATGACAACCAAAGTTCGCATAAAATTTCAAGTTTGGAGTTTTCTCCCGTAGGACTAAATACATCGACGTTAAATTCCATTACGTAAGAAATCATATAGATTTTAAAGCATATTTTATTTATGCCTAGTTCAGTATGTGTGCTGATGTTTGTACAAACTACAAAGGCGTTACCAGTACAGAAACATGTTTTTTACATGAATCTCCTATGATGTTAAAAGGGGTGTTGGAATAGCAACATTGTCATGGGTAGCGTTTGGCGCTATATTGTTGTAACTGTTTTTATGTAAAACGTCAGTATTGAACATGTCATTACGTTAACGCGTTTATGTTTGTAAACGTGTTAAAGATATTTACCTAAAATAAACTTTTGGTTACGTTTGTATAACCACATTTTATGCTACAAAAACACGCTACATTAGTACTACAGTAGAAATTAATGACAAAAAGTTTTTATAGCATATCTTAAAGTACGATGTTAATGCAATTACCATTTTTATGGAATACTAGAGTATAACTCTGGGGCATTATTTGTTTATGTTTAAATTAATAAAAAAGTAATAAAATCATCCCGTAAAATGCTTATAAATGTTAACACTAAAACCGTCTCATGCCACATTTAAATTGAGGGTTCGTGATGGTGATGTACCTATAGGTAGTTAACAATATTTCTACCATTGCAACTAATAAATTATTTTAGAGCTATTAATAACAAAATTGTGTTTTTAAGTACAATGCCTAGCTCTGGAACTCTCTGTTTTTTAATATTCAAAATTATCCGCCCCATACGTTTAACTGTTTAATACTAAGAGTATTTCTGTATTCCAAATATAATGAAACTTTTTCGTCTCTAAAATCTCGTTTGGTATCGTCTGGCGTTGAGTTGGATAAATAGAAAGGAATGTAAAACTATAACGTCTCAAGAAGTAATTAGCCTATAACAGGTCACGCGATGTAAAGGTGATATGATACACGAAGTTCGGAGGAATACGGTGTTACAACACTGTATAGTGTATACAGAGCAACGTTACACATAATATGCTTACTAATGAAGTGATTATATTATATTACTTACTAAACACCGAATACATCATCCAAGATCCACACGCCTCAACAGTAATACTATGCCTTCCTCGTTCACGAGGACATATCACAGACATAGCCTTCTCACATCAAACACAAATAAACAAACTACGAGAATACTTTTATAACAAATCGCACATTTCAGCACTACACAAAACAGTCACACATACAGACAAATCATTACACGCCCTTAAATATGAGTAATGAACCATCACACCACCAATGAGTAGAGACACGTACAATACACATAACATGCAAACTTGGACACAAAAGAGTTTACACGGACGATATCCATAGGAGATTAACGGAGACTGTGTTGATACTATAGCAATGCATCCTTGGATTACCCCAATGATATTTTTCCAGAGTCAGAGGGTTTCATGTTTGCCATACAATATTTACATATGAAATTACGGAAAACACATAATTAAAGACAGGACAATTACACATGATCTTTGTAGACAATATTCGCAAAGACCAGAAACCATACAACACATTATATCAGCATGTACACGTCTAGCACAAACAGAGTACAAACACAGACACGATCAGGTAGCTAAGATAATACACCAAAAACTCGCCACAAAACACAACCTGTCTATTGATAACACACCCTACTACAAATATACACCGCAAGTTCTACTTGAAAACACCACACAGAAACTATAATGGGATAGGACACTAGTCACAGATAGAACTCTATATAACAATTGGCCCTATAATAGATAAAACACAAAAAAATCGTATACATAATAGATATTGCCATTCCCAACACAAACAATTTAGCCAATACACACGCAGAGAAACACCACAAATACACTGATGTAGCTCATGAACTTAAAGCGCAATGGAGAATGGGAACTGCTCTTACAGTACCCATTATTCTTAGTGCAACCGGAGTTATACCAAAAACAATATATCACAGTTTACACATTTTAGGCTTAGAGAACAGATACATACAATTACAAAAAGCAGTCATCAATCATCATCAACACTTGCCACATAGTTACAAAATTTCTAAACATAACTGAAGATACCGCACAACACGCACAACAACATCACTCACTTTCAAATAATACCATTCAAACACAAAATGAAACACAACACTCAATCCTTCCTTCACAAATTGAAACTCTGTTGCATACACAACATAGCATTACAGAAAGTCCATTACCAACACACAACACTTTAACAACCACTCATGTGACACCTCTAACTTCACAAACTCAAACTATGTTGCATACACAACATAGCTTTATAGAAAATCCAATACAAACACATAAAACAACCACTTAAACGTAAACACACCATACACTCACAATATCAGAACTGACAATTAGCACAAAACACAAATAACACATTACCCACTCGAGTGCAACCTATGCGCCGAGTTAAACAAGAAACATTTACACAATAAACATAATACTATTTCAAAACACATATGTTTTTTTTACAGCTACATCAAATTTATTTTATTTACTAGGACTAATCGTTACTTGATTCCGATCCGTGTGGTTAGTTAACCAGGTTTGGCCTGAGTATCGATAAGAAGTAGAACCGAAGTACAATAGATGATAATAATAACATTTAATTGATAATACTTTTGCAATTGTGAGTTTAGAGTCACTTATCTGTCTTCTTTAAAATACGGTTGCATTCTTAAACATGATGTGAAAATTGAAACGTCACGTAATAAATTCAACCTATATGTTTAAGTGGACGAATTTGAAATTACCTTAAAAACGGTAAGGGATTTACTCCTTGATGTATTTACAAATATTTCTAATAAATATATACATGCCAATTAGGAAATTCATTAACGTCTGATGTTACTCCTTCCTCTCGGACAAGGAGTATTGCTGGTTATGTTGTACAAAATTGAGTGAACAGCGACAGACAAGTTTTATAAACCAAAAAAGGATTTGGTTTTCAGTGAAGAGGATTAGAGCACATTGTAATAATAAATTAAAAAAATAAACAATTATCTTTAATAATGGCACATAGTGTCGAGACGAATCCTAAAATTTTGAGATTAAGCTCGTTATCGTTATTCCTTGCAATATTTTACATTCATTTTAATTACATACCCTTATTGTATATTTCCTTCACAGACCGGTTTGTAGTTGACAAAAAATTCGAATACCTACTTTACACAACACACGTTAAATCGAAATAATGTGAAGGAGATTGAAGTTTTACTTATTGTAAAAAAGACAAAGGGAGAATTCTTATCACCTCTAAATAATCTCTATTATAAAATATATCTTTACATTTAAAGAAGAATATTTGGTCGGAAAAAACTATTAAACATAGTGACTTCAATAGAAATTTTCCATTCATCTAAATTTACATTTTGCTGACTGCCGTTTTCAAATAGTGTTGACATTAATTGAATATTTGCATTTATTTTATTTTCTTATCATTATTGACGAGTTCTAGGTTTAGTTTAATGCATTTTACCACCAACGAGAGTAGGTTTTCGTAAACTTAGTGGCACCGATTCTTGTCCCCTGTTTTAGATGAAACACTACTAACCCAAAAATTTCACAATCACATGACACTTATATGCAAGGAAACCGTTATAAGTTATAACACTTTAAACAGCCTGAATTAGCGGTAGGGGTGGACAAAACGCCCCTAAAGTCTTAAAACTTTTTGAAACATTGGAATATAAAAGTAAGGCAAAGGTAACTTATCTGTGATAAAATATTGCTCAACCTCGCGGAGAATGAGCACAGCGTATCCTCCACAACATGAAATCCTACTGCGACTTTAACAATTATAAGTGTAACCTAACAACTTATAATAATAATAATACTTTTGCTCAAAAATTCGTTTCAAAGAGCAAGTAATTAAAATAATAGTCTTCAACGGATATCGCTCCGATGCTACGAAAAGTAGAAAACCCTATAAATGGCATTTCAGGAACGTTGTAAAATGATTTCCGTTTTCACTTATTTTATTCCAAGAATTTTTGTTCAGTTATTTGTTATTATTGTTTATCATATTGAATAATGTATTTTTAGAGTGGGATGTAATCAAAAGATACGAAATTAAAGCTAATAAAAGGGATACCGTTGAAAAATTACATGCGCAACTAAATTTATTTGTAAAAATAATTGAGGAATTTTAAATAAGTCTTTAGAGCTCCAAGTACAGCAGTGTTTACACAGAGTCCATTATTTTAATTATATCTAATGACTGAACATTGAATTTAAATAGAAGCTTTCTAAAAATTTAAACACAATTCTTCGCAAATTACTTTATGTAACATTATTATTGTGAAATTTAAAAACTATTGAAATTTTTTCGGACGATCTATTAATGTAATTAATATACATCCATTATAATATTAAAATTGGTTATAGAAGGCCTCCATTTAATAAAAGATCGGGAATAAATTAAAGGTAGTGAAGAACTACAGATGAACTTATTAAATTTTAAAAACATAACTCCACAATTTTCACGTTCCAATGAAATGATTAAGTAAGAAAAATGTGAAATATGTGCGCGTTAGAAGAATAAGGAACATTCCTTTTATTCATTTTGAAATTAACCATCTTCTATCAGGCAGTGAATTGACAAATTTACTATTCCAATTTTTAAAATTCACTTAATATATAATTAAACTGGTAAAATCTAAATTTAAATTGTCAATGACTGGGGAAAATTTGGTGAACCATAAAATGTTTAAATCGGTTAGAGGAAACATTAGTTTTATATTTTTCTTTCTATTCAGCCATAAAAGGAAATGGGAAATAAAGCCACCTGTTAGCCTTATTTATAGACATATGTATCCCAAAGGTTCACAAAACTTACAATAATGGTTTCCAAACAGCTGTCCACAGTATTTTTAAAGTTTCTTCACTTATTAAAATGTTTATAATACTTCAAACCATTGTCAAATATCGCAATTCACTCCACCGCTATCTGAAGCTTTCAGTAGGAAAGCGGTAACGAAACTGACGGCGTCGGGAAATTTTAGCCTCGCCGGTCGCTGCTAAGCAACATCACCACGCCCATCCGGATCCAGCCAGCAAAGCTTCAATGCATCTCCATTTACTTAGTGTATTCTTTGAATATAAAGAGTACTTTAGAAGAAAAAAATAAGATCTTAAAGCAAAGTTGTAATGCGTGTAGACGATTAGAAAAATAAAAGTTTTTCAACATTCTTTCAAGTTTACTTTACTCTTGAAACTTTTTAGTCCCCAAACGCTTCTAGAAAGAAATATCCACGATCGTTTTACAATTTTCCAATGAAATGATAGTCCTAATTGAGTGGACAAGTTTAAATAAATACGCGTTCATGTTACCGAATACTTCAAATCCATCAAATTGTATAGGTAGAGAGAATGTACTGAAATACGATATCAAATAAAGCTCGTGTTTCGCTTTCTCTGACAAGATGACATTGAATGTGATTTTCAAATTTAGCAACAGCAACTAGGTTCAATGAAGGATAAATTCCAATTTTTCGGATTCTGGACGCGTACGTATAGCGGGACAATTAGAGGCAATAAAAGTGTCGTCGATGAATTTGTGCGATTTGCGACCTACGAGTTTTATTTAAAAAAATTTTAAAAAGTGAGAGAGCATTATCACTAATCGATACGTTTGCACTTTTTTTAAAGAACATCGTTGCATCTTACATGATTGATTCGATAGGTATAAAATAATTTACTACTTAATAATTTACTATCGGTATTTTTATTTATTTATTTATTTATTTATGAAATCACTACACTAAAATACTACAGTAAGGCCACAGGCTATGCCAAAAACGGCCTAAATAAATGAAAATACTTAAAAGTGTAGTTATTTGAAGACAGAAAAACTTAAAAATTATACTTGTTCAAGAGTTAGATTCACAAGGATCAAGCTGGCTCTGAGAAATAAATTTTTTAAAATAAGATTTGCTATTTGAAAAGGTATCTATTTCTCGATTGGTTCATGAAATTTTATTATAACGATTCACTGCAAAAATTAGTGTTGAATTACTATGTATGTTAGTGTTGGTAATTGGTATCTTAAAAATATCATTTAATCTCATGTCACAAGATCTAGGAAGACGTAGAGAGATCTCATTCAGTAAACCAGAGCATTCAATCATACCATTTACTATTTTAAAAAGCAGTAACAGAATAAACCGCTCCCTTCTATACTACAGTCTTTCTATTCCTGCCACCACAGTACATATTTATTTTAACAGGGTATCCTGAAAAGTTTCGTCCTAAACAAAGAAGATATTTACCTACCTTAACTCAACAATTGTTCAATATGACCCCCTCCTTCCTGTATACAAGTTGTACATATTTTTTTGTGTCCGCTTTTGTATATAGGTAAGTGAGGCTCAATCAACCTGTTTTTGACCCCCGAAAAAAAAAGGGGGTAATTTATGGCCAATCTTTTCGGGACACCCTGTATATATGAGCATTACATTTTGTACTGTTTAAATTTTTTTTTCTTTTAGAGTTTGAAAATGTGAAACTCTTGTTAAATATTATTCCTAAATCTTTCATGCTGCTAACCGAAGTTTATTCAAAAAATAGATTGATTCATAATTTGATTTTTGTCTATTCATTTTATTGAAACTCCTCGAGCAGATTTTCATTTAATTGAAATTTTACATTAGGAGTTTCATTTTATTGAAATATTGCGACAGGAGTATCATTTAAACGAAATTCTGCTCGAGGCGTTTAATTTAGCTCAGTATTGCGCTAGGAGTTTCATTTAAATGAATTTCTGCTCGAGGAGTTCCATTGAAATGAAATTTTACTTTAGGAGTTTCATTTTAATGAAATATTGCGCCTGGAGATTTATTTAAATGAAAATCTGCTCGAGGAGTTTCATTGAAATGAAACCGAAGAATTTATCCTTTATTTTTACTTTCCTGTGCATATACACACGTGTATTATACACATAGGGAAAGTAATGTGTGTCTGTGGGTACGTTATGGCGTGGAGCCTAACCTGCTATACCGATTTTGATGAAATTTAAAACTAAGGCCTATAAAAAAACTTCATCGGTGAAACAAGCTTCTCATCAAAATCGGCCCAAAGGGGCCTAAACTAGGGGCGTTATTTTGGGAGCAGACATGGTAACAAGTAAAACTTCGTTTTTCGTTTGTTTCTAAATTCAAAGTGGCGGCCAATATAGCAATTCTCCAAGTTTTTACTTCTTAGGGTGTAGCTCAAGAACCGTTTAACTTACTTAAAATTTGAAAATTGGAAATTGTAGCCATATGATGGCCATAACTTTTAATTATAATTGACAAAGAACAAAAATTTAACGTGTCCAATTTACTGGTTCCCAAAAATGGTCAAAAATTGAAAATCGATTTTCTGAAAATCTGCTCCAAGCTTTTATTTTATTTTTTGAAATGTTTTACATAATATATTACATGAAAAACTATTAGCACTACAATTAGTTCTCTATTTCCCATATGAGAAGGGGGATGAATGTTTGAAGTTGAAAACTTTAAAAATTCATACCTTTTTTGCTAACAAAGATAAAGAAGTAAATTTGTACAGTGAAGTAGAGGACATACGACTCTTTTAATCGAGTATAATAAGTATCCCCAATTTACTTCCGACCTAATCGGAAATTAACAAAATGTTAAAAATATATATAACATACCCTGTATATTATTTTAGGAGAAAATCAGAAATCATTTTCTGATTACAACTATACTACACACTATATATTTCTTTTTTTCTCTCCGGAAATCATCAAAATAATAAAAATATTTATGACATATCCCTATATTATTTTAGAAGATCAGAAATCGTTTTCTGATTACAACTATACTACACACTATACATATATTTATTTTTTTGAGTTATTACTTCTTTTAAAGTTGCCATGACAACATCACCAATTTCGAAAACGTGAATTCTATTGGTTATTTATCTGACAGGTTTTAATCCATTTCCCAATTATCAAAACCTTTATTCAAACATTATAACATAATATAGTCTAGAAATTAGAATTCATTTTTAAGTACCTATTTCGGTAACAACAATCAATCTCGGATGACAGATTGTAAATTTATTTCCGTTTTTCTCATTTCCATGACAACGAAAGGTATACTAATTTCACATTACGAATTCAACCATTTCACATTAGGTATTAGTTCTTATTTCCATTTTAATACCAGTGTTTATGATTTCGAAGTGAACCAATAATAAACACAGCGTAAAGTATTCGTGGATGTTTATCCATTTATACTTACTTTAATGTACTATTTTTAACAAAGTTGCTATTTCTCAATGTTTAGTTGTCTCCCCTGTTGTAGTTATAACAGTTTTTTTCTTTAAATTAAATTATATATTATTATATACTAGTCAAATACTTTATTATTTATCGTTAATTTGTTAATTAAAGTCATTAACGTCATTCGTCGATGGAGGTAGTGTTGGTAGCTGACTTATTTCAATAGTTATTTTGGTAATTTTAGTATTTTTGAAATTTTTTATCTGCATTAGAGTTTTGAAAAATGCATTTGCATTTCCTCTATTCGCAAAACTGTCTTCCTTATGAGTTACTTAAAAGTTAAAATAGTGATTAGAGTCGATTCTTTAATTAATTAATTATTTTCCCACGAAGGAGTGGCAAAGATTCGGTCTCGTATAATATAAGCACTCATTTGGAGCATTTGTTTGAAAAGTTCGTCCAATTTTTCTTGTCGGAAATACATCATTTTTACATACCTGTCTACGTCTACGTTTAGCATCATTGTTCGCAGCCTTTGTTGCTATCTTAATGCTATGCATGTGTTGGAGTTCCAATCTAAAATTTTCAAAGGTCAACTAACTGTTGTATTTGTCCGGTCTCTTTACTTCATTTGTGGAGAGTACATCTGTTCAATTTTTGTTCTATCATTCATTAATTAAGTTGATCACTTTCTTTTCGTTATTATCACCCTTGCAGTTTGTAATCGTTTAATCCAGTAATTTACTTCAAATTAATTTTAATTTAGTTCATTTTGTCCTAAAGCTTTGTTCACACATCTCATGCCATTAAGTTCCCTTTGTCGTCATAAATCAATTATTATCATTTATCAAGCAGTTAGGTAATTATTATAAATCACTACGAATATATTTTGGTTGTAAAACACTTCACAGGCCGTTAATTTAGTTTAAAATGAAACTACCCGACGTAAGGTATTTCATTAGGGGTTACACCAGAAACACCTTTCCCTATTTAACTCTTATTATTTTAGATTCATTCACTCACTCGCCATTAATACGGTGCCTATTTTTTGCATTTAATTATATACATCGCGTTTAATAATTAATTTTAAAATTCTGTAGGTAAACTTTTACTATTTAGCTATAATTTTTTTACTGATTAGCGTCACTTCTGTATAAACACTACTGATACTGTTTGTTTGTTTTAATTATATTTAATTTATTTATAATTTATAATTTATAATTTAATTATAATTATATTAATTATATAATTATATTTAAACTACACACTTTGCTATCTTAAATATGTTCATTTTGCTTTCGGTATATTTTCCACAGATTTCTAACCATACACCTAGATTGACAACTTCATTGTTAAAAAGTGAGGCCACAATAATTGCCAGTTTGACAAATGGCGGTTACCGAATTTCCCACCACTCTCGCCAGTTTGAAAAATGGCGGAATGGCTTCATTTTCGTATCCTTGGAATGTATGAAGTTGTGAATCTAGGTGTATGGTTAGAAATCTGTGATATTTTCTTCCATTTGGTTATTTACGTGAGCTTCGATTCCTGGCGGATTTCATTTACACTCTGCTTGGTGAAGCGAGAGGAGACTCTTCAGAAATCGTTGTATCCATGCCGTAGCGTTTTTTGTTTCCACTGGAAGCAAATCCGCCTCAACTGAGCACGTCTTGAATATTCTAAAAAAAAATTGGTGTAAATTACGGATTAGAGAAGATGGAGCGACATCTAAAGAAGGGACATTTCCGACATACATACCCTTTTCTATTAACTTAACGTGAGACGTCTTAATCCGGGGGCGCAAGAAATCTGGAACACCTAGGCGCTGGGTTCCAGTAGATGGCCGAAAACAACATAGGTGCAGGAATTATATTAATACGAGTATTTCAATTTCTATGAAAATAAATAATTACGCTGCATATTTCGTATTACAGAGGATTAAGTTCAGTACATCAGAAAGAAAAACTGCTTCTGGTCTTGCATTCAAACTTCCATGTAAAATTAAACAGAAAGCGCAAACATCAATACGTTTTCACGATACGTAAGTGAACGTCTGAAGTATTCAGTTTTGTGAATTAGTGGTGTAAGTACCCCTTCATATCGCGATTCAAATTATGCTTTCCTTTAAGAACTGGGAGAAAACCAAGCTATGGAAAAATTGAAACCCAGAATAAGTTCTCAGCGTTTATTAGTCCTTATTCCAAATAACGTATATTAAAATTATGCCAGGGGACACGACAAGTCGAATAAGAAACATTTAGCAGACTGAATTTTCGAAATACATTAATTATTGTAAATTATTTCAATACCGTTTCGTGTTTCAGAATAAAGAACTTTCTATCTGTAACAGTTGTTTTTTTATTATCTTTTACATTGCGAGAGGATTTACTGGGTTACTTTGTATGATACCAAAGTAGACATAGAGTTTTTACTTCTAGAACGGCGATTACATACATGTCACACGTTTGGACAGCACTGCCTGTTGTAAGTTATATAAGTCAGTTTATGGTTGCATTGATTGTTATGATAGCAACATACTAAGTAACCAATACATTAATGTAAAATTCACAATTTTAGATAATTGCTTTATCTAACCCGTCGTTTTATCATTTTATTGAATTTATTCAACTAAATTATGAATATTTTCAACTTTCAATTTCAATATACTTATGAGTATAAAATCCCTTAAGAAATTTCGATATGATATATGAATAAACGTCGACCACAGACGATAATAGAGATGCTATTATTATCTCCAAATTTTGCAATGCTAAGGGTTTCAAACCTCCGGACCGACCCCTTTAAAGCGGCAGATGATATTGATTGAATTTATGTTAAGTGGCACGGTCATAAGTATACTTACGATTTCACGTAATGGCTTGTCAGCTTCTTCATTCTTTGTCCCTTCAAATGCCTTATCAAAACGTCACTTGGGCGTATATTTCATTATTGTACGAAAATTAGTTTTTAAAGGAAAATTAGTTACGTAACTATTGATTATACTTACAAATGGAAATCGCGATACCATTTAAGTGTAAGTGTTACACCATTTAACCGTTATAAACATGATTATTTATTATTTACGCCTGAATAGTACAGCAGTTCTCGATTGGAACTGTTAGGAATAACATGCACATAGTTTTCATCACAACAGACACATATTTCATTGCCGCTACCCAATCCATCATTTCAAAACTCAATAATATAGAAGTAAAAAATGCTATTCTTGTAGGTGTTTGAATAGATTTCCACCTCTTCAATCATGCGAAGTTAATTAAGTCCGGTGGAATAAGTAGAAAGGAGGTTAAAGGTTGCTAGGCGTGCGTTACATTATATTTTCCATAGTAATAAGCATTCAACTGAAAATTGAAATATAGATGATTTTGTGGACCTGATTCCATCATTAATTACATTTCAAGTGGATTATTAGGTTATTCTACTGACAACCGTCCGCTCGTTGTGAAAAGTCCATTACTCTAATTAATTGCTTGAACAGTTAGGGGTGGCTGATATTAAAAATTGTAAGAAAACTTCCACCAATTTTAATGCGATTATGAAATAATTAGTATTGTTGTCCGATTCCAACGCATCAGGAATCTATACATTATGCAATTTTGAATTTTCGATGCCCGTATCCTTAATTTAAACGGTTAAAAAATTGACGAATAAAAAAAATTTGCTTTGGCCAGACAAACACACAAACAAACCGGCTAGGGCAATTACATATATTATTTACGTCGGCCAAACAAATTACGAATAAAGTGGACAGAAATCCAGACAAATAGACGAACGACTTTATTATATTATTATTATCATTAATCCTGTAACTGCACACTTTCTTAACAAGGATGTTATTTGCTATTTATCGCGAGATTGGACCAATAGATATAAGTACATAAATAGTAGTGTAGTAAGGGGAGTTCTAAAACAAAAAGTCACTAGATAGTAGATTTAGTAACTTTTCTTGGTAGTACTGGTCACTAGAAAAGTCACTAGATTTGCCACGCCCCTAGTTTGCCACTTGGCTAAGGCCAAATATCTGGTTTGCAACTTGGCTTTGTCAAGGCCAAATGTCTGGTATCCGCTTGAACGGGGGTCTGATCCGCTTGAACGGGGGTCTGTCCGCTTGAACAGGGGTCTGATCCGTTTGAACGGGGGTCTGATACGCTTGAACAGGGGTCTGATCCGATGAGCGGATCTGTTTTGTCTGTTTCCGGTTCATTGAATCTGTTTCATCTGTTTATCGGAAGGTCAAGCTTCAAGGTCACGCTTAGCCAAGTTCAATAGGATCAGACGCCCGTTCAAGCGGATCAGACCCCTGTTCAAGCGGATCAGACCACTGTTCAAGCGGATCAGACCCCCGTTCAAACGGATACTAGACATTTGGCCTTGACATAGCCAAGTTGGAAACCAGATATTTGACCTTAGCCAAGTTGCAAACCAGACATTTGGCCATCACCATGTTGCAAACTAGAGACGGGGCCAATCTAGTGACTTTTTGTTTTAGACCTCCCCCTACTACACTACTATAAATCTACGTTACTGACAAATACCATGAAAGGTTATGCAAGGTCAGCTATAGCAAAGAATGAAAAAGTTCCTTTTTCGCACTTCACATGGATTTTCAAGAACTTTTTTAAATATCTACCCTTTTTATCACTTATTTGCACTTACAGTTTATGAGTCATTAAACAAATCAAAATTTATATTATTTTAACGCAAATCTCGTTCGTAAGTAGACACACTCGTTAGGTACTATAAATCACTCATAATTAATTAAAATGGTCGATAATTTCGACAGCTACGTATCAAGTCGACAAATTCTGCTGAAGGTGACGTGCGAACTGATACTGTGAATCCTGAGTGTGCAATTAATAAAGACATTGTACAAAATGATAAAGAAAGAAGTTTAACGTCGGAAACCATGAAGAGCTTGGAGGCTAAGATGGATAATCTTGAGGGGGAGGTTGGTATTCTTACTCTAAAGTTACGAGACCGCAACGGATGATTTAGAACAATTCAAGGATTAATAGGTAGCTTAAGAATTTTTGGAATTCTCCATAAACCTGATGAAAAGAATACAAATGCTATGACTATAAATGTATGTACTTAATCAAAAACTGCACATGATATGACGAAAGCGGATATCGATTGAGCCATCGACTAAGAACCTGTGAGCAGCCTTTCATTGTAAAGTTCTGTAAATGTGATGTGCGTACCCATGTAACACCGTTTAATTGCGTTAGCTTGGCGGAATATTGGCTCAATATAGAGAAATTGGGGCAATATTGTCGAACTGCAGTCAATATTGGGGGAATATATTTTTTTAATATTATACAAATATTGGAAATACAATATTTAGCGAATATAAGAACAATATTTGCAATATTTATTGTCATTTAATGTAAATTCAAATATTGTACACACAATAATGTACCAATATTACGTATACAATATTACTAAATATTTAAAATCTATATTTAAGCAATATAACATACATATTTACAATATTTAGTAAAAAAAAATAACATAACAATATTGTGTTTTCAATATTACTGGATATTTAGGCAACATGAAAAAATATTCACAAATAATAACGTTATGATAATTTCTCAAATTCCGCCGAATGATAATTTTCGCCGATTTAGAGATACCTACCGGTGGTTACATGCTATCATGGCTCAAGGTTTATTAAGTGAATAGGTTGCCTCAATCGCATAGCTTGTAGGTGATCGCTCGCAGCGTGCAGGGAGGGTGCAACGTCACTGCCAGTCGCGCGACAATTCACGTTATAGCGCGCTCTCAGTCTGTTGCATAGGTAATATATTTGTCTGTTGCACACTTGCAGTTTGATATTAGTGTGTTTCTTAACAAAAACTACATAAACTGTTATAAAAATTCTTTCATTTTCTATTACATTACGTACTTGAATAACGCTAAAATTTTATTTTTCTTTCAAATTACATTTCCTCATACATACTTATATTTCTTTTTCATAAGCGGCAAAACAAACCGAACCGGCTGATCTAAATTTCTAAAATCCTCTAGGAACGTAGCTATTTGCAGGAGATGTCAGGTGTCGTGTCCAGTATTTTGTTTTAATACGTCTTTTTCATCGTTTCATTAGTATTTTCAAATAGTTCACTCATATTTACACCTTTTTTACATTGTTCTAAGACTCGATAAAGGACTACGTTTTCAAAGAAAAAAAAAAAACTACGAATATACGCAAATACATACACACCTAACCTACGAATGAAATATTTAAAAGAAAAACTGCTACAAATATCTACGAAAAGAAAGTTTTCTTTCCTACTTACAATTTGACCCCACAAAACTTTTTCTAAATACTACCTGTTATGCAGTATTGCAAGACCGACCGAAACTGTACTAACAAATAGAGAAATACGAGTGCAACAGAGAATAAATAGGCACGAAATAAGAATAGTTTACGTAATAACTTGCTTTGGTTATACTTATAAGTAGGTAAGCATAAAATAAACCGTCCACACTTGACAACGGAATTCGTATTATCTTAAAATTTAAAAAGATATCTACCTACAGCTCCACTCAGCAAACAAGATAGTCGGAAAATATGTCAACTAAAATAATGTATTTGAAATTTTTGACGCGGCAAATTATTTGTCCAATCATATTTGAGTATTCTAAGGTGTACATTCACAGCTGAAAGTAAATTATTACAGTTGACAGCTGACATTTTCCGCGAGCGTTTTATTACTTAATCCTTTTATTGTGTTACTCTTATTTGTTAAAATCAGTCTTTCTGATGACTTCTCATGCAGCATACAATACATTTATGTGTAACCAACAATACACATTTAAATTAAGCGCCCAAATATTTCTTTCCGGATTGTACCTTAAAAGCTACTCTAGCGCCGGTATCCCCTCTCCAACTATCTTGTTTGCTGAGTAGAGCTGTACTTGTAGGTATAATTTATTGTAATAAGTAACACTTTTGAACTTTTTTGTATAGAAATATGAAACGAAAATAGAGCAATTAGTTACTCCCCAAAAAAAAATGTACATAATACCAAGAACTTAATTCATACACTTATAAAATATATTAAAATTTGAATATTCTAATTCAAATTTAATGGTAGGCGTATCTAAAAATACTGACGATGACGTAGCCTTACTCAACCAATCGAAGTAAATCCGTTCATTGAGGTAACCTATTCACTTAATAAACCTTGATCATGGCTTACTGCTGAGCGGGCGATAGATGGTTCGAGTCCTACTTGAAGCAAAAGGTTTTTTCAGCATCACCGATCTCTTCCGAGTCTATATTAAGTGAATGGGTTACCTGGGGAAGTAGTCCCTCGAACAGTTAGGGGTCTGGGGTGGCCCAGGTCACCCCCTTTCTTACTATTTTGGGACGCATCACAAAACAATAATGGACCAATATTGTATACATATTTTCCACAATATTGAAATAATATCGCTTAGTAATACTTAGCCAATCTGTAAAATTGTTCACATTTCAATGTTGGTACAATATTGTACATTTATATTCTACTAATATATTTACAATGAAAAGTCAATATTATACCAATATTAAATGCTACATGGGTAATAGCATATTTTATGCAAAAAAGAGGTTCAAGAATAATCGTATTGTTATCAGAAAAGATTCGAACCCCTCTCTTTCAAAGGCGTCTTTTTTGTTCTTGCGGTTTAATCTACATCGGCGAAACTGATAGGTCAGTTAGCGCTTACATTTCTGAGCACGTTGCATTAGGGGTTATCCTGGCTCCAAATCCGCTCTCACTGTGTATTCCCCTCTACAGGGCCACAATATTCTGTTTGAAAAAACCAAGCCTCTCTCTTATTTCCTTTTCTTCTGGCAAACGAAAATCAGCGAGGGGACTGATATCTTTAAATACACCAAATTTTCAATTGTGTCAAAAGCTGGTCACTCTCTCCCCTATGGAAATCGATCATTCCATTGGCTGGTTTTTCACTATATCTTGTCCTGTTGAACTCTCTACGATAGTTGTCTGCTTATTCAACGACCCGCTCTAACATAGGAAGTGGATTTTATGTTATTGACTCTGGCGGCCGTGGAACGTTAACGTTATATCTTGACAACCCTTGTTTAATTTTCGTCTCTGACAATCTGTTATCCGTGATAATTAATGACATATAGTGCCGAAACGCATTTGGTTGGATTTAAAATAAAAGATTGGTGGATTGAGTTGTTTCTATTATTTCAGTAATGTATGCAAGTAGATGTTTCGTTGTAATGCTTACCTATCAAGGATACCCTCTAATATGGGGTGGTTCCGTTTTGTTTAACACACTTCTCTTTTCTAAAAAATTTTAACAACTTAACGACTTAACCTATATGAACTAACCTCTACGCTTTGGATGTAAAACACTTTTATATCAATGCTCTTGTTTTTAATGAAGAAAGTAAAAGTAGGTACCTACTAAATTCTGTTCTATTTAGACGTTAAACGTTTTATGTTACCTATATAAATGTTATATTATACAGGAAGTCCCGGGGCTAATGGGAAAAAAGTCAGGAGCGTGTAGTCTGGGTCAAAATAATGTTAGTACTTCATATAAACTTTTTCTATGCAGGCCCTCGTTTTCGAGTTATAGACCTCCAAAATTTGAATTTTGAATTTGCTTTTTATTTTTAATTTTTGTACTGGTTATTTGATCTTTATCAAATTTTCCGCATAACTATAATGTACGTGTTTATTTTGGAAAGGTAAACAGATTTACAGTAGTGCTTCGAAGCCAGGGACGGACCGTCTACTCGCAATGGTTAGTGATCCAAAAATTTTGCAGAGATGGCACACTCTGTATCGAAAATGACTTTCCCACGCACTAAACTAACCAAAAGGTATTCTTGTTGGAATTCGGTAAAATAAGCCGTTTGGCTAATATTTCCAATTTTATTAATGAACTGCGTACCAATTTACGCATGCACCATTTTTATAAGTACGAAACGAGGTAAAACTAACTTATTAATACGGTGTCCAAGATTTGCCTACTGTAGTACAAAAAAATAATTTAACGATAGTAGAAGATAACAAGTATCAAAAGGCGCAAATTCTTATAGAATTTTAATTTCAACCAACTTCAAATGTGTAACTAATTATGGCATATACTATACACTGTGTCCAAGATAAGGAGGGCCACTATGGGGATTTCGGAAACGGTAAGAGATAGAGTTTCGGTTAAATGGGAGAAAAGTTGGGCAATTTTGAGTTTAGTAAAATGAAATTTTTAAACTGACGAAATTCCGAACCGTTCCGAAGTTATGCGACAAAAGGCGAATTTTCAGGATTTCGTTTTTGACCAATTGTTGCTTTGTCGTTGATGTTAACTAAAAAGTAAAAGAACCTTATACAGGTACTTTTTAACGTTCTTTAACATGGCGTACAGCAAATTGGAATCCGACGTTTCGTTTTCGAGTAACCATCATCAACTTTATTTTTTTAAATACGGTCCTGATTTTTTTATGCATAATATTAGAAGAGCTTTTTATTGTGCATTCAAGCATGTATCACACTTTATGGTTTAATTGCGATTTCATACTTATTTTACTATTGTACTTAAATTTACTAGATTCTACTTTGGAAGATGCTCTGGATATTTTACCCTAAGCCGTAGTACGCAATTGTTGGTTTCAGCAGGATGGTGCACTTGCGCACAATTCACAGGTGGTTAAGGATTACCTTTCAAATACGTTTGCCGAAAGAGTTTTTAAGCACCAATTCTGAAACACCCTGGCCAGCTTGTTCTTCCGAAATAACCCCGCTGGATTTTTTTCCTTTGGGGTACATAAGAAATTATGTTTACAAAGATATCTTTGGAATAGAAGAAGAACTCCGAAGGTTTGTACTTAACGCATTCCAAACTGTAACAACTGCAATGTTAAAGAATGTTTTGGATTCTACAGTTAGAAGATGCTATTTACGATTGGAGAACCAAGGGGGGCTTTTCGAGCATTTATTATAATTTTTTTTTAATTATTGGTATGTGTCATGTTTAAATTTTCGTTTCATCAAATGTTTTCTGTTGATTTATGACGTGTTGTTGATTGTTTGTAATTATGTACTTGGTTATAAAATTTGTGTTCAAAATTGAAAATTCTGTATCATTTCATTAATTTGATGAGTAAAACACAGTTAGCAAAAGTCCATTTATACATAAAATTCAGTTTGCATGGTACTGAGAAGGGATACAGGTTCGTACTTAGGATTTTTTCCGCTAATCGTAAAGTAAGTATAAAATCGAAATTAAACCATAAAGTGTGATACATGCTTGAATACACTATAAAAAGCTCTTCTAATATTATACATAAAAAAATCAGGACCGTATTTAAAAAAATAAAGTTGATGATGGTTACTCGAAAACGAAACGTCGGATTCCAATTTGCTGTACGCCATGTTAAAGAACGTTAAAAAGTACCTGTAGAAGGTTCTTTTACTTTTTAGTTAACATCAACGACAAAGCAACAATTGGTCAAAAACGAAATCCTGAAAATTCGCCTTTTGTCGCATAACTTCGGAACGGTTCGGAATTTCGTCAGTTTAAAAATTTCATTTTACTAAACTCAAAATTGCCCAACTTTTCTCCCATTTAACCGAAACTCTATCTCTTACTGTTTCCGAAATCCCCATAGTGGCCCTCCTTATCTTGGACACAGTGTATACAATATATATGTATATAACTACCCCCCTCCCCACCTCAGACATAACCACGCCGGATTCTGCACAAATGAGTCATTGTTTTTCTTTCCACCCTTAAGGGGGATGGGAGTGGAGATGGTGACGGACAATTTGTAAATCACGAAAAAATGTTAGAGGAAAAAAAAAGTAAAAAAGATCGTTTTTCTGCGGACGTGCAATATCCCCCCTTTCCACCCCCAAAAAAAGGGTTGCAGTTGGGGGTGAAATTTGCAATTTGAGTATCGTTTTTTATGGAGAATCCAAAAGTAATAAAAAATAGGTGTTCCCATTTAAGTTTTGAAAACTCACCCCCGCTCCACCCCACAGGAGGGATGAGGGTGATGTTTACGTATTATGACTCAATAGGTTTCAACAAATAAAGGAAACGTATTTTTTTCTTTTTGTAATTGGACGTGTCGTTCTCGAGATATTAAAGGGTGTATATTTTGACTTTAATGGCGTCCCGACGGCGAACGGGTGATCCGATCAAGAAATTTACCAGCGATTTGGAATCAGTGAAGAATTTCCTATAAGATGACACCACTTCCAGCTTTCTAAACCCTGTAACATCGACCAACGCACAGACACACAGACACACAGACACACAGACACACAGACACACAGACACACAGACACACAGACATCCGGACGAATTTAGTAACCAACTTTTTGAAGTTGGTTGAAAAACACTAACGACTTTTTAATTCGAAAGTTGGTAAAGACGTTTTAAAAGTGTTTTTACCGTTTATAAGTAACCATAGCATTAGTTGTTAAACGTTGTGTAGAATAGTTTGGTCACGTACGAATTAAACTAGGTAGCATTACTCTATTAACAATAAATAGCGTTTCAGAAAAATTCTATCACCGATAACGACCTAAACTAAATAGACACGTACGGTCTGTAATTTTACTGTGGAAAGTTCGCTTTTTCCTTTGCTATATCGTTATATACAGATACTGACTTCAGCGATTGGAGGTGTATAACGGTATTTAAAGGGAAGCAATTTTGGTATTGTTTAAAACAATACTTCATGATTGGTTCGTACGATAAGACCCATTCCTATGAAGTAAATATTACACGATTTAAGTAAATCGCTCTTATTCTGAATTAAATTTATTTAAAAAATAGTAAGTGAAGTGCAAACAGATTAACATATTTGAAATGGCGGAAAATACAAGACTACAAAAATAGTGGGATTACACTCAATGGATTGTTTTGCACTGTACGAAGTATTTAACACTATTATCCCCTTTATCGGTACTTCCGTTGGGCAGCTACACAACGGTGGAGTCGTTATTTCCATTCTGGTAGCAGCATTAGAAGGCTTCGACCGGTATGGCTTTCACCATGTTTGCCATATTCTTTTAAATGTTTGGATGTCTCAAAATGACATCTTCTTAACATATTTTTTAGTTTAGGGAAAAGGAAAAAGTCATAAGGAGCGAGATACGACGAATAGTGGAGCTCGAGAACTATACAGAGCTGCATTTTGAGGTCAAAAATTGAGTAATGGAAATGGCCGCATTGGCAAATATTCAGTTAAAATTTGATGCATGTAAAAACTGTTCAATTTTAATTGGTCACGTCTTATCATTCTTATTGTTAAACAACGCGACGGTGACGACGTTTTTGTTGGTTTTTGAAGTTGAAGGTTTGACTGAGCGAGGCTCATCTTCCACCAATTCTCGACCATCCAAAAATCGTTTGTTCCAGCGAAAAATCTGTGGACATACCTCGCATAAATCTAGATCAAAGAGATTTATAATCCTCACCGTAGGTAGCTAAATAATAACAGTCACTGAACAGCTTACATAAGCTTTTCATGTCTTAATCATTGTTCCTGTACTGCTGTTAAAATGGGCACCTTATATTCGTTTCAACTGCTTTGTTAACCTTCTAATTCGTGTTAAGGTATGTAACCCAACATACTGTTCTGGGTGTTTGTCTTCATGGCCAACATTGTGATCCGTTTAAAACAAAACGTAACCCCTCCTATTGATAAACGTCAATTCGGTCTAAACAAGAACCCACTGGAGCTTGGTTCACTTCAGCCAAAATTGAGGACGCTGAATTAGCCAAGAAACTCACGATTACCTTAACCTAATTTAGTCAAGATAAAAATCGCAACACACTTGAGCTAAAAATCCACCCGTCACGTACTTTATCCAATAACATTTAACTGCTTTAGATCAGATAAGGTCACAACTGAGTCTACTTTAGTCAATATCAGAAGCAATCGATATTTAACTTTGATATTTATTTGACTAAAATAAGAATAAATTTGCCCTTGCATCACCTTAGCTAGGATAAGAATGTCACGTTATGTAAACAACTACACCACTATGATATCTACATATTTTTTTATTGGTGTCCTATTTTAGCCTTTTAAACCACGCCCCAGCGTGTTTAAATCGCACTTTCAAAAACGTGAATTCTATTGGTCATTGATCTGACGCTTCTGACAGGAGTACTTTGTTACGTCAAATAAAATATTAGGTAGGTACCAATACATTAAAAACCTTTATTCAAACATTATTTAACATAATATATTAAGTATAGATATTAGAATGCATTTTTAAGCATTTCGGCGAGAACAATCATGGATGACAGATTACAAATTAATTTCCGTTTTTCTAATTTCCATGACAACGAAAGGTAAGTATACTGATTTCACATTACGAATTAAACCATTTCACATAATTAGTTCTTATTTCCATTTTAATACCAGGATTTATGATTACAAAGTGAACCAATAAAAAAATAGCGTAAAGTATTCGTGGATAACTGATCTTTAAAACACTTGCTCTATTTCAAGCACTCCGGCTACGCCGTCGTGCCTTGGAAGGTTACCAAATTTGTTTGCAATACGTTGTGTTAGAGTATCGACATCCAATACTACCACACTTCCAACCTATAGGCGTAACACAGTACTTCTGGGAGAATACAACAAAAACTGAAAAAGGTGATAATTTTCTGTTATTTGATTCGGGCAACGACGATGACCGGTTTCTAATATTTGGTACAAAATGAAACTTGTAGTTATTGACAAATCCTCTTAAAGTATAAACACGTGATAAAACTAAAAAACTAAAAGGAAACTGTAAAAAACATCTAATAAAAAGTAAACATAACCACAAAATTCAAGAAAATAACAAATTTAACACAGGAAAAAAACAATAAAAAACATAATTAGACATTAAATGACTAATTTGCTCTTTAGAAATTAATTTAGTTACATCACTAAAAGGCTGAACAATACCAGTAAAATCGACCTTATTAGGTCCTTTACGAATCTAAGTATATTCAAGAACTTTTCGCGCACTTTAAAGTGAATTTTGTAAATTGTACATTCGGTGATTCAGTCATTTGTATTAGGTCAATTTTTTCCGGTTAATGGGTTTCGGGGAATTATTCTTAAGCTTAAGTGACTTAGTTATGCTTTTGTGGGTTTTTCCTTATTTTATGCAGACATTTTTTTTTTTTGTTATTGTATTGATTGTATGTATAAGGTGATGGTGCATAAAATAAATTTGATTTGATTTGAGTTATAGTTTTTATTTATTAGCAAAGTTGACATTCACAAAGAATATTTTAGTTTTTGTGTGTGCAACATGTACCTACCATATTTTCATAAATTTACTTTATATTTAATTATTTCTAGAATCATAACAACGTGTTTAAGCATTACAGTGATAAAACACAATAAACTTCACCGCTATTCAATGTCGTTCATTTTCCAGCTTACTGCTATTCACACAGATATAAACAGCACCTGAGTGAAACAAAATTACTATTGCATTCGAGAAGGTTCTTTCAACTGTAACGGAGTACTTATTTCCCTAGATAGGTAAAACAAGCACCATCCTGGTGGAAATGATTAAATCATTCAGAAATACTTTTAATACCATTTTTTCAATGGGTATTTTGTGGTAAGGTAAGTAAATGGAGTTGGAAATTAAAAAGTTTTATGAGAGGTATTTCGTCATTAATAGTTTCAAGTATGTACATTCTTTTCAAGTTGAACAGCATTAGAGCCGTTATTGATTGAAAACAGTCATATGTGGTGGAGCCTTTATCTGCAGTTTATTGTAGTCTTATGTACAAAGTATTATGCACGAAGAATGGAAGGCGTAAATTGGTTCTTATGAATTACATTTTAATTAAAACTGATTTATTGTTACTCTGCGATGCTAAACGCTAAAAGGGCGATATCAAATTCCTTGTAACATCCATAAATGGATACAATATAATGTATTCGATACAAATTATAGCTTAGTAAATTACCCTTTAGCCGTGCATGCATTTGAACGTTTCCTTTTGCAGAAGGTATACGAGTAGTTATCGGATATATGCAACGAATCACAAAAGTGTATGTGAAGTGTGGCTTGAATTTTAATGCAGAAACAATGTTATTTTAGAAATCTCTTAATTACATCAACACAAGTAATTATAGATAGTGTTACATATTTTAATTTGCTTGTTTTGTTGCAAGTGAAGTTAACTCGTGACAACTAATATGTATTTATCGTAATGTACAATCCGATGAACACTAAGGGGTGGATATATAGAGGTGAAATAAATACACGACCTTCCCCTTCAATTGTATTTGATTAACATGTAAGATGTAATTTAATCACTAACGTGATTGATTGACATGTGTTGGCGACATGTTTCGAGAAAAAAAAACTTTCTCATTTTCAAGCCCAAAAAACAAACGTGTGCTTAACTTCTAGTAACATGGGTTATCTAAAGGGGTCCAATATTTGTGGTAAAATTTATAGGTTAACAATTTTGAACCACTAACTATTAAATTAAAATATTTGGTCTTAATTAAAAGGGTTCTCACAAAGAGAAACCCGCAGTTGTACTTGAAGAGCTAGGGAAAAGGGGGATGTAAATGGATAAAATTATGGGAGAAGTTAAATGACCGCAAGTGAAAAGTGAATTGAAATTCACTTTACTAGAAGTTAAGCACACGTTTGTTTTTTGGGCTTGAAAATGAGAAAGTTTTTTTCTCGAAACATGTCGCCAACACATGTCAATCAATCACGTTAGTGATTAAATTACATCTTACATGTTAATCAAATACAATTGAAGGGGAAGGTCGTGTATTTATTTCACCTCTATGTATTTATCGCTCGATTCGAGCAAATTAACTTAATACGAGGGACAAGTTACTATTATTGAGAATAAAAAGCCAGTGTAACTTTTTCAATATTTAATTTTAGATATGTTCAAAGTAGGTAGTTGCCTTCTGCTATAATGCGCTTAGCCATTCTTTTCTTTCACACAGTGGCGGACTAAGGCTAAAGCAGACCCTAGGCAGATGATTTTAAATTTATATTTTCTCCTTTTGTTTCATCTTCACAAACGGAATTGCTTGGTTTTCCCTGCTGGTCTTTTTGGAGAATAGTTTCGGATACAAATGATGTTTCTGGAGTTTGAGCAGGTGAAATTTGTGAAAATTATGACGATTGTTGTAATTATCGTTCTCCATCTACAGTTAAAAATTTGTCCAACGATCTGTTTTGCCACTTTATCTCAATCTGCTATTCGTTTTCTTTTTTCATTTCCACTTAAATGTTTATAGGAACTCATTTTAAAGACCACGTAGTACTAAAAAGAAAGAAGAAAATGATTTTCAATTAAATTTATTTTTACTCAATTAATATCACAATCACAAACAAAATCACAATTTGTGATATTTTATATTATAATTATTTTTTCCGCCGATCGTTTAAAAATTGTGACATTTCTGACAGAATTTTGAAAGGAAAAGGTCAAGATTCCGGTACATGTAGTCGTTGCTAGGCAGCCAACGATTACTGTAAGGAAATATTCATTTCTGTACCTACTGTATAGTGCGGCAGTTAACGACCATATTGAAGGTGAACCGTGCATTTTGTGATACAAGTATGAGATTTGGTACAGTTGTTTTCAAGACTCCATCTAATAATTCTAGATGTGGGGCACGGTTTCCACTCCTTGCGGAGACCCCTTATAGGGGTTTCAACCCCCTAAAATTCGGTTTTCTGGAAATATCTCTCGATAGTGGAACTTTAGAAGAAAAAGTTTCAAATAAAAGTTGTTCTCCATCAAATTCTCTACAAAAATGATATATACACATGCCGCTATAGGCCAGACAGGAGATCCAAAAACGTAATTTGAAAATGAGTGTTTTTTTTTAATTTCAATTATACTTATTTTCTAACCACTATACTTTACGAAATTCGTTTCTTATGCAATTTTTAGTGAAATGGTGAACAGTGGCCTACATTTTGATTTCTGTAGATACCTGAAAGAGCAAAGTAAAAATTATTGAACGATATTTTATTTATCAGCTGAGAAATTGTCGATATGACTTGGTCTTCATCTTCAGCCTCTTTCATGGAAGAAGGACTCGAAAGGAGTGCTTTGACGACTGTTTTCAATGAATTCGGAACGCTAGAAGATTGACTATGGTCAGACACATCCTCCCAGTCGCATCAGGGTGAGCACAATTGAATAGCTGATTGTACTCTTCGTGATAATCTCTGCTGATGCTTGAGCTCACTGTTTTATCAATGTCTGTCTTGATAGAAAATAAACATGTTTGACCGGGGCCTCCAGAACATTCGATTCAGGGATTCGCCAAGCCAAGTAGCTTGACTTGAAATATAATAGCTTGGCTTGGGCTGGAAAGGCAAGCTTTTTAAGAAGAAAAGCTTGGTTTGGCTTGATGTTTGCGAATGGAAGCTTGGCTTGGTTATCAAACTTTCCCAAGCTTTATCAAGCTTATTCAAACTTGCTCCTCCCGTAAGAGTAGTGAGGTTGGAACACATTGCGCATTACGTCATACCTGTATAGCTCATTGTCGGACTGTCGCAGTATTATTCAACTGCTGGTTAGTGGTTAGTTTTAGCAAAGACCATATAATTGGTCTTTGGTTTTAGTCACCTTTGAGTGCTTAAGTAAGCGATTGTTAACTATGAGTTCTAACAAAATATCTGACAATTCCGAAGAACCGTTATTTAGACTGCACATTTTCCAGAATATCTACGCATTCAGATTTTCTGATTTATAATTTTTATCACTTCTGAGTTCGTACAAATCAAAAATCGGACATCACCTGATAGTCGTATCATTTTACAATTAAAAACTAGTGTTAGAGCGTGACGTGCAACAAATTTTGTACAAGGTGCCGTTGCGCCCATTGCGATTTTGAGATTGAATATCAATATCAAATATACCCTGAATTACACGTAGGTACTTCTTTTATACCGAATGAATATATTTTATGGTAGAATGATAATCATCAGCTGGATCTTCTAAGAATTATGTTCCATGGAATAGTAAAAAAATGCTTAGAAGTATAAGCTTGAAAGGTTGGGAAAAGCTAGAAAGCTTGACTTGTAAAAGCTCCACAAATAAGCTTGGCTTGGATAATACTTAAGCGTGACTTGGTTTTTTGTAGGCTTGACTTGATTTTATGTCAAGCTTTAAAAATTCAAGCCAAGCCGAGCCCGTGAATCCCTAATTCGATTTCAGGACACATCATTAGTAGTCGTTCTTTCAGACGAGTTTTGTGGATGTCAGCTGCGCAACCCAACTTCTTCATCTGGTCAGCTTACATCTTCTGGATATCCGGCAATGTGAAGACAACTTTATTGGAGCTATTTTCATTCACTTCTTTCATGTGTGATACAATTAATACTGGCAAGAGTGAAACCCGCTAATTGTTTGTAAGATTTTGTTGTATCACTAGCCGTCATCGCTGCTCTTTTGCGATTGTAAAACGATACAAGACATCGGGCATGATATTTAACTTCTAGCGCTATCAAATCAGCTTCGGGGCCACCAATTTTCGACAAAATTTTTGAGTTTTGTAAATAAGCTGCCTGAGTTTCATAAAGTATAGAGCTTAGAAAATACGTAAATTTGAAATTAAAAAAACACTCATTTTCAAATTACGTTTTTGGATCTCCTGTCTGGCCTATAGCGGCATGTGTATATATCATTTTTGTAGAGAATTTGATGGAGAACAATTTTTATTTGAAACTTTTTCCTCTAAAGTTCCACTATCGGGAGATATTTCCAGAAAACCGAATTTTAGGGGGTTGAAACCCCCTATAAGGGGTGTCCGCAAGGAGTGGAAACCGTGCCCCACATCTAGTATTGTTAGATGGAGTCTTGAAAGCAACTGTACCAAATCCCACACTTGTATCACAAAATGCACAGTACCGGTCCTTAACCGCCGCACTATGTAAAGAAATGTTCATTTCCTTACAGTAATTATTAGCACATTCAACAAGGTAATGACAACACATTTAACAAGTCACAAAATAGTATGTGTACCTCGTAGGAAAGCAACATTCCCCGACTCTGTGTTGCTGGGCTCGGCTGGCGCCTCGCCCAACAATATTCACATCGCCCGGGAATGTTACGCTTTTCCTACTCGATACACAATATACTATTATTTTAGGAATTCCAGAAAGTATATTTTCTATGAATCAAAACCAATCTATTTGCAATCAAGTCTAGGTAACTTACTTAAGTCTTAATTGCACAATTTTCAATCACAACTCACATAAGATGAAATACGTGACTTTTTAAACACGTGCATAGTAAGGGCTCGATAGGCGCGAGGCTCGATCGTATTTACACACATCGACACTCGCGGTGCATAAGCACGGGAACACTCGTCTACACTTGCCGACTTCATCAATGAACGATTCGGCATTATTTGGATTCAGCAATAATAATGAATATCACGTTTTTCTATTAAATAAAAATAAAAATTAATTACAAAAATTAAAAACCTAATTTTCGGGCCCCAAAAATTACGGTCCCTAGGAACGTGTCTAGGTTGCCTAGCCTAGGTCTTAGTCCGCCCCTGCTTCCACAGCTTAAAAGCTCCAAGTCAAGCAGCTTAGGAATACTATTAAAATAACACCAAACAGCAGCATTCATCTCAAAATAGCCAATAGTCGTACATTTCCAGATTCAGTGAGTAGGGGGGTGTTCCATTACATCAACTCGTGATGTAACATAATTCCTTTCTTTGGCACTTTAGAGTGTTCGACGTCTCATTTAGCTGTGACAGTCTTCTACTCCTCTAGCTTAATATCACTCACTAGATCGGTACTTCTAAAAACACAGCGTACATTACTTTCTTCCTTGCACGCTGCTTTCTAATTATTGTCGATGCGGCTTCGTCTTCATGGATTGACACCCGGATCTCTTGTCGAGTTGACATCTGGAAAAATGGTATGTAAGTTTCATCGCCTATTACAATTTTCGACAAAATTTGGTGTACAGCATTCTTAAGCAATGTTACAGTTTCGTGGCAGATTCGTACCTACTCGTTGTGCCGGAGAGCTGGAGCCAGGGCGGCACCAGGACAGAGCAGGGGGCTGGAGCGGGAGCCGGAGCGAGAGCTGGAGGGGAGCGGAAGTCGGAGCGGGGGTCGGAGCGGCAGCCGGAGGAGAGAGCGAGTCGGAGCGGCGGCCGGAGCGGGATCCGGAGTGGCGCCGAGGCGGAGCAGGGTCAGGAGCCAGAGCAGAGCGGGGCGGAAGCCGGAGCGGGAGCGCAGCGGGAGCCGCAGCAGAGTCGGTGAGGAGCGGGAGTCGGTGCGGAGCCGGAGTGGAATAAATCATTATGTGAAAATGTTCTCAGGTTAATTCCATTTTTTCACTACACTTTCGAAACTTAAAACTATCTTTTTCAAATGCTATTTAAGAAAAATTAGCAAATAAAGAGGCAAATGTCAAGTAAAGAGTTGCTCTTATTGAGGCTACATTTTTTGCTTAACAGTCAGTGTCAGTATACATTGCGTTCAAAACAATAATAATCGAACTGTAATTTTTGATACAAACTAACGAATAGAGTATTTTAGGTAGTGGACATGATGCACGGATGGCCATAACCTTTAACATTATATTTCCAGCTCTTCATACGATGTTAACTGTGATCTATGTAAATGACACTTTTTATTCTATATTGAAAAGCATAATATAAGGATAAATCGTACTTGTCTTTTATGAAATTGTTTGCTAGGGTTTATTATTTTGTGGCGAAACTGTTTATGTCCTTAATCCAATTATCTTATACTCCGTATGGATTGTGTGCGCAAGGGAACTTTTGCGTTATTTCTCCGCATGAACATTGTTTGTAAAAGTCACATACGATTAGATTGCGTTGTAAAACAGAACATAATTAACAATAATGTCTGTTTGTAATGTTTGTTTATCGTCTTATACAAAAAGATGTAACGATATGAAACCATAACGTCTTTTATTGATAACAACTTTCGGAAAAGCTATACACGTGCTCTTTGTATGCTAACTGTTGTAGATGAATTTTATCGATGTTGATAACTAAATATGATGTTAGACCTGCTGGAAGCGCAGACTACTTACTTGCACTTCTTCATGTGGAATTTACAGCATTATTTACATTGAGCTTACTTTCAGAAGGTTAATGTACTATGAGAATTTTTTTATTCGTTGAGTAACGAGTAAGCTATCAAAATGGAGTTAGCAAATTGAGGATAGGTAAGCTTGTTCTATTAAAGTGTGTTGATTTGCGAAAGTTTAGACCAAGAAGATCCATCTTGTCTCATATAAAAAATATAAAAAAAGTCTATTCCCCAATATCAATTTTTGATACGCAAATATACTCTTATTCTAAATCCATTTAACATTTTTACACAATAAGAACAGTGACTTAAGATAATGTTTCTTTACATACTTTTTAAAATCATAAAATTTCAAGTCATTAACATGACTGGGAAATATACATATTGTATAATTTTTTGATTTAGATAGCCTGTAGTAAGGGGTTCTAAGATTCTTCGCTCCTCTAGTATTGTAATTACGTGTAGGTACTGTCATTTGTCAGGAAAGAAGATTTATTTTTATTGATTTCTAATAGAGAACAATTAATAAATGAATATAGAAGGTAGTAGCATAATTTACAAAAAAACTTTGACCATGGTCTCTTAAATGTGCATTGGTTAAGATCTTGACAACTTTCCTTTGCAGTGAAAAACTTTTTTAACTTTAGAAACGAACCTTTACGTTATCACCACACGAAAGATGGGAAATAGCATGACTTAAAGGTGGTTGTGCTAATAAAATAATTTAAGTTCCTTAAAACAAATGTAGGTTCTAACAAGGAATCAAAATGATTGTTCCAGCTTAATAGGCCGCCTACATAAATTGCTAGAACTGTAGCGAAATTGTCTGATGTGATCTTAAGATTAGAAGAAAAAGTAATTAATTGTGTTTGTTCTTTATTTAGTTTTATGTTATTTTTAGCTAACCAATTATAAGTGAGTTGCAAAGTGTTATGTCTCTTGGTAGGTATTAAGTGTCTTGCAGTCTTTATTGTTGAAGATTAAAGATGTATCGTCAGCATAAGCAATACATTGGTTTGGCTGAAGATATTGCAAAAAGTCTTATATGTAGTATAAGTGATAAAAAATAAAGGCCCTAAAATCGAACCTTGTGGCACGCCACGTTGCGTGGTTATTAGTTTGGAATGGGTACCATTAGCCATAACGCATTGTTTTCTGTTATAGAGGTAAGATGTGAAGTATCTTTTCGCTAGACCTCTAATACCACACAGGTCTAACTTATTAAGTAAAATATTGTTACGGCAACAAATGATTGGTACCGTAATCAGGAAAAATGCAATGACTCGATAAGCTCAGTTATAAGGGGCAATCTAATGGGCGTGGGAATAATGAGTATAGAATTTAAATTTATAGCAAGTTATAGTTAACAAATATAGTCAAATACCTTTTAGGGCGCCACGATAGTTCTTTAGTAAAGACAAGCTGGTAATCAGAACTACGAAGAGCTTAGCAGCTTATAATAATAATAACAGAGATATGATTTCTGAAAGAGAAAGTGGGTATTCGATAAAGAAATACACTAAAATAATGATAGTGGTGGTTATAATGAATCAAAACAAAATAACATTGACACAATCGGAACAAATTTTACAAAACAAATCTTCACAGGAGTGAAGCAGTAAAGGGGGTTTAACTTTTACCTTGCAGGGAATGAAGTTTACATATTACAACAATGTACAATTAATAACACAAAAATAATACACATAAATATATCAGCAACCGTCTCGGTAGCTGTACGAAAGTCAGTACGTAGTAGTTGTCATTAAACAACGCTTACCAAAAACACATCCGATTATCGCCGTTGCGCAACGTCAATATCGCTGAGTTATCTAAACAGAAAGGTTGATTAACAAGAAAAATTAATAGGGCTGCGACAAGCAGGCCGACTGAAAGTAATAATTACCGACTTTGGTCAGTACTCGTTCCGAGAGTTGATATTGAAAATAATAGCAATTAGCTTTTAAACTTTAACTTTAGCAAATTAAATCTTCAAGGTAAAAGATAATACACAAATAATAAAAGTAACTTTTAAAGTAACGAACAAAGTTAATGCAAAATTAATTGAGTAGTAAACAAAATGAATAAATTAAATGTTTTAAATTGAAGCAAAAATATGGAATGTGATTACGTAATTTAGTATAATCAAATTTTACAATAAACAGTAACAAAATTCAGGTAAAGTTCAGCAAGAAATGTAAGGTTAATAATTCAAATAACTTATCAATCTTATTTTCAGAAGTTGACACAAGATGGCACAGGATGGCAGCCTGTAATTTCCAAAATAAATCAATTTCTTCACACAGGAATAATTAAAGATGATTTGGTGAACAGCAAATATGTAGTTTGGCAGCAAAATAACCATCGATGTTCAATAGCAACGGATCAGCAATAATTTCAGGTGATGTTAACAAAATGGCGGTAACCAACAAATAAAGATGTACTCCAAAAGTAAACGGGGTAGGAAACGCTAGGACAAATAATATAAATTACTGTCGAGGAATTTAAGAATGACACGGTAATTGTTACAAAAGAATTTTCTACATACCTCAAGGAAATTAATCCTAGAGCGTGGACACTTTTAACGTAGCGGTACTAATGCAAAAAGACGTAATATCACGTTTTAATGGTACTTAGAATAAGCAGATGATTCTAAATAATCACTATTTGTGGAAAACTTTCACTTATAGACGATTAATATCGATATGAGAAACTTGTGAAATTTCCGTAGCACTTAGTAACGTTTGTTAGGAAGTAGAATAGAAAAAGATACGCGGTTGAAAATCGAGTTGCTATTTATATCAGCACGGAGATATTCCCTAGTGAAGTGCTTGTTCCGTTTTTAAGATGAAATATTTTATTTAGTTAGCCGAGGATCAGCCAATCAGAAACTAAATGACTACATTGACAGCCAATAGAATAATTTACAGTACAGCGATATCAGTTGTTTTCGTTGCCGAGTAGAAAAGCTGTAAGGGAACCAACGAAGCCGAAGTGGTTAGAGATAACGCTTCGCGTAGAATAGAGCAAATGCGGAGGAAAAGTAGTACCAAAAGTATTGAAAGTGGACTCTATTAGCAAAACATTGAATTAAGAGATTGTAATCTGTAATTCTGATAGAGAAATTGATATGATTGATTCTTGCGAACTAAGCCAATAAACGAGGAACGTAACAATATAACACTGTCGAAAGCTTTGGGCAAGTAACATAATATCAGTGATGCGTGTTCAGTGTTCACCCTTTCCGAATGAATCAATTATAACTGATATTATTTTGGAAACCGCTTGAGTAGTGGAGTAGTTTTGCGAAAACTATGTTGAGAGTGTATAAGTAAGTCTTCAAGTAGTTGTACAGTTGCACATTTAAAATAATTTCGAAAATTGTTGAAAATATTGGAATAATAGTAATAGGTCTGTAGTTATTTACCTCATTTATTACACCTTTTTTAAATAAATGGAAAATACCGTTTATTTTAAATACATCAAGGTAGTTGCCTTCTATAATACATAAATTAAAAAGAGTCACCAAATATTTGGCATAAATATCAGTTATTATATCTTTAATTATTACTTGCTTTGATTTTTTTTAATTTAACATAACTTACTAAAACTGCCCAGCAAACAATGCTACGTCTTTTACAGGTCTCATTGTTCGTTAACGTCACTCGACCTATTACTGACGATATTATGACGTCTTAAAGCTTACCATTTTTTAACGTCACTTATGAGATGTCATTATGACGTATGATATGAGTGAGTAATAGATTTGATTTATATTGATAATTTTCTTTTTCATCAAGTCGGCGGTTTAGTCCTTTTAAGTCTTCGCTCCAGATTGATGTCAAGAATTTGTAGTACTTCAGGGTTGTCGTGACCATGGAGTCGCTTCTCGTATCGTGTTGCATCCGCCTTTAATATTTCTTAGAACTTTATTTTTAAATGTCTGAATTATATTTACATTGGTTTTGTTTGGGCATCGTCATAGCTGGATCCCATATGTCCAGATGGGTTTTCGTATTTGTTTGTATACTATTATTTTATCGTGTATTAACCACTGGGTTTTTTTCCGATAAGCCAGTAATTTTCTTGTATTTTATGTCCAGTTCTTTTCGTTTCTTTTTTATGTGTTCCTTCCATTTAAGTTTAACGTCGAGGTTCATCCCCAAGTACTTTGCCGTGTTGCAATGTGGAATGCCATTATCATTAATTGTAATTAATTTATGTTCGTGCTTGTCATTAGTGAAGTCGGTATGGATCGATTTGCCTTCATTTATTCTAATTCTCCACCTTCTAATCCATGTATTTATATTGTTGCTTGCTTTTTGCAGTTCGCTTCCTTGCTGTTGTCTCAATCGCAAGGATCGCTGTGTCGTCCGCGAATGTTGCTAATACTGTGTCGTCAGCTATTGGTACATCACATGTATAAATCAAGTATAGAATTGGCCCTAATACACTTCTCTGAGGTACGCCAGCATTTATCTCTTTCATTTCAGAATGGTCATTTTTTTATTTTACCCTAAACATCCTTCCAGTTATATATGATTACAATATTTCTATAAATTCTTTTGGGAAGCTTGTCTCCAATTTATCAATTAATCCCTCATGCCAAATCTTGTCGAAGGCTTTGGATACGTCTAAAAACAGCGTTGAGCATATCTTTTTTTCCTCGTATACCTTTTCTAGGACCTCCGTAATTCTGTGCACCTGATCTGTCGTCAGAGTGTTGTTGCGTGAACCCAAACTGGTGTTCAGGAATCAGATTGTTTCTTTCAATTATGGGTTTAAATCTCTTCACCAGCAGTTTTTCAAATACTTTTGCTATAATTGGCAACAATGTTATAGGCCTATAGGGTGATACTTCATTTTATGGTTTTCAAAACTTAAATAACAAATAAATAGTAGAGAAAAGAATCAATAATAATACTAACACACTAAAGATTAACATATAACAAAACTTATGCATCACAGAACAGGGGAACGATCGCGCGTTGATCACACAAACTCTTGAAGTTGTGGTGAATGAAATCTCTATCAGATAAACCAAAATAAAATCATCTCTAGGGCATTTATAAACACTACTAATGTTGCAAAACATTAGTTGAGCGATTAATTATTTCTTTAAAGCCTACGCTTCAATTGAACAAATACCATATAATATAGAGCAGATAACGATACTGAATACATAGTCTAAATATGCGAAACTACTGGTGCGGTAAAAGCCCTTTACAATGTTTCTGCAGCGAACGAATCTTATAAAATATAACTTAGCCTTAATGACAGTTAATTAATCAATGAGTGGTTAGGATAAACTTTCTAGATCCTACATCTTGGGATTTTACTTATAATACTGCTGTTTATTAGCTCGAGGTATGCCACTGGAATGTTAATGCACAGATTAGCTGTATTCGTTTCTGGTGATTTAACTAAATTAAATCACTTCGTTTGATTGCATCACTCTTTATCGGGTTGTATTATAACATTCGGAACCTGGATCTAGCCACTGGGCGAGCACAAAACGACGTTTTCTACAAAAAAGAATGCTAACCTAAGCGTAGTTTGTCACAAAAGCGCTTAGGTTATTTGCAGGTTTAGTATTTTTTTACAAAAATGGTAGTATAACACTAAAAACGACGTCGGCAAGCTCCTCCCAGTGGCTAGATCAAGGATCACAATGTTATAATAATGCTATCGGGTGACATTAGTAAACTGAATTATTAGACGTAATTGTAGATTACTTTGCATTTTATTTGACGAATTACGTCTTCAGTATCATCCAACCAAAACGGTGATTTATGAAAATAATTTGAAGTATATGCGTTAAAATTCACGTTGTAAGATTTATGAAATAGGTACAGCAAGAATTAAATCTTCCCCATTTATGTACTTAAAACAATTAAACCTCCGAAATATGATGACGGCTTCCTTAATTGTAAAAGCAAACAAAGTAAGCAGTTTGCAAAGAAGAGCAAGAATTGTAGTCAGCTTCATATTAAATCCGAGAAAAAGGTTTTCAGGAATGCCTATATGTAAGTCGCTTTCATAAGCTTTATAAACTTTACCTCACTAAATTTAGTACTTATACACATTGTCTCACCAAAATATAGCAACGTTGTATGTAAGATTTAAATCCAAAACTTGATTTTTGTAAAACTAAACGCTTTTACTATTAGAAGGGAAAAATCGCCGCGAACTTCATACCTAACGGCAAAAAAGCTGGATGTATAGTTTTAACGTTGAAACTAAGAGTGGTTTTGATCTTTTCGGGAACTAGACTCGCTCTAATTTCTCCACAAACCATAGGTATAAGTCGCCGATTATTCCATTAATAAATAATAATGTTAATGTAACAAAGACGTTACAGATTGTATCTACTGATAATGTTCAAACGCTATACGCAGTGTAGATCTTGTCGGAGGTGACTTTACTCGATTGATAATTGGCTTATTATTTATCGATTTTTGTTTCAAGAAAGGTAGGCCTCTCATTCGGCCCTTTTGTACTGCCTCCCTGACTAGAGTCGTCCGACCCCGCAACGTTACTCAAGACATCCCATACGTGAGATGAACTTGAGGATACTGCGTGCAACGCAGTCAACCGTCAGGTAATCGCGAAGAGTAATACCTCTTACTGTCGGCGCAAAATTATATATACTCGAGTTTGAAGCTGAATAAAAAAATAACCATTGGGCTGATTCGAATGAGCTTGGTATCAAATTAAAGCCTATTTATTTCTACGTTATTTAGAAGTAACAACTTTTTTTTAAAATGCACTTTAAGGGCTATTTCTACGGCTGAACGCTGCAAAGTGCCCATTTTTGAGGTTTGCGACACGCTAGCTAAGTTTAGAGTTACATAAAAACAAAACTACTCGCTCAAATGGAACGAAATTTTAGTATGTTGTAGATTCAACCTTTGTTTATATGATTGTAAAATTTTATTATCAAAATTTGATTTTTATAGGCGCTACAGACGATATTGTAGCACATTGCATTCTCGGGAATGGTAGGTCGTAGGAGGATTAGACTTACACGAACGTCTTCATTGTAATATGAATAATAAAATGAGACTCATTTAGAAACCAAAATGGAGAAGTTTCCCATTTTTTGCTGTAAATTAATTATGAAAATATAAGTAAAATAAAACAAAAATGTAAAAGAATCATTAAAATATCTCTACAAATGAAAAAGTTACGAGCCTTTAAAGTGAAGAATAATTTTGTATCATGATCCAGCGTGTGACGTCACTTTACCTGTTCGTATTCGCTTAGTACATACGTGTACGGTTATTGGGGTGCACTCAGTTGCGCCTATCATGCGTGTTTTGTTTATTACAAGATGACTGATGCTAAAAAATCCTCCTACAATACAAATAATGTATTGCCTCTAATTAACTCGATTAGGTAAAATGACGTCACACTACTGTCGTTCCGCGCTAAATACGTAAACTTTAATAACTTATTTCTCAGTCATTTATTGACGGATTTTAAAAATTTTTGTACTGGTATATTAGTTTTGATCTATATTTTAATGTTAATTGGTTAAATATAGTATTATTAACATCAGGAAACTTCTCCATTGTGTCACGTTTTTGGAAAACAATATTTTTAATTAATTGAAGTTTTTACACCACCGCTTCGGCTGCAAACAGCGAGCGTGTGGCGTGTTAGTCCATTAGAATGTTACGCTTCTCTCTCTAAGCGCCGGTGTATGCATGTATCTCTAATTTTATATATTTATATTTTCAAGGACAATCCTTCCTGGTAGTTGCTAATTTTTATAATTGTGATAATAACTTAGTGGCAAATAAAATTATAAAATTAGAGATACATGCATACATCGGCGCTTAGAGAGAGAAGCGTAACATTCTAATGGACTGACACGCCACACGCTCGCTGATTGTAGCCGAAGCGGTGGTGTAAAAACTTTAATTAATTAAAAATTGTTTTCCAAAAACGTGACACAATTTTGGTTTCTAAATGAGTCTCATTTTATTATTCATATTACAACGAAGACGTTCGTGTAAGTCTAATCCTCCTACGACCTAAAAAATAAACTATTGTTGATGAGAAAGCAAATGAATTTTTATGGGGAGTCTTGTTTTATTAACAGTTTGAATTATTAAAAAATGTTCAATAGCAAAGTTGCTCAGCTTAATACCCTGTATAATAAAGCCTCTTGCATCACTTGTCTATCTATTACCATTAACGAGATATGCATACCTAACTATTGTACTTAAGTCTATTGTTACAACAACTATACTAAGAATGTTACTAGTTTTAAGCTGTGTTCAGTAAATAAATAAAACGGTACATTTCTTCATCTTGTGTTATGGTGTTCATTTTTGTGCAGATCAACTGAACAGGTAACCATTTTGTTTAAATGTAAATTACCACAAGGTGTTAAAAAATAGAGTTAAATGCCAAATTGTCTTGAACCCATCAATGAAATCACCCAGATCTCCTAACGCTTTCTCGAACGATGCCAAAACCACAATATATTTAGACAGCGAAAAAATGAACTGAATCAATTTTGTAATGCACAAAATTTACTACAAAAAAGTCCGGTGAGAGTGTAACTATCTCCATTAGTTTGGGAAAAAGCGATGTGGACAGTTGCGGGAATAAGTTTTGCATCATTTTGGACGCCTGTAACTCTTAAACTATCGAAGATCGTGACACCCTCCCGCGGACTTTTCTTTAGTAAATTTTGTGCTCTACAAATTTGTTCATATGCAATTTTCCTCAATCAAGGACCCTTTTTTGTGCCGTCGCGGCGCAAACACCGTCAGATGTAATTATGCTACTTTATAAAAGTATTTTTCGGGTTAACTCAGAGAGATTGACCTACCCTATTATTTTGAAGATATAAAAGACATCATAAGGAGCATATTTGATATTATGAAATTTTTTGTATCTTTAAAAATAAACTCTGTACAAACGAAAAACACATCAAATGAGCATGTCGCAAATTTAATTCACTCTGTGAGTGACGTCACGCGTCACATTTGCGGACCGCCCACCATGCGCAACGTCCTATCTTTAGTATATTTATATCGTGGATATAACCTTAAGAGTCGCTGTACATAATCGATAACTCAAGAACTTGTAGAATACTCAAAAGGGGGTAGAAAACCTATAAAAGTTAAATAAAAGTTAACAAATCACAATCATGATTGCTTTGAAAGCAGAACAATACAAACTTGTGATTGTAACACCTGCATGCGCATAAATATTTTTTTTTAAATTATTGATCCATTGCTTGTGAATATCGACGGTATTTACATTTTATGATAACACCACCTATAGAAAAATCCGCCAAGTTTTGGCATTTTGCTACTAATTTCTGTTATTTATATATTGAATTTTTAAACAATTTAGTGACTTGTGGTCATAGCTATTCATAGTTGTCTGGTAATACTCTCTTATACGGGAAAACGGCTGGGCGCATCGCTCCGTATTCCAAATAATTACCTATGCGATATTCAAACCAAAGTAGGTAAAGAAAATATTAACACTTATGACGGTTTAGTACGGTATTGCAATTTAAAAAATTTCAATTTTTAGACAAAGAGACACTATTTTTACAAAAATTGTGAGGGGAACTGTCAATTCAATTAATGAGATTAAAACAAAATTAAGTTTGCTCTATTGATTGTAGGAATAAAACCGACACTTAACAATAAATTATCTAACAAAATCCTTACCGAAAACTACATTAAGAACCTTAGTGGTAGTAGAAAGTAAAGTAATAATTTATAATGATAAATTGCACAATAAATTAGAAGTGAATAATAGAGTTTTCGGTTAATTAGGAGCAAAAAAGAATGCATATTAAATGAAATCATTTCTAAAGCGCGTGATTATCCAATTAACCACGGTGAAACAGAAAACGCTTTAATTTTAATTAAGTGACTATTTATGATTAATGTAAGGACTTACTTAAGTCGTTTAGACGTAATTTCTTGCTCGCAATACTATTTCTTAAAAAGGATTATAAATAACCTAACATCTTATCTATTAGTAATGGGGAAGAAGTAAATTGTATAATGTGCACAATTAAAAAGCCTGAAATAGATTAATAAATTTTGTGTTTATTAAAAATTTCGCTAATATGATATTAGTCTTTCCGAATCATGGTTCAAGCTCATCTTTGTGATTATATTCGATTCCGCATAGAAAACAAATGTACTAACAACTTTAGATTGGGTAAGCCAAATTACTTATTCTGCAGTTAAATATAGTTAATTATCCTAGAACAAGATGTAATTAATTTACTAAAGTTGGCATGAATGTAATTGCAAATGCATGTAATATACGTTCCTATTAGATTCATAAGTTTTGTTAAGTGAGTGCAACCATGCAAGTTTTTCCTGAATCATAATGTGATTTATGCATAAATTTTAAACCCGTTTTAATTTTGTTCTCTAATTTGTACAGAGTGTTTCAGAAATGTTTCACAAACATGGGGGTGGGTTGGTGGGGGATACCAACAACTTCATGTATCCAGGCACTCATAGAAGACTTTCATGCTCACTAATTGCTTCCATTGCATCCTAGAAATTGCAGCGTCTTGATGTGTGGTCATGGAGACTTTATTACTTCGTCTTTAATGTCTTTATAATAGTATATTATACAAGAAGTTTATAATCTTGGTGTTTATTGCACGAGAGAATATTTAATGTACGAGCGAGCACAGCGAGCGAGTCACGCTAAATTTCCCGAGTTCAATTAACACCAAGATTATAACGAGTGTTGGAGTAGTCCATGCTCTCAAAGAGGGTTGTGTAAATAGAGAAATAAAAACTCTCAACCTCACCTTAGTGATTTGTAATTTATTGGAATGAATAGAGTTGTACGGTTATGATACTAACGACATGTTTCGGGAAACGCTGTTCCCATTCTCAAGTTGATTAATTCGAAGATGTCAATGAATATAAGTTCTTACATTTAGATTAGTTAAACAGATGTGGATGAAAAATTATCAAGTTGATAATAACGAACAGAAACAGATATGAAGATAAAGATAAACAAGTGCAAAGAAGAAATGTGAGTAGACCAGAAACAAACAAGATTAATATGACAGAAGTTGAAGGTATAGTGAGTAATGTGAATAAGGAAGTAGAACAATTAAAAACAGGTGAAAAGTTGATAATAACCAACAGAAACAGATATGAAGATAAAGATAAACAAGTGCAAAGAAGAAACGTGAGTAGACCAGAAACAAACAAGATTAATGTAACAGAAGTTGAAGGTACAGTAAATGATGTGAATGAAGAAGTAGAACAATTAAAAACAGGTGAAACGAAGCTGGAGGTACAACATAAGAAAGGATCGTACGTAGAAATCAATGTTTATGAGAAATGCATAAGATATAAAAGATGGACACCGGAACTGAAATAAGTATTTTGCCATACCGGATGATTTAAATAGATGTGAAAACAATACCTTCTCATTTAAAAATTTAGGGGTTGCAACCATCACTCTAAAGATGTTAAATTTTGGGATGATTTTATTACGTAATTGGATGTAATTTTAAAATCTAAAATTGACGTGTTTCGGATTTTTTAATTACTATTATTATTATTAATTACTATTATTATTTAATTATTACTATTGTAGTATTCAAAGCAAGGTATTAGGTTTTATTATAGGTATCTATGGGTAATGCTATGTTGTTGGCTATGCCGATGACATAGCGATTGTGGTACGTAGGAGATTTGAAAAGACCGTATCAGTTGTGATACAGGGAGCTTTAAATCTAGCGGGAATCGCAGGTAACCAGGTTGCTGATGAGCTTGCGAGAATGGCAAGCGCAAACCATTCATAGGACCCGAACCGGCTTGTGGGATTACTTAACACAGCTAAAAAGGAGATTCAGACAATACTCACGAAAGAGCATTGCAGACATTGGTCGAAAATCCCAGGACAGAGTTATTCCAAAATCTTCCTGGAAACCCCAAACGGGGACCTAGTTACGTCCATCTTAAAGTTAAGCAGGACGAAGATAAAACTTGCGACAGAAATGGTCACGGGCTACTGTCGCCTGAACAAACACCTGCACAACATAGGACTGCCCGAAAGCCCGACATGCAGGGGTTGTGGTGAAGCATATGAAACGCCCTATCACGCCATTTGCCAATGTGAGGCATTCATAAAGGCAAGGGAACACCAACTTGGAAATGAAAAGGTTACACAAGAGGAAGTAACGAAGATTCGCCCTACTAAAATCCTGGACTTTGTGAAAGATACAGGTATTTTTGAAGGGTAGACAACACCGGGGAGCACAATAGACCAAAAGGTCGCAGTGCGGGAACCTATTGGGGCCACCCCTAGTATAAATAATAATAATAATAATAAGGCTATTGCGATAACAAGGCTGTGCCATAGAATAAAGTAATAGAAGTCTTCCGACCCATTTCTTATGGGTGGATCTTTGTCTGTGTTCTTCTCACGTAGTTGGACTGATGATAAATTCGTTAAAACCTATTGTATTATTGAAACAAGGAGAGAAGGTGCGTGACGAGGGTGCGGGAAGAGAAAGGAGAAAGGTTTTGGATGGAGAAAGGATTAAGACAGGAATGCCCGTTGAGCCCGAGTCTTTTCTCGCTATACATTTGGGATTTAGAGGAGGAGTTTCGGAAATATCAAAGAGGAGGGGTGGTGATAGTGAGGATAAAAGTGTGGATGTTGGCATATGCGGATGATGTGTAGTGATGGCGGACAGTGAGGAAGAGATGATGGGATTAATTGGAGTGCATGAAAGGGATATTTAGAGAGGAAGGGTTTGAGCGCGAATGTGTGAAAATGACAAAAGTGATGATATTTCAAAAGAGAAGAGGGAGGAGTGTAAATAAAAAGTGGTGGTGGGGGGTAGAGGTGATAAAAAGTGTGGATGTGTGGAAATATCTAGGGTATGTTTTACAGTACGATAACAAGGATGTGGACCACATCAGGGTACTGGCAAATAAGCGAAATAGACTAGTGGGGAAAGTGTGGGGAGTGGGGGAAAGAGTGTTTGGGAGGGATATGGAGAAGAGAAGATGGATTTTTGAGTTGGCAAAGAGTGTGATGGGGTACGGAGCAGAGATATGGGGATGGAAGGAGTGGGAGAAAATGGAAAAAATACAGGAAAAGTACTGGAGATGGACGTTGGGGTTCGATAGAGAGACGCCAGGGTATATCGTGGAGGAGGAGACGAAAGCGGAAAAAATAAGGATCGAGGCAGGAAAAAGAGCAGTGAAATATGAGGAGGAGATCAGGAAAAGGGAAGAGATTATTGGGGTAAATGAGTGTACGAGAGAGATATGAAATGAACGGATAAGGTATGGACAAGAGGAGAGGAGGTTGTTTGGTTGTTTTATGAGAGAGTGGGATATGCGGAGGAGAAAGAAAGGGGAAGAGAGGGAAGAAAGGAATATGGTAGGGGAATTAGTAACAAGAGATAAAGATGTCCAAGGCCTGGAAGGAGAACGAGGATAGGAGTGGGAAGGTATAATGATATACCATATATAATGTGTGGGGAGGGGGGGGGGGGGGGTTTATGGCATATGATGAGGGAATGTGAGGAGCTAAGGGAAGAGGAGAGTGAAAGAAAGGTGATTTTGAAGGGGAGGGAGTGGAGTGGATGAAGGGAGTGCTGGAGAAAAGGGAAAGCCTAGAGAGAAGGGGACAAGAGCAGGAAGTTTCTATTTTTTGTAAATATACCTAGTGTTTTAGGAAAGAATCTTTTATTTAAAATGTTAATTTATGACAAAATAAGGGATACAATACAATTTAAAGCTTATTCAAGTACATATACCAGTTGTGAATTTATAATGAATTGTACCGGGTGGCCAAATAAGCGAGGTAAGCGGCTGTATCTCAGGACCTGCTCATCTGACAACAATGAAATTTTTTTTATTATTATAAATGTGGCCATAAAAAAAATCTGGAAATTATTTTCGAGTTCCTAGGATGGCCGCTAGGGGGCGTATTTGGTATAATAGTTCATAAAAGCTTAATTTTCTCGCTTAAAGTCCCAATGAAGTGGGCCTGAAAATATTGTCATGGCAATCTACGATCATTTTTGAATAAAAAACCTTACATCAATTTTTTTGACAGCTGTCAAATAAAGTGGTGGGGGAAGGTTTTACCCCGATAAAGAAAAATGCTTGCAGTGTCAGTTTGGCTTGGCCGATTTTACTGAAACAACTTTTGATTAAAAGAGCATTTTTGAAAGTATTTTTCTATAAAAATAAAACAACAATATATTTTTCCATTGTTCTGCGAGAGTGCGTTGATTTATAACTTACCTTATTTCTTTAAATATCTCTAAAAAGTTAAATGAAATCATATATTTTTTCTTACGATAATAAGTAGAGCACAAAAAACTAAAAAAAATAATGAAAACCGCAAAACGATATCTCTATTTATAATGAAGGTATTAACAAAAATGTTTAAATATCGTTTTGCGGTTTTCACTATTTTTTTTAGTTTTTTGTGCTCTACTTATTATCGTAAGAAAAAATATATGATTTCATTTAACTTTTTAGAGATATTTAAAGAAATAAGGTAAGTTAGAAATCAACGCCCTCTCGCAGAACAATGGAAAAATATATTGTTGTTTTATTTTTATAGAAAAATACTTCCAAAAGTGCTCTTTTAATCAAAAGTTGTTTCAGTAAAATCGGCCAAGCCAAACTGACACTACAAGCATTTTTCTTTTTCGGCGTAAAAACTTCCCCCACCACTTTATTTGACAGCTGTCAAAAAAATTGATGTAAAGTTTTTTATTCAAAAATGATCGTAGATTGCCATGACAATAATTTCAGACCCACTTCATTGGGACTTTAAGCGAGTAAATTAAGCTTTTATGAACTATTATACCAAATACGCCCCCTAGCGGCCATCCTAGGAACTCGAAAATAATTTTTTTATGGCCACATTTATAATAATAAAAAAAATTCCATTGCTGTCAGATGAGCAGGTCCTGAGATACAGCCGCTTACCTCGCTTATTTGGCCACCCGGTACAAATATGTAATAGTGACGCAACTGCACTGATCGAATAAATAACGTATGTTAACGATTTCCACTTAAAATATAAAGAGGTTTGTAAATAAAATGTGGACAACTGAAACCGAATCACGTGCGAAAGTATTGTAAAATTGTTCCAATTGCCAATATTGACTGCCAGGAAATTTAGCGTGAAATAACGCTAACATTTTAGAATACGGAAATACCACAAGCAGGAGTAATTGGATTACTAAACTGACTCGTTCTTTTAAATTCAGAAATACCGATTATGCGTGTCCGTTAATTGCTCACAGAAGAGAATCAATTCTATTCAACGGAAGTGTTGCATTAAATTTAAATTTTAATTGAAAATTATAAACGAGTGAATCGGCGGACAGATGAGATAGACATTGAATAAATCTGCAAGACTATTGGATTAACAGCCTGCAAAAATTCTATAGTAATCCTCATCTTTCTTTTCCATTTTTGGACCTTATATTATATTTTGTTATAGACTGTAATGGATACAATTATAAGGTAATAACGTAACGAAAAATGGTAGTAGAAATGAATATTGAATGAGCCTAACATCTGGGGTAACATCGCATTATTTTATTTGGCTGCGTGCTTCCCGACTATTAAATTTTCACAAATATCTTGCATTATTTAAATATGTAATTATCTGTACTACGAATGTGGATGCTACAGATGAAGCGTTCAGGATCAAATGATACAAATAAAAATAAAATGCTCTTCTAATTTAACAAAAAAACCACGTTGTTGCGATCGGCGATAACTAAAATTACATACCTAATACGTATTGGAGGATATTGTATGGTACTTCCTTTCATATGTGTTTTCCCATTAGATACAGTGGGTCATTGGAAAAGCTCTATAAGGTATATAAAATTACTAGCGTGTTGTAATCCAGTTTTTCATTCCCAATTTTCTTTTTACTCTTTATTTTATCAGATATAGACCGGCCAAATGTTCAATTATTTTTATGACTGAAGTCGGCGATGATTCGATGAAGGCAACTTTTATGTATACGCTCAATATTCAATGAAATTACTAAGTTTTGAAACTTAAAATATCGATATTTTGCACTTTTCTAATCTTATATCTAGTGAGGTACCTTTTTATGGTGAAGGGAAGTTGATGTCATAATGTAGGCGTCAATTTGTGTATTGCCACAATTATGTTTAACGCAAAGCCACCGCAATGATAAATTAGAAATTATTACCACCGCTCTAGGAAATTCGATATACAGCAATTAATAAAAGAAAAATCTTAACGCGAAAAGATCAGTGAGAAGTAGCATTAAAAGAACATTAAGTAAGAGTGCAGTGTTACTTTACGTATAATATGTCGAATAGGTGAATTTTGTTATGGAACACTGTTTAGTATCCAAATGAAAGTTAATAATTCGCTTAAGGGACGTTTTATGAAAATACCAATAGATAAGTGGAAATTTTATTAACATATTTTGGAGTTGAATGAAGAAATCCTAATTTCGACTAAGGTCGGCTAGTTTGATAAAATACGTACCTATGTATAAAGTTCACCACTATGAGAGAGTTAGATCTGTTATGAGCTTCGAAAGTAAATCCAAACATTTTTCAGCGCTTGTCGTAACGAAATTTTAATTTAAACAAGCTTACCTGAAAATTAGGTTGATAAGTATTGACATTTAAAATTATAGAAGATAAATCTGTGCATTTTGAGTTAATAAAGGTATCTGGTTACGAGGAATTGTGAATCTCGTTGATTTTGTATAGAAAAGTTAAGTGTACATAAGGTATTTTGGAAAATGTCAAAATTTTGAAGTACAAGTTGAATTTAAATGTTCCCGCTAAAAGTTTGCCTGATTGGGAAGCATTGCCGAAACGACGGTTACGGCATTGGAACAAGAGGAAAGTGGAGAACAATAATAACGGAGGACAGAGAAACCAGCAAGTAGGTGCGGGGACGACTTCTGCTTACGACGTATAAAAAGCAGAGAAATGTTATACTTACTACTGTGTAACATTTCTCTGATAAAAAGTAGGCGCGTGTGCCGTCTGCAAAGAATATAAAATATATTATTATTTCTTTATAATTATACTGTTAGAGGTATTTCCAAATCTCCTCACCTGTGAGATGCGCAGCGAGATTTAAAACAATTTCGAAAAGTAGGCACGATGTTATACGTCGAGAAACATCGGCAGTTAAAATGCCATCCTAAACATGTAGAGTAAATAAATATATTATTTATAAAACTTCATATTAGTATCGTAGTATCGAGTAAATAAATGCCGCCGCACATCTCACGGGTCAGGAGATTTGGAAACACCTCTAACTATGTAGGTAGGTAACATATTTTCTAGATGTCATTGAACAGTTTTGTGTGTGGTAACCCATGTGGTGTTTGGGAAAACTCCCGGTTTAAATAAACGATTATCACGTTTTGGGTTTACAGGATGGCTTTCGTTTGATATGTAATTTGGGGTTTAGCATGGTGTTTTGGTATAAATTTGGGGTAGTGTGTATTACGTGGTAGGTAATTAATTTCAATGGAACATTTTATGTGCTTAGTAGGCATTTGTATTTATAACATGCATAATTGAAAGGTAGTGTAATATTTTTGTCAAATATTGTGTAATTATCGCCATGAGTTAAGTGTCAAATGTGCTCAAACTTCACAGCCCTTCATTTTGGTGCATTTTTACTACATACTGCATATGTGATGGGTTATAAAGCCAAAATACAAATTTAAAGACAAATATCATGTCAAGGACTTGTTTCTCGTGAACCCCTTATCCTGGTGTGAACGTGGGGATCTGTAGCCACAGTAATCTATTCCTTGAGGGCATGTGGCAGAAGGATCTCAATTATATTTTTAAATTTTAAAATAAAAATGTAAATGAAAATCTTGACGATAATTTAATCCTAGAGAATTCTTATTCGGGGGTAAATGGAAGGAATAGGAAATCTATTGATTAAAATCTTCCCTCCTTATAACCCTTATAATCGATGATGACCAAGAACTAATCTCAAATTGTGTAGAGGGTAACGTAATCTTGGAGTATTACTATTTGTCACTAATTCCTTTACCTCGACTTAATTTTATAGGGCAACCTCTGTGTTGGTCTTTTTTATATTAAACGTGGAGTTTCAGCTAGTTAAGTGGGGCCCTTTTGACATTCGAGTTGATTTTACTGAATTCTAGCACATTAGAAAACTATATCCGGTGCATTGTTGTCTCACATTCTGTTCAAATGTTGTTAAGTTAAAAATATGTTTACCAAAAAAAACAGCAATCTTTAAAAAATTATTATTGATTGTCATGTATATAAAAAGTCAAGACATACATTTTTAGTGTTGTCTATGTATCATTGCATTTATGCACGTTCTATCTATTACTCATTAATACAGTCCACTATTATAATTACCAAGCTGAATGCACCAAAGTATTAAACATTTGGTGTTAAGAAAATACATGGTCCTTCGAGCCCGATTCGAAGCATATATAACCAAGAAACTGCATCATTACTATCGGACGCCATACCTACCTGCAAATAGGATCGCGCCCCAAGTATGTCCAAATATCCTTACTTTTATCCTTAATTGTATCATATAACTTATATCATTCAATATTTTACCTGCTTGGCCGTTATCAGTGTTGAAATAGTGTTTGTTCATTTTTCAATTAAAGGTCTTTGTTTTATCAATATGGATGATGAAGTGAAATCATTAAATTATAAAACGGGTTACCTCAAAGGCACCTTAACTAGTATTGAGAATTTCTTAATCGCTATATTTCAACAAGTGAATTGTCTTGCAAACATGAGTAATTATGAATTACAAGCAAGTTGGCAAATCTCTTACATCAATTTCAAGAAATTCAGTTGTAAATTGCCCTTTCTAAAGGCGTTATTAAAGGGTGCAGCGTCTGACTTAATAAAATTTTTATGTCTTAGTGCCGATAATTATAAAATTGCGTGGGAAACAAAATCGGTAAGTACAATAATCGACGAAATCTCATCTTTCATCATTTAAAATCAAATTTCAAATTTGATTCTAATAAAAGTTATGCAAAATCTCTACAAGAACTAATTGACACAACAAATAAAAATTTACGAGTCCTTCAAAACTTAAATCTAGACGCATCTAGTTGGGACATCATATTAATTCATGTTCTTTTCGAAAAATTGAACAATACTTCTCTTATTAAATGGGAAGAGCAAAAAAGTGACATTTTTCAAGGCGGGGTGAATGTTCAAATATTGTTAAGTTAAGAATATGTTTACCAAAAAAAAAGTAATGTTTAAAAAATTGTTATTAACTGTCATGTATATAAAAAAGTCAAGACAAACATTTTTAGTCTTGTCTATGTATCATTACTCATTAATACAGTCCACTATTATAATTACCAAGCTGAGTGCAGAAAATACACATTCAGAGTGGGTAACTATTTGGATGGAAATTTTGATTTTGAGATAGAAATCGTTAAAGAATCTTGGCTGTGATACGACTTGTTGAATCCGATCTGAAGCATTTTTACTTCTCTAGCTGGGTACGCTACATTTGTCTTAAAAACGATATTCTCACAAAATATTGGATTGACTACAAATTCAATGTAAGAGTTTCACTTGGCTATCTAACCTTTATGATATTTTGCAAACGCAGTTATGAAATAATTATGCAAAATTGAAATTTTCCTAAGGATTTCAATATGCTAATAGAAGAAATGTTAATGGACATTTTTACCTATACATTTAACAAGGAGAATTATACTTACCCGCATACATTTCAAAACTGCTTCTGACTTGGATCTTTTATGCGGTAGCAACATAATATATAGGTACCGTATCTATCGAATGTGTCATTTTCAGATAGTTTGAAATATACGAACTTGTGTAACACTATACCTCGTATAGACAATTAGTTAAGAATAACAACTTGTAGATTTGATTTATACAGCGCTCAATCATTAAAAAAGCTGGTGCCCTAAATATTATTGCATTATCTGCTGCATACATAGTTACTTATACTTAATCGCAAAGAGCAAAAATTTGTGGTCCATATACATAATCCAGATACCTTACCTCTCAACGCTGCATAACCTATAAAACTAAGAGACGTGTGGAAATATGTTTGATTACAATTTGAAAATATACTGATCTGTTAGTTACTGTGATAAATGGATACAGTCACTTTCTCGAAATGAAGGAACCTTATTTCATTAACTTAAAAGCTTAAAGAGGAGAAGGAATATGCCTTATGAAAGTAATTTTACACCAACCCATTATAAATAAAAGAAAATTACGTAAATATACTTTTCTAGTGGTGCAATAGTTTCATTTCATTGGAATTAATAGTGAACGAAATTTGTAAGATTTATAACTTCAAAAGCTCATATGGGAAAGGTGTAACCGATTCAAAGAGTCTGCAGTTACAATAAATTTAAAGCTTTATTGTTGTTACTCTCGCATTACGTTCATGATTTATGCATGAAACCACTTTTGGCTTCTCTTTAGTGACGGTCCTATAGTAATATTTTTTAACTTACCTATCTAGTGATTACTTGTGTATAGAATTGAATGTTCTTTATAACTTATGTATCATCCAGATATTCTTATTTTATTTTCAGTCATGTTCCAATTTGAAAATGGTTTATGTATTATTATAAAAAACCTTTATTTCATACTGACTAGTAATCTGTGTTTTACCAGACTCATACGAGTCTGGTAAATGAAACTTTACCGTACTAGAAATTTTGTACTCGAATACAAAGGTTGCCATAGCAACATAAAGTGACATGACTTTGGAAACGTCAAATTTTATATAAAGTTAATAGAAAAACTCTTAAGAAATGAATGTATGGCCAGTATGAAATAAAATGTTTTACATTATTTGTACGTTAAATCAGATTACGTTACTCGTTTCGAAATTCTTGCCTCAGCTATACGCTTCGGCAGTAAACATCTCACTCGTTAACGTAAACCTTGATTTACCGTACTCATATGTAATAGTTATTTACGTAACCAGTTATGAAAAGACTAACTTTATTTGACGAAATGTAATATTTGCCAAATCGAGCGAGCGAAGCGAGCGAGTTTTGCAAATTACATGAGTCAAATAAAATTAGACTTTTTCATAACGTGTTAAGTACAAAACTTTATGTAATTCCGTAATTTTATCTACCTTTTGATTTTTTAATGAGAACATTAATCTGAAATCAAGTAGTTTTAAGTTCATGGTTGCTATGGAAACAAACATCGAATTTTGTCAAATTAACCAATTACTTATAGTTACAAATTGTCAGTTGTGTAATATTATTACATAACTACTTTACATAACTGTGATGAGACAGTTTTGAAAAAGATCACGTTACCTAATTTTAAAAAACAACGTAAACTATCACTTTTATTAACGGAATTAGATAAATAACTATTACTTATATTTATTATTTCATACAACTGACAGAGTAATATATAATTTAACAAGTATCAAAAGGCGCAAATTCTTATAGAATTTTAATTTCAACCAACTTCAAATCTGTAACTAATTATGACATATACTATATACAATATATATGTATATAACTACCCCCCTCCCCACCTCAGACATAACCACGCCGGATTCTGCACAAATGAGTCATTGTTTTTCTTTCCACCCTTAAGGGGGATGGGAGTGGAGAGGGTGACGGACAATTTGTAAATCACGAAAAAATGTTAGAGGAAAAAAAAGTAAAAAAGATCGTTTTTCTGCGGACGTGCAATTTTCCCCCTTTCCACCCCCAAAAAAAGGGTTGCAGTTGAGGGTGAAATTTGCAATTTGAGTATCGTTTTTATGGAGAATCCAAAAGTAATAAAAAATAGGTGTTCCCATTTAAGTTTTGAAAACTCACCCCCGCTCCACCCCACAGGAGGGGTGAGGGTGATGTTTACGTATCATGACTCAATAGGTTTCAACAAATAAAGGAAACGTATTTTTTTCTTTTTGTAATTGGACGTGTCGTTCTCGAGATATTAAAGGGTGTATATTTTAACTTTAATGGCGTCCCGACGGCGAACGGGTGATCCGATCAAAAAATTTACCAGCGATTTGGAATCAGTGAAGAATTTCCTATAAGATGACACCACTTCCAGCTTTCTAAACCCTGTAACATCGACCAACGCACAGACACACAGACACACAGACACACAGACACACAGACACACAGACACACAGACATCCGGACGAATTTAGTAACCAACTTTTTGAAGTTGGTTGAAAATCACATTATACTGTAACAAAGCAACACACTCGTACATTTACAAACTAACTTCAATTGATGTTTCAGATCACTGGTACGTAATGTAAACCTTAAGGAAGGTAAAAGCAAGGAATGGTCTTCTTCGATGTCACTTGATGTATACCTCTGAATCGGTCTAGTGATAACTATGTCCAATCAGTCTCTAAATTTTTCTAAATGTGGACCGTTGACCACAAAGCAATGTACCGCAAACTTTTCTTTATCAACATGCGCACCAAGACTTAATTCTAAATCTTATACCAACTATCGTTCATCAAAATTTCAACATCCCTAAATTATTTAGAGCGTAACAAATTAATCAACAAGATTCTCTTAAGGTGGGTACAGACCAAAACCCTGTGTTAGAGAACTGCACGCGAGCAGGTCGCGAGCCTGACGTCTACACTAGAAATAAGTATGTAAAGACCGACTCAAGGACTCGTGAACTATCCCTTTGATGTACCGCTTCAAGAGCGAACCCACTGCGAACTCGAGAACTGTTGTAGAACGCCTCGTGAACGTACGTCCACACAAGGTTCGGCAGGAGTTTGAAAACAGTTCGCGAACAGCTCGCGAACCTGGTCTGTAACCACCTTTACAGTTCTAAAAAACTATGGGTTAACGTTTTCCGCAGATACCGTCGAGCGGTGTAGTAACGCGTAGTATCGTCGGTGATGTGGGAGATGTGAAATTGTGTTTCCATTCGATGGAACCATAAACTTGGGTCATTCTTCCAGAAAGGTGGTGGTTTCGGTTCACGAAGGGTGTCGGTTGCTCTGGTTGCGCGTACGGCGGGATTTACGTGGTGGCATGAGGTGGAGTAGACACAGTGGCGGCTGGTGTATAAGCGCTGCAGTGCCGCAGAGCTCCCAAAAAAATAATGATTAAATTTAAATTATGTCATCTAACTAAAATAAGCAAATTAATGCTTGGCAATTCTCGAAAGGCGTTGTAAAGTCGACCAGTGGAATAACTTACCGCCTCACGCTATTGTTGAGTTATTAATCTGGGTCACACAATAGTTCTCTGCGAGCTCCATAAACAATCGTGCAGTACTGATCTTCCTCCGTGACCGCACTAAATGGTATCAGATTTTATGCTGAGAGATGCGCTGCTTTCAGCAGCTTTTTAGCTGGCTCACGGTAAGCATGTGGGCTCGAGAGACACGCCCCCCCCTCCCCCCCAGGTTACAAACCCCCAAAGTTACCTACTGTCACTGACATCTGTGTGTCAAATTTCATGCCGATATCTGCATTTGTCAATAGTTGCGCACGTGTTTTGTGAACATAATTTCTACGTATTCTTGTGCTATTGGTTTCTGAGGATCAGTAGATGAGGTAAAGTTTTCCTCAAGTCTGAAACGAATAAGGTCATCATTCTTTTGGTGGAAAAAAACATCTTCATCTCCAACCTAATGCAACGGTTAACTTTTAAATTTTTTATCAGTTTATCAGGAAAGTAATTTCTTACGCAAACTTTGTGATCGACATTTATTTATACCCACGACTTAAAAATCGACGGCCATTCTTCATAATCAGGTGCACAGGTTTACGATTTGGGATACTTGCTTCTCAGTGGCGTACGCAGACTATAGCCTTGGGAGGGGATATAAAAAGTGCGGTGTGATCTACAAATTTTTATATACATTTGTTTTACAGAAAGTTATAAAATAAATATTATTACAATAAAAAATCCAATCGCCTTGGCTGTCGTGCAAGTTTCTCTATTATTTCGTCTGGTAGTTCCCCATGAATTGACATCATTGCCAGTCCATTAAGTCTGTTCTGTGAGATGATGATGAAGATAGGTCTTTTTTTAAAGAATAATAAGAATAAGCGTAAAATAGAATGGAAGGGTTGGGTGCTTGGGGGGTGATATATCCCCCTTATCCCCCGCCTTGGGTACGCCACTGTATAATGCTTCTACCTGTTGTTTAAATATTCACCGTAACAACGTAATCCTTTTGTAGACATCCATACAGTAAGCGAACCCTCTTCCGTACAACATGCCATGACGAACAATTTTTTTCATAAACGTGTAACAAGCGAAATAATAGCTCATTACATAGCTTTTAAGGCAGAGGTGCGATTCTCTTCCGTTACGGAAAGTTGTAGCCATTATGCTAATTGATCCTTAAATTTGAGAAAATTAGAAATGTAAAACTGCTAAACACAATCTCATAGAAATAAGTTTTACATACAACACAATATTGCCATAAAACACGTTAGAAATTTACATAAAGAAATAAAATGTTGATGGTGTAATAGTAAACACCAGGGAATAAAAAATTCACGGAAAGTAACAAGAAAATTGTGTAATCTAGATACATTTTATATTTGCATATTTTTCTACCGCAAAATTATTGCACAAATTACTGCTACTTTAGTACTGTAATTTTGCATTCTCATCTTGTTGCCAGATTTGTAAAGAAAGCGGACACGCATTTTTATGGCAATGCGTATAATGGCGAGATTTAGTTTAAATTTGAAATTTCCTATCATAAAATATCGCGAAATGAAAAATATTGCATTAGGTAGACACTCCAAAAATGATAAAGTAGGTACCTAACCCACATAACATTATTTTGTTATACTTACATGCAATAGTTAGTTCATTTTAATTCTTCTTTTCGCTTTAATTTTAAATTTTTTGTTATATTTTCTAAGTTAAACAATACGAATATAGATTCAGTAGAGCGATAAAAACCTAAAGGTAAGCTTTACATTTTTGGAGTTCACTGATAAAAATAAATAATTGTTTTTAAACATAATTTGTATTCTTCAAATAGGTAAACATTCTGTATCATAATACTGAAGCAATATTTCCAGCTTCTGCTTTCCCTCTATTACTATTTTAAAGCTAATAATAATCGCGAGTCGATGTTTCTAACTGGTTGGCTTTAGTCTGTGCAAAAGTTAATATAAAAACGTCGAACAGTTTATAGCGGAACAACTAGATAGGTAGACGTGTTTTCCGCAATAAATGAAATACTTATTTCAGAACTTAGTTATTCACACTTTATTTCTTCGTAAAAAACCCTCAAACTCCACGGTTTCGTTATGTCGATAGTCATGACTTTAATCAGACTTAATACAATTATTATCATCCGCATTCTAAATTTATTTCAGCGATTTGCATTATTCCTATTATTCAAATGTAATCCTTTGGTTTGTTACCTTTAATTGGTTTGCAAGTTTATGACTTTTCATTTTAATGGCCTGTGATCTTGACTTTTCATTAATCCTTACTCCCTTCGATGAGCTTTAATATTATGCTAAATAATCTACTGCGGAAATAGACGCACTGCTAAATTTAACATATATTTTTTAATTATTTATTGTGAATAACATGCAATTTTCAAATATTTCTCAATACAAATGAGTAGATAAGTACACTATTTCGATTCTCCCATATACAGGGTTAGTAAAAAGTCCCGGAACGGTCGAATAACTTTGTTATTTGAAAAGTATGATTTCTGAAATTTGGTATGGGGGTATAGTTAATATAAATGCATTTTATGCAATAAAGTTTTTTTTTTTTCACTTCCGGTGTAATCGGAAATACGTCCAACTTTTTTTTTTAAATGGAACCCCCAGATTTTTTTAACACTTTTGAATGCAAAATAAAAAACTACGTTCAGGAAGTATTAACATGTTTAATTTTATTCACAACAAATCAGTTAAAAAATTAAAAAAGTGTGCTAATACAGAAAAATCAAGATACCTGTCTATTCAGGTTGCGATTACAATAATTGTTCAAAATGCTCTCCATTTACAATTTGACAAAAATGTAAACGGTCAGTAAAATTTCTTATTGAATTTCGTATTTGTTCTGGAGTGATGCGATTGGCTTCTTGAACTATTCTCTCTTCCAATTGTTCAAGTTATGGGGACACTTTTTTAATTTTTTAACTGTTTTGTTGTGAATAAAATTAAACATGTTAATACTTCCTGAACGTAGTTTTTTATTTTGCATTCAAAAGTGTTAAAAAAATCTGGGGGTTCCATTTAAAAAAAAAAGTTGGACGTATTTCCGATTACACCGGAAGTAAAAAAAAAAAACTTTATTGCATAAAATGCATTTATATTAACTATACCCCCATACCAAATTTCAGAAATCATACTTTTCAAATAACAAAGTTATTCGACCGTTCCGGGACTTTTTACTAACCCTGTACATACAAATACATGGCGGATTTCCAACGTTCAATAACTCAAATAATTAAGTATAATCTTTAATTAAGTTAATGGTATCTATACAATAATAAATTTGTACGATAAAATATTGCCAACTTAAATTAACTCTTCAGTCGGGATCCTCTGGTGGCTCGTGACAGGGTAGCGGTCGGCACAGGTTAAACCAGACTCCTGTGATTATAACAAATATGCTATAGATTCAATACTTACGAAAAATTCCCCTTGCCACGTCTACTATCTGATCAGCAGTCGCCCAGTCATCCACTCTGGGGGTGAAGGAGACCGCCTCTGACCAGATAGTGCATGGCGTGATGGCGGCTGCAGGAAAATGAACGTCTCTTAGCACTTTAACTACCTCCAAGTGGTTGTCCGTATAGGAACCATCCTCTCTTTTGAGGTTATCTTGATTTTAATATGGATCTTTTGTTAGGTTTCTATTTAGGCTCCAAAACTCTTCCATGCCTCTCTCTGACGCGTTCTATATACCTACCCTTAGGTTTTTCTTGTGGTCGGCTGTCCTTGTCTTTTTGAACAGTTTGCCCAGATGAGTTTTCTGCTTTTCGAGTGCACTGCATTCCCAGGGATGGTTATAGGGTGCCTTAGCAGTGCTTAGAGGACATGTCTGCTTCCTTGCAGTTAATCGCAAAAGAAGTTATTTTATGATCTGATATGCCTACTCGCTTCTGAGGTGACTTGCCAGTTAATTATGTAGTCTGAGATACTCATTGAAGCAAGACAAAGATCAATCATTAGTCTGGCTTCGGGTAGTTACAAACGTGGGTTCACTGCTCCGATTGAGTATCTCTATATTACTTAGTACTTATTAAATATTCAACTAGTGGGTTTCCTCGAGGATTAACGTCAGTGCCCCCCTCCCCCTCCAATGTTGTTTCTTGTTTCCCTCAGCTCTACCATCTTGTTGCTGGAGGGTAGATTGACAGAATCTCCTGGGAGATATACAGAAACAACAATTAGTTCGGCTCTACCCTGTATGTCACATCCAAACTGCATTACGGTGATGTCGCGACCGCATAGGTGTATGGCAATAGAAGAGCATTAATGTGGCTGGGTAGTGGGTCCTATGTTTTTCTTGCCGTTTATCAACATAAAACAGTTTCATTTGTGGGTCCCAAAACCGGAAACCCTTGATTTAACAATCCAGGATTCTTAAATGTGAGCAATGTCCTGCTTTACCGCCAGGTGTTTGCTTAAACTGACAGCAGCTGCCCGGCAGCGTGGTTGGTTTATTTGTATAAAAATAATGTTCTTCCATATAGGCAATAATCACTTAGCCGGCGTCGTTAGACTCAGACTCCAGCAACGTGTCGATGTTCGAAAACTTATTCCAGTTCGAAATCAGCCCGCGTGAATTGCTAGCACACAATTCGTCTTGGCAACCTGGGCGGTGATGCTTCTGTTGTTTCAGACAGTTGTCCCTGTAGCAGCTGCTGTTGCTCTTGTGGTCGTTGTACTGACGAACTTACCGCCTTTGGTTCGGCCTCACCTTTAGAGAGGAAAACCGTTAACTGAGTCTTCCCCCTTGGCGGTTAGGTTAGTTCGGTCTTCTTCTTCAATGCCGAAAACTATCAACCTCCCTTGAGGTTGATTTCTTACCGCTGTGTGAAAGACACACCAGCTGCATACTATTGCCTAAAAATTATGACCGCCAAGTGCCGCTCTCCACCACTTACGAAGCCTAAGAAGGCAGTCTTCATCCACTACCTTTAGATGTGCAATCTTTCAAAATGGTGAGGAGCTCGTCACTGGGTCGGGGTTGAACCACGGGAGGTTGTTGGTTTGGAGGCCGGTGTTGGGCCAAGTTGACCCTTTTGGGTCAGTCTGGCTTTCTTGCTTCTCTTTTGTTCGGCGCCGGAGATGCGCTTACCTTTCTTTGTGTGTGGATGAGGCTTGGTGACCTGTAACTGTAATTGAGGGGTATTCTAGAATGCTCTCTATGAAATAGTTCTTAAAGTTGTATCCATGTTTGATGTACAACAACAGCACGGGGGCGCCAGGGCTACTATAAGGATATAGCGTCCAAGGGTAGCAGAAAATAGGCCTGGTTTCGCTACTCAGAAGTTCGTTAGAAAACGGCGTACCTTACGCTTGTCAGTCTGCTGCTACTAGTCCTTCAAAAACTATCCCAGACGGCGCGGCGGTCTGGCCCGACGACTACACAGCCGATTGACCGGGGTGGGTTAGTCTGGACCTTCCGTCTTAAGTGAAATTCCGGCCAAAGTAATGTGTTGGCGTACCTTGGAGATCTCACTCGGCCACAAGGGTGACTAAAAGCAGCTCTGTATACCGCGCCATAAACGCATACAATACATACTGAAAAAACCAGGGCCGCATTCTCTCAGACAGACGACCCCATATCAAATAGTTAGCCTGCTACCGTCTTCGTTTTAAAAGAAACAATGATACGGTCGCATATAATACCACTAAACAGAACAAAAGAAAAACTCTCTCAACCTCTCCCTTTACCAATATATTTACAAAAAAAGTTGAAGGAATTGTTATTTTTTTTATAGTACTACAACTGCCCCCAATGCAAGAGAACAGGTGGTAAAATGTTGAAAAGTTGTTCTGTCACGATGTGGAAATCAAAATCGTAGGCAGCATCATTGATTGAAATGAAATTAAGATTAAATTTGAGGAAAAATTAACATTACATGTTTCGAAACCTAAGCTGGTTTTATTTTCAAGTAAATAGGTAAAAGGCTAAAAATAAAACTAGCCTTAATTAAACAAGACTCACCTTAGGGTACTACTGCTAATTTATGCAGGTCTAATATCCTCTGGGTCCACGGTTCTTCATTGTATGGAATATGTAACATGTAACCTCTACATAATATTGTACCGATTGGTTTTGCGTGCCTAAAGTGCGTACTTGAAACGTGTTCGTGTGTTTCAAATATGGTAAATAAATTATGAAATCAATTTGCCTTGCTTGCAAAACAAGTAGGTACATAACCAAACGTAATTTTGACAGTTGTCGTTTACAACGGCATTGACATCATTTAATTAATTTGTTTAAGTTAAAAGTAGTTAATTGCGAATTTTAAAATGCAGTGGGTAATAAGGAAAGTGTTTGTGTTATCGATAGGAATATCGAAGCAATATGTCACTCCGTCTTTAGCTAAGAAAAGTGCATCTTTAGTATATGGGGAAAGGTTCGTTTCAAATGAAGTAATTTCAAAAAGTAGTGAGAATCAAACAAAAAAAGATAGATATTTGACCGGAACACCATTATTGTCTAATTACCTCAAAGATGACAGCGACACTGCTGCTATGCGTGAAGCCTCATGGAAAACGATGAAGTACACATTACTGTTCCTGACAACGTCGCTGCTAGGCACAGGAGCTTATTTAGTTTTTAAATTTGGGAAACCTGAAGTAAGTGAAGACGGTATACTTATTCCAGATGAATTTGATACTCAGCCAATTCTAATGCAATACATTCGTAGAGCTTTTAAGGTATTTGAAGGTTACAAACGCTTAATTAACGAACCTTCAAGAGAAAAGCTACTTCCCGACGAACTAAAACTTCCATATTATCAACCTCCTTTTACATTAGTTTTAGAGCTCACCGACGTGTTAGTGCATCCCGATTGGACGTATAAAACAGGATGGAGATTCAAAAAGCGTCCTGGTGTAGAGTACCTTCTAGAAACTTTAAGCGGTTTATACGAAATTGTAATATACACTGCTGAACAAGGGATGACAGTATTCCCCATAGTAGAAGCGTTGGATCCGAAAAATTTGATAATGTACAAATTAGTGCGAGATGCAACGCATTTTGAAGATGGAATGCATATTAAGGACTTAAGCAAATTAAACAGAGATCTCCGTAAAGTTATTGTTATTGACTGGAACGCAAATTCTGTGAGGTTCCATCCTGATAATGTATTCCAAATACCACGATGGGATGGAAACGACAGCGATATGACTTTAATTGATTTAACAGCATTATTAATTACAATCGCTAATTCTGGTGTCGAGGATGTTAGGGAAGTAATAAATTACTATAAAGACTTCGACGATGGTTTGACCACATTTCGACAAAAGCAACGTGCTATTTTAGAACAGCAAGATGAGATTGTAAGTAGTGATGACGATAGTGTTGTTAAGAAACTGTCAAAGAATCTTTTCAGCAAGAAGGATGTACTTTTCTAAGTAAAATAAAAATTTATATTTAGATAATTAGAAAGTATAAACATTCATTTGCATGTACGCTTAAATAAAGAATTCCATTTTTGTTTTATTAGTGTGGTTGCAATTTCACTCAAACGAGCTCGTTTGTTCCTATGATTGTTGCCATGGAAATTCATTTCTTTCTGTACGTTATAGCTCCACCAAGCTTAGGATGTGTCCGGAAAAAAACCCAATTTTGAAACAATTCAAAGTGGCCAATTTTGAAAATGGCGTAGTACATTCAACTCTAGAATTGTTTGCCAGTTTACGCGTTTTGTAGTTTGCACTCCATTATTTACATTTAGCTTCGTAAACATGTAGCCCCCTCGACTACTCCTCATGAATATGAATAATAACTTTATTTAGTTAAATAATAACTAATAACATCTTAAAATTGACATCATGTTATGTCGAGTTTTACCTTTTTACTTGCTTATTTACTATTAACTACTTACTAAAATTTGTTCTTGACATATACTTCCGTTTCGACTTTGAAAGCAGACATAGAGGTACTATATTTTATTTCGTTAGGCAATTCATTAAATAACTTTAATCCTTTATAGTATAATGAGTTTTGGCTACTAGTTTTATTGTATTTTGGTAATCTAAAGTTGTCTCTCTGCCTGGTTTCATAGCCGTGAAATTCGCGATTGTGAAATAAATATCTGTTTAGGTATTCCGGTAATTTATTATGTAGACATTTATAGATCAAAACAAGTACATTAAATACAGTATTTTGCCAAATGCTGAATAACCCCGTTTTTTCAAGCATGTACTTTACATTTGTTAATTTTGAGCATCTTACTATAATGCGGAGAGCTTTGTTTTGCTGCTTTTGTAATTTATTTATTTCACCTTCGTTGCTTAAAAAAATTATAGTACTACAATAATTGAAATACGGCTCTATAATTGAACGATATACTAATAGTCTAAGATCATATCCTAATTTATTCGAGATTCTTCCTAAGAAGTTTAGTTTCCCACTAACTTTCTTTATTACATATATATTCTACATTATTACTAAATTTTAGTTTATTGTCTATAATAACACCTAAATATTTAAATTCATTTACCACTTCAATTTTATTGTTTTCTATTATAACTTCAATGTTCTGTAAATTTGTACTTGCTTTTGCTCCTAGAATCATACATTTGGTTTTAGATACATTTAATTTCAATTTGTTTGCCTTGAACCAATTTGTTAATAAGATCAAATCGTCATTAATTATTATTTTAACAGTTTCTTGTATATTTTTTCCTGATGCTGAGATAAGAGTATCATCCGCGAATAAGTGGATAGAAGATGATTTTGGTACTGTAGTAATGTCATTAATGTAAAGATTAAATAATGTAGGGCCAAGCACAGAGCCTTGTGGGACTCCCAAACTATTCAGGATATTTTCGGACATTGCGTTGTCAACCCGAGTTCTCTGGTAGCGATTAATTAGATAACTTTCAAACCATTTGAATTCGTTATTTAATATTCCATAGAGTTTTAGTTTCTTCAGCAATCGTTTTCGGCATATAGTTTCAAAAGCGCGTTTTAAGTCAACAAAAATAGCAACTATAACTTGATCTTCTTTCAATTCGTTTTTCCAGTTTGCTCAGATAAAATTTAATCCTGTCTCGCAGGAATGTTTACTTCTGAAACCCGATTGTAGATCACTAATTATGTTTTGCTGCTCAAGGACAATGTATGCTTGGTATAGCTTGTAGGTTACTAACAAAAAGTAACGAGATAGTAATTGAATTTAAGTTAAACAGAAAAAAATTGTCTCAAACGACAATTGATCTCTATCATATAGTACTACTTTCGTACCTTCCGATTTTCAATCACAGCCCGAAATATTATTTAAAGAATTGTTTGTATCTCCTTCTTAGCATGAGCGAGTCATATAACTACCAAAACTGACACTGATCGTATGAACGGTTTGTAGACCTCTCTCAACACCTATGCAATATTATAATTACGTTACTCGTGGATATGGCACCGCCTTTGACTGCTGCAGGTTTTCTCACTGAATCATAAAAGCATAAGCATAAGAAACAATTGAATAAAAATTTTTTGAAAATTTTCAAAGCCAACCATGTTTTGTAAAGTATGTAATTATAAACTTAATTAGAAAAATGTAAATAACTCTGTAATCATTGATTTTAGGTATAGGAACATGGTATATCAATTTAAAGGAAATTTATTTCTGCATCGAATAGGCTGATAATTAAATAGGCATTCCATTAAAAAAAAGAGACTTTTTAAAGTTTTTCTTAAGTCTGGAAATAACGTCAAATAGATACATAACAGCGGGCAATTTTTTATTATCCATGACAGACAATTGTGTCTCAATCATTTGACATTGAGAACCTAAAATCCCATTTCCCTAACTTTTACCACTTTCGACTTTCAATTTTATTTCCTAAACAAGATTTTGACATTTTTCAGTGAAAAATTTTTTTTTCTTAACAATCAAAATTGATACGCTGATTCTTTTAAGCATACTTACTAAACATTTTATAACACATCAGAATGTGAAAAAAAATTGCCTGGTTTGTATTTAAAATAAAGAAGTTGATGCTCACTTCCGGTATTTCCGGAAGTGCTGCCATTTGGAAAATATTTTTATTTAATAGATTAAACACTCCATGTCGCATGTGCAAAATTTCAAATTTCTACCTTTTACAGTTCTTGATATACTTCTAACCGACGATCACCGTGAGACACCCTGTATATGTATATTACCCATATATTATATTGGTAGATAGATAGCCCTTTATTTTGTTATAATAATAAACGAAACAAAAGATTCTTATTTCACTAAATACGAAAACTTAGTACCTCATTTAATTAAATAATACCTGACTCGTTCCTCCACTCAAACTAAATCTATTTCTGGCTCCTTGGCATCAGTTTATCCCTTCGCTTCATCACCCCCTTCATCCACCCCACTCCCAGCCCGTTCACACCTAAGATCACCTTTATTCCTCTCCCCTCTTCTCACAGCTCTTCACATTCCCTCATTAAATGCCACACACTCTCTCGTCCCTTACCGCACATTCTACACAGCCTTCTCTCGTCCTCCCACCGGCATCTATTCTCGTTCTTTTCATTGCCACATCTAAACCTCGCTACCATCCTCTTCTCCTTCAACTCCATTTCTCCCATCAGATACTCGGCCATCCCTTCTTCTATAATTTCCTGATATCCGCCATTATATCTTCCATTTCATATTCTCGCTCTCCTTTCCTGTGCTTCCACATCTTTATCCCTTCTTACCAACTCATTCACCATATCTCTTCCCCCCTCTCTTCTCCCTTCTATCTCTTCCCTCGCGTAACCCACTCTCTCATAGAACCGTCTTCTCTCTTCCTGCCCATACCTTATCCGTTTTTTTGCCACTTCTCTCATGGACTCCTTTACTCCAACAATACCTTCCCGCTTTCTGATCATCTCCTCATATTTCACCGCCCTCTCTCCTGCCCTTATCCTTATTTTCTCTAATTTTACCTCTTCCCCTACGATATACCCTGGTGTCTCCCTGTCCAACCCTAATGTCCACCTCCAGTACTTCTCCTGAATTCTTTCCTTTTCTTCCCATTCCTTCCACCCCCATATCTCCGCCCCATACCCCATCACACTCTTCACCAACTTGTCAAACAACCATCTTCTCTTCTCCATATCCTTCCCAAACACTCTTTCCCCCAAACCCCACACTTTCCCCACTATTTCATTACCCTTCTTCGCCAATTCCCTTACATGTGCCTCATCTTTATTGTCATACCGCACTACATACCCTAGGTATTTCCACTCCTGTACACTCTCTAATTCCTCCTCACCCCACCACCACTTTTGCTTTATACCCCTCCCCCGTTTCTTCTGAAAAACCATCATTTTAGTCTTTGCACATTTGCTTCTAAATTCTTCCCCTCCAAATATCTCTTCATTACCCCAATTAACCCCCTCATCTCTTCCTCTCTGTCCGCCGTCACTACCACATCGTCCGCATACGCTAGCACTTTTATCCTTCCTATCACCACTCCACCCCTTTGATTTCTCCGCAACACCTCCTCCAAATCTCCAATATATAGAGAAAATAGGCTCGGGCTCAACGGACATCCCTGTCTCAACCCTTTCTGCGTCCACAATCTTTCCCCTTTATCCTCCCTCACTCTCGTCACGCACCTTATTTCCACGTACACCTCTTCCATCGCTCTCACCAAGCCCTCACTTATCTCGGCCTTTGCTTAGTACCTCCCACAGCTTCTTCCTATTCACATTGTCGAATGCTGCTTTGATGTCCAGGAACATGCCATACATCTTCCCCCCTTTCCTTTCGAGCACCTTATTTACCACTAGTTTCATCACATATTACCCATATATTTGTAGCATACTCGAACCAGTCGCGAACGACTGCGCAACTCATGACCAAACACAAACTCTCCCGCCAACTGACTGAAACCCCGAGGCACGTGATCGTCAATTACATACCTGTCAAGTGGTGGGACTCTACATTGTGAACGAATTGCTCGAGGATATGTGGGTTGCCCTTATAAAAATCGATTAGGCAAACATAAAACACAAGAAATGAAGACAATGAAGTGAATGAATGTTCAATAATCTACAAAGGGTTGCCCTCTCAAACTAAGTAGAGGTACAGAAAAAGTACTGACCAGTGCTAAATAATGTGCTCAACGATTACATTAACCTCCACACAACTTGCGATTAGCTCTGGGTCTTCGCTGATTACAAGGAGCGAAAAAGGGCTACAGAAAAGCCTCCAGGATATTTACTTAATGCATCTCTCACTTACTTCCACTTCCCTTCCAATCTAGATTTTAAGTTTTCATTAAATTTTACTCTACATTGTTCTCAATTTCAGCGATTATCGTCGGGAATTTAATTTCTCTCTTTTACATTTACTACAATATTTAAAGTGCTTTGGTATAGCTTCTGCCACAACCTTTCAAGGAGTAGATTGATTAAGGCTATTATGTAACAGATTTTAACATTCACCCCAAGGTAGTATTTTAGCTTAGGATGCCGACCTTTGTTCGAACATACCCCGCCCACGGTATTTATATTCATATATTTGGCTTAGCGTGCCAGCCTTTGGCTTGGTCATATCCGGTCTACGGTAGTTACAGTTTTGACGGACATGAAGGTATTTGTACCTTGGCTGGATGCGCTATTGTTTTGGTACTTTGGCCGGATGCGCCATTATTTTGGTACTCTCTGAGTCAGGGCCGGATTAACACCTTCAGGTGCCCTAAGCACTTAAAAACATCAGTGCCCCACTGCAGATATAAATAAATAAAATTATATAATTTAGGTATAAGGTTATAACGTTGGTTGTCATTTTCGACAGACTAATGACTGAATTGTCAATGTCACATGTTTTATAATCATAATTTAATATATATATACATATATATATATATTTTTTTTTCTTTTGTACTCTACCTCCGTGGCAATTTGCGTGTAAATATACATATTAGGTGTACCGGAAAGTTGTCACCGTTTCTATTACAAGTTTGAAACATTTTTCAAAAATGGGATATACGAATATGCCCTCACGCTGGTATTAATAGTAACGCAGTCATTATAATAATAATGGCAATTATTCAATAAAGTTTATTGATGGTAAGAAAAATTTATATTTTGTTTTATTCCATAAACGGACAGAACTTTCTGGTAGACCCGATATAAATTGTAGGTTATTAAAACACCTGATAGAGAGTGCGAATCCTAGACAAACAACATTTGTCTAGGGTGCGAATGTTCAAACCGCCAACACAAAAATACACACGAATGACGAAACACAGAAGAAGTTGTATGGTGATGACTGATGAGAGTCACTGTGTACGATCTGAGGCCTGTTACACAACATTCTCAGGTGCCCCTTTGTCCCTGGTGCCCTAAGCACGTGCTTATTGTGCTTAATGGTTAATCCACCACTGCTCTGAGTGCGATATTGAGTTTGTAGTAAATATAGAGTAGTGACAGAAATAACATTTGTTTGTGATAAATCCGTGGAGGAGTTGACAGGATAAGACACTATATTAATGCAAATTAAATGCACAAACGTTACTTTCAATGCTCTAAAGCCAGTACGTTAAAGGTATGCCATATATTTCTTTTCTACAGACAGTCTAAGGTTTTTCATTGCCATTGGATTTCAAACAATAAGTCTATTGGTGCCACTGTTACTGATGTGAAGACATGGATAGATTTCACAACTTTTAGGAATTATATTCAGAAATCAATTCACCGGTAGGATTTACAATACATTGCCTATGTGGATCTCGAACTTTATCTTTTACAAAACCTGTTCGTTACTTATTTTATTACAAAAAAGCGGAATTTAAAAATGTATTATGAGTAAATATGAATCATTCAAAATGCTACTTCAAACAGTTCAATGTAAAGAAGTTGAATGTAAACCAAATTTATCGTAGCTTGCATGCATTTCTTCAGTATGTTTGATCTCATTAAACCAAGCAAATAGTACAATTTGGCCTTTATCGAATTGTTATTTCTGTACCTAAACAAACTGATGACGTCAATAGCGGCGCAATGCGTACAATTCCAAATATCTTCGAATAACATTTAATTTAATTTACAAATTACCAAGCTTATTAGTACAATTAAGTAATGATAAGTTCCAACTTGTTACAAATTATGAAAGTGGTCAAGTGACATTTTTACTCGGAGACTTCGATTTTACGTTTTAGTGTATTCGCTGCTCTTGTGTATATTATTCAATAACAGATCCATTTACATTTCTACTAGTTTCCTATATTACATCTTTTTCGTTTCTTTAAAAATAAGACGGATCCGTATAAAATATAAAGGGAAAGATTCCGAAGATAAACCCGCCCACACTATTCTACAGTCGAAATTACATAAAGTCGGTTAGTTGCTTTAGGTATTTAATTGAACATTTCCTTTTGTTATCTTTTCCAACATTTCCTAATAAAAACGTTTATTACTTACACTTCTTAAATGATCTTGGCAGAAAGTTTTATACGAATGTCACCAGTAAATAAAAATGTTTTTTAATAACACTATTAATTATTGTTGGGCTTATGGAGCTTCCTCTCCCGTATTATACATTTTTAAATTTGCTTCTTTCCTTTAAAAAGTATCATTTGCTTTTCTAAAAAGTACGTCAAAATAACATCATTGGCTAACGTTGTGTGTTTCTTGCAACGTTGTATGCGACTCCACTCGACTCCACATTTACTTTTATTCTCAGGTTTGTTAGGTTCTCCTGATTGTTGTTTTTTGTTTGGCACATAGGAAACAACCGACAACTGTCAACTAGTTACACATCCGTAAACTACTTATCAGCGGTTATGTTGCGGCCCCTACAGTAAATTGGTTGTGTTACAACATCCACTGGTTTGTTATTCTGCTGATACGGTTTCGCAGGTTACTTACCAGCATAAATCTCAAGGTTATAGGGTAGAGAGCATCGTGTGCAAAATCTTCTGTATCGGTAGGGTTGTAATCGGGTTCGTCATAAAAAAAAATCTTTCACATCTCTGGGATCTTCCAGATTAAAAGAAATTTAAAAATCTCAATGAAAGAGTTAAAATTTATGCTATAAGTACTTGGTACATTTAACAAAATTGGCATTCAAAATTTCAATGTTTAAACATCTGTATATAAGTGTTTCAGTTTCAAAATAGATGTGAAATCGTTAGAAAATCCAAAAAATGTTGTAGACGTGCTATTTAAAACAAAGAAATCGATTTTATTTGAAACATTTTCCTGTAAAACTAATATTAATGAAACGCTATTGAACCGCCCTGCACCCAGTTTTGTTAAGCACTGCTTGTAACTAACAATAAAACGATAAATCGTTAATTACGTTAGTTAATAATGAAATGCCATGAAAGCTAAAGTTTCACCTAGAAAAGTTTTTTTGTAAATATTCAAAATTTACAAAGTTTGTTGCACTTACGTTTTATATGAACTGCTTAACGATAGAAACACAGATTAATAGAAATGTTTTTTAGATGTGTGTTAAATTTTTATCAAAGCACGTAAGGGTTTCTGTATAATTGTGAAGTGTAAAACAAATCTAATCCAGACTATTACAATACTTGGACGATGTCGACGATATGAAAATGTGGTAAACCAGCGTTAATTGAAATTATAGAATTTCATGTGTATCGCGACTTTACATCAACGGCACACTATTTGATAATAAATAACTTCCTGTTGCAAAATAATTACCGGAAAATAAATTATCTGAATACATTCTAAGTTTGTAATAACCATACATCTTTCAAGAAGTAAATTCTAAAGTGCTCACTATCTCATCTGAATGAGAATGCCTTAAAGCTCATTTAAATTCCATATTTTTCTGTTTTCCCAGTTAGGAAATTACTTTACATTTAAATACCTTACTGGCTGCAAATTTATGTAAACGAGAAAAATTACTTGATAATATAACAGAAGCTCGTTTACTTTCTTTTTAATGTAACAAATCATTCTTATTAGTTTCGTCGTTACGAAAAACAGATTTGGTAGTCAGAAACCATTTTTGTACAATGTTTAATGTTGTGCGATGACTTTTTTATTTATAATGCAACCGATAACAAATTTTTTTGTGAAAAACGGAATAATATTTTCGTTTCGTTTCGTTATTTCTTCGCTCTTCTACAACTCAGCTATCTTCACATTTGATAAGGACAACCATTTTCAAACTTAATTTCTGTATTCATTGCAACTGTAATAGTACGTAACAATGTAATGTTGGGAGTTACCAAGCGTGTAAAAGTTTGGCCCCCCCTCCAGGATTGTTATCAATGATGCATTGAACAATATTAGAGGGGGGGGAGTTGAACGGCCGCCATCTTGTCCGCCATCTTGAAAATGCCCGCGAACCTATTTTTGGCTATATCTTAGCAAGCGTATGTCCAAATCGAACGTAGGTAGACTCTAATTGCACAGTTTTGTATTCCTCAGATAAATTGTTATATAACCGAAATTGATAATCCTAGCGGATTTAATGTTTTTGGGCTTAACAGATTAAATTATGGAATATGTAAGAAAAACGCTAAAAAACATATCACTTTTTATTTTATTATTATTAATCTTTTAGATCTCGCTTTTATGAATAAAATGCAAAAACAATCAACGAAATCCGAGCACTGGTTACGAAAATATACAAGATTTAGGAATAGGTACCGCACCTTTGCTGAGCACAATAATTGGTAGTTACAGGTCAAATTAAAAATTTCATAAGTTTGTTGTTTACAAAATATGCGAACTAATACTAAATACATACATTAATTAAGTGTAATCAATCTTTGAAGGCTTATGCCCCATTCGCGATTCCCTCACCCTCATAAGAGTAATGATCGCCATGACATGAATCACATCGGAAAAACCGTACCGGTGAAGAAATCGAAAATACCCGAATTAATAAAAATTTTATAAATTAATAATTTTTTGTGTCGCACCTTTTCGTTTATTTAATTAATTAATTTAATTTAGGCTTTTAGGAAGAAGAGGTGAACATCAAATCACAATTATTATTATACGGATTAATTTACACAAGGACATTTGCAAAGAGCAGTGTAGTTTGCACGTCCATTGTTTGTCACACTTACGGGTTGTGACTCCACTTCCTCACTGAGAGGAGGCCCTAAAAGCCTAAAAGGACGGAATTCAGTGCCAGAAAAAGGAACTCAGTAATTCAGGTCATCGTCCAAATGATGGAAAATCCATTCGCAGTGATGAAATTTGGAGTCTACAAAGTTCAAAGCTTTGAAGCCTTTCTTTATTCAAGTTTATGAAGGCGGTGCAGAATCCATTAATCAACAATGAAAGTTAATATTCTGTGACCGAAACCAAAATTTAGAAATGATGCCCCCGACAAAAGACGCCCTCCTAATACACTGCAAGAGAGCAGCTTACCAAGCTACAATTTGGAGCAGGGCACATAAGGCTGAGCTTCAAGCCCCACATTCAATTCAACATGGGTGGAAGAAACTCGATCACAGATTCCTTCCTGTGTGGATAACAATTCCGGAAGTCAGCCCCGCTTGCATTGAGATTCTTAAATGTGGAAAAAATCATTAAATTGCACTGCTTTTTGCAAACGTCTGCGTAAAGTGGTCCGTATAATAATAATTATTGTCATTTGATGGTCACCTCTTCTTCCTAAAAGGCTAAATTAAATTAATTAATTAAAAAAACGAGAAGGTGCGAAACACATAAAACTTTTTAAAAAGATATAAAAAATGATTAATTTATAAAATTTGTATTAATTCGGGTATTTTCGATTTATTCACCGGTACGGTTTTTCCGATGTGATTCATGTCATGGCGATTATTACTCTTATGAGGGTGAAGGAATCGCGAATGGGGCATAAGCCTTCAAAAATTGATTACACTTAATTAATGTATGTATTTAGTAGTAATTCGCATATTTTGTAGAGAACAAACTTATGAAATTTTCAATTTGACCTGTAACTACCAATTATTGTGCTCAGCAAAGGTGCGCTACCTATTCCTAAATCTTGTATATTTTCCTAACCAGTGCTCGGATTTGGTTGATTGTTTTTGCATTTTATTCATAAAAGCGAGATCTAAAAGATTAATAATAATAAAATAAAAAGTGATATGTTTTTTAACTTTTTTTCAAAATATTCCATAATTTAAGCTTTTAAGCCCAAAAACAATAAATCCGCTAGAATTATCAATTTCAGTTACATAACAATTTATCTTAGGAATACAAAACTGTGCAATTAGAGTCCACGTACGTTCGATTTGGACATACGGTTGCTAAGATATAGCCAAAAATAGGTTCGCGGGCATTTTCAAGATGGCGGACAAGATGGAAGCCATTCAACTTCCCCCCCTCTAATATTGTTCAATGGGTCATTGATAACAATCCTGGAGGGGGGGGGCAAACTTTTACACGCTTGGTAACTCCCAATGAAAATTCGCAGCTCGAGCAGCATTAACACTACTTTCGATTTCAAAAAAATGTTTTACCTCGTCCGAATGGGTCTAGGACACAACGGCCACTGGGCACAACGGCCACACAGAATTTAGTATGCCCATATCGGCCACACTGGACACATCGGCCAAACGTGATGTGTGGACACAACGGCCACCTTGGACGTAACGGCCACAGCTCTAGCTGGACACAACGGCCACCTTGGACACAACGGTCACTGGACACTACGGCCACACAGAATTGTAAGGTAATGTTTGCGGTAAAGATTTCACAAATAATAGGAGTTTTCTATTTATAGGAAAGAAAAATACTAAATCTGCAAATAACCTAGGCGCTTAAGTGTCAATCTGCGTTTAAGTTTAGCATTATGTTTTGTATCAATTGAAAAAAAAATACTAAATCTGCAAATAACCTAAGCGCTTTAGTGTCAATCTACGTATCTGATATGTGGCCGTAGTGTCCAAGGTGGCCATCGTGTCCAGCAAGAGCTGTGGCCGTTACGTCCAAGGTGGCCGTTGTGTCCACACATCACGTTTGGCCGATGTGTCCAGTGTGGCCGATATGGGCATACTAAATTCTGTGTGGCCGTTGTGTCCAGTGGCCGTTGTGTCCAGACCCCGTCCGAATCACTCATTGTATCGATTACAAAGTGGATTTCTGATCAAAATTTTTCTACTGAATTTGTTTGTATTTAAAAATTTGGTGTAATCACTGTGACGCCACTGGATTTCCCAAACTTGCACTTTTACGTTAATGTCCATTATCCTAAGAAGCTTAAAAATGAGTATTTGGGGTCTCAACAGCCAGGTAGTCTCGCCAACCGCTAGTAGACGACCATCGTTCTTATATACATATAACCACTTCATTTGTTCTTTTAGAGTAAAATTTCAATTTCGGATACTCAATGCATTTTCTCATTACTTTAAAAGTAATAAAAGGTTATTATGATTATAATTACATCAAATCAAATCAATAATTTGATTTGATTTGATTTGATTATAATTACGTGATGTATTTGTTGCTAACTTTTATATGTAGGTATATTTTTTTTGAAAAACGTTTGCATTTATTTTGTATTCTAGTCAATTAATATGTTTTCTATATTTTTGGATTTTATGAATTACGTATATTTCAGGCCATGAGTAGCCGCTTGTGAGTCTCAGATTAAAAAACAGTTTCAGACTCTTACAGCCGAGCTCTTTGAGTCTCAGTAACTTATATATAGGACAGAGATGCCGACCCATGCACACGCGGCCGTAGTGCAGAATTACTGCCGAGACACCAATATGTGTCACGCGGCCGTTATCGAAAATGACCTGAGACGCCATGTTTATGTCTCACGGCAGCCAAGGTGCTAAATATTGAATTATATTTGATGCAAACCTCCTTATGGCTTATTCAAAGTAATTTTATCGCAATTTTACCGTAGTGTGATGTAAAAGGTACTATTTATAATCGAGGGATACAAAAAATATTTTCAATTCTTAGAAAAGAATGAATAATACTATCAAGTGACATCTTAAAGCCTTTCCTGTAGGATCATTAGTCATTTGAAAAAAGATGTGATCCTTCTAGACAAGTTTTATGCTAAAAAACGTAAAGATTTGTATAGCGACACATTAATCTGCCCAAACGACTGACGTTGTGTGGTTATAATTTAAGTTTCATGGTTAAAAATTTGCATCTCCATTTTTATTGGAACATTATATAGTTTATTTCACGAATAATTAGACCTCTCTAACATGGCTGCCATTCCACTATGAACAATATCCAATTATAAAATAACTAAAATACTATGTATAAGTGTAACATTGTAATGAAAGGGATATTTCAGTTGGCTACTCTGAACCGCATTTTCCATCCTTTCCTACAACATTATAATAGTAAAAGACAAATATAATAACAAATACGACCTTCAAACGTCTTAAAATATTATTTGCCAACTCAGTAGCGTATCACGCGGAGAGGTAACTTAGGTTAGTAAAATTGAAAATTTGTCAATTAAATTAATTATTATAAGAAATAAAAATTGTTAAAATAAAAGAATGTTCCAAACAAATATAATTATTGTTAAGAATTTCTGAAAATTTACCATTAGTAATTCGTAATTAATGATTTTTAATTAAGCAATAATTATTAATAAAAAAATAATTTACTACATACTTCTTCATTTTTTTAAAATTTGTATTAAAATAGTTAATTAATAATAGGTGAGCGTGGTGATAGCGAATTTATTTAATTTATTTAATAAGTTTTTCACTTTTTTTATATGACAAAAGGTACTACGACAATGAGTGCTACCGCGCTTTATTTGGTGACAAATTTAAATGGCGGCCATATTGCAGAGGTCTAATTATTCGTGAAACACACTATACTATGCAATTGCATTACAAGCCTTTATTGTCACATTGTGTTAATTTGGCATCTGAAATTGCTGTGTACGTACCTCAAGGTTATTTCTGTGGAAATGGAAGTTACTTCAGTGTTAATAAAATGTTTGTAAGATTTGGACGCACGTTTTCAAATTACTATCTTCAATTATACGATTTTCAAGTGAATTCGGTCAAGCATTTGAAACTTTTTTAAACCTATGTTTACCGAAAAAGAGAGAAATGTCGAAGTATAGTGGTAAGATTAATTAACAATCAAACCTCTTTCATTCTAACTATGAGACCGTGTTTAAATTATTAAAATTACGCGCCTTTGCTAACTTTCTACAAGACGCCAGTGTAACGTTGTTCCTTACCAACATTAAGTGTAACACATGGCACCATCTTGTTGAAAAAATAAGTGCTCATTCACTGGTTTAAGCATTTTGAAAAAGGGCGATGTAAGGAAACGAAAAGTGAGCTTAATAAGACGTATATAATTATAATTGCAAGTTTACCCCCCTCTCCTTACTTTACAAGTTTATGAACACCGCCCAGCTAGAAAGAGGAACCTGGCAGAAGCTGAGCATAGACTGAGACTGCCAGTATTTTTATCATTGTTGGTAAACATACAAGTTAATGATGGTCCAGTGTAATTCAGGAAGCCAGAAATTCCGACAGTACAAATAGTTCACCGAGGACGTGGGACCATTCCTATTTTTTTTAAAGAATTTTGTAAAAGTTTTGGCCTTTCCTCAAAATTGTATAAATTAATAGCAGTTATGACCATAAAAAAATCAGTTTATATTTTAAGGAATCACGTTTACATGTTTATTTTTTTTGTAAATTTATATTTACCTAGTGTTTATCTATAGTATTTTCTATTATTTTTGTTACATTTTTTTTTTACGTTGATGTTCATTTGTTTAGTATCCTTTGTATTTTATTCAACTCAATATGTTGAGAAGGTGCCATTTATATTAATAAATGTCTGTATATATAGGCAAACCTTGGGTGTACGTAAATAATTGGTTGATATTCCTTTACACAATACACATGCTACAAAAGGTACGGCGTTGTCATCTGTTTTGTAATGAAAAATTCCTATAATTCGAAGAGTGAGCAATACACCACTTTGTTTCCGCGAAAACGATGAACATTAGACATTGGAAATCCTTCTTTAAACTGTTAAGGTATAAAGCACAAATTACTACACAACACTACACACGCTGGAACACTAGCAAGAGAAAGGTAAACCTCGGGAGAAAGTGACACATCAGCCAATGGGATAACAAATTTCCATAGAGAAGAAAGTGACCAACCTTCGTCCCGGTTGCCCGGTTGAAATTGGTGAGGTGTTTGAAGATCTCAATGCCCTCGCGGATTTTCCTTTGATAGAAGAAGAGGGAATGGGATAGAGACTTGGCTTCTTAAAACAGAATATTGTTGCCGTTTTGAAGAGAATGCTCAGCAACAACGGACTTGGAGTTATAATGGCCTCCAACGCATCTTTCGTGATATACCAGCTTCGCCGCTGCAAGAACAAGGAATGTGATACACGCCTTTGCAAGACAGGGGTTCGAATTTATCTTTGGGGTTGGGTAAGATCTGGGACACCCCATTAGACGAATTGTAGACGTCGTTGATTTCGTGTTTCCGAGGAATTTTTCCAATGCGATCTGTGACTTTGTGGACGTAAGGCAAGTAAGCAATACTCGTGGTGACATTCTCCTCGGTGTTGCGAGGTTTTGTGATTAAATGACGATTTATAACCTTGCGGATTTCGCTCCTGTGAAAACCGTTGTCGATTAATGTAAGGTGCTCTAATTCGTTCCTTATTAGAGACGGTTGCAACACGATGAACCAAGGAATTGATGACCGACCGTTTTTGGGCAGGATGATGGTGCGAAGTGGCATGTAAGTACCTATCGGTGTGAGTTGGCTTACAATAAACTGAGTGACCAATGCTTCCATTAGAGTGGTGTGTGACTAAAACATTGAGAAAAGGGAGTGATCCGTTACCCTCAACTTCCATGGCAAACTTGATGTTGGGATGTTGGGTATTAAGATGATCTTGAAATTCCAACAAGGCGAAGTGGGCGAAACGTTGACTTTTTCAACATGGACGCGTTCCTGCCCCGGAAGTCGTCTTTATCCTATTGACTCTGGCCGTGGAAGCCTCCGCTCTGACACTCGTTAGGTGTTTGCTAACTGCGTACTCTGGAGCAGCTGAAGGCGAATCCCATTGAAATGAAAATTCAAACAAGGATGAACACTAACGGGAGGAAGTTATGATGGGTAATAAGCAAATTTGTTGGCTACAATTGTATATGTACAGTACATAGACGATTATGAAGGAAGAAGTTTCCACGTTACATTACAGATATATCAAGCAGAGTTGACATGAACACGAAGGTGTTTGAATGTTCATAGAAATCTTTGTTTTAGGTTGTACCGTGCTTTCATACTTATCAATGATAAATACTGTTACACTCGTAATAAGTGAAGATGCAAATACTCTGATTATTATCTAACTGCAGAAATGGTTTTCTGTTTTTATGGAAACACATGCTTTTCTAGAATAATTAAGAATACGTTACCCACATAAACTCTCAGGCTCAGATAAAATAACAGTTACCAATTTATCTATTCATTTCTCTATTATCAACGACTAAGATTTGAATTGACGGGGAAGTCAATAAATTTGTCCTTTGTATGCTACCTAACAATTGAATAAAAGTCAATGAAAGTTATGCGACATCAAGTAATACTGAATGGGCACATTTGTAGGAGAAAACATATTTTTTCCATTCTCTAGCTTAACAACTCGGGTCGTGCGTTTCTAAAACGTACGCAAGTTCGTTGCGGAATGTCACAAATATAAATTAACGTACATTTGTGTTTTGTTAATAGTGTCACCGACACCCGCTACCACAATTTACGATTGACGAAATTTATTGCAAGTTGCATAAAAAGCTTAAGGCGTTGGTGTAATATAAATTATCTTGAACCGTAGAATATCGGTGAAGAGCGAAGAAAAAAAATTGTAAAATTAAAGCTCTATATCGTGTAGAATCTTAAAAATGTAATTAGAACTTCGGCGCTGACGTATTTTTATTGGATGCATTTTTTGGTGCCGTTCTGTAATTGAAAGCCTGCAAAAAATTCGTCGGTAGATGGATGTAACGAGTTTTTTACGACTAAATATATAGCTCCAAGGGAAAAGGCAATTTCTTGGTAAGCGGGAAGTTCTTTAAAGTTAAACGTCTCAAATTGCTGATAAATATTTATTATATTAAAACTGAATATTCATGACGTATACACGGTATAATACGAGAGTTACCTTTTCGGGTGTATATTTATACCAAGAGGCAGAACTTCTAGAGAAATGCTCAATACCTACTCATTCGAATTTGACAGTTGTAACAAATTTAGGCCATCGACATTAATTCGTTTTTATGCATGAAAACTAATGTAGGTAGGTATATAAGATGCTTGCCCTATATCTTAATTTTAGGAAAGCAAGCTTATGTATTAAATATAATTTATTTACTACTAAATAAAAATACATATAAAATATGTAAATACATTGAAGTATTAAAATGTGGTACTTAATAAAAGTATCTTTGCAAGTATATCTGTATGGTAAGTAAAAAATTAGACAAATTACCCTTTTCTAGACAATAGTTTTTGAGGTAATTATGTTAATGACAGATGAGAATTAACCGTCTCGTAGTATATGTATGTATATTGATAAGACCGCTACGAGAGAAGCAAGTTCTTAATTGATAGATAGTGTAAGACTTGGAGATTTTTTTAAAGACAACATTACTGTGCAATGTCCATTTCAATTCCCTGAACCCAAGAAAGTGTGTCACTTCACCCAGTTTTTCTTTGAGAAATGTCTACTTGTTCTGTACTTTTCTTCTGGGGTTCACTAGTATGCAGGCCCGTGCGCAAGGGGGGGGAGGGGGTCAAACCCCTCCGATAACCCGTTGAAATATAAGGAAATATAATAATATATATGTAATTATTAACGTACTTTATAAATACATACCTAATTATGTATTAAAAAATAGATAAATATTGAATACATTCCCAAGTTTCAATGTTTTAAAGAATATGTTAACCTAATTTTATTATTGGGAGTATCGCAACCTAGTTTATGTTTTATGAATGTTCGAGCCTTTGAGGCGTTGATTGAAATCATTTAATCAACGTTTGAGGTCTTCCCTGTTCCCAACCCAGCCCCTCCCATGGACAAATCCTGCGCACGGGCCTGCTAGTATGTGTGAGGGCCGTCAGTTTAAACGTGATTTTCTGTCCTGTTAGTCTCCAGTAGGATATGAGTAACCGATTATTTAACTTTAATCCTTTAATAATGGGCACTATAACCGGTAGGTACTCGACTTCTTGTTTAGTTGTTTGCTGATAGGTACTCATATTGTTGTTTAAAAATAAAAGATAATTTGATATTAGTGTTACTGATAGTTTAGAAGAATTTATGAAGCTATCTGACAAAGTAAATTGTGAACCAGATAATATACCGCCTACTTTTCTAAAAAAATGGAATTTATCCAGATCTTTAGAAAACTTCTTTGGTAGTTCCCATTTACAAAAACAAGATTAAATCTGATGTTAAGAATTACAGACCTATAACAAAAAATTCTGAAATTCCCAAACTCTTTGAAAAAATTATCGTCTCAATGATGTTTCCGTTAATTAAAAGCATGATTATTGATGAACACTGAACAGCATGGTTTTTTTCCAAATCACTCAACTACAACAAATCTTTTACTATATAAACATTCTATTTATTCTGCTTTTGAACAGCACGCACAGATGGACGCTGTTTACACAGACTTTGCCAAAGCATTTGACAGAGTTAATCAGTCCATCATCTTAATAATTATTAAGCTCTCCAATATTGGAATTCGTGGATCATTACTTTCTTAGATAAAAAGTTACCTTTTGAATCGTGTTCATGTAGTTCAATACAAAGGGTTTGTCTCTTATCCCATTACTGTTCACTCGGGTGTTCCGCAAGGTGCTCATCTTGCTCCTTTATTATTTTTAATATATATAAACGATATTAAGGAGGTCTTCAAACATTCAAATATTCTTATATTTGCTGACGATATAAAAATTTTTGAAGTTATCAAATCGCTTGATGATTGTCAGCAGCTTCAGCAAAATTTAGATCGTTTTAATAAATGGTGTAAGCACAACTTGTTAGAACTACTATAAATGTTTTAAGACTTCTTTTCATTGTATTAATAACTCTATAAAGTTCTCATACAAAATCAAAGGTCACCCTTTGCAAATTGCCACGTCTATTACAGATAAGGAATAGATTTAATGGAAAGCATCCCGATCGTGTACAAATTAGTAGGTCTACTGTAACAAAAATGTTGCACGTTTTCACCGTAACAAGTGAGGCACATTTAATGTCCTTCCGGTCTAAATGTAAATTTAAACAACAAGCACCGTTAAGGATCGTGCAAAATATGGCCAACCTCGTATAGAGTAAGAACAAAGTGTAAGATGTTTTGCTTAACGTTATCGAGTAACCCAAAATATCTGTGCTACAACTTGCGAATCATGGTATCTACAGAGTCGAGGTGCAAAAAATTTGACATGGAAAAAAATTTTGTTCAAAGGGTGCAAAGAAAATTGAACCAATAATAACCAATAACAATAAATAATTATCTAACATGTAAATTTATTCTTAAAATCTATATCAACAATCGATGCACAGTCATTGCGATAAATTAGTAACAGTGATTACTTGAGTTAAAACTTTATTCTATTGTGTAATTATTATTATACAACTTGTAACTGGATTTTAAGAATTTATTTACAAATTAGATAATTATTTATTGTATGGTTCAAATCTTTTTTTCGAAAACGAAGCACGATACGCAAAGCACAAGTTAAAGAAAAATTGCGTTTTCAGTCGCTATATCTAAAAAAAGTTGCAAAATTGCCAAAAACACTGGGGGTTATTATCTTTTATGCAAAAAAAGGAACAGGTTGCCCCGTGAGCATGACCCTGGACTTATAGGTACAGGGTGTACCGAAAAGATTGGTCATAAATTATACCACATATTCTTGGGTCAAAAATAGGTTGATTGAACCTCACTTACCTATATACAAAAGTGCACACAAAAAAAGTTACAGGGTGATTTAGATAAAAAGTTTTTTAATCATTGCTCTAAAACGGTTTAACTTTAATTTATGAAAATTTATACGAAATACCAGTAGACGATAACCAATAAATTGGAAACAGTGGCATTCAATTACTTTTATTTATTATGGATTTTCAGAGGGGATCAACACCCCTTTTACCCTCCAAATTTTTTTAGGGTTATACTTTAACCAAATATGGATCGCCACTGGAATCAAACTTCTTCAACTTCAACTGTGGGGGACATCTGATGCTGTTAACCCTTGCTTCCCCCAGACCCCCAGGGAGTCGGGAACGGGGGGTAACTTTAAAATTTTAAATGGTAACCCCTATTTTTTGTTGCAGATTCAAAAAGAGGAAAAAAACCTATAAAAGCTTTATTTGGGAACTTATTCTTTATTTGAAACAGAAAGATAAAATGTCACCCAAATACAAAATAAATAATTAATAAAATACCGATTTTAACGATTGCAGCGCCACCTGTTCTAAATAAAGAATAAGTTCTCAAATAAAACCTTCATAGTATTTTATGCTCTTTCTCAATCTGCAATAAAAAATAGGGGTTTCCATTTAAAATTTTAAAGTTGCCCCCCGTTCCCGCCCCCCTGGGGGTCCAGGGGAGGCAAGGGTTAACAGCATCAGATGTTCCCCACAAAACCGTTAACTTTTTATTCGGGACATTTTTTAAAACGACCTAGTGTTGTAGAATTATTGCAGGTGGCGGATTAAAATGGGACACCCGGTATACAGGAAGGAGGAGGTCATGTTTAACACTTGTTGAGTTAATTTTAATACCTTGTTTGTGCAATTTAATAATAATGAAGGTTTAATATTTGTGAAAATGAATATTAAATATTTTGAAATTGACATTTTACGGAGTTGCTGTATCTTCTAAACTAAAATGTTTACAAAGAAATACAAAGAGACAAAAAAGTTGAAGAATAGACGTTTGATTCCAGTGGCGTTCCATATTTTGTTAAAGTATAACCCTAAAAAAATTTGGAGGGTAAAAGAAGTGTTGATCCCCTCTGAAAATCCATAATAAATAAAAATAATTGAATGCCACTGTTTCCAATTTATTGGTTATCGTCTACTGGTATTTCGTATAAATTTTCATAAATTAAAGTTAAACCGTTTTAGAGCAATGATAAAAAAACTTATTTAAATTTTTATCTAAATCACCCTGTAACTTTTTTTGTGTGCACTTTTGTATATAGGTAAGGGAGGTTCAATCAACCTATTTTTGACCCAAAAATATGTGGTATAATTTATGACCAATCTTTTTGGTACACCCTGTATATCAACTGTTATAAATCCAAAAGATGGCCCATAAAGCTCAGATCGACCTTTAAACATTTCATTAAACCGGGTTTTTTCCATACCAATACTCTCATTAATTTCTCGTGACTTGTAATTATTATAATACTCCACCTTTGGAGCTGCCAAAACATATTCGAATTGTATCATGATCGATTGACATAGGTGACATCGGATTTTCAATGAGCGCATTGACATACATTGGTTATTCCACGATCACTACCACCACGATCACACTATCAATCATGCCTTACTATTATCCAAACTCAAATATTACGGCTTTCGGGAGTCTTCCCTACAACTAATTGCTTCTTTTCTCTGTAACAGATACCAACATGTACGATTTAATAATGAAATATCTGCCCCAATCGAAGTCAACAATGGTGTCCCCCAGGGGTCCATTCTTGGTCCCCTGTTATTTATAATATATACAGCCGACTTTAACAATGTTTTAAAAAGCTGCTCAGGGGCATTCTATGCTGATGACTCACAGCTTTATTATAGTTTCACTAAAAATGACTGTCTGCTTGCTAACTCTATCATTAACAATGATGTTAACAGCATTGTTAAAGTGACCACTGAGCATTCTCTGATAATTAATCCTAACAAATCATATTCCATTCTGTTTAGTTCTGATTTAAATAGAGAATTTATCATTCAAAATCTTAATATCGTAGTAAATAATATCTATATTTCAATGACTAATGAAGCTAGTAACTTAGCATTACATATGGACAACAAACTAAAATTTAACTCACATGTCAACAGTAAGATAAAAGCAGCATACTTCGTATTACGTAAATTGTATTGTAACAAAGACATTCTTAATAGAAAGTTAAAGATATTATTGTGTGAAACCCTAATCCTATCGAAATTTAATTATTGTGATGTCTTGTACGGTCCTTGTCTAGATTATGTTTTGTCGAGACGTGTTCAAAAACTTCAAAATGCTTGTGTTCGTTTTATTTTCGGTCTAAAAAAATGGGATCATGTATCTGAAAGGTTACGTGAGCTTCGCTGGTTGAATATGACTAACAGGTGGAAACTACATTTAGCGTCTTTTGTCCATGGTGTAATGTTATCGTCGATTCCCAAGAGTATCAAAAACCTACTTATTCCCAGAAAAGAATGTCATGATCGCGATCTCAGGCAGCTGAATGTGTTGTCAATACCGCAGCACTCCACCTCGCTCTTTAAAAAGTCTTTCATTTATTCATCTGTGACGTTATATAATTCCATCTCGCCCCATTTAAAACATTTGCCTATAAATAAGTTCAAATTTAAATACAAAACACATTTGTTATCACTCCAATAGTTGTTTCAACTTTGTCTTTTTATTGTAAATTTATCAATAATTTGTTTTCTTTATTTTTAATTGTCGTTATGTTTTATTTCAAAAAATATCAATTTATTTTGTTGCAATTGTATAGTAGGTTAAGTGGAAGAGCAGCCTTGGGCTGAACTGCGCCTCTTACTCAATAAAGGCATATTATTATTATTATTATTATTTAACATCTTTTTAATCATATTGCTTTTTAAGGAGTTTCTCGAACCAAGTATACACATAAGACGAAATACTAATATCACAGATATATGTATACCTACCGTATAAATCAGTGCTAATATTATGTAGGTACTAATTAAAAAAAATGAACTTCAATAGGTTCATTAATAACGTGAAAGTTACCACCTATGCTTTAATAAAATCTTTAACGGAGAGGTGGTTGCAGGCAAACTCATTATCCCGTTAAGGTTTAATTTAATGCAGGATGCATATTACCAGCAAATTCGAGGTAAGTGAGCATGACTTAGTAATTATTATCGTCTTCGAATTACGTAGCAAGATGCAACTAAGTAGATGTATCCCCTTAATCCCAAATAGCAGCTAAATAATGTTAATCACATGCATTAGAGTGATTTCTGGACAAAATTTGCACATTTTTCTCAATCTAGGCATCCAATTCGCACCACTATTCTACTATAAACAATAAATAATCGCAGTGCTTAAAAAGAATTAGAGTAATCAATTAGAGCAGATTATCACCATGAACTGTTTGATACGTTACTTAAAAGCGATTTGGAGAGAAACTGACAATAATTTTTTTATCCGAATGAGATACGAGTTTTAGTGGTTTAATATGTATAGCTGCACACATAAAGACAAAAAGAAGAAAGTGGCAAAAAATAAAATGATTATTAGCGAATGAAATGCGGATATTTTAAGGGTTTATAGGGTTTTTGTCTGAATTTGTTACAAACTTGGCAAATATTAAGTTAGAGGGATCTGTGGGTAAAGTGTTTATGGTAACATCAATGTCGTGAAATGAGTTAAGGGTTGACGTATAACCGTTATTTGAATTCTCTGATAGTTATGCCGGGAAAATAAAGCACATCATAAGTTACATAATCCAATATATCTCCAGTAACCCTTAACCGGACATTGTAAAAACGCCGTTACGATAAAAAATCCTACTCCATTTTAAGATCCAATTTCATACCACGTCATTTCATCACTTACGCTTCCTATAATATTTTATCCCTTTAGTGATTGCTACTATATTTTTCACTTTGCGGGCTACAATTTCCTTTTCTATGATGTAATTGGGTCAACATGAATTGTAGGTACATATATATAGTGATTATGTCACTTACCACAGAATATAGGGATATTACATTGGAATATATAGTCGCTTCAATTCTAAAACTCAAAATTAACGTTTACCCGAAAGAGAAACTTTCCTCGCATTTACAGAGACTAGCACTTGTAAACTGTGTTAAGTGTTCTACGGTTCAATATAAAAAAAATAGGCGTTTTCAAAAGAATTAAAAACACAGTTTATGTAATTTATGGCAGTAATAGCTTCAGTAAAACTCGAGATTTGTTACTTCAGTTTAACCTTAACAATGTCTTGTGGATCGGTTAATTGACGCAATAAACACATTTTAATTCAGTAAATGCTGCAAATCAAATGTTGTTGAGCGTAATCTAGCTTAGTATAGCGTGTGGGCTCGAGTTGCGCATCAATGTTTTGATTCGGAAGCGGACCGCACTTTTTAGTGTATCGTTGAGCCGCTTGCTTCGGACACTCTGCTAAAGTAAATCAAAATTGGCACCACTTTTCTCAATCTAGGCATCCAATTCGTACCACTATTCTACTAATAACAATAAATAATTGCAATGCTTAAAAAGAATTACAGTAATAAATTAGAGTAGATTATCACCCCGAACTGTCGGAAACTAAGGAATTATTCAGTGTTGTATTAAACCTTGCCGTGAATTGTATGTTAGGGATCTTTCGTAGTGTGTCCTTGTTTATCGTCTGCGCATCTTACCTGCCAAGCCTGGTCACTATACTGTACTACCCTGTACACGAACACATATGTGTGGTATAATAGTTGGCAAAAGGAGTAATCATCAAAAATAAATAAGCACTAGATAGCTGATATTTCCGGCTCCCGCTCCGGTTCGACTCCTGCTCCGATTCCCGCTCCGTCTCCGCTCGGGCATCCCCTTCGTGTCCGATCTGAATTGCACTTAGCTCCGGCTCCCGCTCAGGTTGCGTAAGTGTTAGTTATACAAACAGCCTCCCACTCCGCTCCGGCTCCAGCTCCCACTCCGCTCCGGTTACGTTCCAGCTACCGCTCCAGCTCCCACTTGGCTCCGGCTCCCTCTCCGTCTCCCGCTCCGGCTTCCGCTTGGCTCCAGCTCCCACTCCGACTCCGCTCGGGCTCCCGCTCCGGCTCCGTTCCTGCTCCCGTTCAGCTCCGGCTCCGACGGTAAATATTGCATAAGTGTAGGACGGGTAGGCTTAATGACGTTATTTACCAATGACGGCAGTTAAGAGCTCTCATATTTAGTTGTTTTGTAAAGCTAAGCATAGAAAAGCATGCTCGGTATACTTCACTTTGTTTAATTTGTTGCAGTTCTAAAGATGCTATTCAAATTTAACATTTCAACAACATCAAAACGGGATTATAAACTAGAACGTTCACTTTTTATTCCATTTATTCCAAACGACTTAATTAATAAAAAAATTGTTAGAAAGCAATGCAGTGTAGATTAAAAAATGGGTTCATTCTGAAAAGGCTAATAAAATAATTTCATTTCCAAAATCACCAAAGCTTTGTTAAGTTTCACGTTATTGAGTGGAATTAATGAAAAAAAAAATTAGCAATGTAAAAAATGCACTTTAAAATAAAATTAAACGCCACTGTACGTTCGGTCACCGCATACTAATTAGGAGAGGAGGAAAAATAACAAATTTTTATGTGCGTATACCACTAATAGAATGGCGACTGGAACAGTTATAAAACGCGTAACGTTTGTGAGTTGTTTATGTAATTACCCTCCCAATTTAAACACGGAAAAATGAAAGTGCAATATTTTCTTACCTCTTAAAAAATTTTTCGTTTTAAGAAAATGCTGGTTATTTCATAGCACTTTGTTATTATTATTTTGTTATTGCGGTGTACGAACAATGAATGTTAACAATTTAAAAAGCTTTAAAGATATTCTCTATTACGTGGCGAATTCATCAGCTCATAGTCCCCCCCCCCCCCCCCCCCCCGCAGTGGTGCCCAACCTTTAACCTGGCTTGAGCCAATTAAGAATTTAAAATTTTTTGGCGAGCCACAAACATTAAAATTCATTTTAGAGTTCATCTCGTATAATTTATTTAATAAAGTTCTACCTTTCTGGAAGTTATACTGCACTTCCTTTTCCTTTATCAAGATATCATTTTTGAGTTTATATACGGCAAAAATAAACTTATGCGATTTCCTGCTCCCCAATTCATCTTTAGAGCAAAACAGTTAATATAAAAAATGTTCAGAATTTAAAACTGTATAGGATAGGTTTTCAAAACAAAAATATTGTTTTTGTAGGAATTAAATACGAATAACTATTACATGTTTTAAGTAAGTAGTATAGCCATGAAACAAAAGGGTTGCGTTTATTGTTATTTTAATTATTGGCGCTTGTCATTTCCTATAAACTTTTCGAGTTACTTTAATTTAATATTCCAAATGCTAGACAAGTTTTTCAGTTTTCTCAAACTTATTTTTATTGGTCAGCGAAAGTAAAACAGTAAATAAGAGAATTTCTATTTTTATTACAAATAAAGAAAGGCATTATTTTGTTATTATTGTTACTAAATTAAGCTTAATTAAACATACTTTAATTAAATAATAAATAATTTTTGAAAATGATTGAACTACAGCAATAGTTATACATTTCATAGTTAAAGTAGGTGCTCAAAAATATTACCATTAGCTGCTGAGCAATAACCCAACCTGTCATACAAATTTCGCAGCAGATTTGCTAATTGTCTGTTTGTTATTTTGGCACATTCTTCTACAATTTTATTTGCCAAACTCTCAATCGTTAAATATTTTTTACTATAAATTATAGACTTTAAATGTCCCCACAAAAATAGTCGTTGGGTGCTAAATCAGGTGACCTAGCTGCCCAATTTATTGTACCATCACGGCCTATCCAGCTATTTGGAAAACATTGGTTTAAATCCTTAGAAGTTGGGTTATGGAAACATGCTCATTTTTCTTCTCTTCTTTATGTATATGTTTGGAAGAATCGTGTTCTGATTTGAAAATAATAATAATATGTTAATGTAAGACATATAACTACGTTTATCATGTCTATAAAAAAATGATTTGTATTAGATAGAAATGATTTACATGCTAAGCACTGTTATGTAATTAAATATTGTAGGCAAGAGAACTATTTACCTTTTAATATAATAAAGATGAAATTGAAAAAATAACTTAATTATTTAAAATAATATTCACAAAAACAAAAAGGTGAGGTTATATGTATAATGTGAAGGGGAATAAATTTTGATATTCTATGAAAGTAAATTTTGACATTGACAATTGAGGTTTTCTGTGTCAGTTCCGTTTATAATTTTTCTTGATTGCAATGGCTTGCAGCAGGATTCTTTTTTTGAAATGCATTTCTCTGCGAATTATTTTGGTGTTTTCAAAGTTGAAATTTAATTTAGATTTAGGAACTCTGCAGGGTAGTGTCTTGGGACCACTCATCTTTCTTCTACCTTGTGTCCCACGCTAGGGGTACCCCTCGGGGTACCCCATGGGATTTAACATGGGAAAATTGAAATTATTTTTTTCCTGCTTCCCAAATTAAAAAATCGCAAAAATTTTGACGCAGATTTAAAGTGGCACTTAAAACGTTTCTAAAAACAATTTTTTGATTACAATTTGATAATTATTAAATTAATTACACGCATTTGACATTCGAAATTTTGAAGGTTTTTCGCGCATGCGATTCAGATCGGCTATCTTCGGTTTTTAAAGCAATATGGATGCTAAAATTAAATTGTAGCCGAAGATAGCCGATCTGAATCGCATGCGCGAAAAACCTTCAAAATTTCGAATTTCAAATGCCTGTAATTAATTTATTAATTATCAAATTATAATCAAAAAATTGTTTTTAGAAACGTTTTAAGTGCCACTTTAAATCTGCGTCAAAATGTTTGCGATTTTTTAATTTGGGAAGCAGGAAAAAAATAATTTCAATTTTCCCATGTTAAATCCCATGGGGTACCCCTAGCGTGAGACACAAGGTATATATTAATGATGTTAGTAATTCTATTCCTTATTGTAAAATGCTAATATATGCGGACGACACGTGCATGATCATATCGGACCCAACAACTACAAACCTAATAAATAAAGTTAATGCATGTTGGGTCGGAGTGCATTCTCAAATTGGTCCTTTAGGAATAATTTAACAATTAATACATCAAAAACATCCATTTTCGAACATCATAGCGCACGAAAAAAGTCATCTTTTCACCAATTTTCTTTTGATAAAGTTACAGTTAAAACATCAACATCTATAAGGTTTCTTGGAACTATGTGTGACGGTGGACTTTCCTGGGACACTCATATCAACGACGTTTGTAAAAAGTTGAATAAATGTTACTACTTATTGACTACGATGAAATCAACGCTGGACACTGAAACCCTGTTGAATGCATATTATGCTTATGGATATTCAGCTATAGCGCATGGCATTATAGTATGGGGGCAGGGTCGAGATATTCAAAGGGTTCTTATCTTACAAAAAAGAATACTTAGATTGATCTTTGGTATTAGTGGTAGAACCTCATGTCGAGAGATCTTTAAGAGCAAAAAAATACTGACCGTGGCATCAATATAGCTCCTCAAACTATTGACTTATATTTACCTAAATAAACACAACCTTTTGAGACACTGTGATGTTCATAGCCATAACACCAGGCACAAAAACAATCTCGTTAACGGTAAAGTTAATAATAATTATCACACTAAATCACCCAACGTTGCCGGCATAAACTTATTTAATAAGCTTCTTCCGTGCGATTTAAAAACAGCTGCAAATAAATGCATATTTAAACGAAAGCTAAAAACCTTACTACTAAGTAACTGTTTTTACAACATTAAAGAATTTCTTACTCGTATATATTAAAGAAGTGTGTATATCACATATTAAAAATCCTTACCTATCTAATCAATAAATCTTTATCAGATGGTGTCTTCCCGAGCGTTCTCAAGATAGCTAAAGTTATACCTTTTCATAAAAAAGGAGATAAGAAACTTGTGGAGAATTACAGACCTGTGTCCTTATTATCCACAGTTTCTAAAGTGTTAGAAAAAATAGTTGCAAAGAAAATGATACATTTCTCGTCCAAATATGGAACCATAAGCAATGTTGAATATGGTTTTTGTAAAGGAAAATCTACCTCCTCAGCAATATACAGATTTTTAGATACGGTATATAACAGCTTGGATAAGGGAAATAAATGTATGGGAATATTTCTAGATTTTAGCAAAGCATTCGACTTGGTGGATCATACCATACTATTAGACAAATTAGGGTATTACCGTTTTCGTGGAAACATGCGTACGTGGTTAAAATCATATCTTTGTAATAGGAACCAGATTGTGGAACTTAATAACGTAAGGTCGGAAAAATCGAAACTTATAGCTGGTGTGCCACAGGGTTCTGTTCTGGGCCCCTTGTTATTCTTATATTATATAAATGATCTACCTGATGCAATTTCAACTAAGGAGGGCGGTGATATTGTTATGTTTGCTGATGACACTAGTTATCTTTTTTCTGGTGGTACTATCGGTGAGGTAGTCGAGAAAGCTCAGTCTACAGCAAATAGTGTTGTTGAATGGGTGAATAGAAATAAGTTAGTCCTCAATATAAACAAATCATTAATTATAAATTTTAATCTGCGTGCGAATGTAATAGGTGAATCTCTTTTAGTTCGAACAAGCAAGAAATCAATTCCTCAGGAGAAATGTACCAAATTTTTGGGCATTTACCTTGACTCTAATTTAAAATGGAATGGTCACATAAATAGTCTAAAAATTTAGCATCGAGTGCATACGCCATACTTAAATTAAAATCATTTAGTAGTGAAAAAGTGTTGTTAAATTTCTACTATGCTCACTTCTACAGCAAAGTTAAATACGGAATTTTATTTTGGGGTAATTCTAATTTAACGCATAGGATTTTCTTAATTCAGAAGCAAGTAGTGAGAACTATAGTTGGAGTAAAAAGGAGAACATCGTGTAGAAATATTTTTAAACAACTTAGACTATTAACTGTACCTGCTATTTATATTTTAGAAATTCTAATGTTTGTTAAAGGAAATCCAAATGAGTTTTCGGTATCTAATTCTTATCACAAATACAATACACGGCGGAGAAAGGATTTCAGCATTCCTGCACATAGATTAAGTATGTCAGAAAATAATCCAAGATATATGGGCACATTGATTTTTAATAAACTGCCAGAATGTTTAAAGGCCGAAACCCGACATAAACAATTTAAATTGGGGGTAATGAATTTTTTACTGTCCCATTGTCATTATACAGTAAAGGAGTATTTGTCACATTCATATACTTAGCTACTTTTCTTTTCTTTTTTTTTTTTGGAGTTTCGTTTGTACATTTGTTACTGTCAATAATCCAAATATGTTTGTAATATTTTATATAACTTTATTTATTACGATGACTTGATCAATACCATATTGCATGGTCTAAATGATCTAATAAACATTATTATTATTATTATTATTATTACTTTTACTGCAAACCATTAGTCTTTTGTCTACCTATTCGTATTGTAATGTGTGGACGTATCTTTAAGGGTTGTTTTGTGTTATATCACTTATATGTATGTGAACAGTTGTGATTATTACCCCATTCAATGTAACGTTGTTTACGGGATTAATAAATTTATTATTATTATTATTATTAAAGGAAAACGATATTTTCGTAAAAATCATTAAACACTAAATTCTATATTCTTGGCGTTGTGTGTTTCTTAAAATACGTTAAACAATGGAAGCAAAACCAGAACTACATCGAGTTTTCCTGTGGCCAAATTGTTACGTTGTTTCGTAAGTTTCGGAATATATTATAAGCCAAACCTTCGAGGAGAGAAGTTGCGCTTCTTTTGCAAAAATGTTTCATATTTTTTCGTAGACACAAATAATACCTATAAAGTTTCATAATAGTTTTGTAGTGTTTTGAAACGCACTTGCTAGGTTACATTAATTGAAAATTACGGTTTTATATCCACGTTAAACTTGTTGTAGCCGTCAATATTATTGGAAGCGATGTACGCGTTACGTATCGTTTTATTGTGATGGAATTTTTGTCAAACTATGTTTATATGAAGTAAGTTACAAGCAAAAATGTTATCAAACTTTTATTGAAGTCGACAGAATAGATAACTGGAGGGGAATTAAATTTTCTTTTCTTCCACTTTCCAATTTACAGCTCTTAAGGGATACACTTTATGGTAGTTCGGTGCACGAAATTCGAGTATAACAAATTTAATTTCTTTTGAACTAATATGAAATTATGTTCTCAATAACGTTCAATCTTGTAAATAGAAACCTTCTCTAGACTATAATATTGCTAAAAGCTGTCAAGTTTGCTAATGGTTAAACGCAAGGTTGTGGCTATATTCACAGTCTAAGCTTTTCATTTCAAATCCCATAAACTACTACCTCATTGTTTAATCAGTCATTTAACTAAATTGTGTGCTATTTTGTCTTTCACATTTCTCTATCGAAATTTCGTGAAGGTTTTTCTATTGTTATTGTAAAAAGTGGAGTACTTTAGAAAATCCAATTTTTACTATTGTACTTCACCGCGACGATGGATAATATTTCAGTAACAGGGTCGAATTCAGGGCTAAGTTATAGAATTTACTGTTCAACTCTTTTTATTAATCGCATCGCTTTTAAATATTCAATCAGTGTAGATATCGAATATTTATTGTCTGTAAAAATCTCCAGCTCAGTTCATGGTACTCTTATCTATATCCTCTTTTGGGATTTTAGTTATAATATGTTGTACACTGATATAATTGTCACATTCGCATTTTTGTTGTGGACTCAACCCTAGCAGGTGTAAATGAGTAAAATTTATGTGACCAATTGTAATTATTTCCATATGGCGCCTTCGTCGAGTTTTACTTTCTGCATTTGTGCAAGACGACTTCCTTCACGCATGTTTTCAGGTAGTTCCTCTGTTGTATTTTTATTATTATTATTATTATTATTATTATATATTAAAAACAGTGTTTTGTACATCTACAATACTTTTCTTTATTAATTAAACATTTTTGTTTCTAATAAAGATTTACCAAGTTTTTTAAATTAAAATTTTATTTACAACATGTCCAAGTCTTTGCTAAAAGTCAGTTGCCCATTATTGATTTCACAAAGCACTGTACTTGAGTACCACTTTTTTTTAAAACTTGTAACATTATTTTCTTTCAGGTACCACTCGAACTCGTTTATGAGTCTTTGTTTCAGTCTTGTTTTATAGTTTTTTAGATAGTTAGGATTAATAGTGGGGTTTTCCCTATACAACGTGTCCAAGATAAGGATGAACAGCATGGGGATCTTGAAAACGGTAAGAGATACGAAAGCGGTTAAATTAGAGAAAAGTTGTATAATTTAGGGCATGTTCACATGTAGTTTGCAAAAGTTCGTTATTGTTTATCGTTTCCGAGATTTAAAACAAAATGCGATTTTTGGGTTTTTCTTTTTTCGTAATTCCTTCCTTTGTTTTAAAAGATTTTTAAAAACCAAAGATACTTCTTCATTGTCACTTTTTGAATTCTATTAGATGGCGTTTTCAAATTTTTTATACGACGTTTCGTCTCCGAGGAACCATCATCAACTTTATTTTTTTAAATCGCCGCAACCAACGAAACACCCTGTATTCGATAGTATTTTTTATTACGAATTTAACGATGTATTACACATTATGGTTTTGAAGCAAATTTTCTTTTAAGAGATATTCGGATTAATTTTAGTATTTGATAATATTTTTTTATGTACAAATTTAACAACTCCAATCTTTTAAACCTATTTAATTAAAGTTAAATAATTGCAATAACTGTTTAAATAGGTTGCCGTTATTTTCTGGACACAGGTTGACTGTGTTTATTGAAATTTTTCTTAGAAATTAGCTTCAAAACCATAATGTGTAATACATCGTTAAATTCTTAATAAAAAATACTATCGAATACAGGGTGCTTCGTTGGTTGCGGCGATATAAAAAAATAAAGTTGATGATGGTTCCTCGGAGACTAAACGTCGTATAAAAAATTTGAAAACGCCATCTAATAGAATTCAAAAAGTGACAATGAAGAAGTATCTTTGGTTTTTAAAAATCTTTTAAAACAAAGGAAGGAATTACGAAAAAAAAACCCAAAAATCGCATTTTGTTTTAAATCTCGGAAACGATAAACAATAATGAACTTTTGCAAACTACATGTGAACATGCCCTAAATTATACAACTTTTCTCTAATTTAATCGCTTTCGTATCTTTTACCGTTTTCAAGATCCCCATGCTGATCATCCTTATCTTGGACACGTTGTATACAATAAACTGTTTGTATGCCGTGCTGATCCCAAGCACCAGTAAGAAATTGGCAATACTTTTATTGATATTGTTTGATTTATTCTCAAAGAGGCAATACTGATCTTTTACATACACTGTTTTAATTTTTAATATTTGTTTTACCATTTTAATAATGTAACTCCACATTGCTCGTGCTAAATTGCACTTTATGATAATATGCCATGCATTCCCTTCCTCTTTGCACCATGGACACTTATTGTCTTCCGAAATTGATAACTTTTCTAAGAAAATCATATCAGCCAATCTATTTTTTGCAAACCTCCATGCTATTACAGAATCTATTCCCAAGGTGCTTTAAAAATTTCTGGCCAAGAGATCGTTTCATTTCCTCAATAACCTGCCATGCTATCCTTAATATTAAACCATTTCTTTACAATTGTTTCGTACAGTATTCTTTTTGTAGAATTATTAACTTCGTGCGTTGCTAATATTTCGTTGTAACATAGGTTAATCGGACGGTGTCTTGGTTGTTTATTAGCCAGAGCATCTGCAAAATATTCTTTGCACTTCACTTTAAGAGCAGCATAACAGTTGTATAACTCCTTTCTTATTAAAGGAGGGTATATCGTATTACCTGGAATTCCCACATCTTTCGGTATCCCAACGAAGTGTACAATTGGTGTGCTAATTAGGGTTGTTCCTTATACACTACATTTCATATAATATAATAAATCAAACAACTGACAACCTCCCCTTAGACATATAATTTAATGCAAACTTAGATGAAAATGAAGTGACAGGTTATGTTTTTTTATGTTTTTTAGGTAAGTACTGACGTACTGAAACACTAGCCAATTGGCAAAAACTAGTGGTAAAATTGAAGTAAAATGACTAAGTGGTAATTGGCTACCTCGTATTTTTATAATAACGTAGGTGCACACCAACTTAATCAGAAGAGTAAAACAAATTTGCATAAAAACCACCCTCGTTCCTAACCTTTTACGTAGGTGAAAACCAGAATACTTAAGTTTGACAATTAAATTAATGAAAATGAATTATTTAAAGATACGAATTAATAAATTAAAGTTACGACATGTTTCGAGACCCACTGGTCTCATTATCAAGTAATACATTGATGTGACGAAAAAATATTAACCAAATTGATGAAGTGTCAAGGGGACATTATTAAATTTAAACAAAACTTAGTACATAAGGTAAAAAACTATTAATAGGTAACACATTATTAATAACAATGCCAAAAGGGCCAACGTTGTTTTACATTAACATTTATATTTAAATTTGTATAACATGACTGGCGAACGTGTGAACGAAACCGCCATTACCAAAATTTAATATACCGTTAATATTTGACAGAGAACGTTTTTTTACATAACAAACAATGTAGAAAAATAATGCTAAGGGTTGTCAGTATAATGATTGTATCTAACATGTGAATGAAAATAAGAATGGTATATCATTCATTAGTATGTGTGGGGTCCAACAGAGATGAGAATCGAGAGTGATACCTAGAATTTTTGTAGATGAAGCGCATGGTAAACCCAAAATTGATGGTATATTATTAGTATTCCTCCCACGCCTAAAATGAACTATGTCAATCTTACCGTGATTTATAGCTAAATGGTTATCCTTTTGCCAGTTACACATTTTGTCGAATATGATTTGCACACTTAATTAAAATATTAGTGTCATCGGCGTAAGACGTAACGAATATAGTATTCCGGTTAGTCTGGTCTCTAAGAAATTCTGGAAGGTCATTAACAAAAATTATAAACAAAGTTGGGCCAAGTATGGAACCCTGGGGGACTCCCGATGTAAAAGAAACACACGTACTTCTTTCTCCCGAAGACATTTCCACAATTTGAGTCCTGTTTGACAGATATGAATGAAATGGTTTTAATGCGCCACCACGAACACCATAGTGTTGCGATTTCTTTAAAAGTAAAGTGTGATTCACCGCATCAAAGGCCGATGATAGGTCAACGAACAATCCGACTGTATACTGTCCACGATCCACAGCGGAGACGACTTCGGATACCAATTCGCACAAGGCGGTGTCGGTTGATTTATTCTTTAGGAAGCTCAGTTAATTATATTGATGCGTTGTAGGTATTGCGTTAGCTGATGATTAATGGAGTTTTCGAAGACCGTAGAGAAACACGTGAGCAAACTGATGGGCCTATAATTACCATTACAGTGGGGGTCATTTTTCATAAACAAAGGCTTAATCACCGCACATTTAAGTTGAATAGGAAAAACGCCGGTTATAAAAATTAAATTCATATAATGGCATAAAGGACTGGCAACCGCGTGTTTGCATGTCTTTAAGAGATTTAAGAGATCACTGTACAATAGAATTTTACTTTTCAATAAAATTTCAAATCTTTAGTCATACACGGCGGATGGGATTTCATTGGAAAGCATGCATTGGGGGTGCGCTTAAATGTTTCAAAAACAGAAACGGGAACAGTTGACTTCGGAAAAATTTCTTTTTTTAACACATCTAGACGATTTAGTATTTATTCTGGTGGGAACCTTAAGTAATTGTGTGTTGTGGTCTGATGGTCCCAAGTTATCATTAATGACAGCAAATGATGAGTAACTCTCCGGATGAAGAAATTGTCAACCATGTCGATGATGATTTATAGATAGGTACGCGTGGGCTCTCTTAGCGTAGGCTTGAAGGCAAAAGATGAGATGATGTCTAGGAATGCATTTGTGCGTATGCTATTAACATCGGGTAGATTAATATTAAAATCTCCGTTAAGAGTTTTATGCCAAGAACCTAAAAAACGATTTACATCAATAAATTTGACAGACTCACTATAATTGTTAGCGATAAACTGAAACTGATAATTTGCCTTGTACGCTAAGTTATTGAAATACCTATAATTACAATGATAAACATACGAAATAGCCACAAACAAACAATTTGTATGCGAGAGTGCGGCCACCTGTTTTTTTGATACTGTCATCACTAATATGTAGTTCTTGACTAAGGTGTCATTTGTTCCCGCCATTATAATAACATGATCACCTTTATTGAAGTCAAGAGTTAAACCAGGTAAATCACAGGTGGAGTAATTTGGGGAAAGCCTACCCCGAAATTTATTGCTAAGTTCCTACCATGCCTGTGTGCTAATATTGAGGAAAACATTCTGTTTGGGACGGAAATTAGAAAAAAAATAAGTATGTGTTTTAGTTTTTGTTTTGGAAAAATGAGATTTTTGAGAGAAACATTGAAATTTTGGAAGATTTGACGTTTTGTAAAATAAAAAGAGGTTTTTGTTGAATAAAGACAGGTTTTTAAGTGAAAATTAGTTTGAAATTGTTGTTCACGCCGAGATCCCTCCGAGTAAGGTACGTCCGAGAGTTTTTATAAAGAAATAAAAATCTTTAAATATTAAAATTCTGGGCATCGTTTTCTGGGTTGAGCTTTTCTTTTGCGATATATGGATACGTTATTTGTTTATATAAGATGTTAGCGAAATTCAAAATCATACCCATACCACCCGCAACTCTATCAGGCATTAAAATTAGAAGTGCCATTGCAGAAGAAACAAAAAATGAATAAAACGTCTTTGTTGTGCAACACAAAACGTATACACTAAATGACGAAAAAAAGTTTGAGAAGCTGTTACGGAAATGTATGTCTCTTCAACTAATTAATTTATTGTATAATGCTTAAATGCGTTAACTGTTTCATTAATTCTGAGTAAAATTCATTTCCTGACAAATTTGTCAAACAAGCATACCATTAACACTTATCAATAAAAATTGCAAAAAATACTAAATTTAATAATTGCGAAATGACAATATTTGCATTAAAAAAATTTGAAATTCATACTGTAACTCCAAATCCAAAACAAATCGAAATTATTTTTACGTCACCACTGGTTTCTTTGTAAATATGCAAAAACTGTTTCCTTTAACATTTTCTTACAGAGATAATCAAACTATTGGAGGATAGGGGCGGTTTTCAGTTCTTTTGTGGTTCGACGGGCAAAAATGTACCTATTCCGGTTGTTCCTTTTTGTAGAGAATGAGCAAATATCACTACATTGTCTATTACTTCTTGTATTCGCGCTTCCAGTTCTGAAATACAATTTGAGCTTCCTAGTAGGTATCATTAGCATTTGCTATCTGGGTTTTTATAAGGTTGGTTTCATAACTGACGTTAACTTCGTGTTTGCTCGAAATGGGGTGGTGATCATCATAAAATATTATTCAACACAAAACCTTCCCCATGTACTGTTTAGTAAATAATAAACAGTACATTGGGGAAGGTTTTGTGTTGAACAATATTTTATGATCTGGGTTTACGTTTTGTTGATGTTCAACTTTATACATTATTATTATGTCATATCTATTTTAATTTTTAGAATTCATCAAAAAGTGAGTTATATCTTTGTTTTCGCTTCCCTAGTTTGTTACCTTCTACTTGTTCTATTATCTCAACTTATCCCAGACTATGTATGAACGCGAACATCACGTCCATCTAACACTAGAGTTCCCGTACCTTGCTGATAATTATGGTTATCTTGATCAGACTAAGCTAGTATTGAAAAGACTGGTGAAGTCGTCCATTTTCATTTAGTTAGTCAAAAACAGTCATTCTTGTTCTCACTTGTTCTTACCTTCAAAATAAAAGATCCAAGTTATTTGTTCTTTTAATCACTGTAATTTTTATGAATAAATTATTATAATTTCCCAGTTTGACAGTCAGCATTACACACAAAATCCGTTGAATATTAATCGCTTTCTAAATATTAAAATTGCATCTTATTGTAAATTAAACCTAATTAAATTTCCATCACCGAATCCCAAATGTGTAGCAATTTACATTAACTTACCGGCGATTTTTAAAGTAAACTAGTATTTTAATCCGGCTAGTATTTAACCACCATTAACATTCTGTTTCACAAGAAAGCTTGCTCATAATTAATTAGTTATCCTTTAACGTGGATAACATACCTTCAGTACAATAAATTTAAGTATACCTACTTAAATTAATGTTTGCTGAATACACCAACGTTCTCTTTATATGTTCTTATAAAAAGGAGCTGGTGTAAATACAACCGTCATTATGACTATATAGCATAGCAAACCGAACTGCCGCAGTTTTATTTGAAAGCTAAGAGTAATATTTAATTTGTGGAAAGTCTCCCCCATCCAATGTGAATGGGCGTGTTTTTTCAATGTTTTGATAAACTGCTTTACTGAGAGTTATTCATTCTGTTTCTTTATCGATAAAGCACTCCTCGCTTTGAAGTTTCTTAACTAGTATAATAAATAATAATAAAAACTGGCAAACTTCCCTTAAAATCCTTTACAACTAGGTATTCTAGGTATTAAGTATTACTTTTAAGGGGAGGTTACGAGTTTTTATTTTTAACACTTCCAACCCTTTTGTGTGACCAGAACTATCCAAGATGTCTAGTCTAATAAACGGTGTATTAGATAACAAATGTAATTCGTAATATCGACGACCTTATTGAAATCGTTTATATTAGAGCCTCCCTTTCATTTCCTAAGTATGCTGGAGGCAAACGAAAGTAGGCGTAAGTGAACCTGTAACCTGTAAAGCTATAAAATTATAGCTACAGGTTTACTCTTTTCTCTACCTGCTTCTATATCCAACCCACAACCAAAAGGGAAAAATATAGTATGAAGAGACCTTTAAATCCACTTGCGACATACCGACAAGCCTTGCGCATTTTATACCGTCCTGATGCTTTTATCACTTGCCTTCAGCAATCCTTACCGTTGTATTTGAGTTTGAATCCACTCCTAATTATACAGTTCGGCAAACACTAGCATCTGCCAAGACTCCTTCCCTTTTGGAACCACCTGGTCTTACACGTTCTGATCGAAAGAGACCCGACGGAGTGACCTTAATCCGTTGGTCTAAGGGTCACAATGCAGTTTGGGATGTCACTTGCTGCTTATGCTAATGTGGCGTAGAAACGGAAGGCTCGCCATTATGAAGAGATTATCCAACAGGGTTATCATTTCGTCGCCATAAGCGTAGAGTCTCTTGATTCATTTACCTCCGAAACTGTGGAATTCTTAAATGATTTGGGAAGAAGATTACATCAAGTAACTGATGAGGCAAGGTCTCGTTTATATTTGATTCAGAGAATCAGCCTTGCTATTCAGAGAGGGACTGTGCAAGCGTGCTTGGAACTTTACCACCCACTGCCCAGTTGGATGAGATATTTTTACTATAATTTTTTGAGTGTGTTTATTATGTTTAAATTTGTAAAATCAATTATTCCATTTAATATGACAAGTTGTAATTAGACGACTGCAATTGGGATCTCCTAATTGCAGTTAGACAATAACAGGCACTTAACTTACATGCTAATCAATATTACAGTTTAATCATAGAGAATCAGTACTCAGATTAGTGATACACTGCCGAGCGTAAAACTAGGGTCGCCCCGTAATTTGAAGTTATTTTAGAAATGTTTAGATTTTTATGAGTTTTTTCGGTAGTAGCAGTTTTCTAACTGATTGCTTGAATAAAAAAAAAGTTTTTGTTGTTCAAAATTTATTGAACATAATGTAAATGAACAATTTTAATTTGATATGCTTTCCGTTGAAATATAATGAAAGTTTAAGGACAGTATAGTTTATGTTTCTGTGGTTTGATTTGTCTATTGCAAATTGTTTGTGTAGTGTTAGTAGTCATTGTTACTGTTTTGCAATGAGCATAAATCCTGTTGTTGCGCCAAAAATTGTGGCGGCTTTAGAAGACGGCCAGGGTTAACGCGAAACTGCGAGAAACGTTAGTGTAAGTCTCTCGTGTGTGCAACGCAACGAGTATGGCGGCGGTACGAAGAGACTGGACTACTCACTCGAAGACCTGGTTCAGGGCGAGGCAAGACTACAACAGCTAGAGATGACCGCTTTTTCGTTTCTAGTGCTTTGAGAAATCGAATGGTCACCACAGTTTCCCTTCGATACCATCTGTAAGAAGTGAGAAATGTAAACATAAGAAACTGTACAATTAGGAGTGAACACCGGATTGTCACGTTGAATTTTGCACGAGAACACTTGGCTTGGCCAATAGGGCATTGAAGTCGCGTATTGTTTTCCGATGGATCGAAGAGAAGACGTGTAAGAGTGTGGCAACGACAAGGCGAGAGATATTCTCAAGCGTGTATTGACGAGCGACTTCTTCCATTTAGTGGAGGATCAGTTATATGGGGAGGCATATCTTTTGACACTCGCACGGAGTTAGTCTTTATCGAGAATGGGAGGCTAACTGCCTATAAGTATCTGACAGAGGATCTAGAAAACCATGTTTTACCGTTCATGGTTATTCTTGGAGACCACGCAACATTTATGCACGATAACGCACGGTCCCACACTGCTCGGATAGTTACTGAGTATCTTGACGAGGTTCAAACCACGCGAATTGTTTGGCCTGCTCGCAGTCCAGATTTAAATCCAATTGAACATGTTTGGGATGAAATGGGAAAACGTTTACGGAGATATGTACCGGCCCCCAGAAATTCTAGAGAGCTTCGCGACATACTGGTGCAGGAATGAGACAATCTTCCGCAGAATGTGGTTCAAAATCTGATCCAGAGCATGCCTCATCGTTTGCAAGCCAGAGCAGGGAATACTCGCTACTGAAGTCCTTAAACATTCCTTTGCTTCAACGGAAAGCATATTAAAGTAAACTTGTTCATTTTCATTACTTAACAAATCAAATTGAAATTGTTCATTTTCATTACTTTCAATAAACTTTGAACGACAAAAACCTTTATTTATTCAGTTAGTAAACTGTTACAACCGAAAAAACTGAACGTTTCTAAAATTGGGCGACCCTAGTTTTATGATCGGCAGTGTAATTAAATGCTCCCTGAAAGTGTCTCAATATAATTGGTGCGGACTTGCCTCGTCCATTATATTACGATAGAATTAGCACAGACATCATCATCGAATCACCTGAAATTCGCTAGACTGTTCCTCTTTATAATAAAGGCTATATCACTTTTAAGAGAACTAGGAGTATGAATGCGTTAAACGAGTAAACACGTATTTTGAAGCGCTCCCAAAGGATATCAATTTTGTAGGTGTTAATTGTTACGGTGTGGGGACAGAGTGGTATCGGTTGATGCAGGAAAAAAACTAGAGTGTAGAAAAGTGAGGTGACAAAAGGACGAAAGGAGAATAAAGGAGTAATTAGCGCAAAGTAAGTACCTAACGTAGCGCGGTATCTGAGTGCGCGGATAAGATAAACAGTTTAAGTTAAAGGTCGTAGATTTGGGAATTTTAACTTTGTTATATGAACTAAAATTTCTATTTTATTTTCTAACGGGAAGAGTGATAAAGCGATTAGTAAATTTCCGACGGAGTAGAATTTTGGGGAGAAGTAATTAAGGAGTAGATTTGTACGTAATAAGTGAGCAAGGAGTAAAGGTGGCGGATGAGCGAAAGAAGGGGAAGGGCAAGTAGTTGGGGAAACTTGGACGAGTTTTTGAAGAGAAAAAGAGAAGGTGAAAAGTCAGAAAAAACGGAGGAGTGTAAGGAGGAGGGGTTCCGGAGAAGCAAGGTGACTAGGAGGTCGCCACAAAGGGGAGAAAGAGGAAGTGGAGCGGAAATAGAGAAAGGAGACGAGGAGATGAAAAAGGTGATAAGCATGTTGGAAAGCATGAAAATGGAGATAAAGACGGAATTGGGGGAAATCAGGAAAGAAATGAAGGAAAACAACGAGGAAAGTAAAAAGTTGAGAGAGGAAGTTAAACAAATGAAAGAAGAATATGGGATAAAAGAGAAAAAATGGAGTGAAAAGAGATTAGAGTTGAAGGGGGAGTTAGTACAAATAAAGAGGGAAATGGAAAGAAATGAAAGAGGCCGAAGGAAAAATAATATAGTCGTGAGGGGCAGTACAATGAAGGAACTAGAGAAGGAACTGGAAGGATTCATACAGGACAAAGTGGGAGTGAGAGTAAGTGTTAAAGAAGCATGGGCGATAAACAAAGGGACAGAAAAGGAGCTAGTAGTGGCGAAGCTAGGTAGTTGGGGAGAAAAGAGGGAAGTTATGAAGAAAAAGGGAAACTTGAAGAACTCAAACGTGTATATTGAGGACGATCTAACAAAAGAAGAGAGGAATGTGCAAGGTGAATTAAGAAAGATTGCAAAGGTGGAAAGGGAAAGAGGGAGCAGAGTGAAGGTGGGGTACAGAAAGATTTGGATAGACGAAAGCAGGTACGACTGGGATGAGGATAGAGGAAGGCTAAAGTGGGGCCAGGAAGAAGGAAAATTAAGTGACGCAAAAACTAAAGGGGGGGGGGGGGAAGGGGTGCTAGTGAAGGGAGGAGGGGGGGAGGGGATCACTTAAGGATGGTATTTTGGAATGTGGCGGGAATCAAAAACAAAAGTGGGGGTTTCTGGACCTATTTACAAAGTTTTGACGTGGTGGGCCTGGTAGAGACATGGATGGAGGAAAAAGACTGGGAGACATGGGAAAGTAAACTACCGGGGGGTTTTACGTGGAGGGCGCAATTTGCCACAAAAGACAGCAAGAGGGGTATGGCTAGTGGGGGATTGTTAACGGGAATAAGGGACGAACTAGTTGGGGACAAAAGTGGGATAAATACGCAAAGGCAGGGGGTGATGGTGAACCATATAAGGATGAGGGAGGAGAAGAGTTATGTAATGGTGACGGTGTACTCCAAAGGCATGAAGTACATGAGGAGCCTCCTAGAGGAAGTGGTTAAAGAAGAGTTGGGAGTGGGAGTCATAGTGGGAGGCGATTTTAATGCCAGAACCGGAGAGAAGGGAGGTATGCTGATAGAGGGGGTGGAAACGAGAAGGAAGAGTAGGGATAAAGTGATAAATGGCGAGGGGAAGGAGTTATTGGAGATGTGTGAAGGCAGGGGGTGGGATATTTTGAACGGGAACGTGGAAGAGGGAGACAGGGGAGAGTTTACTTACATGGGAGGTAGGGGGGAATCGGTAATAGACTATGTGCTAGTGAACGAACAAAGTGGCGGTGAAATTGTAAAGTTCAGAGTGGGGGGGGAAGTGGAGTCTGATCACTTCCCTCTGGAGGTAACACTAAGGGGAGAATGGCGGGAGACTGAAGGGGAAGAAAATAAATGGAAGGAATACGGGGTATGGAATGAGGAGAGTATAAAAAAATACGAGGAAAATTTGGAGAAAATCGAATGGAGAGAGGAGAGGGTGGAGGAAGGGATGAGGGAGATGCTAAGGAAAATGAATCAGGCGATGGTGAAGGGAAGATACAAGGTCGGGAGACGCAAAGCAGGAAAGGACAAAAAATGGTGGAACAAAAACTGCCGAGAGGCAAAGAGGGAGATGAGGAGAAGCGTCAGGAAGTGGAGAAGGGGCATAGTGGAGCTAGGGGAATACAAGGAGCTGAAGAAGAAGTACCGAAACGAATGTGAGAAGGGGAGGAAAGAGTATAAAGAGAAGTTGGAAACCCAAATAAAGGAACTAAGGAATGAAGGAGAGATATGGAAATTCCTAAACAAAGAGGGGAAGGGAAGAAGGGGAAGAACATGCGAGATAGATATAGGGAGATGGGAAGAGCACTGTATGGAAGCGTTAGGGGGCAGAAGGGTGCCGGATGGGATTCAGAGCGGGAAGAGGGTAGAGAGGAAGGTGAAGGGGTATGAGGTCACGGTGGAGGAGTTGGAAAATGTGTTGAGTAGACTAAAGAACGGGAAAGCTGGAGGGACGTACGGTACAACTGGGGAAAACTGGAAATACATGGGGAGTAAAGCGAAGAGATTTTGTAGGGGGTTAATAAACCAAGTGTGGGAAGGAGGGGGAATACCGGAGCGGTGGGGAGAAAAAGGAGGTCAAGAACTACAGGGGTATAAGTATTACTAATACGGGGTACAAAATATACGCGATGATCCTGCAGGGACGACTGGAGAAGGAAATGGAGGAAAAAAACATAATTGGTGATTGGCAAGCAGGCTTTAGAAGGGGAAGGAGGGCGATCGACAATGTATATATCATCAGACAAACAGTGAATAAAGAATCAGAGAGGAAGAGGGGAAAGGTATATGCGCTCTTTCTGGATATCAAAAAGGCCTTTGATAGGGTGTGCAGGAAAAAGCTGTGGGGGATAATGAGGGAAGGGGGGATAAGTGAGGGGATAGTGGAAAGAACGGAAGAACTGTACAAAGAGACGAAGTATAAAGGTGCGGTGGGGGAAAAGTGCGGGGACAGTTTTGTGACGGAAAAAGGACTAAGACAAGGGTGCCCCCTCAGCCCGGGGCTCTTTTCGATTTATATGGAAGGTTTGGAGGAAAAATTGAAAAAGGCGCAATACGGGGGAGTGGTGATAGGGAGAGCAAAGGTGTGGGCCTTGGCGTATGCCGACGATATTGTCGTGATAGCGAAGACAGAGAGGGAGATGAAAGGGATGATGAGGGTGGTGATGGATTTCTTGGAAGGAAGAGAGTTAGAGATCAGTGTGGAGAAAACAAAGATGTTGGTGTTCCAGAAAGGTAGGGGAAGAAGAAAGGGAGAGGTGTGGAGGTGGGGGGAAGAAGTGATAGAGGAAGTGGGGGAGGTAAAGTACTTGGGCTACCATCTAAGGTACGATAACAAAGAAGCGGAGCACGTAAAAGAGCTAGCGAAGAAGGGGAGTAAAGTGCTAGGACAGATATGGGGAATAGGGGAGAGATTTTTTGGAAACGATATTGAAAGGAGGAGGTGGCTCTTCGACAAGCTGGGGAAGAGCGTAATGATGTATGGGGCCGAAGTATGGGGGTGGAGCGAATGGGAAGTGTTGGAGAGGGTGCAGGCGAGATATTGGAGATGGAAATTAGGTCTAGAGAGAGAGACGCCGGGATACATGGTGATGGAAGAGATAAATGGGGAAAAGCTGAGGATACAGACGGGAAAAATGGCGATGAGGTACGAGGAAGGGCTGGAGAGGAAGGGGAGGAGAGTTGTTGCAGCAATGTTGGAGAGAACTTAAGAAAGGAAGAATAAAGCACGGACAGGCGAGCAGAAGGAAATATTATGAGAGAGGAGGATATGCGATGGCTGAGGTGACGAGGAGCAGGGAAAGTGGGTGGGGAGACAACATAAGAGAAGATATAATAAGAAGGGATGGGGAAGTACAGATGCAGGAAAGAAGAGAAAAGATCAGAGAAGGAAGATATAACCGGAGATACAAAGACATTGTGGGGGAGGGTATGCCGAGGTACTTGACGGGTGGGCTAAGTACAAAAAAGAAAAGACTGATAGCAAGGTTTAGGTGTGGAAATGAGGAGAGAGACAATAGATATTGGGAGGAGGATGATAGTAGAAGATGTAGACTGTGTAGTGTGGGGCGGGAAAATTTGGATCACATGTTAGGGGAGTGTGACGAGCTGAGAGCGGAGACTAGGAGCTGGAAGAGGGTATTAGGAGAGGGTGGAGAAGGGTTAGGCTGGATGGAAGAGGTCATAGAAAGAAGAAGATTTATAAGGGAGTGTTATGGAAGGGATGAAGGTTAATGGGGTGTCTTAGGGTTAGGAAGGTTCTGTTTATTTTATTTTAAGTAGAATGTTTATTTCGTTTATTGGTTGATTAGTTAAATGAGGTAGATTTCAATTTTTTGTAAAATTAAATTTAGATAATAAAAAAGCAATAGGTACATACTTTTAAGAGAACTATCGAAAAGGTATTAGTAGGTACCTACTTCATTTTAATATAAACGTAAATAATTACCTAAAGGTTATCCATGTCATCTCCGTTAATTATGCAATTATTTTAGAGTAGAAGGTTATATATCCACTTCCCCATTACGTTCCGAAGTCCACAGAAATACTCAGATTGTCTACGTGAATTTAAGTAGTAGTTCATAGAACTTCCTTAGATAGAAGGTTAAACCTGTCAATATTTTTGAAACCTTATAGAACATTCTACCGGCAACCAACCCTGAAAAGGGAATAACGGTTATGTAAGAAAATTACTAGTATCATACTTAATAAATTAATTAATTTTAGCTAACTATCCCTATAATTCTTCAAATTATAGCAAGCTCGTTTCTGGTACTCCTAAAATTTATTGAAACTGTAAATAATTAATTACTCAAATGTATGTTTTAAGGCGTCAGTTGTAATTTTGTAAATCTTGACTGAAGCACTTTAATTATAAATTCTATTGAAGGTAGATTTTTTACCGATATTAATCATACATACGATCATTAATAAACCTGAATTAAATAAGAAATTATTTACACGCTTTCAGTACGCATGTGACCCTCCATACTATACGTGATCTTTTAGCAAATTACAATCATGAATCAATAGCTAGGACCTTTCACCAAGAAAAGTTTCCACATTGCGCATTAAAGACGAAACTAGACATAGATATTTAATTTTAATTATGGACAGAACAGAGGATGTTATATCGTTGGCAAATGAAGCTTTGGATTAATGAGGAGAATATCTTATGTAATACTATTCCATTTCTTTAAAAATGTTACGTGTTTCCGAAAAATAACCTAATGAAGTTTTCAATTAGTTAGCATAAAAGAAAGTTTATCTTTTAAATCAATTTCACTTACTTATTTACCTTTTGTATTGTTCCGTACCATGAAACTCCTTAGCAAATTAAATTAAATGAATTAAAGCAATTTGGTTATCTTTTCATCCGATCGTTATTTATGCGATGCTTCTCTTCGAAATACTTAAGCGCAACATCGCTAATGAGATGTACAATTTGAACCTACTAAAGTATCGGAGAACTCCTTAGAAAGGAAATTGGATCCTATCGTTGTTACTGCCTTTTTGTCCGTTAAATTGGATGTGTTTTTGTATTCTTTTCTTTTGTATATATTATACTATACAGTTAATACAATTACGACATGCCATTTGATTCCTTTCACTTAGACACACCTTGCAGGTGAATTTATTTAATGAAAAATAGCGCACTGTCGGTATTTTTTATACGAAGGAAATTTGAAAAACGATTAGAAAACACAAGGACACGATGTGCGAACGGTAGGTACTCTAAATTAAAGTTAATGTTAGTCATCGCAATAATACAGTAGAAGCGTCACTATTCCGCACGTATTATACTCCTCGAAGATTTACTGTAGTGAACAATAAGGGTGGATGTGCCTTAATTACATTTCAAATAAATTTCCAGGTGTTTGTAAATATTTATCTTTATTTATTCTATTGCGACGCATTTAAGATGAACGTATAGACCATGTTTATCCGGAAAGAAAAATTGAATTTTAGATTTCAATTAAGGTGCGTATCCAGCAAAAAAACAGCTCCGAACTACAGCGTTTCATCATTGTCGGACCCCACGTGATTGCAGGTGCTTAGGTGACAAGACACGTTGGCAATTCTTATTAATTTCCCCTACACAGTTGACTAGATTTTTACTGAACTCTATAATATTGACTTCAGTGATTATTGACCATGAAGAGGTATTTAGAAAATCAAGAATAGAATGTATTATTTATTGTTATTTTACAAGAGGTGCTCAAAATGACCATTATTCATTTCTAGGCACAAATTAACTCTTCGCTTCATATTTTCAAACACACGTTCAAGTTCAATAGTTCATTTCTTGTTCTATTGCTCCTTCCAATTCTTGGAGAGTATGTAGTCGATTTTTAAATATATTGGTTTTAATTCGTCCAAACAGAAAAAATCTAAGGGCGTGAGGTCAGGACTTCTTGGAAGCCATAAGCCTGTACTAATTATTCGGTCGCCATGAAATTGTTGCAGATACCTAATCGTTTCATTAGCGGTGTGTGGAGTTGCTCCATCTTGCTGGAAAAAACCAAGTTGTTTCTCATCGTCATGTAAATTTTCTTCAATAGCTTGACGCAGAATATCACGATATCGTTCTCTATTTACGGTTTCATAAAAGAAAATAGGCCCAATTATCCTCCTTCATGACATAGCCATCCAAATCCAACTTTTTGAGGATATAGAAGTGTTTCGATGTAAGTGTGTGGGTTTTCTGCTGCCCAAATTCTGTAACTTTGACTATTCACATAACCTGACAAATGTACCCATGCTCGTCTGAATAAAATGTTAAGTCTAACAAATTATTGTTGTTGAAACGTTCGATGAACCATTGACAATATTGCACTCGAAGATTAAAGTCTGTTAGATACATGTAATTGTTGTACAGAAGAAATTTTATAAGGATGCATATGCAACCTCTTTTTTAAAGCTTTGTGGCAAGTAACAGTAGACAAACCTGTAAAAAAATTATGTTCATATTTCTGGTTACATAAACACAGTACATTTAATCGTACCTGTTTGAGCGAATAGTTGTGTAATACATTTTTTAAGGCTTTGTTGCATTCTTTGTTGAATGGCATTAACAACTTCTGCAGTTAAAACAGTCCGCCTGCCTATGGACTTGCCTTTGCAAGCCGCATGACACTTTTCCATAATAAATTTTATTTACATTTATTTATATATTTTACAGTTGTATATTTTAATACAAACTATAGAGGAATAGCACTTTTGAACATCGCTTACAAAATTTTAGCCTTATGCATCAAGAGTACCAATGCGGATTTCGAAAAGGAAGATTGGTGACAGACCAGCTGTTTATATTGAGGAAAATACAGGCAGAAAGCTACGTACACAAAATATGATATAATATAATATAATATAATATAATATAATATAATATAATATAATATAATATAATAAAACCGATAGTGTTGTACGGGAGTCAAGTGTGGCCCTTGACAAAAGCAAATCAGCAGAGGCCAAGAATGTGAGAGAGGAAAGTGTTAAGGAAAATCTTTGAAGGAAAGTAGAAGAAACGTGAGAAAGGCGAACAAATAGATAAATCAGGGAACTGTATGATGAGCCGGATACAGTGGGCGAAAAGAAAGCCAAGATAATAGGATGGTTATGCCATGTGACGAGAATGTCTAGGAAACACTTTCGAAAAAAAGTTCACGAAAGCGAATTGGGGGGGGGGGCAGAAGAAGAGGTAGACCAAGGTCAACATGGATGAACGAAGTAGAAGGGGATTTAATACAACTTAGAGTCAAAAGATGGAGATGAAAAGCAAGGCAAAAGAGCCACCAAGCCGAGGGTCTACAAGGTCTGTAGCGCTGCAATATATACAGTGTGGAAATTAAGTAGCGGATTCGGATAAATTCGGTAACTCCATTAATCTGTATGATAGAGACAAAATTAATAGACTAATCGTAGTTATCGAGATTTTAACAGCAAACAAAAACTTTTTAGACTTCGACAATTACATTAAATATTCAAACTGATGACTGAGTGACAATACCCAAGACGATAATAAAATGCATTCACTACGTTTTGAAGCATTTAAGGCGTCATTTACTCATGGCGAATTCTTTCTTGAAGGTCCTCTAAATTGTTAGGTCGATGATTGTATACCATGTTTTTTAAGTGCCCCACAGAAAAAAGTCTAATGGGGTTAGATAAGGAGACCAGCCGGCCATTCCATTGGACCTCTTCTTCCTATTCATCCTAATCGTCTAAATAACGCCGCATATCTACTGCATGGTGTGGCGGAACACCCTCATGTTACAGCTAAATGTTATTGTTTGGTACTTCGGGGTCGTTTCCATCTATATTATCGCTAATTCAGGTAGTAATTCAACTTGTAAAAAGCCTAGGTACCTTTCCCCAGTCAAATTAGCGTCGAAAAAGAATGGCTCTAAAATTCTGTTACCGACAATTCCTGTTCATACGTAGAACTTATGTGGATTTACCCTAGATCAATATCGAAAATTCTGCCTATGACAGTTCCATGTAAGAAAAAAATTGCTTCATCCGAAAATATTATATACACCGCAAGGACATTGGATCGCGATTGCAAATTTCCATCATTTGGTCAGAGAATTGTTGCCTAAGGTCAAAGTCGGTCTCTCTCGACTCATGGATGAATTTTACCTTAAGGATGAAATTTTTGTATTTTTAAATGTTTCAGTACCGAAGTATGGCTCACATTGTGTTCCAAAGTGGCGTTTCGACTATTAGTTTCAATGCGGATTATCTTGAAATTCCAGTAAAATATTAAGCAGAACATTTTCGGTCAATGTTGTCACAGGACGGGCAGTTTTTGGAAGATCCCTCACAGTACCATGTTCTTGAAATTTATTTTTTATTGACTGACTGTGGATTGGTTTATTTTTTATCAGGATATTTGTCTCTGAAAAGTCGACATACTTCTTGATGAGTTCTAACTCGATCGCTATCATCAATCATCATTAAAACTTCCAACTCTTTATTGCTCTGTGAGCGATGCCATTTTGGTCAAACAAAGTTCTTAATACGGTAAATACTAGTACTATACACAGGAAATTAAAAACGCAATTAACACAGAGCTTGTCAAAGTGAAAACATGGTTTTGTTGGTTATTAAAACCCCGGTAACTAGGATTAGTCTTTTAATTTAATTAATTTTTAACTGTACTATAACTTGAATTTGTTCAAATTATTAAAAATTTTATATCGTTCCACATCGTACTTAATTTCCATACTGTATTTTCTGTGAAGTAATATACGATGCAGTATAACATTATTTATAGAAACAAAGTGAATCGTACATAATTGTTAGGAATGTTACGATATATATTTATTAATTATTACCTATATCAGCTGCAATATTAAACAGTTCTATTAGTTTTTGTCCTACAGGCATTCATTATACCTAATATTATTAATTAAATCAAATTTTACTAACAAAAGCATTCAATTGAAATGCCAGTAACAGGTATCCATTCTGTATAATTTATAATGCAACAATAACTTTACTGTTATTGTTCCTCTACAATTAATTCTATTTCCCATTGTCAATAATACGCTATACATATTACAGGTTAGCTATAAAAACTTGTAGATATATTAAATGACTTTAACGTAGATACTTCTTTTCAGAATTTCCATATTACTTGGATTTGTACGTAGTGCACATGCGGTAAACATATATTATGTTTAACGGTAAGTAAGTGTAACAACCACAGTTTATGGCCGGTCGTAACTAAAAGGGAAATTGTATTTAAGCTTATTTGTTTCCAAATGGGTTTGATAATCTACAAACTACACGATTTAGGTTTAAACAATTCCTCAAAACATGACCGCACATTCTGTTCGTACATCCCTGCAGCAGGAAACGAAAACGTATTTGACTTGAAATCTGTAAAATTTGCTCAACATGCATTAAACGTCATTATCCCTATGAAATGGACAAATGTGAATAATTCGGGATATCCATCCATGTCTACTGCTGCTATAAGCTACAATAATTTTCGACGTATAAAGAATTCTAAAAAATAAATTTTTCGTTAACGTGTCTATCTACAGAATTTTTAGTTGTGCTAAAATCAAATTGTCCGTTACGTAATGGCGGCATAAATAAATAAAAATAGTAATCTTGCGTAAAAATGTACTTATGTGCACACTAATAATACTAATATCTTCCTATAATCGGAGGGTTCCATACGTGTGAGACATCATCAGGTCATTTACATACGAAATTGTAGAAAACATGTAATTAGAAATAGATTTTTGCACATGATAGTGTTACGTTGCTGGACCGGTTGCCTAATTCGCAAAAGTCGATCGTATTGATTTTAGTCAGAGTTACGAAATGAGCTATTCTGTCAAAAGAATTCGTTCTCGATACCTTTTTCATCCTTCATTTTTTTTCTAATAGAAGCGTCCATTTGAACCGCTGCGTTTGCATTGGTTCCGTTACTGATTTTTCACTTGGCAACGAAAGTCGTTGGCTACCAGTGTACGTCACCTAATCTCCGATTTGTTGATCTTTTCCATTTTCGTTCGTTTCTTTATTGAGTCGCCGACAAATGTTTTCGTACTTACATAAATAGTAGCTCGATTCTTAATGGCGTATCTTTCTACTTCGTGTCGCTGAACAAAACGTTACATCTTTAGTGCTACCGAAATTTTCACATTTTTCTTATAAATCGATATTAATCGTCTATAAGTGAAAAGCTTCGAACAATATAGTGTATTTGGAATCTTCTGCTCATTTCAAGTGTCATTAAACCGTATTTTACGTATTTGTGCATTAAATTATTGTTTACGAATTACATTCTCGCTGCGCTCCTGGAAAATATTAATCCTCGAGGTATGTACCTATTTATTTGTATTAAATATCACGTTTTCCTTTAAATTCCGGACAGTAATTCATATTATTTGTCCTAGCGTTTTACGTTCTACATCTTAGTTTTACGTTTCGCATTTCACGGATGGTGTACCGCCATTTCGTCAACGAATTTTATCTGAGAATCTACCTGAAACTACTTTCGTTCCTACTCGCTGTCGAACTTCAATGGTTAGATTCCTGACAACGTTAATTGCTGCTCATCATCTCACCTCTAACTATCTCCGAATTTCTGAATTAAGAAAATTATTTACTACAAGATTTTCATCTGCTGCCATCTTCCGTCAACCTTTGGAAACAAGAATTGCTAAGTTGCTATAACCTAACCTCATACTTTTTATTCAATGGGTTGGAAGAAGAAGTAAACGGCTACAAAGTGTTATGTGGCATTTATATAAATGCCATTGTTTATTCAGAATAAAAAAGCCCTGCTACGCACAGGGCGTAACGTTAATTTAAAAAAAATTAACGTTACGCCCTGTGCGTAGCAGGGCTTTTTCAAAATTATAATTATAAGTATCAATCTGTAACAAATTAAAAGCATGTAAACAACGATATGAAACATATTGTGAATTAATTGTTATAAGACAAGTGCCAGATGTATGAAATTTTTTTTTTAAAACAGCTTACCAAAATTAAGCTTCTAACGGATTCATTGTAAATAATGGAGGGAATTAGCACCTCCTATCTAACTTTTAACATATCAATTTAGGTAAATTTTAACAAAAATTCTTTAATTTATTACTATATGACAAAATGGCAAGTAGAAATGATAAGAAAGTGCATAGTAACATGCGCGAGAGTATAGCCATCTGTGGGTAAAAATGTAAGTGAGGGAGAAAAAGAAAATATTGATGGTGCAAAGGAAGAAATCGGTTTGCAACTACCTGGGGTTAGTTGACTGAATTATGTTAAAGAAAAGGTTGCTTAAATTTTGAATATCAATTCGGTAATTTATCGAATTAGTATTACGTCTAATCTCTACCATTTCCCAAACAATCGTTTGTAAGGATTCGATTCGAAATGTAAAATTTTTGGGTTGCTATAACCGAAATTGTGGAAGTTATTTAAAGAATGTTCAGTTAAGGCAGTTTCGGGATTATTAGAGGATAATAGTTGTTTTTTTATAGTATTCTTATGTCGTTGAATTTGGTGTTTAAGAAATTGTCTGGTCGGGCCTATGTAACATGTAACATGCTGTATAGTTAGAACGCACTTAATTTTTTAGTTAACAGTTAAGTTTGTTTGTAAGTAATTCAAAATAACTACATTTGTCCTACAACAAAAATGAGTCCATCAACAGTGTCCCCATCTCAGATATAGGGAAGGCCAAACAAACTTGCGTGCACGTCATCAATGACGTATTTCCATGTCTTTTGTGGCTAAGTTTCCATCGCTAACTGTATCATAAAATTTGTAAAAAAAACAACTCTAAAGGCGATGCAATTAATATAAAACTTTTGAGATAAAGCACAAGCTTGTTTTTGTTGGGTTTAGACGCCTCTCAATGTAAAATTTTGTGATAAAATTTTAATCAACAGGCCAGTAAGTAACGACGTAAACCTAGCCACTGTCAGGGAATGGTGCTGTGTTGCCATCTTTTATTAATCGATTCATCGATATTTTGAGGTTACGTATGACAGTAGTATTCTGACAGGCATATTTAATTGATTTTTGTCGTCAACAATTTGTAACAGTAATTAATATTTATTTGTGGTTGAATAAGAAATATTTGCTGGGAAATTAAATATTTCCTGATCAATTTGACAATACTGTAAATGTAAACGTCATCAAACGCCGATGACGTGCACGCAACTTAGTTTGGCTTTCCCTATACATGTAGATATTACTACATTAACAAAAATAATGAATATCAAGCTGATTTTTTTTCTGTAACTTAGTAAATATTTGCATAATTAAATGCCCACTTTGTCCTACAAATTAATTGGGCCTTTTCCCATGATATTCAGCATTTTTTTGTAATTTCAAAATCAACGTGTTTTCCCTGCACACCCCCGTAGGACCCATTTGCGAAAATTTTCGCAGAGGAAACAGTTTGGCGTCTCGTTAAAATAAAGCCGCTCACGAAGCATGAAAAGTATTAATACTAATTGATTGCAAAAAAGGTGGCCGGCTCCCGGACTAACATACAAACAAATCCAATACTTACTTTCTGAGGCGCGCTTTTTATCCCTCTGCTCCCCTTTAGGTAAGAATGAGTCGTAACATAAACAATAAAATTCAAAAGCGAGAAGTTACGTTTCCCACGTCGGCGTCGATAAAAAGTAGGAAGATAAATTAAACGATCGAAAAGGAAACGAAGATGCTCCTGTACGTGAAGCGGCAATACAATTCCTACAACGCGAATTCTCGTCTTTTAAAGCGGAACTACTAAATACTGTTTCTAATCTTAAATTCGTATTAAACGAAATTCAGATAGAGGCCGACAATTTAGAGGCATACTCTCGCGAATACTATCTCATCGTACACGGGATCAAAAGCATGCTAAGTGCGATGTAGAATAATATAGTGATGAATTTTAGTTAAAATGAACTGAAAATCTCAGGAGCTTGATAATTGTCACCGGCTGAAAAAAGTGTACACAAATAATAGTGTCCAGGTAGTAAAGATCATATCAAATTTTCACATGAAGAGAAATTATAACTTACAAAAAGCATTTGAATTGAACAAGCCACCGACTAACGAAATTCTTTTCAAATTGTCGTGCTACTGTAAACTGCGCGACATATTAATACGAGGGTTGAACAGTATCTGCGGTTCCTATCATAGAAGACCTTGAGTTCGGTTGCTATGGAAACGTCTGTTACGTATTGAACATTTTATGATAATAGTTCCAAATTTCGATCGTGTCATGAAAGACCGAACACTAGCCGACTTGCAAAAGAAGTATTTCCTGGACTACTATTTGAACCATTCTGACGCTAATCAAAACTAGCGTGATTTGTTTTGATGACTTTTATTTTTTCCAAAAACTTAAAGAATCCCTAATAGTACGGGAGCTACGGGCATTTTTGGCTAGTGAAAGTATACACTATAAATTTTTCACCATAGGTAGTTTTCTTACTGTTAATAAAGTAACTGACCGTCAGACCTTTGGGAGGCGGTAAATTAAGATGCAGGACGCTGACGAAGTTGTGAAAAAGTGTCAAAAAACAGGTTTTCGTAAATAACTGAAAAAGTATCAATTTTATCAAAAACAAACACGTTAAGAAAGTTGTAGCTGACAAAATTCCGCACATTTTGGTGTTATTTTTGTCTCTATGACGAATAGGAGCCCAGATAGATTTTTTTAAATGTCGACTGTTTTGCGGCGAAACGGTAACACGTGCGCTCATCGCGCGTATTTCGCTTATATCTCGAGAATGGCCATGCGTATCGCAAAATGCTTCAAATAAAAGTTGTAGAGAATTTAATTACGAATAATTTTCTTTTTTAAAGATTTCCATACGATTAATATTGACAGAGATATAATCATTTAAACCTTTTTCTAAGACACAATCGCTGCTCGTTTTGCATAGTAAAATCAATAATAAGTCGAAAACTATTGATTCTACGTACTTAGTGCATATAATAAAAGTTGTAGAGAATTAAATTTTGAATCTACACGTATACATGAAATATCATTTTTGTGATCTTTATAAGGCGGTGGAGGAAGAAATAATGAAAAATTCTCATTTTCAAGCGTTTCTTTGCAAATAACTATATTTTTACTAGTTGTAGACAGTAGTGTCTTATAGTTTTTTAAAGACAATTAATTACCTGTAAAATGAGCGTAAGCGGAAGTTCGTACAACAAATAGTTCGCTAGTTACAGCTGTTTGCAGGTATACTCAAAAAATGACATTTTATTAAGAATCCCGATTTTCGCTAAAAATGGCCGTTAAATTTTTGTTAAAAATTGGTTTTATCCTATTTTCAGTACTTTATACAGGGTGTCTCACGGTGACCGTCGGTTAGAAGTATATCAAGAACGGTAAAAGTTAGAAATTTGAAATTTTGCACATGTGACATGCCGTGTTTAATCTATTAAATAAAAATATTTTCCAAATGGCAGCACTTCCGGAAATACCGGAAGTGAGCATCAACATCTTTATTTTAAATACAAACCAGGTAATTTTTTTCACATTCTGATGTGTCATAAAATGTTTAGTAAGTGTGCTTAAAATAATCGGCGTATCAATTTCGATTGTTGAGAAAATAATTTTTTTTTCACTAAAAAATTTGAAAATCTTGTTTAGAAAATAAAATTGAAAGTCGAAAGTGGTAAAAGTTAGGGAAATGGGATTTTTTATGCAATTGTTTCTTATGCTTTTGTGATTATTTAAAATTCTACCTATGGAACTTCTTTAGTATCCAAGGTCTCTTTCCCCCGAACGAACAGAACTTTCAGGGAAAACAGTAAAATATCCCAATACATTGGTTTCTGCAGCGTCATTTGGGACAATTGGCTTCGCCCAAATTTAGAAAATTCTTTTCAATCATCCTGATTTTTCGTTCTGTCATTGTAGGTAAATGCGGATATCTTTCGTTAAAGTGTTGAGTGATTCTTTATTCAATGGTTAAAGGTTCTGCAGGTCCGAAAATAATACGAGCAGACTCGCCATGAATGTAAAACAAATTTAGAATATCAGCATTTGTGTATTCCATATTGCCCAATTAAAAATAAATATCAAGCGCAAAAATCAAAATTCAAACAGATAACATTGAATAATAACAAACGTAAATGTAGCGTAAAGTTTCAAACAGATAGGTAACTGATAACTGTCAAATAAAAATGAAAACATAAGAATCATAAGAAACAATTGAATAAACATTTTTTGAAAATTTTCATACCCAACCATGTTTTGTCATGTATGTAATTATAAATTTAAATAGAAAAATGTAAATAACTCTGTAATCATTGATTTTAGGTATAGGAACATGGTATATTAATTTAAAGGAAATTTTATTTCTGCATCGAATGGGCTGATAATTAAATGGGCATTCCATTTGAAAAAAGAGACTTTTTAAAGTTTTTCTTAAGTCTGGAAATAACGTCAAATAGATTACGTAACCGCGGGCAATTTTTTATTATCCATTATAGACAATTGTGTCTCAATCTTTTGACATTGAGAACCTAAAATCCCATTTCCCTAACTTTTACCACTTTCGACTTTCAATTTTATTTCCTAAACAAGATTTTGAAATTTTTTAGTGGAAAAAAAATGTTTTCTCAACAATCGAAATTGATACGCCGATTATTTTAAGCATACTTACTAAACATTTTATGACACATCAGAATGTGAAAAAAAATTGCATGGTTTGTATTTAAAATAAAGATGTTGATGGGCACTTCCGGTATTTCCGGAAAATATTTTTATTTAATAGATTAAACACGGCATGTCGCATGTGTAAAATTTCAAATTCCTAGCTTTTACCGTTCTTGATATACTTCTAACCGACGCGACGGTCACCGTGAGACACCCTATACAAAGATTTACAGAAGTTGTAGCTACTTTTGAGACGAAGAAAAGGTAGTATAAAATATTGTTTTGACTTTTCCAAGTATCAGAAGTTACTCTCGGATCATTTCTGAGTAAATTCATCACAGAATCACATTTTGTGGTACATTCTAAAGTAGCTACAATTTCTGTAAAAATTAAACATTACCAGCATTTTCAATCGTCAGTTTCTCGTTGTCGTTTGCAGAAAAACATACGCGACAAAGCGTTTTTTATAGGAAATTTTGTAAGCTTTCAATTAGTTTAAGTATATAAAAGATTCAAAACTTTTATTATATGCACTAAGTACGTAGAATCAATAGTTTTCCAAAAAATGATTCGTAATTAAATTCTCTACAACTTTTATTTGAAGCATTTTGCGATACTCATGGCCATTCGCGAGATATAAGCGAAATGCGCGCGATGCGCGTACGTGTTACCGTTTCGGCCCAAAACAGTCGGCATTTAAAACAAATCTATCTGGGCTCCTATTGATCGTAGAGATAAAAATAAAACATCAAAATGTGCGGAATTTTGTCAGCTGCAACTTTCTTAACGTGTTTGTTTTTGATAAAATTGACACTTTTTCAGTTATTTACGAAAACCTGTTTTTTGACACTTTTTCACAACTTCGTCAGCCTCCTGCATCTTAACTTACCAAGGTCGCGCGGTTTGACGATCAGTTACTTTATTAACAGTAAGAAAACTATCTATGGTGAAAAATGTATAGTGTATACCTTCACTAGTCAAAAATGCCCGTAGCTCCCGGACTATAAGAAGAACCCAATTTGAAGACGATGAGGCTGTTATAGAACTAGTCACGAATTTCTTTAGTGGCTTGAATTAAAAAAAAAGATGTTTTAGGCTTGGAACATGCATGGGAGATGATATGATAATATAATATACTATTTACGGAGATTACACATACACACTTTTCATTCCTGGTATTTTACTTAATAGACATGGACTCAAACCAATACAGAAATAGTTTAAAAACTATATTGCTCTCCATATTGATCAACAAGATGAGTCTACGAGTATAAGCTACTTATCATAACCGATCATACGATTTAAAAACGTTGTTCTATTTTTTTTGTTACAGGCGAATTACAACCCCATCTTATGATTTGTGTTAGTTAGTTGCCACGACTACTCGAAAATTCTAAAGTTGACGGTTTATTTAGATACAACCAAACATGATTATAATCGTTATAGTATCTTCTAGAAATGTTTTTTATTAAATAGGGAAGCAATTATTTACATCAATTACAACATTAATCTTACTGAATTCAGAATTTGATATATGGGCAATAGCTTTTAACTCCTATACCTACCTGCTGGAAGTGACAGTCCTTTCAATGCCCTTAGAATTGATTTCGTACCAAGGCGGCAATTCAAGACCAAGTCGATGGAGTTGTCATACGGTTGCTATAAATGATTCAAATGCCTTATAGCTGTCACTTACTTAATGTATTATACCCTTGTACTGCAGTATATTCTGCAACAACTTCATAAACGTAGTAGTAAACTGAATTACTATTAATTATGGATCTGTAGTAATTTATATTACAATCCACATTAACATTTTTTATATTTCTTACGAGAATAATAGGATCCACAGTTTAACTTATATTGCGATTATATGTATTTATAAAGCCTCATATGTGGTCGTCGTCGCGGATGTACACATAACGAATTCTCCGGAAACGATTCTGTTCCCCATGGGACATTCCCAATCAAGTATCATTATATAGTGAACAATTTGTTCGATATAAAAATGTTTTATACCTTTTTCATTTATAAGGTTTGATTAGAAATCACTCAAATTTATGCTGCATTTCAACTGCAAATGTAAGCTAATTTGTAAATCTCAAATGCATGATGGAATGGTTAAAATCTTTCCCACATATACAATCTGCACGACTTTGAACTTCCTTTTTTCCGTGTAAGGATTACCAACAACGTAGATTTGCTACAAGGTGTCATGAAAGTATGTTCCAAAATTTCCAAAATATAAAACGTTTTTAATTATCAAATACATACGGTCAAAGTACGTAATTTTAGGTTCCCAAAATTGCTCCCATCTACTTCAACATATCTCTGGAAACGTTTTTAATGATTTTGATGATCGCTCATCATCGTCAATGTAGCGCATGGTCTTCTAGAAAGATTTTTGCATCCTAATAGGCCAAACTAAGTGATCAATCGATTGCAAATCCGACAAATTCAACGTCTTGACCACAAAAATCTGGAAAATGTTTTTAGCAGACAGCAATCGTGGAAGTCGAATAAATCGGCACTCAGTCCTGCTAAAGCGTGTAACTTTCTCCGTCGAAATGTTACGTGCTCTATCTATGGCTTCAGTACTTCTTCTGAGTTGACTTCGGTACTCCTTAGAATGTCCGTATACACCAGTATTTATATCGTGGTATACACCGCAACGGAGGCCGGAAGGTGACTTCGGTGATAACGATGAAAGAATTCTCGTTGGTGGGGGGGGGGGGGGGGGGTCAAATTCAATGATCAACCGAAGGATTCGGCATGACAGAGTAGCTTCACTTTTATTGAATCGTTGAGAAGGTGCCGCGTTTGAGTTTGTCACTGTGAAATCCTAGCTTCTTTACAATGTTGTGGCTACTAAACCGCCGCGCCGATCCAAGGAATCTAAGCAATCTTTGCTCTGGATTACGACGGATTCTGTTGTCCATGTCACATTTTATATTTCCTTCACACTCAACCATCAGTGATCTCAAATATTGAAATGTCAATGAATTTATATATACTATGCTCACGTATTCGTTTGAGATCACGATCACCTTCGTTTTCTTTGGGTTGATTTTCATACCGTACACACTTCGCGCACATGATCCACGTTTTCGTCGGTCTGGCAGTTCTTGAACGCCTTGTGCCACCTCTCGGACTGTGACCTTGACATCCTTGAATGCCTCTTGAAGCATCTGCAATGTTTTGGGTTGCATTCTTTCCGAGCTTCACGCAAAACTTGATGGCGTATCGCTGTTCAAACAAACGCTGCGTCGCGCGTGACACAAAGTCGAAATAACACACTTCACGCGGAGGGACTTATTTCCGCTTCCACTGCAAACTGGCTACCGGCTGCGTTGGAAGGTCATACCCCCACCACATTGCCCGATCGGTTTTACCGCGCTGCACGCTGCCATGAGTAGTCGCGTCACAATAAAATCATGCGCATTACTTTTATAATGAACTATGTATACACACTGACTCAAAGCACTCTTCGAATGTTTTAATTAATTTTTCAACATATCCTTGTCCTACATAACAAGATTTGTTTCATCGGTATCAATTACATCGTTAATATAGATCAGGAATAGTAAATAACCTATTCTGTGGCACAAGTTGACATTCACACCAAAAACATCTTTAGTGGTGTTATGTTTTAGCTAAGCTATAACTGCGTTTCTAACTTATACTGGCGATGTTTATTCGAATATCGACTTACCAGAACTGTTGTCTATTTTTTTCTTACGCCTTTAGTGCCGATTGCAAGAAGTTTGATTGCTTGGGAGTTTAACGGTAGTGTTGCAAATAATGCATATCAATTTGAAAATTTTTGGTTTAAGTGGCATTATACTTTTTTACTTGGAGCTAATGTCTATTCTACCGATCAACCGATTATGCTACATTATCCCCCCCCCCCCCATTGGGAGTGAGGGGATGTTCGTAATTTAACATTAATCTTTAATAGGTTACTACGTTCGACAAGTGCAAAATGTTACTGTATTTTAACAAGAATGCTATTTATTTTCATAATGTTGTCACATGCAATAACAAAATTTGTTTCTGACTTTGATAGATGTCCAACATAATGTATTGCTCAGAACAAAAAACTTTTAGTGCTGTGATGTAGTACAATTTTCATTATGTGAAGTGCTGTTTGTAAAGCTATAAAACCTAAAATTCCTTAACATTTTGCCTTTGTTATTAAAAAATTCAGTTATGTATGGCACTCAACCCCTAATAATATCGCAAATAATTCTCACCTAATAACACTGACTCGCCATAAAATTTGTTAGTTTTATAAGAGCATAAACGAATTATACAAAACTTTGTTCTCTACAGTTGTACAGAAACTTATATTAAATTTGTTTTAAAATTTATATCTAACTTCTCAAATTTGTTTGATTAAGTTCACCCTACAAAAATAACTTTATTTAGTTTTATGCAAAACTTCGTTTCAGAAGTAACTTATTATATTTCAAGCGAATTAAATTTGTACAAATTTCTGCCGTACAAACTTTAATAGCATTAAGATAATACATTAAATACGTTTTAGACTATGCTGATTTAAAACTCCCTTTGGTATTTAAAGTTAACATCTTAACACTATTATTTCCACAATTACGTCATTTGGATTATTTGAGCATGGTCTGTTACCATTTAAAATTAACGTTATAATAACAGTAGGTAATATAACGCAATAAATAATTTATTTAATTTAAATAACAATTAATATGACGGGCGATATGTTGTGTACCTACCTACACAATAGATACCTCCGGAAGCTTAATTGTTAGGTATGCTTTGATGGTTAACAAGTATCCTATGGTGAGTCATTGATCCAGTTCTTTTGAGAAACTCCTTAATATTTGTAAAAATCTGACTATTATTAATAAGCATTGTTCTGCATCCGATTTTTTTGCATGAATTTTTAGAGTTCTCGCACTGACTTCAATGGTAGATAGAGTTTCTGCGCACATAAATGTGGCATAAAACAAAAATTCGTCAGACTTTTTACTTTTAAAAACTGTAACACCCTATATTTCTGCAACTGTTGAGATGTGGACATATCTTTATATAGCTTTTTGCATTACTTTCATGAGAGGAATTCGCTGTCCTCACAATTTGAAACGCCCTTTACAATCAGGGAAGGTATAAACAGATATTGTAAAACTAAATTCATCATTTTGGATCGCCTGTAAGTTTTGTTTAAACTTGTTTTGCGTATTTCCTCTCGTTCGCGAGAAATGTGTTATATAAAGAACAAAAATATAAAAATGTTGGTAGGTAATTTACAAATCAAAATTTGCAACTTTTGGAAAAATTCGGTATTCTTAATTTAGAGACATTTAACATCATATCGATAGACGAATGGGAGTTTATATTTATATCAAACTACTCATATGTCAAATAATATCATTACTTACTTTTTACCTTTCAAAGTATATGATGGATCAACCAATTCGTCGGTTACAAAACTCGGCTGTAGAGGACAGCATTCTTTTCAGTTACGTTTTTCTGTTACCGGGGACTCAAAAACACTATTCACCTATCTTATGTGTTGTGTATTACTTTAGTAGGTACTTAGTATACAAGGGCTATTAGAGAAGTATGGGAACTCGACGAGGCTTAACCTGAGTATCGATACGAATCGAAATAATAATAATATTTATTAGGCGCAGTTTATAAAACATTATTGCGTTAAATGGAGAAATGGATCGGTAAAGCTATATTCTTTTTATTGTTAAGTTACTATATTGCAGGGTGATCACCGGGAAACGCATGTTTTTTAAATAACAAGTATTCGTAAAGCTATGAACAAAATTTGTATTTATAATTTCCAAATATGTTGCATAAAGTACGCAATTTGAACTGAACTTCAATGTTTAAAAATTACATCTGTAAGAATCTGGAATTGTAAGGTCTGGTGAGGGCCACCAAAACGAGTTCCAGGGAATGATCGTTTGAGAATCTCTATAGAAATCCGAGCAGTAAATGGGCTATTGCCCCATCTTGCTGAAACCATATACATCAGTGAAGAAGTACACGCTGTCTCCTATCTGACAGTCTCAATTTATTTTTATGGATGAAATTATTGAACATCCGTGACTAAAATTTTTCTTACAGTGGACGGGCGAGGTATCAGAATTGCTTCCCGCTTAGGCCCTGCATCGTTGCAATCCGTAGTCGATCAACATTATCCGAGGTAGGTACTAATTATTGTCCTTGCTGGTCCTGGGGGTTTCTTTTTCAACAACGATCCTGTCTTATTCACCTTGTGTATCCAACGCAATATTGTGTTGCGATCAGAGATCGCACCATGCCGCGCAATGTTAAAATGTATACGAAAGTCTCATTGTGTCTGAGTTACCGATTCATCGTTTAAGTAAAATTACGACTACAACTGGAATTGCACAGTGCCACCGTGCCCAACTCCCACCACTCAATATTCTCCGTGAACTGCACAAGTCAAAACCTGCGTTTCCCGGTAATCACCCTGTATGTAAAATAATGTTTTCATTTAAAAGTGTAGGTGTTGTGTTCAAAATGCAATGTAATATGAAATGCTTTCGCATTTAGAACCTTTTACAAACACGTTATACAGGGTGATTCACCACTATTCCCTCGGTCTCTTGTGCCTAAAGGGTACAAGATATCAGCTTCATTTTTTGGTGACATATGTAAATCGATAACGACTATTTTTTAAAATTATTTTCACTTATACAGGATGCTTCACAAAATTGTAATATATCAAAGTTATGTTTTTTTAAATGCAACCCCCTGTATTTTATTACATTTTTAGATTATACGTTAAAAACTAAGGTAACTTTATTAAACGTTCCCTATACCTATCGCTTACCAATTTTGAGAAAATTGTGATTTTAAGAAAAATATTCAATTTAAACAACCCCTAATAACACGGAAACCACTTACTTTTAGTAACGCAAATTTATATCGATTTATCTTGACCTTTGAGGCTTTCATTTGCACTACGTAGGATTTCGATATTTTGTACAGGGTGTTTAGAAAATGGATTCATATTTTATATTTTTCAAACATCAAAAACTCACTTAACTTAAATGGAACACCCTGTATGTTTTTATTCTATGTTGAATAACTTTTCATTTTCTATCAAAAACTATAAGTAATTGATATGTCTAAAATCAACGATTAAAAAGTTATTAAGATTTTTCTCTAAAATTTGTATGGAAATGGTTTCGTTTGCATTCTAGTAGGCTATGATTTTTTTTATTGTAGTTGATAATTAGAAAGGGGTCATAACTTAATTAAAAATGAAATTAATAACAAGAAGTAATCATTTATGGAAAATAATGGTATAGTAAATGCTCAATTTGATGACCATTTTCTTCTATGCACATTGCACAACCGCACTCGATTTTCAACAGATCTAACGTTTCTCAGGATATCTGGTGTTATAGTAGCAAACACATCCTTTATTGTAATCTTTATGTCATCAGCAGTGGTAGGTGGAGTGTTGTGGACCCCTCCTCCCAATCCCTTTATTGAGGAAATGTCTATCTAAATATTTTTGAAAAAAACATAAACATCCACCACCACGTGCTACCATTGCACTTTACACAAAGTTGTTTTCTTATGCAAATAAATATACTCTTCATCTTATACCACCGACCCAAGAAAAAATCACAATTCACAAACGATACATATGTTACATCATTTGCCATCAATTTCAGCACCCTATGACGCAAGGTCTGATGATGACTAATAAAAAGTCGAAATCGATAACCATATAGAAACCTAAAATAAACATTTGTGTACTTACAATGAAAATTGTTATTTATTACCATAATAAACATCATTCTTATCACATTCAACTTCACCAGAATTTATATGGACGAGGCTTTCAACGAAGGTTGAATTTTTGTATATGGAGTCTCGAGAAAGTTGGGAGATGAAGATGAATTCTTTAAATATGTTTTATTTACCGACGAATCCACTTTCCACAACATAACGGCTTGGTAAACCGACATAACTTTCATTACTAAATCGTCACCTGTATTGCACTGTTGATCGCCAAAACTGGTGGAGCCTCAATGTATTTGGGAGAATTTTGATTTTTTGATGGAAACTTGAACGGAGTAAAATTTTTACGGATTTTAGAACAACACTTTTTCGAGTCTTCTTGATGAAGTTTGTTTAGATATTATTATTATTATTATTATCATTAAAAATTTAGTTTACAACACTCCACCTACCACCGCTGATTAGGTACATGAAGATTAGAATAAAGGATGCGTTTGCTACTATAACACCATAACGTTAGAAGATCTCTTGAAAACGAGTGCGGTTATGCATAGGAAAAAATGGCATTTACTACAGTATTTTTTCCATTGCTTTAATTTCATTTTTAATTAAGTTTTGGTCACATATCTAATTATCAACTACAATAAAAAAAAAATCATGGCCTACTATAATGCAAACAAAACCATTTCCATACAAATTTTAGAGAAAAATCTTAATAACTTTTTAATCGTTGATTTTAGACATATCAATTACTTATAGTTTTTGATAGAAAATGAAAAGTTATTCAACATAGAATAAAAACATACAGGGTGTTCCATTTAAGTTAAGTGAGTTTTTGATGTTTGAAAAATATAAAATATGAATCCATTTTCTAAACACCCTGTACAAAATATCGAAATTCTACGTAGTGCAAATGAAAGCCTTAAAGGTCAAGATAAATCGATATAAATTTGCCTTACTAAAAGTTAGTGGTTTCCGTGTTATTAGGGGTTGTTTAAATTGAATATTTTTCTTAAAATCACAATTTTCTCAAAATTGGTAAGCGATAGGTATAGGGAACGTTTAATAAAGTTACCTTAGTTTTTAACGTATAATCTAAAAATGTAATAAAATACAGAGGGTTGCATTTAAAAAAACCTAACTTTGATATACAGGGTGAATGAGACCACCCGTATCAGTCTTTTATTTAAAGAACCGTGAGTCGTAGAGAGGTGGGGTAAAAAATGTGATTATAAAAGCCATAATAAAGAATCGAATGATGATATTATTATTTCTCGGAAAAGTCAGCATTCCTCCAGAAGGCCTCCATCTCCAAAATTTTAAATGGCACCATATGTCGAAAAAGGTATTTTTTGAAAGATTGTTAAAAAAGAAGAAAGTTTTATAGGAACAATTATTTTATTACTGCTACCCCTTTTAAGTAATATTCGACAGAAGTTATTAAATTTGAAATTCATTGTTAACAAGAAACATTGAAAAGTCGGCTTTTAAAATCTAGTTACCAATGTTACATGACTACATGTGTTCTTCCCTTTCAAGAAGTACTTATTAGAGCCACTGATAGTGTACCTAGAAGAACTCAACAGTGCTTAGCAGTAAATGGAAGATATTTTGAACACATGTAACATTGGTAACTAGATTTTAAAAGTCAACTTTTCAATGTTTATTGTTAACAGTGAATTTCAAATTTAATAACATTAGTCGAATATTACTGAAAAGGGGTGGCAGTAATAAAATAATTTTTCCTATAAAACTTTCTTCTTTTTTAACAATCTTTTAAACAATATCTTTTTTGACTTATGGTGCCATTTAAAATTTTGGAGTTGGAGGCCTTCTGGAGGAATGCTGACTTCTCCGAGAAATAATGATATCACCATTCGATTCTTTATTATGGCTTTTATAAACACTTTTTTTACCCCACCTCTCTACGACTCACCGTTCTTTAAATAAAAAACTGATACGGGTGGTCTCATTCACCCTGTATTACAATTTTGTGAAGCATCCTGTATAAGTGAAAATAATTTTCAAAAATAGTCGTTATCGATTTACATATGTCACCAAAAAATGAAGCTGATATCTTGTACCCTTTAGGCACAAGAGACCGAGGGAATAGTGGTGAATCACCCTGTATAGATAACATTTAAAACATCAAGGCGCTGCGCTGGCGAGAAAGTTGAAATGCACAAGACTGTTGTAATTTAATTGTTTGTGTGTTGGCTAAATTCCATTTCACTTCTTGAGGAAGTTGATGTTGAAATTTCTAGATAATCTTTAGTTTTGTGTATAACACGACGTACACTTATCAGATGAACGTTCAGAAGTTTAAACTTTGTCAGTCGATTATAAGATCGCGAGCTCCTTCAGAGGTTTCTATAAGTCCGTTATATCAAAGAGTAATATACTCTTTGGTTATATTATATGGGTGTTTGGATACTGTGGTTTCCTTTATATACTTAAGTTTTTTTTTTTTAAATTAACCCTTCCATTTTCTTTGGATCAGATTACTATTAAGTTCACTAATTTGTGTATTTGCTTCCTCTGGTAGACATGACTTGAACATTCGTATATCATCAGCATATTTATACTTAATTAGGTGCTTGTTAACGATCTTTTTTAATATTTTGGTGAATTTTTAGAGTAATGCTACAAATTATCAAATTTTTATATAAAAATGAAAGCTTCCACAGTTGTTCATTTTAATTAAAAATTATTTATTTTGGGTTAAACTGTGTAGTAATGGTTTTTTATTGATTAAACAATCCAAACGTTTCGGACACCACTTACAGGTACCTTCTTCAGTGGGCGAAAATTAAAATTAAACGAAAAGAAAACTAATAATAATATTTAATTATTTAGTTGGCATATTTATTAGTTGACAATTTAGTTTTAATTGTACCTACAATTTGTCAGTTTTCTTTTCGTTTAATTTTAATTTTAACCCACTGAAGAAGGTACCTGTAAGTGGTGTCCGAAACGTTTGGATTGTTTAATCAATAAAAAACCATTACTGCACAGTTTAACCCAAAATAAATAATTTTTAATTAAAATATCAAATTTTTAATTACTTTTACGCAATACTTGATCACTGTCTTTCAGTAAATGGTTAATCAGATATTTTATTTATATTAATTCTGTTTAATTGTTAATTTTGTTTATTTTAAATAAATTGTTTGAATCTTGTGAATTTATTTTAATTATTATTAAAAATAGGGTATTTGCAAAATTAGTTTTCAAAAATTAACAGAAAATTGAAAACTAAAACCGTTGATAGCTACGGTAGCCAATAATCGCATATTAAAAATGTTGTATTGAAATCCCTGTGATGCATTTGTTAAGTTACCCCCCTGAATGTGTAAAAGTGAAGTAAGGTGAAATAACCTTAATCTTACTTGGGTTTAAAACATTAATTTTTGTAATTAATCCACTACTTAATAAAGAATATATTCAGGCAACTAACTTTATGTGTTGAAATTCCTTAGATCTGATGCCTTTTTTTTGTGTATAACTACCGTTCTAGTTCCACTTAATGATGTTTCAAAAAAATATTACTGTTGTCAATTATTCAATTGCTAGATTAAGTTAGTACACACCACTGAATGTAGTATAATTCAGTGGTACCCACTAAATACATATCATGCTTATATGAGAAATTCTAGAACGTAACACTTAACACAAAGCCCTAAAAAGCTACAAAAAAGGATAATTAAGACAGTCAGTGAATGCGATTAAAAGTTTAGTTGGATAAGAGGTCTTTAAAGATTGTCAAAGTAATAGAATAAAAGAAAGGCGCACAAACTACGAAATACCCTTGTAATTTGTGGAAAGGCGCGATTAAAACATCACAACAAGAAGGGATTTTAGAGGTACCTACGAAAGAATTAAATTACAAATTTCACAATTTTAAGGTCGAAATCAAGAAAGTTTGTTCTATTGAAACTTTTAGATTAAGTTTTCAATATGAGTGAGCGGAGCTTCCACGACCAAAGTCAGTAAGATAAAGACGACTTCCGGGGTTGAACTTTTTCAACATTGACGCGGTCCTACCCCGGAAATAATCTTTATCTTTCAATATGACTTATTGCCATAATTTTATCAGATGGAACTTTAAAGAGTCATAGACGTTTATTATCGTTAGAATGAAACTTGTAAACGTCAAGGCACGCACCTTCTAGTTTCATTGAGCAAGTTTAAGCTAAATGTAATGAATTATGGATTGGTAGATAACGATAAGAAGAAAAATACATTCATAGACAATTGCAATCACGTATACGCCAGTAAATAATCAGATAATTCGTCTGCAAATGTTACTTAATAATACTTCCGAAATTCGATAGTGAATACAAGTTTCGAAATTCATTTTCTGTGGTCATTCATAGATCAGTTAAGAGTGAAGTCGATGTCATTCTCTATCCAACGATACTTGTGGTAGTGAGTTGTTCTTAAAATCAGAGGAAGACGAAATAAAGTTTACAACTTGAAAATGAGAAGAACACTACCTATGCTCTTTGTTATATCTAAGCGGTAGAATTTGCACTTGCTACGAGGGAGGTTGCGGAACAAACGTTAAGTAATAAAATTACGAGTATTATTGGTAACATTAATTTGTACAACAAAACGATTTGTATTTAAGAAAAATGTAACTCTCAGTTTAAAATTTGTAGGGTAACGATTTGAATGGAATCAGTTGTGGGAAGATACTTCTATAAAAGTATCTTAAGATAAGATAAGATATTGGGCTAAAATGAATATCTTTTTTAAGATAAGATACCTATTCTAAAAAATACCTCAGTAAGATACTAAATCCCAATGGAAAGTATCGAAGATAATAATAATAATCAAGATACTTACTGAAAAACTACATTTTTTAAATTTATACAACAGGGTAATTCAAAACGGTTGTAGCGGGCTATGCATAACCGGATTCTATACGTGAAAATAAGTCTAAAATGTTCATTCACATTTTTATGATTTCGCCTTAATTAAGTTATAATCAACCATTTTGTATTTTCTTGAAAATAATTATTATTTGAAAAATCTTTCAACATATTTTTATGAAATTTGGCGTATGTCTTTATTTCTCAGAATTCTACAATTTCCAAAATTATTATTTTTTCAAAAATATCAAATTTAAAAATGGCGGACATCAAACATTTTAAAGTAAAATTCCATGAAAACTACTAAATAAAATTAAATTGTGCAAGAAACAACATTTTTTACTTTTATTGTTAATACTTAATTTTATTTAGTAGTTTTCATTTAATTTTACTTTAAAATGTTTGAATGTCCTCCAAAAAAAAAATTTTCGAAATTGTAGACTTCTGTGAAATGAAGACATATGCCAAATTTCATAAAAATATGTTGAAGGGTTTTTGAAATAATAATTATTTTCAAGAAAATACAAAATGGCTGATTACGGCTACAGTAACCCGAAATCATAAAAACGTCACTGAACATTTAGACTTATTTTCATATGTAGGATCCGGTTATGCATAGCCCGCTACAACTTTTTGAAACACCCTGTATTTAAGGATCCTTTCAGCAAAATACAATTCTCTAAATTTATATGTGATAATTTGCCTCTTTTCTTATTAAGAATCAGGCCACTGGAACTAAAAATAATCTTTCGACAGCTGCGCTAGATGGACAGCCTGCTGTATTATATTTTAAGAATAAGTCCTTATTTGAAGGTAACTTGCTAATGCATTGTGAACCACAACCTCCCAAAGCAAGAAATTGTTCTAGTTGCTTGGATTGCTTTGGCTGTGGATGAAAATCAAGGATATCTGCATTGTCCGAGGATGAGGATGCAGAAACATCAACAGGTTCATGACACTGAAAAAAAATGACATTATTAAAAATTTAACTGAACAGCGAGCGGCTTAACTAAATTGTAAAATAAATGTACGACGTAGTTCACTAAAATCCTAAATCAATACCTTCCAGTGTTCAAACAATTTTTCTTTACTGGTATCTTAACAAATTTAATATGATACTTAATAGTTAAATTGATCGGGTCCATAGTGGTTGTAACGATGTTGAAGGCTCGAAATGGGGTGTAGTATTACTCAATAGAAGAAGAAAATCACGCAACCTTCCCCATGTATGTTTTAATGTAATAATGAATGAATTAATTACAGGCGACTAGTTTCGATACATAGTATCATCATCAGGCTTCCTGAGATAAAAATTAAGAGATAAAATGCTTAGCAATAAAGTTACTTACTAATTTAAAGTTCTATTGGTGACATGATGGTACAAATTAAAAGTCGAAATGATCAACGGTCAAATTAACGACGACGTCAGACAATCATCACTACGTGTAATTAAACTGAGAAAACCAAACATAAGATAAAGGATTAAACAGGCAAAATAGATGTAAGACCCATAGGGAATCAAGCTGAAAAAACTAAAGTGAAACCTAAAGAGTAAAATAACAGTACTTACGGGATAGTCTAATTAAAAGGCATATTGAGGAAAAATATAGGGCGCTAATGACGCACACAACTAAGGATTATTAAATTAAAATAAATAAAAACCAAGCCGAAAGGACAGCTCCAGTATGAAGAATGCAACAAGTGTAAAAGCTGAAGGCCATGGGCATGCGTAATATAGCTGTAAAATAAGAATATATACGGGGGGCTTAAGGTACGAGGGAAACTCGAGAATTAAAGAAGAGAGGTTGGATTAGTATTAAAGTAAGGTATTAAAAATTTATTCAGGATAAATAATTAAAAATCCGAGAAAAAAAATTAAAAATTGCAATCAAAAGAAGAACTACAAAATATCATTATCGTATAAACTGATAGAGTTTTGTAATCTTTTGGATTTTAAAACAGCACAAAATACCACTTATGCAGTGTGTAATAATTAAGTTTCAAACATTGCTTTAGAATGTTGCAAGGCCACACTAACGAGAATTTGTATAACTGTAAAAATGTTGAAAGTAACTTCAATAGAACAACTCAATCATCATAGATAGATAGATAGATAGTTTTTTATTGTATAAGATAATCTTTTACAACTTGTTCGACGTTTATTATATAAGTTATTATAATATTATACCTAATGACCAGATGTTATACTATAAGTTTGACACAAAAAAAAGAGCTAGTGGTGAAACAAGTTAAAACACAGTGTGTGAACGTTGCTTTTATAAAGTGCCTAATAACCAGGGAAAGATCAATATTTAATTCCTAACTACAACGAATCAACGTTACTTACACTTACTACTAATTGAGGTATTTATATACAGTGTGTCTGCTTAAGTTCGCACCATATGGAAAACTTTTTTATTATTAATTTTACGAAAAAAAGTTATTCTTTATAAAAAGTTCTGCATAATCTAAAATCTAAAATACAATCATCAGATATTAAATTTTTTCAGTCGTGTACGCGGTTTGTCAAAAAATATGAATTTTGCTCAAGAGTATAGTACCTTTATTTTTGACAATATCGAAAATTGTTATTAAAAAAAGTTAATCAGAACTAAAAACTACGTTCAAATATGCAATTACGTCCTGCTAGTTAAAAATTTTTTTTTACAACTTTTTCTCAATTTACCACCTACCGATACTGACACGATTTCCATTCCGTTCAGAAACCTCACTGTCAAACATTTCTTGATGTAATACAAATCATTTGTTTATCAGTGCATCCTACATTTCACGTAACTACACTTACATTTGCATTGTTATTGTAGACAAAAATAGGACAAAAAAATTGTTAAGTACCTACCTATCAGTATCGGTAGGTAGCAATTTGAGAAAAAGTAGAAAAAAAAAATTTTAACTAGCAGGATGTAATTGCATATTTGAACGTAGTTTTTAGTTCTGATTAACTTTTTTTAGTAACACTTTTTGATATTGTCAAAAATAAAGGTACTTTACTCTTGAGCAAAATTCATATTTTTTGACAAACCGCGTACACGACTGAATAAATTTAATGTCTGATGATTGTATTTTAGATTTTAGAACATGCAGAACTTTTTATAAAGAATAACTTTTTTTCGTAAAATTAATAATAAAAAAGTTTCCCATATGGTGCGAACTTAAGCAGACACACTGTATAATATTATTGCATGCTTTAGTTAATTTAACCGGAATAAAGTTCGATATTTTGGGTAATTTCATAACGTATAAAGTAAAATAACACAGATAAACAAATAGGTTGGAATGCGATAAGTGTATCTGAGTCTGCATTAATATTTTCGTACAAATATCAGACGGAAAAGCCAGCGGCAGCTCAGGTTGACCTTTGAATTAAGTAGAGGGCCAATAACTGTTCTGTCGACGCTACGACGCACTGGTAATTAATGTCTAAAAACACATTAAAAAAATCTACATCCGACACTATTAAACAAAACAACGAAAACACAGTTTTGGGTCTATAGAAGATTACTTGAAAAGAAAACGACAAGGACAGGATAGCGAACAGGATAACCAAGAGATTTTCGCAAAAAGTAAAAAAGTTGTAAGATCACCTCAACAAACAACATCAAAAGAAAATTTACAAGAGGCAAATATGGAAGAATTAAAACAACTGATAATTAGTATGTCTCAAGAATTAAGAGACAATCAAGGAAAACTCAGAGGAGCTACAGAAGAATAATAACGAAATATTAGACCTAAAGAGAAGGATGCTGGAAAAAGAAACGCAATGGGTAGCAGAAAGGTCAAGCTGGCTTAGAGAGAAAGAGGATATGAGTAACAGAATTAACAATTTAGAAGGGATAGTAGAAAACCAAGAAAAAGTCAGAAGAAAGAACAACATTATAATTAAAGGTTTACAAATGAAGGAAGATGATGAAAACGTAAAAAGCACGATTAATGAGTATCTAAAAAAAGAACTTGAAGTTAATACGGAAGTGCAAGATGTAATTCAAATTAATAACAAGCAAATGATGATTATTACATTACCCAATTTTGAAAGTAAACTAAAAATTTTGAGGAGTAAACATAAGCTAGCTCAAAAGAAAGTATACATAGATAATGACCTTACTAAAAAGGAGATGACAGTTCAATGGCAACTAAGGAAAATAGCAAAAGAAGAAAGAACTAAAGGCTCGATAGTTAAAGTCTTGCACCAGCAAATACTTATTAATAACATAAAATACAAATGGGATCAGAATGAAAGTAAACTCATTCCAACCCATTCAAAAAACGAATAAGGATACCTACAATAAATAATAATCAAAGGACCGGTGATGACCCTACACTTAATAACGACTTTAACATATGCTTCTGGAATATAAATGGTCTAAACGGTCTACACAATATGAACAAATACACGTAATAAATAAAATTGATGTAATATTTATAAGTGAAACCTGGCAAACAACAAATGTAATAAAATTACCAACGTACATGGAGGAATATCAAATGATCATATCACCGGCCACAAAAGAGAAAAGTCTAGGAAGAGCAAGTGGTGGACTTATTACATTATACAAAAAACAAATTACAATTACATCCATTGAAGTAACAAATTCCTGGATACTATGCGAACTCAAAAGAGAAGGAGACAATATTTTGCTCATGGGAAATTACTGGAAACCCAGTCTGGACACTGATTTGATTATGGAAATGTTTAGTGATACATTAACCAACATATACGAAAAATATTACAACTACAAATGGATTATCGGGGGAGATTTTAATTCAATAGTCGGACTATTAAACCAAGTACAAGAAGAAACGAGTGACTTCAGTAAAGTTGACACAGAAAGAACCTCAAGAGACAAAATTGTCAATAAAAGAGGTAAGAAACTAATTGAAATTGCAGATAATATTGGTCTAATCTTATTAAACGGAAGAACAAACAGAGATACCCCAGCAGAGTTTACCTATATATCAAAAAATGGAAAAAGTACTATAGATCTTATATTTGTCAACGAGAATTGCCTTAATATAATCAAGGATATGGAAGTTCATAACATACTGCACACCTCCCGGCATCTACCAACAATACTTTACTTAACACAGAGAGCACAGGAAACAAACTACGAACGAAGTGGCCCATTGCAAGAGGAAACCATAATTAAATGGACAGATGAAAAAGGCTAGAACTATCCCCAAAAATTTATTTTTTAACGGAAGATGTTAACGAAGGATACGACAACTTAAAAAAAGCATTCCAGGAAGCAGCAATCAGCAGTAATCTATTAATAAGGAAAATTCACAATGCACCACACAAAATAATAAACGGAAATCGATGGTTTGATACAGACTGCAAAAAGAAAAAACAAAATTGGAAGAAAACTTTACGACAATACAAGAAAAGACGGTCAGAAGAATCACTACAAGAATATTTTGCAGCCAAGGCGGAATATACACAAACACTTAAAGCAAAGAAAACAGCTTATGCTAAAGAAGTTTTTGATCGAATATAAATTACTCTAAAGCCTTCTGGGAAACAGTCAATCAATTTAGGAGGAAAAACAAAATGGAAAACGTAATAGCGTTAGACGAATGGACATCCATTTTTGGGCACATGTATGGAAACAGGCAGACAGATATCACAACATTTATATCCGTACTTCATCCATACTTAGACACACCAATAGCAATGGAAGAACTAGCATCGTCTATACACAGAACAAAATTTGGAAAAGCGACCGGTCTAGATGACATCCCAAATGAATGCTATAAGGGAATGCCAGCATCATGGTATCATTACACGTTTACATTAATTAACAGGATTCTGGAAAAGGAGGAGGTTCCCAATGCTTGGGGACGTATTAAAATGTCTATGATCCACAAAACAGGAGACAAAACCAACCCAGTAAACTATAGAGGAATAGCCTTATTTAATACAATAACAAAAATATTCACTAACATATAATATACATATAACAGAGTAACTAACTGGTGTGAAAACTGTGACATTTACCAGATGAACAGGCAGGATTTAGATCGGGAAGAAACTGCGCTGATAACATATTTATACTAAACACTGCAATCTCATTGAACATTATACCAAAGTCATCATATTTATACGGCATTTTTGTAGGCTTTCAAAGGGCATTCGACACACTAAACCATCAGTTGCTATGGAAAAAACTAAACGCGATCGGAGTAAGCGCTAAACTCATTAGACTCTTAAGAAACTTATATAACAATGCTTGTATTATAACGAAAATTAATCACACCTATACAGAAGGTACTCCAATGACAAAAGGAATAATGCAAGGAGACTGTCTGTCACCGCTTCTCTTTACTTTATTTATATCCGACATAGTAGACTACTTCGATAAAAATGAAGCAAACGGCGTCAAAATTACACACCAAAAATCAATATCGATGCTTCTATATGCGGACGATATGGTACTTCTCGCAAATAGTATCCACGAAGCAAAGAAGAAACTTAAAATTCTCAGTACATATACTGTGAAGAAAATGCATTAACATTGAACATACAAAAAACTAAGATCATCCCATTTCACAGAGGAAGGAAAACGAAAAATGTAGAAAGCCTATACTATAACAATATAAAACTAACGTATACCGTATACGAATACATACACTTACCTTGGAGTCCCATTTAGTAGCACAGGGGTATTTAAGGATGCGGCGGAGCACTTTATCCAAAAGGGAAAGATAGCCACCGCAAAAATAAGGAACATAATGGTAAATACAAAAACTTACAACTTAGATGTAAAACGTAAACTTTTGGAAAGTATCTCCCACGCTAGACTATTATACAGCAGCGAAGTATGGGCAATAAGATATTTAAATGAGATAGAGAAGGTACAACTACAATTTCTCAAGGGAGTATACCACTGGCCGAGAACTACACCAAATTACGTTGTGAGAGGTGAAACAGGGCAACCACATACAGCACTTATGGTAATAAGAAGACTATGTACCTTTTGGCTTAGATTACTTAACACCTCAAATACCAGAACCACCAGAATATGTCTGAACGCGCTTATGCTGAAGCATCATGCCAGTGACAACAAAACAACACTAAACTGGTTCAGTCAAGTACAAGCCTTATTTTCCGAAGTAGGGGAGGATCTCACGTTAGCATGCAACCTAACACAAACCATGTTTAAAACGAAAATGGACGATATAATGGAAAAATGGAGCAACCATCTCAAGTATATAGACATTGAGGCAATACTGAACTCACGAAACGCACCGATATACAGAAACATCAGTAACCTAGAAGAAAAGGAAGAACATTACATGAAATTCAAAACCACGATTAACAGGATTCGAGTGATAAGCCAAACAAGAGTGGCAACCAAAAACTATATGACATGGTATTTTAACAATTGCTCGAACAAGACCGAAAGTGACAGTGTATGCTCTATATGGAACTTGGAAGAAAATGAAACCTTGGAGCACTTCCTTTTGTCATGCCCAATTTATCAGCCTCTACGTGAAACATTCCTCTTAACGACCGGTAAGGAACCGTTCCAGAGCATTGAGGACCTACTGATCATAACAGATAGAGAATATTTAAATAGCCTATACTATTACATAACAAACGCACTTAGAATAAGATCTTTTATTCTAAATGAATAAGGTTTTTGTTTTAACTCAATCATCATAAAAAAATGGGAAAGAATATGACTTTTATGAAGTTACAAACTAAAAAATTCTGAAAGAAATTTGTAAGAAAAGTAATGTTTGAGTCAATTTATAAATTTAGGGGATACTCCCTTTGACAAAGGTTATTTTAAAAAAAGAACTTCAATTCTTAGCTATGCAACAAAATTTGACCTACATATCTATAGGAATTATTGAGATACCTTAAATTAAATTGATGAAAGGAAGAATATAAAGGGAAGCTACGACAGTCACAAAAATATACTATTACTTAATAAATAGTTCTACCACAATTACTGGTTTGTGCATAAGACATATAGGCTACTATGCAATTAGGTACATAACTTACTATTGCCGATGTATTAACTCTACTAAACAAATTCTATTGTTTATGTAATCAATTGACTTGTGTGACTCCATAAGCATAATCAATAATCAATAATCAAATAAAAGCTTTTAAGATTGTGACAATAAATAGACCTCAAAAATTTCCTTTCATTGACTATAAATTCTATTGTTCTTATTGACACCGATCGGCTGTGCTGTTTTATTTCCACTATAAAAATGTTCGTTTTTCCTGGAGTTTCGTTTAAATCAATACTTGTAAATGTTTGATTGTTTCATTTATTCAACCATTCAGTAAATTATAATTGTCGATTAGGGTTAACCTCTATCAACATGTATTGTCCATTATTTATATTGATTTAATTAAATAGTATGGAAAAATTTTCCATGTAGATGTTCAACGAAGTAGTTTATACCTAAATAACGGAATTTACAATGTATCGGCATCTATCGGTGTCACAAATATCCGTAGAGAGTCCGATATTCATGATTCGGATTTAACCAGAGTATATTCCGATTTGAACTCACAAGATTTTTTTCTATAGGATTACGTATTGTGTGTGGAAATAATTACGCCAACGTCAACCATCTACAACGCAGTGCCATGCAGGCTTTCAACGCCATTAATGTTCGCCAACCAAAAAATTGTAACAAGAAATACACATTAAACATTACATCGTTAAAAAGGGGAAAAGAACGAGCAATATTTATAGAGTGAATTGTGTTGCAATTCCTGCATGGATGACTGTATCCGATTAAAATCGATGAAAACTCAACAGAGAACTTTATGTGACTGATAATGAATTATTCAGGAACGGTTTAATTTTTAAAGCAGTGCCTCTCACATAACCCCTTGTAGTCACTTCAATAAATTATGAAGGTATACGATTAACGCAAGTAGTATAAATGCAACGTGTCATTCACGTGAAATGTTACGTTTTAGACGTACAGACTCTACATTAATTTAGAACATTGGAAAAATGCCCTGAACAATCTTAATAAAGATATAGAATTGAAAAGGAATAAAGAGGAATGCATCTTGAATATTATTTGTACCTGTATAATAATTCAAAGTAATTCGGAAGACGGTAGGTAAAAAAGTACTTGTATATTTATTATAATATACGCCACCAGTATACAGGGTGTATCCACTAACAATCCTCGTTACTATACCAGTGTAGATCTTGTCAGAACCAACATATTTGGCTCCATTATTAACTAACATTATTTTGCATACCAAAATTTGTACAATGGAACGTGCTTTCAATTCTTACAAGGCGACTTATAGATTAATATTCAGCACAGGGTTCACGGGCTCACGAGCGAAGCCTGTCTTTGAAATGGTAGGCAAATTCACAAAAAGACTCGAAGCCTCCCTTTATATCGTTGAGTACCGAACCACCCTTTCATGATGTTTGAAATGGTATTTGTATTTTATGTATTTTTTTTATTTATTCATGTTATGGGCCTAGATCTAGGAACAGCGAATTTCCAAGCACCTCTACGCGCATCAACTGCTTTGGTTATTAGCACTACTATATTTCTATTTTTGTATTTTGGCTTAGGGCGCCAACCTTTGACTAATCTTATTGCTCACGGTAGTTACAGCTTTGAGGGACTTGAAAGTATATGTACTTTTGGCTGGATGCGCCATTGTACTGGTATCTTGGATGAATGCGCCATTATATTGATACCTTTGGCTGGGTGCGCCATTGTGCATTTATAGTGGTATTTGATTTATATTTAGATTTGTAGTGTATTGATGTTAGGATCCATCTCCATCATATTAACAGTATTTAAACAAACTTAAGGGAGGTAACATTTAACCACATCGGATGCTTTAAAAAATATAGAGTAGTGACAGAATACCGCCAACTCACATAAAGAAAAATCTTACGCCCCCCATAAAATAATGCCTGACGTCATCGCGTACAAGTTGTTAACATGTAATTAATTACAATGTATTTTTAAATGTAAAACGCATGTTGTGCATTAAAAATTAAAATAATTCATGTAATTAATTACCACATTAATTATCCAAATTCTACTAAAACATCCCCCCTTGCAACACCCAACATACATCCAGCAAATAATAAAGCCATCTCCCAAGTCAAAGCTTGGCAATTAATACGTTGCTAAATATACTTCATTGCTCAATGTTATGTAACTTTACAAATTTTAAAGATTGTGATAGTAGGTACTTACCTAATAAATAAAACAGGAAATCGTGCAATGTTAAATTTAAAATACACCCTACCTACATTTAACGAAATAAATGGCGACACGCTGTCCTCGCTAGGAGTGTTTACCGCTATACGTCATCACATATAATTATATGGTGTAATATGAAAAACATGAGTCAAAATTGTACTACTATATTAGTCAAATGATAATTAAATTCATATGCATATAAAACAAATTGATTTCTCGTTTATTGGTTTGCTCTTTCTACTACATTCGTTGATTCAATACCGTATGTCGATTTCGTCAAATTCCATTATAAATGTCCAGTGGCGTAACTGTCGCCTCTATATCATTTTACCCATCGGACAAATTTACAGCGAGAGACATTTAAATTCAAATCTGCCAGGTGCGTTACATTACAAGGTTTATGTCGATTTCTTTTTATTTTGCGTTATTTAATCATGCATTTAAAACACGTCACCATATTCAAAAGTACACTCAGCTAGCCGAAGTCATCAGTCAAGCCGCGGGATCGCTAAGCTTGTAGAGTTAATACTTTATTTCGCGATTGTTCATTTTATACAGTTTCGACACCACTTTATTTGCCTAGAGATGTTGCGTTACCACTGCACTGAAAATTTAGAAGGAGAAGTAGCCAAGCATAACCTTTCTTCTTGCATTTAATCAGGCAAGAAACCCCAAGTAATGTTTCATTTAATAAAAAGAAATGCGGAAAAATGCGTTTAAGAAGAGTCGCCGAATTATTGTACAAAGTTGAAGTTGAAGTAACCCTCCATTTATCCTTACCCATTACAAAGAGATTTCAATCATTACTACCTACACTAACCACTCAGAAAATTGCAAAAGCTTCAAATGTAAAAAAATAAAATCCATCTACAAAACAGCTTTATAGCACATCCAAATAATACAAGCAACATCCGCCCGTATTAAATACTTATTCTTATACTTATAGGCCTATATTTTTTATCTTTATGTTTTCTTGTTTAAATTTACGTAGACTGGTTTTTTGTTCAATTATTTTTATTTTGAAGAGGGATACCAGTTATTTATAAAAAACAGCAAGAAATAACTGGTATCGCTCTTCAAAATAAAAATAATTTATGTTTTCTATTGTTTATGTTTTTATATTTTTATACTTGTTTATCTTGTATAATGTATAATGGGTTCTTGACAAGCCAATTTTTATTTAGAGTAAGATTTTCAATTGAAGGTGTTACGTACAAGTGCAGCGGTTAAAATAATTCGTTACCTTTGTAACTGATACATTAACTAATACAACTTTATATGGCATAATACGAAATATTTACTATTATTAAATATTAGTAAATTGTGCAGCTACCAACTGCACTGCAGCATAAATAATGTTCGTTCTATAATTGAAACCATAAATTACAAAAGCAATGTTCTTTTCCAATTTGAGAAAATAAAAGACTTTAGATTTCCTTTTTCCATGTTATACTTTTCCATCTCATATGCATCTGTTGGACCTACTTTTAGACACGTTCTTTTGGTTAGTAATAAAATATTGCCCATCTATTAAACCTTATTTTAAGTATTTATTAAGGCCAAGCGTTATCTCGATATTGTGCAATTTTTTATAGATAAAGCTAATTTGTTCGATTATAAAGCGAATATATTCGGAATATTGTAGCCTTTTTTGATAAACTTACTAACTGGCAACACCGTGCTTAAACTATGTAAAGAATACAAAGCAGATAGAAAAATTGACTTTCAAGCTCTTCGAACAAAATTTGAAACGTTGAATTTATGGACTCTTATGATATCAGACCTTTCTTAATATGTAGAATGGAATTGGCAACAATCTGAAATCACACTACAGATATGCAGTAAAAGAAGTTGAATAAAAAAGCCGAAGGCAAAGATGACAATCGAAATCCTAAAGAAGAGGGAGAGCTTATTATAACCTCTTTGAATATGTCAACATTATAAACATTCTCAGAAACGTCTTTTCTGTTGATTTATAACATTCACAAACATAAGGTGAAAGAAAATGGAGTGATATGTTTTAGATTAAAGCGGAAAATTTTACCTTCTACTGTAAAAATGAAAAACTCGTTAACTCCATGTACCACCAACATCGGTGTGAAATCAAATTTCGAAGTCACAAAATGTGACTTTTTCCAAGTTTCGAGCAAAGCAAATTCTAACGAAGAGAATATAATATAAATCGCTTTTAAGAACATCAAATTTTCCGTAAAATTGGATTCCACCTGCTAAGGATTATGACGAAATGGCACACCTAAATATTTGTTTTATAGTTAGTATTTATCACTTACTACTTCTTTTATACAATATGTTAATAAAAATTCATATAATACTTCTCATTGTACCCTTTCTGTTCTTACTGAATATTAAGTGAGCAAAATTAAATTCATTTTACATGGAATTGTGAGTGTAGTTTCTCTATTTCAATAAATTATTCATACGTTACTTACTAAACCTGTTATTCACAAAATATCCCCCAGTTTTCATGTTTGAAGTTAGCTTCCCTGGTTGTACCCAGTAATTCCATGTTATATTTTGGCTTGAAACTTTCTCCACCGCACTGTAAATCGATCGATGGAAAATAAGTAAATTGTTTGGTATTGCATGGATTGGAATCTTTTTATAACCTGCTTCGCCTCTTTGCTCACTTAACATGGTTCATAAAATCACAATTTTCCTTTCCAAAACTTTTCTGTTCAGAATATCCGAGTGCTTGCATCATATCATTACGAGATATTACACACTTACTGTAACAGTGTTCAACTTATTTTCAAATTGTTTTGATCTAGATAGTAACCAATAAATAGCATTTCAACACAGGGTGGTCTTTATTTTTCAAAATCAAAATTTCCGCATAATTATTTGCACAAATGTTACACTAGGTGAGTCAATAAACTGTACCAAATTTCAGCTTCATCGGATAATTTTAACGCGTGCCGGATCACTATTAAAGTGTATAGTATTGGTATGCCTTATTAAACAGAGGAAGTCATCATTTCTTTCGTCGTTTTTGGATATTTTTGCGGTAGTCCGTCACTATTTGGAGTAAAAACTGTTTTTGACTTTCCTTTTTTGTGAATTTGTCGTTAAATTCCTCCATTAGTTTTACACCGCGTTCGGCCGAGTCATTCACGCATTTCAAGCACATAATTCGCTTTCTATTCTCTTTGTAATCCACGCGATTCTCCCAATTTGACGGATCATCTTTCAAAAATTCAGTAGTGATACCAAATCTTTTGAAAAAATTGAGAGAATGCACTGTAATCAGTTCGGTTGGTAAATCTTTGGTGATGAAATAAGAAACATCTTCTAATTTCAACGATAGTTTTTTCGGTATTTCTTTTTTTCCATATTCTTTGGCCTTAAATTCATCTTCATCATTCTTTTCATCCATAAGTTGTAAAAATTTCTTAGACATACGTTCTTTCACATCTCTCTCTATTCTTTCATCAAATACTGGCAATACAACACACTCTTCATTAAAATACCATCAATGGTTTAGAAATTTTGTCAAGGCAATCTTGGCGATTGATTCATTGATATTTTTGAAAACAATAAGATTTTTCAAAAAATTTATATCATTCAGCGGCGCCTGTATTACATTAGGCGCTGAAAACGAACTCTTTATGTAGCAGTGTGAGATGAACACACACATTTCACCTATACCTTGTCTCTCTACTCATGTCATTTTGAACTGATCGCGAAATAAGAATAATTTAATACAATACCAGGCTTTTGCCATCCATCTTGCCAAATGGTAAGCGCCAGGACGCCGGAAACAGGAATTGCTTGGTTTTTCTCCGAGAAAAATAAGTGTGAGATGAAGGAATTCTCGATAATCGTCACGTGGTTGCTCTTCTTTTAGTTTATCTTTCGCAAACCCTATGATTTCTGGAGCTATATCTTTAAGCGAGGCATGAATATTTTCATCAGTCGTATAATCCTGGTATTTGGTTTGATCTAATGTGTCCCATTTATTTCGAAATTTCTTGAAAAGTGCAACATCAAGGCGGACTGTAACGATAGTCTTGCTTCCTAAAAATACGCCTGCCAGCACTACCTCGTAAATGTGATGCCGACATGGCATCCACAAAATGTCGCGTCCCAACCTATTTTCCAATAATGTGGCAGCTCCATTGAAGCGACCTGTGTTTGACGCCGTTGTATCGAAATAAGCAACTTGTACTTTTTCTACCAACTGCCAATCGGCTGCTATGTCAAATACAGCGGAAGACACTTCTGTTCCTCGACTCGAGCTAATACCCGGCACCCCTAATAATCTTTCAAGATCTACACCAACTGCTACAACAGGAAGTCTATCAACGTTTTCAGTTTTTGTTAGATGCGGAAGGAGTTACGAATGCCAAAGCAGTTCAATAAAAGGGACATCTATTTGAACTGATTTTACTGTTAAATGGTGCTGAGCTCGAGTTTTTTCCCTGGCTAGTTTTATGGACGAACGACTTAGAGCATACTCTCTTATATCCAAATTGAGTGCTTCCAAAGTTGCACACAACATATGACACGCATCCTTGTCACTCACCTTGCTCTTATCCAGAGCAGCAACCAATCGCGTTTAGTGACGACGCTGCAAGTTTAAACTAGTCGGAGCACGGCGAGAGGAGGGGAGGGGGTCGCCATTTAACGTAACACTAGCCGTGGCGAGCTTTATCGGCCTACACCATATATAGACCGTGGGCCTACACACCCTACGCGTCGTGAAGTTCTCGCGTTTTATGGGCAACCTATCGTGGTAGGCCGCTGGAGAACTTCAACAGCGATTCGCCATATGTTAATATTATGCGATCACGCTAAAATTTGGTACATTTCATGAACTCACCTGGTGTAACAAACTAACTAATAATTATGCAGAAATACAAAAATATATATTTATGTTTTATAAATAAAGACCACGGGAACAGTTGTTACAAGAACGAATTAAAAGTTAACAGAACAGTTAATTTTGACCATATCTCGAGAATGCTGTTTTTCCAGGTAGTTTTAAATAGCACAAACCGGTATAAACCTAGCACTAAGCAATAAATCTTATTTTGAAATTTGTACTATCTGAGGGGTTTATGGTAATCTGACTAAATTCATCAATATACCTACTTACGTAATATTGCGACAAAACAAGTTCTAAATAGGCAGTGTTTAAGAAAGGAATGATATATTCATCTTCATAGATAATGAAACTTTTAAAAATACTTTTCGAGTACTATTATAGAAATTGAAACTGTGCTTCACAAAAGGATCCTCTACTTCAACCACATGTCGATAGGTCACAGCAGGGAGGATATATTTTTGTGTGCCTTAAATGAAACTAAAAGAAATCCAATACATGAATCGACGCGCGAGGGAATTACGTCGAAAAAACTAAGGTGTGGGGAAAGAACCAAGCTTAGACGTATTTCGAATTCAGGAATCATTGCTAGTATTTGAAGAATCAGAACATTTCATATTGCTGTATCACATAAACTGTATCATTGTTTTTATCGCTAGAAAGTATCAAGAATTAAACTAAACCAGTTACTTCTACAGGAAAGTTGTTAATAAAACGACCCTTGAAAGCTGAAACTGCCAACTGGGAAGAATGCGTCATCTGTCAGGACACAAATAGGTACCCTAAAAACAATAGAAGCGTTGACGGAACGTAAAAACCAAAAGCATTAATGGAAAGTAGCTACACCATTACAAACTTACGCATCCTTGGTACTAAAGATTATTTAATAGTAGAATATGCTTATACCATACCACGTCTATAGTTGAACTGAAGAGAAAAGAACTGAATCATGAACTAAAAGACGTAACGGAAGGTATTTCCTTTACTAGACTGACGCGAGAATTGTAGGAAGCTGCACGAAAAGGGAAGGCAAGTGTGCTAAACTCCATAGGAATTGTTGTGGCTGTAGTTACCATATTGAAAGTATAAAGCAAATAAATTAATAGATAAGTAAATTATATTCATGTTTTACTAATCTTTTTTTAACAAAAAAAATGACTTACAACTCCGAAATTCTTATATTTTCGTGTTCAGAAGCCTTCTAAAACATCTAATTTGGATTTATACATGTGCATGGAGTACCTTTAATAGTTTAATGAATGAATAAATTGACTTTATTGATTCGTCATTATTTAACATTCTTTATGATAACAAAAGATCATAATTTTTGCAGTGTGCCTAAGTTTTTAGCTGTGTTTTCCGGAGACCATGAAGTAAAAAGTTTACCAGCACTGCACTGATACATGCACAATTTATTCTTATTAATCTTGTTAGTTGATCATCATTTTCATTTCATGTTTTCGCGGAAAGGGTTGATTGGATGTTGCAATTTTGATGAGAAGAAATACAACAATGATTACCTTAACGTTTAATCGTGGTCAACTGTTTCATCGTCGGTGGTTCAGTTTGAACCCTGTCTCGATTTTGCTTTCATTGGAACAAACAATTTTCATTATTTGCAAGATTGAAGTATCCTTTTATGCATATAATAAGTAACACAATTTCAAAAAGGTTATGGATACATTAAAGCTTTCTGCATTATGCATATTCGTATATAAATTAGTGCTGTCAATTTTAACCGGTTAAACCGGTTAACCGGATTACAAGTTCATTTTGACCGGAGAAAATGCGAAGGTTATAACCATTTTAACCGGTTAACCAGTCAAACTATTTTTACCGGTCAAATTGCGATGGTTATAACCATTTTAACCGGTTACAAACTTTGACCGTTCATAGTTTTTGCAAACGGTCACAAATATGACCGTTTGTAATCGTCATCGTTTTCTTGCTGGAATTGAATTCCTTAGAATGTTTATTGCTTACTAACTTTTATAAAAGAATTCACCTCACACAGTCAGACCTCAGCTCAGATATAAAGAAGTAAAGAACGGTGACATTATGAGTGAAGTGTGGAATATAGTCTTCAGTCTTGTCAATTTTAACCGGTTAACCGGTTACAATATTCATTTTTCCCGGTCAAAGTGTAATGGTTATAACACTTATAACCATTTTAACCGGTCAATCCGGTCACTCCGGTTACTCCGGTTAACCGGTTTTTCTTTGAACGGCTAACCGGTTAAACATCGTAACGGTTTGACAGCACTAATATAAATGGCAGTAGATTGGTTTCATGAACAAGTACCGCAGAGGTACAAACTTTAAAAAATTTTCCTTTTAATTTTATAATTGTTTACGGCAGATGGGGTAAATGTTGCTAAGTAAAGGTTCTTACTGCCAAGATTGGTAATCATAAAATATTTACATCGTATTACAAAAAATTGGAGGATTTGACAACGTGACGTTTCGCCAGATAACTGGCTTTTTCAAGTCATGAAAGATGAATAATTTTGATTTATAAGATGAAGAGAAATATTTAAATTTTAATTGCATGCTGCAAGTGTGACATTGTTTGGTTAAAGCGAAAAAGTTTCTTGGCAGTAGGAACCTTTACTTAGCAACATTTCCTTTTAATCGTCCTACAGTAATGTGTCTAATTTAATTTGAACTAATTTTCTTTCATCTTCGTGAGGTACTTAATGACATTAATATATTGTGGTATCCTGTAAATATCCTAGATACATATCTAAAGACTTGAAGCTGTAGGGAAGCGTTATAAGAACGTTCCGCTTGTATCGATTGTCTTAGCAAAAGTTTGGATTCCAATTTATACCGACCACAGCATTTAACATTAAGATTGATATCTCAGTAAAACCCACTCAAATCTAATATGGGCTAATATTGTTTCATATCCTGAATAGTCTGTGAATGATACGAAAGTTTCCGACACACAACTCAACTTTACACAACTGTTACACAGATATATGTCATTTCAGTTTATTGTCAGTGCATTTCGTGAAAACGGGGTAGAAATTTGTACAAGGGTCGAATATATTAATAAATCATGTTGTAAAGTTAGACGTATTTCGTGTTATTCATTTTATTATAATTATCACTAAGATTGGGAGTAAAATTGGATAAGGGGGATTCAATTTAAATGTAGCCGTACAGTGGCACAGTTGTGAAAAATTGTCTATCGTAAACTTTTAAACGAAGTTTTAATAAAATTTGCTTTAAATATTCATGCAAACACGACTTTTATGACATGTAATATCGAGATTCGAGATCTGCATTGCGTTATCATTGAAATTACATTTTTGTATTCAAAAATAATGTTGGTGGTCGCTCGTAAGGGCAGCAATTACTTTTATAACGTCTATAAACGTTGCAAATTAATTTATTCGTTTTAATATTTAGGAATACAGAATTATTTACAGCTTCCCATTCCCATATCTGTAAAACAGTGGAATGGGACACATTTTATGGACAGAGAGGCGGAATGAATAAATATGTATAATATATTCAAATTAAATTACATAACAATGGTTTTGATATGTACTTTATTAACAAATTCCAAGCCCTTACAATTTCTTCATATCACATTGTCCGTTTAATGATTACAAAAGACCATTTTGGAACGATTTAATGTTCTAATCATGCAATATGCATACATACATTCGTAGTTATCACATCACTTTCTTGAACTACATGGAATATACTTATTAATGTACAGGGTGTTTCAAAAATGTGTGCACACCCTTAACAGCGAGTTTATCTAATCAGTAATGCAAAATGCTTATATAAATAAATGTCCAAAACTCAACCGTTTCGGAGACACCGCCCGATTTCCTGACCGCATTGATGCAGTCTGGTTCCTTTGATGTACGGGTGAGGTAGCCTACTATAATACAGTCCCTGTACTGGAGTCCTGTAAAAATTTTAGTACTGATTTATCTAACCAACAGAATTGGGTAAAGGACATATAGGAGAGTCAAAAAAAGTTGGGTAGACATCACCATATTCTGGACCAAGTTTTCTAGACGCCATTTTCTAAAATGGCCGATACGCATTTGATTGTGCATATATTTCCGCTCCTGTGACAGTCACATTCATCATTTTGGTGTCTAAATATATGTTTTTAAGGACAAGGAATCGATTAAGATGGTTTTCGAAGTTAACCGCACGCCATTTCTCAAAATGGCCGACACCCATTTTCTTGTGCTTACATTTTTGGTCCCCTGACAGTCATACTCATCATTTTGGTGTCTAAATATATATTTTAAAGGACAAGGAATTCATTAAGATAATTTGTGAAGTTGCTTGATAGCTATTTCTTAAGGAAAATCAGTACTAATAGCTTTACAGGACTCCTCTGTTACTGCTTTTAGAAAACAACTTACTTCAAGCAACTAATTGACTTTCATTAGTATATTTATTTGGCTTATTTTTTATTGTGCGAACGAAATATCCGGAAATTTCATTGAGAAAAGTACTTTTTATTTGACTGAGGTTGTCTATTAATTTTTTTTTAATAGGTAAACTAACACTGATGAAAACGGATGATCAACAAAGGATGTGAATGAGACTGGCAACTGCACGCCAAGAAAAACCAAATGTTTTGTTTGACATGAAGAAGTATGTTATTTGTCAAGCTGTAGACAGTAACAAAACTGTTACCACAGTTGATTGAAGAAACAGAGGACAAGAAGCGGCCGCTATATAAGAGATGTTGTGTTTGTGTATCATGTGGCAAACCAGTGCTATAAAAAGTACACTTAAAAAAATCTCTTGAAAAAAATAGCGGCAGCAAATGCTAATAGTGAAGTGTTGGAAAGTGAAGATAAACATACCAGTGAAGAAATCTCCAGGAAAACAAGATCATTTGTTGTACCACGAGTGTCTCCTTCATCAATCGTGACCCAACATATATTCGATGTATTGTCTGTGGGCATCAAAGTCATAATGGTGTCAAGGACAAATTTCGTGTAAGCCATATCCTTCTTTAAGCTTGGGACCTATAATTTCCATTACTTTCAAATGCCACAAATTTTGGTGAAATACTTTTCTGTTTTTTAACACCTTGTCACAGCAGATTCATATTTTCTTAAATATGCTTCCAAACAAACTTTGTGGTACGTTAAATCAGTATCTGATGATCTAAATGAGTATATGACTCAGATCTGCCACACGAGTATAGGTACATATCATCTTGAAAATAGATTGCTGCAGATTAAAAAATTTTTGCTCGTTCAGTTTCACTTACACGAAATTTGTCCCTAACACTACTTTGAATGCAGACAGACAATATCGAATATGTGTTGGGTGCACCGTTGATGAAGGAGGCTCTCGTGGTACACATGATGATCTTGTTTTCCTGGTGATTTCTTTACTGGCATGTTTATCTTCATTTTCCTTCCTTTTCCTTCACTATTAGCATTTGCTACTGCAATTTTTTCGAGAGATTCTTTAAAGTATTACATTTTATAGCACTGGTTTGTCACATGATCCACAAACACATCAGAAGCCACACTTTCAATCTGTTTGCAACTAAGTCATCTCTTATAGCGGTTGCTTCTTGTGCTCTTTTTCTTCCATTAACTGTGGTAACAGTCTTGTTACTGTCTACCGCTTGACAAAAAACGCACTTCTCCATGCCAATCAAAACATTTCGTTTTTCTTAGCGAACAGTTGCCAGTCTCATTCCCATCCTTTGTTGATCATCTATCTTCATCAGTGTTAGTTTACATACAAAAAGAAAAAATTAAAAAAGATAAACTCAGTCAAATGAAAAGTACTTTTCTCAATGAAATTTCGTTCCCACAATAAAAAAAATGCCAAATAAATACACTAAAGTATATTAGTTGCTTGAAGTAGGTAAGTTATGTTCTCTGAATTGTTACGACAAGAATGGATCGTAACGAAATTAAATGGAGCAATGGCCGCAACAGCTCAGTGCTAGTAGACAGGTGGTCGCAGGTTAGAGATAATGAGCGAAAAGGATTACAATAGGGGTAGTAAAATAGGAAAAAGTAAGTAAAGCCAAAGGGCGCCACGTAATTCTTCTAGAAAAATAGGGCTGCTAATCCGAATTACGAAGGTATTAACAGTAGAATAGTAACGATGTCAATTCTGAAAGAGAACGGGGTAGTTTCAGCAATAAAATAGAGAAGTAAATAAATTTGAGGTTATTACCTATAATGAATAATTCAAATAAAATATTACAAAATAAAATGACAGTTTTTATAAATACAAAAAAAAGAAATGGTTATTAAATAATAAAATAATTACTTAACTTTTGGCAGATTAAATATTTAAATCAATTCACCTTGGTGAGTGAGCAAAAATTAACTTACTCAGTGACGTTAAATTAAACAAATTTTGATATAGGGATGCGACTTTAAAAATGCAATAGACAGTAATCGGTGGTTAAATTGAAAATCCTACCTTTCTTTTTAAAGTTAAGTCGGATGATGGAACTCCTGTGCACAGTTTTCCAAGTCCTTAAACAAAATAAAAACAAGGGTCGCTGGCAGCGAGCCGAAATGAATAATTACACGAGTAGGTACTATCCTGTGATTCAAAAAATCGGATACCAAATATGAGTAAAAAGGAGCGATTTCGCTATTGAAAGTAACGTAAAAATAAATTCAAGGTAAATTGTTTACCGTTTTCCACAACAAAATTTCGTACACTTTAGCAATTTAAATTAATAAAGGTTTCTTTAAAAAGTTCAACTAGGTATGTTATAAAATAAGAAAATTTAAGGGAGCAAAATCTTGAATACTAAAGGTTCAAAAAAAAGTATGTGGGAATTAAAGTTAAAAAGTTCACGCAGTACAAATTTAAAGTATTAATTATTAATCAGAATCAGATTATGAGCAAAATAAGTAATAAAGGAGAAAAACTAGTATGTATTGGTTTTTCACTTAGCGACGGTATAGAAAAGTTGAATTAGATGAGTTTTCGGAGCGGCGATCGAGGGATTGAAGAAACAGTTGGTTTCCCACGTAGCGTCGGTCACGATAAAGTAGATTTCGGAGAGAGATGCAGGAAAATAGTAGCAGATTTGAGTTAGTTTTTATCGGTGTAAAACCGCTAAAAGAGAAAGCGAAATTAGGTAACTACATTGAGCAGAAAATTCAGTACTAACCTGGAGATAGTTTTTAATCCAGCGTTTTAAAGAAGAACTCACGTTCACTTTTCTTTACTGTACCAATATACGTAAAAAGTACGATTTCAGTGATTTCTTAAAAGCATAAGTTAAGAACGTTCACTAAATTTTGAGATAGATTAGCACAAGATCCGAATTAATCGAGTTTCAGTAAATGCATATCTTCTCGTACAGGAAATGCGGCGATGTGAAATGAAGCGAAGCGAGTATAGCTAACTGAAGAAATGAAGTGAAGAAAAGTGGGCTCTTGACCCTAAAGGCAGAAGTTCGGAATAAGCAGAATTAATACAAAGGACAAAGAAATGAATAGATCTACAGTGCAATATAGTCATACTTTGTAGCGGACAAAGAGAATTCAGTGATACTTTGTAGCGAACAAAGAGACTTCAGAAGGTTTAGATTACATAGGACTAAGATAATGTGTCATGAGAGCGGAAGCTCTACAATGTAGCAATTTTTAAGAATATTCCCACTGAACACAGTACATCCATGAAACGTTTCTAAATGTTGCATAAGGGTTACAAATGAAACATTCCTAAGAAACATCTAAGACACATTACTGGTACATTCCTGTCGAAAGCGAATAAATGGTAATGTCTAATAAACGTTTCAATTGATATGTTACATAAAATACAAAACATACACATTACAACACGAACGTTTTAGATATGTATCCAAAAATACATCTTTGTGATGTATTTTTTGGAATGTGATAACGTATAACATTTTAGAAACGTTACAAATGTGATGTTTCGTTTGAAACAAAATAGTCATATCTCAAAGTTAACGTTACGGAGTTGTGTTTAGTAGTGTTGTACCAGAAACCTATCAGTTGAAACATATCGTAAGAAACACATCATACACGTTTCTGTGTGAACGTTTTAGATATGTATCCAAAAATACATCTCTGTGATGTATTTTTTGGAATGTGATAACGTATAACATTTTAGAAACGTTACAAATGTGATGTTTCGTTTGAAACAAAACAGTCATATCTCAAAGTTAACGTTACGGAGTTGTGTTTAGTAGTGTTGTACCAGAAACCTTATCAGTTGAAACATATCGTAAGAAACACATCATACACGTTTCGGTGTGAACGTTTTAGATATGTATCCAAAAATATATCTCTGTGATATATTTTTTGGAATGTAATAACTAAAGCTAGGATGCCTTTTTTTATAAATGGACAAACATATTTAAAATCAGTTTTAGAGTACGCACTTTCCAAAAATGCAAACTTTATTCTGCCTTTTTTTGGTTTCTGTTAGTTTTATTGCGTTTTTTAATTTTTTTTTTTGATATTTTCGCGTAAGTATTTAGTACCTTTTCTGTAATTTTTTTTTAGTTTTTTGAAATGTAAGTAAGTATTTTTTAATTTTTAGATTTTATATAGGTATATTTTTCTGGGTAATTTCTAAGAAAGCAAATTGTTTGAAAGGGAAAGGAATTTGGTATACAAACTGAATACAAACTTTGTCTATAATATTTAAGACTCTTACAATAATAACTCGGATGGGTCATTTTCCTTACTTTGAAATATTTCCCATTGTATTATTTCTACCTGCAAGCTGCACCTACATACAGTCTTTGTTGAAATTGCATCCCTTAGTCATTATGCCAAGTTAAGCGTATTTTAATTAACCAGAAAACATTACTGAAAAAGAATACCAGCAGATAACATCTATCAACTGTAATTACTTTTTCAAATAAATATTTGTTTGTCTATACTTAAATTGAATATGTATGTGTTGATTTTATCTCGACAGTTTTCGCTTTTCCGTGCCATTTTTCTCCTTTTTCGTCTTTTTAGATGCTTTTTTTAAATTATTTTTTATGCCTTTTGCCTGCCTTTTTTAAACTTTCATTTTGTCTAACTATCCCAGCTTTAGTGATACTGATAACGTATAACATTTTAGAAACTTCATTAAAAATGTGATGTTTCGTTTGAAGTCATCTTTGAAAGTTAATGTTACTTGTATTTAGTGTTTTACATATTTATCCAAAATTACTATTTAGTGTTTAATTGGAACGAAAAATTTCCGTTTCCAAAAATAGATTTATTCATCATAAGTAGATGGGTAATATTGCACATCTAAATGGCTTATTTGCCAGCGAGTCGGTAGCTCAGGTAGTTTGCGTAGCTGTTTTCTGAATTCCTAAACAAGCGACCGATGTTCGAATCCCACTTGAAGCAAAACGATTTTTCAGCATCACCGATCTCCTTCGAGTGTACACTAAGAGAATTTTGTTGGGGGCCCTGGAGAACAAGCCACCGGAGTACATGGGGCCCTGCAGGGCCTGCGCACTGGGAAAAGAGCCCCTCAGAGCAGTTGGGGCTCTCGATACCATAGTTTCTACCACATCTCAATTTTTTATACTCAGGTATGTTTCAAATGAAACATATATGAGACATTTCAAATATTCACGTATGAAACATTTATAAGGACACATTTCTCCTACATATCAATAAATTACTCTCCGATATTGTTTCTTGAAACATATATAAAATGTTTCGATGTAACGTTTCTGTGTTGTTTCAAATCTAGGTTTCTGAAGGTGGACATTAAACATCTATGTTATGTGTATGATACGTTTCTGTCGCTGTTTCGGAGATGTTTCATGTTTCAGAGATACGTTTCTAAAACATTTCCGAAACGTTTTTTTGCACTGTGGGTTAATTATTAATGTAAAGGAAATTAGGAATATTTCAAATAGAAATTAGGAAATTAAGGCAAGGGCGTTACAGAATGCAGTAATAAAGGAGTCCTGTAAAACTTTTAGTACTGATTTTCCTTAAGAAATAGCTATCAGGAAACTTCACAAATCATCTTAATGGATTCCTTGTCCTTAAAAGCATATATTTAGGCACCAAATTGATGAATATGACTGCAAAAGGAGCAGAAATGTAAGCACAAGAAAATCGGGGTCGGCCATTTTGGAAAATGGCGTCCGGTTAACTTCGCAAACCATCTTACTCGATTCCTTGTCCTTAAAAACATATATTTAGACACCAAAATGATGAATGTGACTGTCACAGGAGCGGAAATATATGCACAATTAAATGCATATCGGCCATTTTAGAAAATGGCGTCTAGAAAACCTGGTCCAGAATATGGTGATGTCTACTTGACTCTCCTATATGTCCTTTACTCAATTCTGTTGGTTAGACAAATCAGTACTAAAATTTTTACAGGACTCCAGTCCAGGGACAGGAGTACTACGGCCTTGAAGCAATCCGGGTACAGACACCAGACCTACTTACAGATACATAATATACTTAAAGACGTTGAATAATTTCTCTCGTTAACAAACCGATTATTATTTTGTTTAAGTAAAACTCGGGTATACATTTATTTTATTATTTTTATCAACAAGTTCTTTTTAATTCCACCATATATTTGCCCACAGTCGGGGTGATCACTAGTAACGTGTACAGTACTGGGTTTTAAATGTGCCAGGTTACCGAACCCTATTCACCGTGTATTATATTTTCTTTACTAGGTACTTGTTTAGCCAATACTAAATTTCTTTGGTGTTTACCCTGTAGAGGATTACACGCACTGCATCATTTGCTTAATAGCATGCAATTAAGTTTTGTGGGGATCCCTAGAGTAGTAAATGTTTCAGGTTTGCCTTTATTATCTACAACCAAGAAGAAAGGCTGCCTACCGTTTCGAAGCAATAAGTAAACGTAAAGAATTATCGCATCGCTCAATTTTGGATAACTTGTTACACATTCTTCCAAATCGATTTAGTCCATATTTATCTATAATATTAAAACAAATTATTTAGCAATTATTGTTATTTACTTGAAATTAACATTTGCATTCCTTATCAATCGCGGATATTTTCCAATCCTTTTGGAAGGTAGAATTTGATTTTGCAAAAAATAGTTGAAATTGAATACCATTTTATAACTGAAAAATTTCTACAAATATTTATTCTCTGCCTTTTTTTGAAAACGAATGGGCAACGTCAACGACAACTTCAAAGGGTATGATAAATGTTTAATTCACTACTTTACTTCGATCGTGAAATACCAATCACGTACTGTTCAATTATGAAATAAAGGAAGTGCAATTCCATTAATATTATGTTCGAAGCGTGCTTACTAATTGCAACTGACTAATATTACATTAATTAGGAAATGTCTTAGATATCAATCAACTGTCAGATTTAGTCAGCGTTCACAATTCATTGTAGTAAAAAGTTGGCAACGCATTTAATAAAGCTTAGTGGAAATGACAATTCTCATTCTATTTTCAGCAGATTATAATGACAGCAGTAAACTTTCAGAGGAAAAAGCTTCATAAGATATTGGCAAACTGAAGGATTTCTATAGCTTCCATCGCCACATCTGCTTTTAAATTCTTGTGCAAAGCTTCAACGTTATTTATTTTGATAAATAAACAAAGTTTCCAATTGCTTTCAAACTTTTTCATTACACTGAAGAAAAAAACCTTTTAGTTGAACATAATAATCAGATGATCTTTAACTAAAAATTGAATTATTCGTAAAAGTTTTCGACCTCTGTATTTTGAATACGTCGCAAATCTTGTAAAACCAATAACAGTGTCGCTCACTTTCATTTTCGTTACTATAATATAAATTAAACTTTAAGAAATTGCAAATGCATTAATCTTGTCTTTGTACTTCAAAATGGTGCGATAATTAAATAAGGTGAACAAAGGTAAAACTTACACTGATGGTGACTTAACCCTGTTTGGTGGTTATTTTATAATTATTTTCGTCAGTTATTTTCCCCACTAGTACCAGTGATAAAAAGGGAAATTTTGAGGCAGTTTTAGAAAAACTCTAGCTCTAGCTCTATTACTCAGTGAGTGGCCTAGGACAACTTCCGTAATAATCGATTTTTGAGCCTATCAATCGGGGAGGATTTCTGTTTATCTTTTTATCCCTTGTAGCATCATAAAAATTTGTTTTAATTTACGATTATTGTTTTTTATTACTGTACGTAATATAAGACAAAAAGAGTAAAACACACATAAAACTCTAGACATACCACACCAAAGAATCCTTTTTTTTAACAGCGTTTTCCCTAGGACCTGGATCATGAAGTAAATACTTTACCACGTGCAATATTTTTCACGGAACTGCAATAATATGAGAATAATTTGTTGTTTATCTTGCTAGTCATTCTGATGAGTTCTTCCGGTTACCAAGGCCGCTCTCGCCTTATTTCTACTCGATCGGGCACGGTGTCCACATCCGTTTGTTGACCGTGGGCTTATAGGTACACAATTTACATTTATTATACTATGCAAATGCAATACATGATCTACATTTACTATCTATATATTACAATAGTATATCTTCGGTAATACTACCTTCCACATGTGATGTTTGGCGTCCCAAATTATTATCAGGTTTTCCTTCGTGTATACGCTTATAATTGTATTGTGACTCATTGTTACTCCCATATACGAGCCCAGAATCATATCATTTGGCCCAGTCATTGTTTTCTTTTTTATTGTATTTTAGAAGACATTGATGAACACGAAAAGAAAAATCTATTGAATGCAACTTGTAAATTGAAACATTCATGTAAACATGTTTTACTAAAACTAATATTAGAAAGCTAGAGATATGCACAGAACACTAAATTTAATAATAAAACAATGACTGGGCCAAATGATATGATTCTGGGCTCGTAGTGCTGTCCCTTTATGTACTCTGGCACTTTCTCTCTAGTCTCATCTTAATGATACCTGCAATTTTCTTGCCATTTGTATATGTGTACTTTTTAGTGGCAACATATTTCTTGTTCACTTCTGATGCCACAATTGCCTCTGATTTTACCTTAAGTGCGTACGTATATGCCATGTCCATGACACGCTGGTTGTTATTCTTATTAATTTGTAGTATGTACTTTAAGGGCACAACGCTCCCCATTGGTATCCTTTGTTACGTATGTAGTGCGGCATTATTTCCCGCTCCTTTCCTCTTCCTGTGAGTTACGGCTCCCCGCTATTTGATATCTTTAAGTAGAATCGTCGTTATTATGGCAATATTACCAACAAAAAATAAATTGTAATACTTAAGCTACGGCAAAATGCTCGAAGTACCGTCCCCGACACCCGGTGATCGTATTTCCCCGATGCAGCACGTTAAATTGATCCTGTCAACCATGCCTGGAATAACCGCTGATATCCGCTGCAAGGGTAATTCTGCCTACCACATCTTCTTCGGATTCTACTGGAGTTTCATAAACCAGACTCTTCAAATGCGGACCAGGTGACACGACCAGACGTACCCAGTCTGTTAAACGTCTCATTTAAGTTTTCTTGAGCAGAAAGCGAAAAAATGGGCGGTACTCCATCGTGTTGAAACCACATGACGTGTTCCTTACAATTCAGTGGAACGTCTTCTAACACGTCTCTTCAAAAATTAGCGTCAATGTAAGCGATCAGATGAAGAGGCAACATGTATGGTTCAATAAACCCTATTTGGACAATTCCGAAGCACATGTTGGTAATTTCTGGACGGGTGATTATTTAATAGATTAAAAATGCTTTCTCTTACGGAAACGTACCATTCAGTTAATAAAAAATTATTTGCAAAGCGATGTTGATCCACACAGACGTGAAAATAATAAGACCTAGCCTACTGTGCTAGTCCTGATTTTGCAAGCTAATTGCAAGTTTTTTTTAAAGCTAATTATAGACCATCAAAACCGTAATTATTCAATATAAAACAGGTAAAATTGTGGCAAGTTGGGAGTCATTGATTATAAAAAAACAACCACAATCTCAATCGCTACAATAGAAATGAGATATGTACACCAAAATTAATTATAAATAAAAAAATATTTGAGTCGAGTCGCACCTATTTTCATTTTGTCCTACTGTTTTTAAGGGGTGAATTTTGGGCATTATCTTTTGCAATGCCTTCTAATGTGCACTATTTTAACTGAAGGAGATCCATTGCTCTAGAATTATTTGCACATTTGACATGTATTGCAGCAAATAGCCATTCACATTTGCAACCAAGTATGCAATTGCATTAGATTGTCGGTAAGTAGTTCAGTAAGTTTAATTGCTGTTAAGAAGTTGTGATTGTGTCTAAATCTCCCCTGACATTTAAGTAGGGCAAATAAACACGTTCACATATACATTTCAGAACCATCAACGCGAAGTTTAGAAAACATACTGCGGACTTCTCGGAAATTATAAAGTTTTACTTGAAAGAGAATATGATTATATCAAGATTACAGTACTTACCTAAATGTATTATTACGATTCGAATAAAGGTTTAAATTAGTTAACAAATGGAAGGAATCTTATGAATATTGATTACGAGGTTTACTGGGGATGTAGGTTCAAGGTGAATGATAAAAGTACATATACTGTATCTACTGCCACTACTTGATTTTGTACACCAATCATTACAGATAGTTTCGCTTCTATTTTTATTTATGAAGCTTTTATGAAAGTCATACCTACGTCAAGTTTAACGTTATTGTAAGATTTATTTTTTCTTCACGAATATAACGTCAATAACGAAATAATTTTAATAAATTCAAATTTAACTAATCTAATAGAAATTAGACAACCTTAAATACATTCGAAGAGAAAATTATTAATTTAATAAACAAATATTATTATTATTCTATCCTATCTGTTGAAGAACTAATGTAGTTTCATTAACTTTTACAAAGACATACTGTTGCTGTTATTATCCATCTGCGAATCTACGGATTAAAAGATTTACGGCCTTCGAAAAATCCCTTTTCTAATATTGCTTCAAACGAAAATTAATAACTGAGATTACAACCTATATAACGTTGTACCGGATTTTAATAAACATAATAATTGTCTACTAGCGTTGCTTTATGAATATAATAATTATTTCCTTTATATTTTTAGATTGAAATATAAGTTGGAAATAATTTACTATTTTGCGCACATAAAGATGTAATAAAAATATCCTCGAATCAAAAATATTAATTAATGTAACAAAATGGTAACGAATAAAAAACGCGGATAGAAAAAAAAAGAAAACTAAATGAAATTGATAAGCAACTTTTGAATAATAAGAACATACACTTTTTTCTTTTTCTCTGTACAAATTAGAGCACCGGGGTAATTTTTATTTGTTAATTCGAGGCACCTAACTTGCATTTTTTTTAATTGCACTTTCTCTTAAAACACCTATACTTTTAACCGGAACATTTCAGCCTGACCTACATTCCATTTCTTCCAGTTCGTCGAATTTAGTGAAGGCGTGTATTAGGCGTTGGAGGTGTGAACGTTTAGGTGCAGTATTTTCCTTGCCGCATTTCTGGTTAGCGTGTCCAGTACCGAGAATTTGTTGGCAGTGAGTTTGTCTTTTTGTAAAGCGTACTTATATTATTTTGGAAATAATGTGGAATTTCTGGTAGAGCGTAGGAAGGGCACCAGTTAAATGAGTCGCTTTTTATAACGGCAAGCGTCATATGGGTTTGTACTTCCAGGGATTTATTAGCATCCTAGTCTTGCAGAACTGCATGTGTGCCATCAATAGGTAGAAAGGGTTGTTTTCACATGCACTATGGCGAAAGTGTACCATCACAGAGATGAATCAGGGGGGGGGTTTATCGTCATACCTTCTTTTGGTGTCATGTATTAGTTGTTTTGGATGTAGATGGAACACGATCAAGAATAATGATTTTGACCATAGTACCATCAATGTGTGAAAATACACTCTGTAATTCATGCAGATTGGGGGTTATGCTCAGACCAACCGTCAGAATTCCATGCAGCAATCGATGCACTGCAAATACTATCATTATAGGTAGGTATAGAGTTGGACTTCGATGGATTTGTCTTAAAACAATTTCAACAAACGATTCTTATTAATTCTCTACATACTTACTATACCAACTATAATGTACATTAACATCAAAAAACAAAAGACTTTATTTCTGCCACTCCTTCTTTCTTTGTTTCCCCTGCCATCCATAAATAAAAACTTTCTACTCTTGTCTCCTTCTCTACCCTTTCCCTTCTCTCCAGCACACCCTTCATCCACTCCACTAAGATAGTACTGAAGGAGGTTTTATTCTCTAGATTGTTGCCTGTCACGATGCTTAAGTTGAACAAGAAGGTCAACCCTTTAAGGCTACACTGACCGTAATCCTATCTCTGCAGAGCGACGTCCTTCGCCATCTTGCATTTGACGTTCATGTAGAAAACTGTTACGGAAAGAATTCGTCGTAACGAAATTTACAAGAAGCAATGGCCGCAATAGCTCAGTGCTAGTAGGCAGGTGGTCGTAGGTCAGCTACAATGAGTGAATAGCGTTAAAATTGGGGTAGAAAAATAGGTAAATTTAAGTAAAGCCAAATGGCGCCACGTAATTCTTCGAGAAAATAGGGCTGCTAATCCGAATTACGAAGGTATTAACGGGTATAGTAGTAGCGATGTCAATGCTGAAAGAGAACGGGGTAGTTTGAGCAATAAATAGAAAAGTAAATAAATTTGATGTGGTTATAATGAATAAAAAATTCAAATAAAATATCTAACAAAACAAAAACAAAAAATTTTATGAACACACAAAAAAGGTGGTTTATACAAACAAATATTGAATTCTGGAGCACAAAATACGGGATCTAAATTCCCTTTAAGTGAATCAAAATTGCAAGTAAAATGATTTGAGTGACGTTAAATTAGCAAACAAAAATATTGGGGAAACGATCGAAAGTTTTACAAGGCAGTAATTGCAATGATAAAACAAAATTTTACCGTACTTATCTTCACAGGATCCTTATGCATAAGTTTCCGCTGAGAAGTACCTACCTTAAACAAAAGTAATAACACAAAACAAAATAACAAATCACTAGCTTGTAGTACGGGGATCGGATACCAAATATTGATTAGTTTGATCTTTAAACAGTTACGTTAAATTTAAACGAACAGAGTCAAGGTAATTAGATAACAAAATAATCTTGTGCAAGTAAAAATTAAATTAGCAAATATGTAAACTATAATAAAAGTTATAGCCGAAATACGAAGGTAAAGTTACGTTATAGCAAGAGCAAATAAAGCAAATTTGAAATGTCAAAATGGTAGAATTAAAGTTAAAAATTCAGGTAGTTCACGTCGGAGTGATGAAGGAAAAGAAAAGTACAGATGTAGAGATGGCGATGTTTTATCTTCACCAGAAAAGCATGGAGTTATGTAGAAAATAAGAGAAATTTTGGTAGGTACGAGAAAGCGCTAAAAAGGGAAAGCGAAATTAGGTGACGCAATTAGAAAAATCGAGGAAACATAGCTGGAGATAATTATTCTAGCATTTAGCGAACTAAGTGCACTCTTTTTGCTATGTTAGAGCCGTAAAAATACGATTTTAGTAGCAGAAGTTCCACAATATCACTAACGAAGGGTCAAATATACGCCAAAGCCGATTTTAATCCATTTTACGAAATGCGTAATATTCGAGCACAGAAAAGGTACGAAATGTACTGTAGAAATTGGGGGTAGCTAGCTGAAGGCGAAAGAGCATTTTTTGTATCCAAGAAAACTATTGAGAAGGGGAAGTTTCCATTCACACGCTTCTGCTAAATCGACGAAAACGAAACTATCGCATTATCAATGGATATGACGCAAATCAGAACAAAGCAGCATTCATTAAAAATAGCACACCTGCGTGGAAATAGATAGGCAGACACTAAAACTGTCCACTTGCAGTTTCAGGTTTACGATAAGAGAATTCATGGGAAAACCCATTTTTACGATGTAGCAATTCTTAAAGAATATTAACTATTAATGCAAAGAAAGAAAATTAGAAACATTTACAATAGAAATTAGAAAATTAACGGAAGGGCGTTACAAAACTCTTTACCACTTTACGCGTCGCAGAATAGCAACCCTTTCTTCTGCGAGACTATGGCCTCTTGCTCTATCATTTCATCGAAGTATGGAAAATAGGATCTATTATCTACTTATCTCTAAGATCAGTTGGATATTGCCATTATATTGACAAACGACAAAATGGTCTTTCGACAATTATTCCAATTCAAGATCAATATGCATCTTTTCTCAATTGGTAGTATAGTTGGTCCATAACTGATGGATGGTGGTACTCCAAATGGGGTGGGTACAATAAACGTAATTGAGAACCCTCTCATTTAAAATTAGTGCAAAGGTATCTTATACGCAGTGAGGTTATCATTTCGCTAATAATAATGATTTTGTGCTCATTTCAATGGAAGAAATGAAGTAAAACGTCTTTGTATTACTGTAATGAGTTTGATGAGTAAAACTAATTTATTTAAATTTTAATTGTTATTAAAGCCACAAACACGTACACCAATTAGACAATTTTGTCTTAAGTAGTTTCTGTAAGTTTCTAGAACGATTGCAGCAATAAAATTATAGTAAGTTAAATTGAGGTTTAGAAGTGTGAATGATATAGTGGGTGTGAAGTGGGTTTTGAAATAGGCTTTTGCTGAAATGTTAAAGTGATTCCCATCTATCCCACGGCGACCATTTTTTTCATGTAGCTTCATCTAACTTTTTACGAGCACAGAGAGTTCGCGAATAAGGGCTTTATTTTCAGTATGTGCTTTAACAAAATTAAAATTCATATTTGAATTGCACATAAAATTAACGGTTGCTATTATAATTCTAATTCAATAACACAAAGCAAAGTTATGAATGTTTCAATTCTCAATATACTTAAAGAACCATTTGGCGTCGTACTTAGGAAATTGACGACCGTATAAAAAACCATAAGCTATAAAACTTGGCTTGTAGTCAATATAACATCGTATTGATCGTATGAATGTAAGTTTCTGTTTGAAGTGAACATTTCTGATCTGAAAATAGAGCTAATCTCGTTTATCGCGGTTGAATTTTACTACACGAAGTATTTTGCAATTTCCCAATTTAACTACCTCCTACTAATCAAATGGAATTTTCTTATTATATGTATTTCTCTATATAAACCAACTTCTCGTAAAAACTTCAATATATTCGGTAGTTAAGGGCTAAGGCATATTGGAATTTGGTTTTCATTTCTTGCTACAGAGTATATTGGACAGAGTAGTAAAAGATGTTTTATATTTTTACATTTTACAAGTACAGAAAAACGGTTTGATTGCTCAGTTTCTTACTTAGCATCATGTAGTTTGACATCAAGCGACAATGGCCAATACGTAGACGAGGCAGTACATCCGGAAATGCCGGAAGTAACTTGTAACTTCGTTATTTTGAACAAATCAAGTGAGACAAATCCGTCATAAGATAAGTTTTTCAATAATGGGAGAATGGCTCGCAATGGTTTTAGACATCAAGATTTTTGGAATCTAATTACCTATTATTTATGGTAAATTGGACAAAATCGAGGCGGGCACGATATCCAGATACATGTAGCATAGTTTACATAGTAAATATTGCTGTTTAATGTAAATTCAAATATTTTATTTCATACTGACTAGTAATCTGTGTTTTAGCAGACTCATACGAGTCTGGTAAATCGCATTTATTTCATCATGTGTGTCACATTCTTTGATTTTCCGGACTCGTTTCAGTACGGAAAATGAAACTTTACAGTATTAACGAATATCAACAAATTACACAATTGCTGGAAACCGTTGCTAACAACATGAAACCGTTGCTAACAAAATTGTGATTCACAGACTTAATGATTGTTGTGACATTTAAAAAAATTTTTAGTTTTTTCAAACAAAATTGCTCACAGGATGAAATAAAACGTTATACGATATACGTCCGGTAAATATTTCCACAGTACTCGTTTCGAAATTCTTGACTCGGCTCCTTCGTTGCCTCGTCAAGAAACATCTCACTCGTTGCTGTAAAATCATATTTCCCTGACTTATAACGTAAATAACTATTATTTCATCCTGTGTCACATTCTTTGATTTTCTGGACTCATTTCAGTCCGGAAAATGAAACTTTACCGTACTAGAAATTTTGTACCCGAATACAAAGGTTGCCATAGCAACATAAAGTGACATGACTTTGGAAACGTCAAATTTTATATAAAGTTAATAAAAAAACTCTTAAGAAATGAATGTATGGCCAGAATGAAATAAAATGTTTTACATTATTCGTACGTTAAATCAGATTACGTTACTCGTTTCGAAATTCCTACGCTACGCTTCGGCAGTAAACTTCTCACTCGTTAACGTAAACCTTGATTTACCGTACTCATATGAAAATAACTATTACCGTACTATAAATTGTATTTACCGTAATAGAAATTTTGTATCTGAATACAAAGGTTGCCATAGCAACATAAAGTGACATAACTTTGGAAACGTCAAATTTTATATAAAGTTAATAGAAAAACTCTTAAGAAATTAATCTATGGCCAGTATGAAATAATAGTAGTTTACGTAACAAGTCCCGAAAGCGATCTTTTACTGGACAAGTAGGCAAATTACAGGGCGAGCCGCAGGCGAGTCCTGCAAGCCTGCCAGTCCAGTAAAAGCACTTTTGGGACGTATTACGTACAATATTTTTTTTAAAACGGGCAGAACAATTGACCGTTCTAGGCCGGAAAGTAAAAATGAGTCCGGTAAAACCTTTTACCGGACTATCACAATAACTTTCTGGCTCGGTCCGACAAAATGAGATTTTCTGACCTAAAAATAAACCAGAAAGTGCTACTTTCTGGCCGATATAAAAAAAAATGTTTTACATTATTTGTACGTTAAATCAGATTACGTTACTCGTTTCGAAATTCCTGCCTCAGCTACGCTTCGGCAGTAAACATCTCACTCGTTAACGTAAACCTTGATTTACCATACTCATATGTAAATAACTATTACACATAATAATGTACCAATAAGGCGTGTACAATACTAAATATTGAAAATCGATATTTAAGCAATATTACATGCATATTTACAATACATACATAAAAAATATATATTATTATCAATAACATAGCAATACTGTGTTCTCAATATTACTGGATATTTAAAATGATACATTTAGGCAACATGAAAAAATATTGACAATATTAATACCGTTATGATACTTTCTCAAAATCCTCGGAATGTTAATCCGCCGATTTAGAGACATGAAAGTAATCAAAATATAATATGCACGTCCTCCTCCTTATTTTATAGTGTTCAACTTTAAATTCCTGAATAATATAAACTTTCGTAGCTCAGTGGCATCATGGCTGACTTCTAACCGGACGATCGATTCATCACCGATTTCCTCCAAGTCTATACGCCTGGGGAAGGAATCCCCGGAGCGTATAGAGCCTTAGAGGCACTGTGCATTGGGAAAGAGTCCCTCGGAGCAGTTAGGGCTATGGGGCTGGCGCAGATCGCTTGCTATTTTGGGACACATTGCAAAATAATAATGGGCCAATATTGTATATAAATATTTTCCCCAATATTGAAATAATATCGGTTAGTAATATTTAACCAATAGATATATAAAATTGTTCACATTTCATTGTTGGGGCACTATTGTACATCTGAATTCGGGATAGGAGTAGGGTGGGAAAGTCCACGTGCACCTAGACCACCTATTCGGACCCTTTGTGCTACCTCCCTGGTTAGAGTCGTTCGACTCCGCAACGTCACTCAAGCCATCCCACACATGAGGTAAAGCTGCGGATGCTTGACGGCTCTGCATCCTAGTGAATATACGATCCAAACACTAACGAAATTGTTTAAATTTTTGAAGCTTTTTACCTACCTACCTTTTTACCACTATCTAGAGCAAGACCCGTTGTTGAGGCAACATTGTTAACGTACTTGGATATTCCACAGCGCACCCTACTAATTTGTTGAGGGATGCGGGAATTGATATTAGTTGCCAAATTTAGTAAAAATGGCACGTTTACTCGCATTACTGTTGCGATCAAAATCCTTGGTTGAATCGAAATGTGCACTTTCAAGGGTGCTGGAATATTAATGTATTTTGTGCGTTGAAAAATAACAAGATTTTGTGATTCCACATTTATCACCTGCAACAGAAGATCTGCCTCTTCAGGAATATATTGCTATGTATTACCTCCACATAATGCAGGCATTATTTTTGAGTTTTTAGATGTCACTTTTCCAGGGAATTGGATCGGAAACCGGGCCTGCTCGTTTCCCGCACCTTTCCTCATTAGGTTCCTTTTTGTGGTGATATGTAAAAGACACAGTTTATGCCAGGACTCCCACAACATGATCTTGATGGTAAGAAATGCGCTACAAGCGATTGAATCATAAATTCATACGAAACTTCACAAGGGAACATTTAAGAAAAAGAGTTGAATTTTGTTTGGAACATGTTGAAGAAGACAAGGTTTTGAATTGATTTTATTTTAATTTCGAGATTGTAAGATTCTTCTGATATGAGCTTCTGCTACCGAAGGTACCGTGTGATGCTATTATTTTCTTAAGATTCCGTTTTCCAATCACCTGATCATATTGTTGGTTTTTTTTTTAATTAACCATTTATTTAGCTAAGGATCAAGTGATATTGAAGAGTTCTTTCTTTGTGACATTTGAATTTACATTGTTGAGTTCTTGGATGACTATCCTTTTTAATTGTTGATTTCTTTGTGAATAAATACTTCGTTACCGTGTTGTAGTTTTTTTGATACGCAGTTACATAAGTTTAAATCTTCGACCTATTGCGTTTAATGATTAGAGCAATAAATTTACCGACTAACTTCAATGAACGTACGACAAGCACGTGTCGCAATTCTGTCGATTTCACCATAAATAACAATTAGATTCCAAAAGTCTTAATATGTATAACCAAGCCACATTTCGATTATTGAAAACTTATGTTAACGTATGACAGGTGACGGATTTGTCTCACTATTATGTATTCAAATCCAAGGCGAACTGAAATTTGAGTCATAACTCATTCTTACAGTCTGGTTTTAGAGGAACCAAAATGAACAAAACATAAACAAAAAGAAGTAAAGAGGTTTGCTTGGCAGGTTTCATATAAATTAATTCTATAGGGTTTCTTCGCATCTAAACACCCAGCTTTTACTAAAATTGGTATTTTAATTTATTGCATTCTATGCAATTCGTTGAATCAGAGGAAACCTTTCAGCTTATGAATTTTCAACGTCTCCGAAAAAACAGGTGTTACCCGCTCCTGTGTCGTATTGACTCCTACAAACTTTAGATATGCTTAAAAATATTAAATACATAGGTAATTTTTTATGCAGTCTCGGAATTTGCAAAATTTTTGCTGTGTCATACACTTCAATAGAGATTATAAATTTAAATATTCATAATAAAATTAACGTGCTCCTTTTTAACACTCCGTGCATAGATTTGGTAGCTTTCACAATTTACTCAAATGAAAATTACAATAACCTCCCTCACGAAGGCAAGGATGAGATAATGTTAGAGACGCTTTGGATTCCTTATGAATATTTCAAAAAGAGAAATTAATTATCATTTTAAAATTGATAAAGACATACGGGCTTTATACAAAACTGCTTACGAAGCTTTTCAAATCTCTGTAGGGGAGAACACCGATTAATAATAAAAATGGTGTTATAAATTTAATGTTCCTTCTAAATTTTTCTTTCTGACATTTTTTATACTAGAAGTTTTATTTTAACTACAGAAAACAGAAAGTAAGTAGCGTTGTGTTCCCTAAGGGGCGGTATTTAGAAACTTACACGCATATAAGGAAACATAAAGTAACACCGTCTTACTTAATTGTGAAAATTTACATCTAAAGCAGTCAAGCATGGTATTTTCTAAAAGGAAGAGGATTATGAGCTCATATTAAGTTGAAAGTGCTATTTTTTTATTATAGAGACAATGCTGTGGAAAAAAGATTTGACCTACTTCCCTATTTTGTTAGTCAACAAAAATATCTAATCCCATCGCATCTTCTTTGTTTCGTTAACAAAAACGCATTATAAACACTAGACTGATAAACGAGTTAGGAAAGGGAAAAGTAATAATGATTCCGTAAGGGATACTCCACATGAAGTTTTTGCAGAACTCCTAACAATCTTTTTGGATTGTGACCTTTATTATTACATGTAGAATATGTAGATGCAGATGGAGAATTTTAATGGGTCGAACCACCAGAATTTCAAGCCATTGTTACGGTAAGAAATGATGGTGTAACAAAACTTTAAATGCAATGGCCACGGTAGCTCAGTTATAAAGGGCACAATGGGGGTGGGTCAGTCATGATGAGTAAAAGAGAGATTTTATAGGTAATGTGGGTAGTAAAAGAAAGAGAAATTCCGGTTAAGGGCGCCACGAAGTTCTAGAAAACGTTTGATGTTCAAAAACTGAAAATTAGAACTATGAAGATGTCTTCAGTCTTGTGAACAGTGAACAGTGATGCAGTACCTGAAAGAGGTGGGGGTAATTGATCAATAAATAGAGTGTCGTAAATTTAACGTGGTTATAATGAATATTAAATTTAACTGGTAAAACATATAATTGATAAATTGATAAGTAGGTTAGTGACACTCGACGAGGCCAAAAACATCATGGCAAAAATTCCTTCCTATGCACATCTTGTTGATAGAATGCCTTCATTAGTTTGACAGAATTCTATAATTCTATAATTTAATGCAAGTTACATTGTTAAACGCTAGCAAAAGGGTATTACATTAACACAAGGAACATCCAGCAATTAAGAGAAAACTAAGTTTCTCACATTGTATATTCCTCACCTTCGAGAACTTAGTAAGAGGCACATTTAGCACAGTTTTGTTTTAGTTAAGCCCCTGAAAAATACCCATGTACTTGACGACGTGTGAGTAATCCAAAATTAGTTGAAAGAGACAACAGCAATCACAAAGGTTTAATTCAATTCACGTCGCAAGGATTTACTTACTTCCAAACAAAACTTTAACTTTAATCGTATCGATGAAATTTATTTATGTAATTTTTCTAATTATTACCGCATTAGATAGGTACTATTTATATAGCCAGTGCAAAATTAATTATCGGCTTTTGACATTCTATATAGATAAGCCGTTTAATTTATTAACACATTACTAATTATTCCCAAAACTTTTTAATCGGCGTCCTCCATTGTATATACATTGTTGTTTGCCGGTTTATTAATCCATAAATTTAAGTTAGATATGACAGAGTTCTCACGATAACACATCAAAAAATGTCAGTGATTTATAACGTGCACAACACAAGTTAACTTATGAACATTAATTAAAAATATTTATTTTACCTAACGTAACGGGGATATTAAACACATATTAAAATATAGCTGCCATATGTATTTACTATTTACATCATAGAATATGCCAGTTCTTTGATGTTACACCATTCAACTATTTACAATCATAGTCGGTTGGAAGCCAGATTTGATGCTTCACATTTTCCAAATACTGCACCTTAAGGTAAGCGAGTAAAATACTATTAGAATTTCTTTCTTTATAAGTCTCATATCAAGAATACCAACGAATGTATTATATACAGTCCTAGTCCACTTAGAAGGCTAGCGCGGCAATGCGCAAACGACGACTTTACGCTGCTTGTAAAATTGGCGCGTATAATATCTATGTATAAGTCAGTATCGTTACATGTTCTTGTTGTAGATATGTTTATTCATCACTAAATATGAACATTAATGTTATTTATTGAATTATAATTACCGGATAATTACATAATTTAGTGATATATATGTTAAGGTAAAAGTATATAATTCGGTAATTGTATACATTTACCGGTAATAGTATAGAATTTCCTGGTTTGGTTTAGCCACTAAACAAAGTTTGAAAATAAAAGAAATGCCAATTTTAAACGTAGATTGCCACTAAATCGCCTAGCTTATCTGCAGGTTTAGTATATTTTTTTTCAAATGATACAAAAACTGATAATTATATACATTTACCGAATTATATACTTTTACCTTAACATATATAATCAAATTCGAATTAAATTATTGAAAAAAATACATTTTTGCACTCCTTCATCCTAAATCGAGTTTTCCCGATCAACAACGACACACGGGAACGTCAATTTTACAGGTGCCTAACCACTTTCGCGCACTCGTACGTCAAAATGAAATGAAATGGTCTGCCTTAATACGGGTCATAAATTAAAAAGTGATGTGGCAGAAAAATCAAAAATTAAATATAAATGCACTTTACGGTGATTTCTATATTAAAAGGGCACACATTGGTTTCAAATTCATGAAAATATCAGCTCTAAATCAACGCGGCGCCATCTTTTTTTTTTTTTTTTTTTTAATATATATATTATTTACCAGATCAACATACGTAAATGTTATACATAGCATTTGTAATGTAGTTAGCAAAATAGCGATTGACATGATGGCAGCTCGTCCTAATAGTATTATCACTTTGTTGATATGTTTGTTAGCTAGTCACTATCACCTTCAGACACTATGAGGTCCTGTGGCATTTTCCTTTTTAGTCTAGTATGTATGTTTTTAATGCAAAGATTAAAATGCACTGCGCCACCGCACTCACTAGCGTTTGTAAAGAATTTTTTAGCACTTTGATGCACAAATTCATAAATTGTTGACACTCCTAGCTCGAAGTGGAGTTGATCATTACGGATGTACCATGGAGCATTGACAGCAATTCGTAGGATCTTGTTTTGAAAGCGCTGTATTTTCAGCAGATTTGTTTTGGATGTGTTAAACCAAACTGGGCTAGCATAGAGTATTAGGGGTCGTAATAGAGCCTTATATAACAGCAGAGCACATTCGGGTTTGAGTGTTGATCTTCTATTTAGTATGGGGTAGAGTTGCCTTAACCTGTTGTAGCCTTGCGTGAGTTTTTGATTTATGTGGTAGGTCCAACTCAACCGAGTATCAAGGTGAAGACCAAGGTATTTGATTGCACTGTCTTTGGGGTTCCAAGGTATTATAACGCCACTTATTTCGATGTTTGGTGGGTTCGTAATACGCTTCAGTGCAAATATCTTCGCTTGGCACTTTGCGGAGTTGATTAGCATGTTCCAGTCGTTGTACCATTTGATGATTTGGTTGACAGCATGTTGTAGTTGATGGATTCCTTCGGTTAGGTTAGTACTTTGTGTTACGATAGCTGTGTCATCTGCGAATATGGCTAGCGATGCCGATACTGGCGGTATGTCTGCAGTGAAGATGTTGAAGAGAAGTGGTCCCAGTATGCTTCCTTGGGGAACGCCTGCATGAATTGTTTTTGTTTGGGATATGTGGGAGTTTACTTTGACTGCAAACTGCCTGTGGTCTAGAAAGGAGTATATAATTGCCTGCAGGTAGCTAGGTATGTTCAGGTCCAGTATTTTTTTCTTCAGGCCTTCTGTCCAGACCTTGCGCGATGTCAAGCAGGATCATAACGGTGTATTTTTTATGTTCAAAACCGGTTGAAATGATTTCACTGACCCTTTGAAGTTGGTAGCCTGTAGAATGCCCTCTTCTAAATCCAAATTGCGACGGTGGCAGAGTGTGTTGAGCTTCGATTTCTTTATGTAGTCGGGTGTAGATGATTCGTTCGAGAACCTTTAAGTTAATAGACTTATTGGTCTATAGTTGTTGATTTCTTTCTTGTTTTTACCCGGCTTGCTGAACATGAGTATGTGTGCTAATTTCCATTTTATGGGAAAGTGACCTTTTCGGAGACATGCGTTGTATAAGATTGTTAGGTGTGCTAAACATTTCGTGGTTAGTTTCTGGAGTACCACATTGGGTATGAGATCGCATCCAGGTGCTTTCCGTTTCTGTAGGGTTGTTATAATTTGACTTATCTCTCTAGGAGATGTTGGTTCGATGTTTTCAGGAATGGGAAGTTGTCTTTCAATATGGTTAATCAGATTAAGTGATTGTGCTGGACTGCAGAGATGTGATGATGAGAAAACCTTTTCAAGATTATTGGCAAATGCTTCGGATTTTTCGGCATCTGTTGTAAGTGTGTCACTTCCTGAGGTAAGGGTAGGCGCCATCTATTATTAGACGTTTTGTACAGTCGTCTAACGTCTTATATTACGATTCACGAATTCACGTGTCTAACCTTACAATAAATTATAATCTCGAAATTATTAAAGAAAAACGCAATGAAAAGTGAAAACCGAAAGCAAAATACAACAAACGTTTTTTTAAACAAAATTACAGGTAAATGTTGCTATAAATCTAATTATTGTAAACATTTACAGTAATCGTACAATTACTGCCGGTTGAAATGTTAACACCCGAAACACCAACGCTATTTTCATTCCTAAGTTCATTCGAAACTTGATAAGAACTGGATGTGCCTGGCTCGGAAGATAAAGTTTGTGCTACTTGTATCTTATTTCTCATCGATTCTTCAACATAACCTTCCGCAACCACTGACGATCTCTATCCGCCATGCCGTTTGACAGCCAAAAAATCAGCTCCTTTGTTTGCTAATAACGTCGCACTACTTCTACGAAAACAGTGACCCGTAAACTCGTGAGGGTTTGGCAGGTTCAGATATTTGGCAATTTCGGATGGTATTTTACCGATAGTATTTAAACCTACGGGTGAGTTTATACATTTTCCACCACGAAATGTTAAAAACAATCTTTCAGTATTAGTTTTTACTAACAACCTGATTTGTAAGAAATTCTTAATAATTTTGACCCATTCTGCCTTTACTATTACAAATTCTCTTTTTACCCCTGTTTTTGTTTCAGGTACGGAAATTATTATTATTTCATCTTTAGGAATGAGGTGGTGTGTTAACATTTTGCACAATTCTTCTCTACGACAAGCTCCAGAAATGCCAATAATTAATACGACCTATAGAATGGAATTATAAAGTGTACTAGATTTCAAATAAGAATTACCTTCATTAATATACATGTTGTATCTGGCGCATCGCTTATAAATTTTAAAATTTGTTGTTCATCAAGTATTCTTGATTTCTTAGGATTATGGTGTTCTGTTGTCCTTTTTAAAAAAGCTATTAACTTTGGATACTTTGAAATATCTAGATTATGTTTTATACTCAGGCAAGATTTGACCATACTGTATATTGACCATATTGACTTTTTATGCTCACTAATGTCTTTAAAGTAAGCCAATAAACAATTTTCTGTGTAATTTTTTATCTTTTTAGTTTTACACCATTCCAGGAACGCATCGTAAGCTTTTTCATACCTTGCTGCCGATTTAACAGGTAATAAACTGCCAACTGCTGCTTCTGCATCTTCACGAACTTCTGGAGGTGTGCAATTATATAGGTTTTCATCATCAGAGTACATTTTTAGTCGGAAATGCACAAAAACGTTTTCCAAATTACAATTAATTGTTAAACCAAGTAAGTTGACAATTCAAACTTCTAGGTTTCTCCTTTATCGGCAATACTTCGGCGGCTTTATTTTTTAAGAGAATTTGAATATCGCAAAAATAATGTGAAATAAAAAGAATGTAATGTGTATAATCCGTGCAAAAATAGCATACATGTTACGTGCGTGAACAGTTTTTGAAGTATTCGCGCGACATCCGTCGCTCGTGCGCAAAGCGCACTCGCGCCTTTAAACCGTCGCGCTCATCTGCAAAACTACTGTTCCCGCACTCAACATGTAAATAACTATTGTGGGAATGCAGAATAACAATAAGTAAATGAAGATATGATACGCAACTGACTTGTATTTTTACAGTACTCGGGTTTCAGAATCATGAATCGGGTTGCGCCGGTTGCTCGCCTTTTTACGTGACTACGACTGTATCTTTGCTTTTTCTTGAGTAGTGTCCCAGGGAAAACCGACAACATTTATTACGTAAAGACGAAGTAAGTGTCGGCTTGGACACATCTCCCGTAGTCGTTGTGGTAGTAAGTCAGAGCTAGATTTATGGGCGTCACACGTGGGCCCGATGTCTGGTGCATTAGACTGCATACTCTTCAATGTGTGGGGCAAGATTAACACTTTCAATGGGTTGCTTTTTCGACGTCGTATGGGACAGAAGTTTCAGTAGTATAAGTAGAATATGGTGTGATGGCGGAGACATGGTGAATGGTGATTACTGACTACCTCTTGAAATATCAGGTTTGTCCTATAGGCGTATCTGGTGGTTTTGGTAGCTCGGTTAGTTCAGCAAAGCACTGTTAGTTAAGTTTCAACAACGGTTAAATAAAGTATTATAATAAAGTAAATATGTACAAAAAATAACTAAAATAAAAGCAAGATAATTCAAAATATAATAGATTCCCGGATATCGGAATTCTCTCCCTCTATCGGCCCGCTAGTCACTCTATAAATAAAATTAAAAATTTTGCTACAAAGTAATTGCCGGTTCAGAATACAGGTGTCTTTATATCGGATTCGTATTTCAAAGTGGCGTACCAACGGCAGCAGTTAAAATTACCGTTTTTACTCAGGTATTAATTAAGGTACGTATTGTCCCAATACTTATTCTCTCCTTTATTAATTTATTCACCTTGCTGGTTTCCGCGTCTGAAGGAACTAATTTGATTAAGGGGAAAATTTACGGTAATTCAATAAATAAACAAAGTTAACTTATCAACAGTAATCGCAAATTTTCCACCTCAATTAGCAGTTATCCTATTTAAATAAACCCTATCTGTGTTGCCAGATTAGAGGTTCCAGGGCTAAAACAAATCGGTTATTTAAAACCGGTGATTATTAGAAACGTGGACTTAACACAATCATACAGGTTAATTAGCCCTTTTGTCGTTTTCGAAAGGAACCAATTCAACTGTACAACTGTTAGATAATTAATCTCTTATGTGTAATTAGCTACGGAATCTCCTGCTAAATTACGGTGCAGTATAACGGGTTGAACGGCCACACTCCAGTTATACCAAAACAACGTAGAATCACAAACCTTTTTATACAACTGCTATTTCGGATTGTTTCTTACTGTCCAAAAGTATACAGGGTGAACTAGAGTGAATCTTGTATGAATGCAATTAAACGGTAAATCAGGTGAATCACTAATTACCGTTGTCTTAAATGTTAATGTATGTATAGGTGAATGTAATAATAAAGATAAAGAAAAAATATAAACGGGCTTACTAAAAACGGTTTCCAACCCACAGGTGTGTACGAACACAGGAACGCACACACGGGATTTCCACAAGGGATAAGCAGGATAATGGTTCAGGAAATATCATGTTTTCAGGTTAATGAATTAGGATATAAGCGGAATGTACAAATAATGGTTTCCAGGATGCAAGAACGGTTACGGATAATCGGTTATACAGGATGAGCGATTGAATTCAAAAGGAGCAAAAATATGCAAAAGACCCCCTGGTTTCGTCTGAGGTGCCTTTTAAAAGATTTTCCCCATTCTTAATTCTTGTTGCCCCCATTTTGACTGGGGCGGGCAGTTTTTGAAAATGAGTGGGAAGGAGTGACACCTACAATTTGCTTATCAAATTTATTAGACAACTTTCCATCTCTTTACAGTCCACATGGGTTTTGATTTGATGTCGGCATATTTTTTTCCATTGTCTTGTTGAAGTTCGTGGTTTTCTTTGGCACACAGAATTACTCGATCCATACAATCTAAATGAGACGTAGTTTTAGGCACCAAATTTTCATTTCCAATGATCGCACGCAGATAATGATGCACTTCATATGGAGTTCTTAATTTACGACAAAGGCAAGCAGGAGAGTACCTCGTACTGTCGAAGATCATTCCAAATCTGACTACAGGTAAAACTTGTTTCCACAAAGCATAGTCATCTTGACAAATAATTTCTAAATGGATCTTTAAGTCTCTATTAAATCTTTCCTCTGGGTTGGTTGAGAGATGATAGTTTGAGTAAATCCTAAGTAATGTGCTACATTTTGCTTGACGCCACTAAGAGGCATTTGGCACAAGCTTGCGCAGTAGCATCAGGCAGCGCAAATAGTTCCATTCATCTTCAAGCAAACACCCGTTTGTCTCCAGTTGGGCCCTCTGGCAATAGTGCGAAGAGGTTAATTGCAAGGGATTCGAAACGTTGCCCTAATATGGGCGTTTGTATAATCCTGCAGGTTTTAAATTACTCAGTTTGTAACGGTAACAGGTTAAACATTTCTTGATGTAATAGAGTCACATGTAGTGTGAGTCTTATCCACACCATAGTGGCCATTAGTAGGCAAATCATGACTTTGTGGGTTTCATGAAACCATTGGATTTGGATTTACGGACTCGAAAGTGTCAATAATTTTTTTGAGATCTTGAAAAGGTTAATTGTCTACGATTGTAGGGTATGCACAGAATGAAAGTAAGTTTCCTCCTCACTGGTTAACGGCGTCGACAATGTTCCACACAAACAAATGTAAACGAACACAAAGAAAGCTTGTAGGCGCGTGCCGGAATTAATTTACAATTATCATCGAGCAATCTCCGCTTGTAAATCGTCATGAATATCGATGCTTTAATAGCAACAGTTGATGTAAAAGTTCCAATTTGGAAAAAGTGGAAGTCCAATAGTAACCGATAGGTAGTTGAAACATGCTGGCAACGATTGGTGAGGCATTGATAGTAGGCAAATATCTACCTTTTCAACAAATTATATAGTTTTTTAGTAGAATTGTAATGAATTGTTTGTGGAAAATGTCTTCAAGATTTCTCTTGCACATGATGTTAGTGATCTTCCGACAACTCTTGTCTAAGAACACATTGTAGTACCTTCCACCTCAGTGAGATGTCGTTCGAAACTTTCCTTTTGTAACATAACGTTGTCAGCAGTGTTAATGTTGGTTTCAATCTCCTTGGACAAAATTTGCCATTACATGCACACTCTACGGTTTTTCTAGGTAATGTGAGTTGCTTGTGCAAGTTACATCTAGGCATTTTTCTCTACATTGTTTGCAAAATGTAGATGAAATTGGCATTACCCATTCTAGTGGATTTGAAAAAGCTCTCCTCGTTGCCTCTCAACTCCGCGAATAGGTTATGATATTCAGCAATATATTCTTCTGTTTTCATTTGGGGGATGGATAACCCTCTTTTTTCTCTTTAGTTTAAAATATGGGCTTTCCAAGAAGAACAACCTGATATCTTTCCGTTCGTACCCATAGATTAGTGAATCGGATTCGGAATAACCCTTCTCGAGCGCATCAACGATTGTACAAATTAGTTTAATGACGGTTTGAACAAGTCTGGTTTTTCAGAAACCACACTGTGAGCAACTTAAAATATTGTGACCACTACTTAAGATGATTTCAAATGATTTTCAACAATTGGCACATACAATGGTAATCACATTTAGAAACTGCTTCATTGAACAGAAAAGTGGGAGTTTAAGTTCTTTGATATATTTAGAACTATATCATTAGCAATATATTTACAAAATTCTCAGCAGAAAATGGAGGCTGTTCTTTTATAAGAGTGGGTTTCGTTTCTTTCAAAATTGACTCACTTCCATGTATCTTTCGATTTAGTCAAGAAATCTAGCAGTTATTGCATTGCATAGTTCCTCCTTCAAGGCTTTATAAGCGGAATAGTCACTTATATCGCAAATTGTTATAATGCAACTGAGAGTATTACACAATATATCTTTCAATTTCTTATTAAACCAATGTACTGGAGCATTACTTTTACTACTTTTATAGATACGAAAAGGTAACTGAACTAGTAGGATTAGTGATTGGAATGTAGTAATTTAATTAGATCACTCGCTATTCAGTGCTTTTAAGCTCGACCCATAGTGCTATTTTGAAGTATTACCTTTAAAAATTAAATACTGTCCTCTGTGATTCAATAATCACAAGTCGGTCACACCAGACCGAAAAGAATCCTTGGACTACGCCTATGCTATGTGTACAACAACTACATTAGGATTTTCGTATTTCGTATTGTGGGTGGATGAAAGTTTATTGCATGGAAAATCGCTTTATTGTTAACGAAATCGTCGATATGAAATCGTGTTAGGAAATAATAGACGATATGATAAAAAAATGCGAAAACAGGAAGAACCACAGTTAAGCAAATTACCATATTTGCCAGATCTGCAAACAGTTGTAGCGTCAATATACATATAAATTATACATCATTACTGCCCAAAATCTACAAGTAACTGTTCTGTAAGGGTATAAGTAACGTCACCAAACGACTAAAGTACTCAACATGTAATTGCTCAGTTTTTTTCAGAATAAGAAACTTTTCAATTTCACATATTTCATCAATATCAAATACCTATTAGTTGTCGCCTATTCGCCGAATTCTGTGTAGTAATCCCTTTTTTAGTACAATTTGAAGTCTTCTTTTATTTCTCAGGAATTTGCGACGAGATAAATGAGTTTATACAATCCTCACGTTTTCTCTACCTCAAGATTGCATTTTTTCAAATACTAGTATTTGGTAGAACACGAGATTTATTTTTTAATAACGTTTCGTATAGGGTATTAGCTTCTGTTGAGTTAGATATATGTATAGAAGCTCGGTCTTGGCATTATCATTATATTACTTGATTTGCAACCTTCTAAATCTACAAGAAATGAACTTGCTGAAATTGCTGATTTTGGGTAATCCCAGATTATATACATACATGTTGAACTTCTATCTATCTATACAACATCGCAATAGAACGGATTTATTAAAGATCGATCTCTGGTTATAAATGGAAACATGACGTTTTTATGTACTTCATTAAACTCGGATGATCCAACCTGACAAGAACTTGAACGGTGAATGCGTGAGGGACTATCAAGGCGGTTTGCTGCATTTCAATTTATTTGTTGTAAATAAATAATTTCTATCTTAATGTGACAGAGTTTCATAAGGAATTCCATTACTGTGGGTTTATGAATCGCGTCTCCTTGAAAGAACGTTTTCAAACTAATGTCATACAATTGTGGTCACATGTGATAGGATTCTAACCTGTCCTCCAGCTGTAATGAAATATTTATTGTACTCTAACTATCGACCTGTTAAGCTTATTCAAGGGATAATTTGCTATAACTATATGCGAAGACAAAGGATCTCAATTCACGCCCCACTAACGCTGTGCTCTCTCAAATGGCATGTCATTTTAGCTTAGGTATACTAATTGTTCTATCAAACAGTCAAGCAGTAACAAATTGAAATACAAAATATGTGTTTCCTATAACCGCATTACACCACTTATCAATTTTTACATCTTCATGTACATTTCTAACGCCTCTATTATTATCTTCTTTAATACATCTTCTATGCTCGAATCTGTACAATAATTCTTTTAACAAATTTTCTATTTGGAACAATAAATGTTATTATTATTATTTTACTTCGGTTCTTCTCGATACTCAGGCAAAGCCTGGATAACTAACCGCACGGATCGGAATCAAGTAACGATTAGTTTTAGTAATACATATAGGTCGTTATTTTTGTATCTAGTGCGCGAAATGCCACTTTGGTGATCGAGAACCGATTTATTTAACGAGGCGCAGCCGAGTTAAAAAAATGGTCAATATCACCAAAGTATTTCGCGCACGAGATGCAAACAAAATTTTTTCTACAAACGTGAAGAAGTTGACAATTATTTTAACGTTAAAATACAAAACTCTCATCTAGTTTGCGTGCAGTGCGCGAAGTAATTACTTCGCGCACGGCTTCGTCATTTCACACATGGCGTCGTCATTTCACGCACGCTGTCATGGCAACGTAGGAAAGTGAAAAAAGGGTCACTTCGCGTATTGTTATCGATACGCAAACCTTGTCATTTTTTGACGTTTGTAGATAAAATAAATTTGAAGTAGCTGTAAAAATAGTATTATGTTTATTGTGTAAATGTTTGTTGTTTAACTCGGCGCATAGGTTGCACTCCAATGGGTAATGTGTTGTTTGTGTTTTGTGCTAATTGTGAGTTCTGATATTGTGAGTGTATTGTGTGTTTGAGTGTATGTGAACAAGTTAAATGTGTCACATGAGTGGTTATTGACGTGTTATGTGTTTGTAATGAACTTTCTGTAATGCTATGTTGTGTATGCAACATCGTTTGAGTTTGTGAAGAGAGTATTGAGTGTTGTGTTTCATTTTGTGTTTTATTATTATTATTATTATTATTATTTTCCTATTCATGACGAATTCATGATAATTGCTTATTACTACTGTATTTTCAGAACAAATAATTTAAATGAACGTCCACTTGTTCTATATTTCTCACAATAATGGGACAATTTTATTTGCCTTAGTTGCGGTCAAAGACGTTGGAACAAACCACATGACTTTCAAATACTTTACAAAGTCGCTATTGAAGAGAGAGAGAGCGACATTGACCATGACCCACTTTTTACTTAACTGTGAAAGCATTGAGATCATCACCTACGGTCATTGGATTCATGACCAACTTTTTATCCATAATTTACGAAGCGCAAAAGGTGACCTTGTTAATTCCGGCCTTGTTCATCTGCTAAATATTGCATAGCGAAGGCTGTAACCTTTGAATTGTCTAAAATACAACCTGCACCAAGTTAGCAATGGATTTCAACAATACGAGTTGCCATCAGTAAAACCTAAAAAGTAGTTTTTCTATTTTTTTTTATTGTGTAAGATAACAATCTTTTACAACTTGTTCGACGCTTACTATGTATAAGTTATTATACCTAATGAACAGATGTTATACTATAAGTTTGACACAAAAAAAAGGAAATGGTGAAGTTAAAACAAAAACCTTATTCATTTAGAATAAAAGATCTTATTCTAAGTGCGTTTGTTATGTAATAGTATAGGCTATTTAAATATTCTCTATCTGTTATGATCAGTAGGTCCTCAATGCTCTGGAACGGTTCCTTACCGGTCGTTAAGAGGAATGTTTCGCGTAGAGGCTGATAAATTGGGCATGACAAAAGAAAGTGTTCCAAGGTTTCATTTTCTTCTAGGTTGCATATAAAGTATACACTGTCACTTTCGATCTTGTATGAGCAATTGTTAAAATACCATGCCATATAGTTTTTGGTTGCCACCCTTGTTTGGCTTATCACTCGAATCCTGTTAATCGTGGTTTTGAATTTCATGTAATGTTCTTTCTTTTCTTCTAGGTGACTGATGTTTCTGTATATCGGTGCGTTTCGTGAGTTCAGTATTGCCTCAATGTCTATACACTTGAGGTGGTTGCTCCATTTTTCCATTATATCGTCCATTTTCGTTTTAAACATGGTTTGTGTTAGGTTGCATGCTAACGTGAGATCCTCCCCTACTTCCGCAAATAAGGCTTGTACTCGACTGAACCAGTTTAGTGTAGTTTTGTTGTCACTGGCATGATGCTCCAGCATAAGCGCGTTCAGACATATTCTGGTGGGTCTGGTATTTCTATTTAAATGATCGTAATTCACTATAATTCGTGATAAGGATATAAATTATGTAAGGGCAGAAAGGGCAGCTTTTCAGTGCGGTATTTCTTATGATAAGTTGTAAAGGTAGTTCCCCTTTGGTTGGGAGCTAATTTATAATGGTAGGTTACAAGCGTATTCTTACCTTCATCCTCATAATTTATTGGTGCCCAAAATTGGTCAAAAATTAAAAATCGATTTTCTAAAAATCTACTCCAAACAATTTTTTTATTTTTTGAAATGTTCTATATATAGTTCATGAAAAACTATTGGCACTACATGTATTTCTTTATTTCCCATAGGAGAAGAGGTACAAATTTTTGAAGTTGAAAATTTTAAACCTTCAGAACATTTTTGCTAAGAAAGATGAAGAAATGAAATTGTACAGGGAAGTAGAGAACATACGACTCTTTTAATCGAGTATAATAACAATAAGTATACCAATTTACTTCCGGTCTATCCGGAAATGAAAAGAATATTAAAAATATTGATGACATACCCTGTATATTATTTCAGGAGAAAATCGGAAATCGTTTTCTGATTACAACTATACTACAGACTATACATATAGGTATTTCATTGATTAGGTATTTTTTGTACTATTACGCAAAAAATATTTTATTTTGTGTTATTACGTATAGAAACTATTTTATTTAATACGTCATTGTAGTATAACCACGGGAAAATTGTGGGCCAGTTGTGTCACAGTCTATTCGCGTAATTATTACGCTCCTCTATAAGTGTCGTATCAAATTTTTAAAACACAACATTTCCCTGTATTCTCTACTAACTTTTACGTCGGCTTGCGTATTCGTTCCACATACAAACAAAGTGGTTTCCACCTCAGCTGCAACCAAATAATTTATAACAAGTATCAAAAGGCGCAAATTCTTATAGAATTTTAATTTCAACCAACTTCAAATTTGTAACTAATTATGACATATACTATATACAACATACCTATATGTATGAACTGCTATTCTCCTTCTCGCTTTTACGCGAGGAGAAACCCGGAAGGAGAATAGCAGTTCATACAGCACTCGCGGAAACCTCAAAATATATATGTATATAACTACCCCCCCCCCCCTCCCTACCTCAGACACAACCACGCCGGATTCTGCACAAATGAGTCATTGTTTTTCTTTCCACCCTTAAGGGAGATGGGAGTGGAGAGGGTGACGGACAATTCGTAAATCACGAAAAAATGTTAGAGGAAAAAAGTAAAAAAAGATCGTTTTTCTGCGGACGTGCAATTTTCCCCCTTTCCACCCCCAAAAAAGGCGTTGCAGTTGGGGGTGAAATTTGCAGTTTGAGTATGGTTTTTTATGGTGAATCCAAAAGTAATAAAAAATAGGTGTTCCCATTTAAGTTTTGTAAATTCACCCCCGCTCCACCCCACAGGAGGGGTGAGGGTGATGTTTACGTATCATGGTTTCAACAAATAAAGGAAACGTATTTTTTTCTTTTTGTAATTGGACGTGTCGTTCTCGAGATATTAAAGGGTGTATATTTTGACTTTAATGGCGTCCCGACGGCGAACGGGTGGTCCGATCAAAAAATTTACCAGCGATTTGGAATCAGTGAAGAATTTCCTATAAGATGACACCACTTCCAGCTTTCTAAACCCTGTAACATCGACCAACGCACAGACACACAGACGCACAGACACACAGACATCCGGACGAATTTAGTAACCAACTTTTTGAAGTTGGTTGATTATTCTTCAAAGAATCTCGATTGACAAATCGTACGTTGTGACTGGTTTCCTTTCCCATCTCGAACGAAAATCTGTAAATTTCACCCATCCACCACCACCACAACGATCCACATTCTACGCGCCCCTAGATGAGGATCAAATTCAACATCAAAATATTAAATTTCAAGGAGTGAGCTCCGGTACAAAGGTTAATACTACTTTTTTGAAATCATAAAAAAGTACTGCATAATGATGCTGAAAACGAAATATAAAATTGTAACTCGCACTAATTTTTCAATAGTGTAATTTGAAAGAAATTAAATGTTAAAATGCGATCATCAACTTACGAAAGTTGTCATTTATCAAAAACATTTATTTCTTTTATCGATTATGTTAGAATGATACATTATCTTATCAGTCATATAAACGTAAATAAAAGTATAACACCTCGATGTTTGCTAATCGATCAAAGAAATAGATATTTTTAATGACCGACAATTTTCAAAACTCTGGCAATTCGTTTAAAGGATATAAAAAAATGTAGAAGTAATGGGAAATAAAAAAATAAATGACGTGATGTGATGATAGAATGGGAGAGGCGACGTGATGTCATTCAAATTATTGAATGTTCTTCAATATTGATTTGTAAATTATACAATATTTCAAGCAGTCTAGGGAAAGCTATAGAATATGCTGGGCTTTCACAAGTTCACATTTTCAGCGTAGTTTTCGAGTTTAAGCGCAACTTAAAGTATCATGGATAAATACTAACTTACTCCTTATCCTCGTGCTGCGACCTAAACACATCACTGTAATATTTATTTGTCATCGTACTTATAATATGACGGACCAAGAATATACGTATTAAAGTAAATAACTAATGCAATTTCCATTCGTATAATCTATAAAAATCAAGAATCTAAATCCGAAACATTTGTCTCTGAGTCCAAGATTTAAAGCATAACGATGTCAGAATAATATACTTCCAGTATTTAGATTTACGACCAACCATTGCCGTAATAGGATACATTTATTTGAAACTCTCGTCCTTTCTGCTTTTGTAAATCCCCTATACCTAAAGCTTTTTTAAACTACACAAGACGAATTTAGTGTTTCTAGGTGCTAAAGCTATATTTAAGACACTAACGAAGTATTTGCCAGAAAAATGAGAGCCCTAAACGAAACTGGAAGCTATTAATTATCATTTAGAAGTAAAATTGGCTTTTGACTAAAATTTTACTGATACTGTTCACAGTTTTCGAGAGTTGCGAAAATTTTTTGTGTTACGAGTGTTGAAAGTAGCAACAAATCTTGCGCGTTCTTTGGAAACATGAATGTAAAACTTCTGTTACCGTCAATATTTTCGGATTTAACTAAGATAAAAAATATTTATACTTCCTTTAAATGCCCAAGTGAAATCGTAATTATTCAATAACGTTTAGATGTTTTTGTACATAATTTGTCGATTTGTCACGGGTATTTTCCAATAAGAATTGATCAAAGGGATGGCCACTGACATTTGTCATGAATAGGTGAATAAGATTTACTTAACTGAGATGTATTAATTAATCATTAGTGTTCCTTCTATTTGTCACATACAAAGAGTTGTAAATCAAGCAAAATGCATGACCATAACTCACATAAAAATAAACTTTATTATTATTATTCGTACCTATATGTACCCTTGTGGCCTTGCGCCTTCCTTAACTTCACTTTTTTCAACGCTTCCTCTACCTCTTCATGCTTTATCTCTCCTCCACCCCTGCTTCTTCCCCTCCTTTCTTTTTCCATTTCCGGCTTTTCCATCTCTCCTCCCATCACCTCCATACACTGCTTTCTCGATACATCCTCACTCAACTCAACCTCTCTTCTTTCATGTTTTCCTCGCCCGTCTCACTAATCACTTTTTCTACCCCCGCTGTTGTCGCCTCCCTCTCCTTCCTGTACACCGTTACCATCACATACCTCTCTCCCCGTTTTGGCTTTATACCTCTTTTCACTACCCCCAGCACCTGCCCTCCCGTGATTATTCCTCCTTTTGCTCTGCCTTTTTTCTCCTCTCTCACCGCAAACTGCACTTTCCACTCATACCGTTTTGGCAACACTTCCTTCCACTTTTCCTAGTGTTTTTCCCCCAACCATGTCTCATCTACTAACCCTACCATCACAAACCCCCCAATATAGCTCCAAAAGTCTCTCCCCTTATTCTTTACGACCGCCAAATTCCAAAATAACACCTTTGCTTTCCCTTTTTCCCACTTTCACTCTCCCGTCCCTCTGCTTGATCCTAGATTTTAGAACATTCTGAACTTTTTATAAAGAATAACTTTTTTTCGTAAAATTAATAATAAAAAAGTTTCCCATATGTTGCCAACTTAAGTAGACACACTGTATAAGGAATGTTTGAAAAACAATGGAATACGTAGTAGTTAGACAACATATCTAAGGCGAAAGCAATCAAACGTGTTTGCAGTCGCTTCGTCTCAAGAAAATCACAGGATGGAAAATATAGTCTTAAAAAATCCGTGTGTTGTCCGCTGGACGGCTACTTGCCTAATACGTACTATAATCTTGAGGACCACTTGCAGGCAACAAATGACGAAATAAAACGACTACTTTGTATTGTAAGCGAAAAGAACGATGACTTAGGTAAGAGTATCAACATGGAAAACTCTCTCAAGAAGAAAATTCAAAGCTCGCCTTGCAAGTTTTCAATTTAAAAGCGGAAAATAAGGACCTGTTAAACGAAATTGCTGTACTAACATTACACAGAACGATAAATCTGCGAACGATAGTATCTCCATTTCTAATTCATCAAATCCGCAACATTCAAATCAAGTAAAAATTATACAAAATTTGAATAACGTAAACGAGTCATTACACAAGAAAGTTTTAGATCTGAAATACCAAATTAATTAAATTAGTAAATTAGAGTATAATAACAAACAAGGAACGCTCTAATCCATAGGCGTCCAAACTATTCCAACTAGATTATGAGACTCGCCACCAATAGATCTCGCTTTCACAAAAACGACCAAAAAATGAAACGAAAAGAAGGTGACAAATCGACTACACAAACTCCCTATTTATGACTGTACCTTATTGTAAAACTCGGTTTGTGCTTGAAAGAAAATAGTTATTTATTATGCAAGGGAAAAAAGTAGTAGAGGTTTACTTTTACCACAGATGTACATTTACATCTGTGCTTTTACTAACATACGTTAAAAAAGTATTCACTTTCTTCCTCGGGAAAATAGTATATTATTTTATGTGGCGGAGAAGTACAACTTTTCATGGCGCGCCTGTGTTTAGCCGCCGAACGAAGTGAGGCGGCTAATAGAAGGCAAGCCATGAAAAGTAACTTCTCCGCCAAATAAAATATGCTATTTTTTCTTCAAACTTCCGCAAATTTACGCAAAACATTTATTTTTAAATGGTTTTAAGGGATATTATTAGCGGCGTTCGTTAAATTAAACGTCATTGTCAAATGGGTAGGTATTTGTTTTCACGAATAGGACGAATAGGTAGGTAAAAGTGCTGTTTCCTTGGTAACGCATGAGAATCACATTGTTTTACCTCCGGCGGCGGAAAAGTGCTGCTATGACAACACTTTTCCCTCCGGCGGTGGAAAAGTAAAAGTAAAATCTGTTCTAGCGATAAATGTCAAACTTTGGCGTCTACTATTCAGTTGAATAATGACATAATTTCTTGACGTTTGAAGAAAAAAGTAATTTTATAAAGTGATATTTTGTTACCTGGCAACAGAGATAAAATGACAAACTATTTTCCCGTCACAGAAAAAAAAACATTATAATCCAACATGAAAATATTTGGTCAATTACAAACAAAATTCTAAATTTAGAAGTAGTATTTAGTACGTATTAACTATGAACTTTAGCAAACATCAGAGGAGATCACATGTGAAAAATTCATAAACCTGCACTTACCAACTGCATACTGCCGACAGTCATCCAAGTACGGTGGTACTGCCATAGGTATATTCAAAAAATTCCTATAAGAGATTACCAAAAATCTTGCCGAATTTCAAATTGATGAACTTATCGAATTTTGTGTCGTAAAACTTATTTTCTCGTACCAAGCGAAAATGGGGCAAAATATGTACAAAAACTTATAACAATCTATTGCACATCCACAACTGGTTGCAGCAATAGTTAAGAAGGAATGCTATAAATTTCCAGGTACACCAAGTTGTAAAAAGGACGGAAAATGTTCTAAATTGAAAAGAGGTAGCGCCGGTGTTTTTATAGATGTAGGTAGATCGATAACACCTTATTCTTAGCAATAATCAAACCATGTATCTCCTTTATTGTAAAACCTGGTTGTAAGAAAGTAACGATGATGGAAGCTCCATAGTCAACAATTCTGCACCTTAAGCTAGTAATTTTACAGATGCAATTAGAATACGTATACAAATAGTGTAAGCATATCATCAGACTGGGTGGAGAATGAAGATCTTTCAATCAACCGCCAGAAAACAATAACAGTCCTCTTTGCAAATAGAAGAAAGCTAAAGTGATTTATCTCCCTATCCTTACAAAGCGAACTGATGATCAGTGGCGGGAAGGCAAGGTTTATTAAGTGAATGGTACTCAGACAGAAGATCATTGGGTTGGGTACAATAAAACTTTTAACCTCTGCCCAAACCAAACCCTCAGTCGTCTCCTTAAGTGCACAGTGCTGAATAAATGGAGTGGAATTAACTGCGGTAATCACAATGAGCCAAGATCGCTACAAAAAGTAAAGTACAAAATCAGTCCCAGTAAGTTGCGGTAAACTGTTTATATGTCACCGCTTTTTTCGTTAAAAAGTAAAACAGACTCCAAACATCGATTAGTCTTATGTCAAAATAGGTTAAATTATGCGACTTGAGGTGCTGTATAAATAAAGCACCAAAATGAATAATCGATTGTAATGCTTTCACAAGATTTAAGAAAACGCAGCACCATTTATACTTCGGCATGTGTAATACTATTATATTTACGTTTTTCCTTTACATTTCTTCCTGTTTTAAGTTTTATGAAACAATAAGTCTATTACTACTGTTACAATCTACAGATCTCCATCTTCAAATGTGCAACACTTTATTAAACTCTTCACTTCAGTATTAAACAAATTATGTACTAATAAGCACAGTCGGATAATCTTATGCGGTGACTTAAATATTGATTTTGCTACCAACACAAACCTGTCACTCACTTTAAGAGATTTGTTTATATCTTATAATATAAGGAATCATATTTCTAAACCAACAAGAGTGTCAGAAACTTCCTCAACGTCTATTGATTATATTTGTTCTAATATAATTGATTCCAAAATACATTCCAAAATACTCCAAAATGGCTTATCCGATCACACGGCACAAATATTGTTGTACTAAACTTGGTATTAAAAATCTCAAAAAAGGAATTAGTTACACACACGTTTAAAAGAAATGTTAATCAAAATAATTATAACACATTCTGCTTTCATATAAGCAAAGAAAATTGGTTCCAAGTATATAAAATATCAAATAATGTAAACGAAGCTTTTAAAGTATTTACACACACAATAAATTATTACATCGATCAAGCGTTTCCCTTACGAAAATGTAAAATAAATAATGGTTGTCCAAAGCCATGGATAACAAAAGGAATAAACATTTCTTGGAAAAACATAAAAAAATTATATCAAACAAAAATGAAAAGTAACTCTGTTCATGATAATAACACATATGTCAATTATAATAAAGTGTACAAAAAGGTAATACAACATGTAAAAAAGATGCATTATGACAGAACATACAGAAATTCCTCAAACAAATCGGGAACAGTCTGGAATATTATAAATGAAAACGTACAAAATAGTAAATCGCAAACAGATATAAATGAAATTGTAACACCATGTGATAAAACAACGGACAAGCAAAAAATAGCTTCATACTCTAATAAGTTTTTTGTTACTGCTCCCAAAAAATTAAATGCCCATTTAAGTCAGGAACCATATAACTTTCAAGTAAACAAATATTATCCTACAATGTATCTAAAACCAGTTAGAGAATCTGAAGTATTTAACACAATTCACGATTTAAAACGCTCTAACTCATGCGGACTTGACGGAATTAGCGCCAATATATTAAAATACTGTATAACACCGCCATTGGCATATATTATCAATTTGTCTTTAACAAGTGGCATATTCCCAGAGAATCTAAGTGTCAAAAACCATTCCTCTATAATATAAAAAAGGAGATCCCACTAAATTAGAAAATTATAGACCGATTTCTCTGCTTTCTACAATTTCTAAAATTCTAGAAAAAGTTTTCTTTAAGAGAATAACAGAATTTTTTATCAAAACTCGTGTGTTAAATGATGCTCAACATGGGTTTCTAAAAGGTAAATCTACCACAACTGCCATCTATAGCTTTCTGGAAACATTGTATAAAAACTTAGATATTAAACATAAATGTGTAGGTCTATTCATGGATTTTAGTAAAGCTTTTGACACGGTTGATCATTCTATTCTTTTATCAAAATGCTACCAGTATGGTTTACGTAGCAAAATATACGACTGGCTCTCGTCGTACTTACTTGATCGTAGCCAATTCGTTGAAGTTGGCAATGAAAGGTCCTCTAAGTTACATTTAAGCTCTGGAGTTCCACAAGGGTCGGTTTTGGGACTATTATTGTTTTTAATTTTTGTTAATGATTTACCCCATGTCGTCGACAATAAGAACATTACAATGTTTGCAGATGACAATAGTTATCTTTCATGTAGGCAAGATTTTTCATCTACTTTGAGAAATCTTCAAATATCTCTTAACAAATTTCTTTTATGGTTCCAGTCAAATAAATTACACCTAAACATTTCTAAATCAAATATAATTAGTTTCACGCCCTGTTTAAGTAATCTAAATCGATCATATTTAATTCGAGCAAATACTCAATCGTTACATCATGAAACTACAGTGAAATGTTTAGGCATTTATCTAGAAGCTAACTTAAGTTGGGATACGCATATAAATCATTTATCGAAAAAACTCTCTTCATTATCATTTGCAATATACAGGGTGGCCCAACGAAAAGGTAAGAGACGGGTTTCTGGCCAGAGGGAACTTTTTTTTGGGAAACGCAAAAACACGTCAATTTTTATATCAAGGGGGACAACTTTCGCCATGATTTTCAACCTGAAGTGATTTCATCCCTTAGCGCTGTGAGAACAACCCCTCAAATTTAAATAGGGGTGATGGGGCAAGTGATACGTCATTTGAAAGGTCTATCTTTTCTGATTTTAGTCCACTAGTTTTTTTATATTTTTTTTTATTTTTAACCAAAAAATTGAAGTTCCAAAATGGAAAATGAGGAAAGAGATTGAGGCATTTAACAACTCAAAAAAGCTCGGACAGGTCAATTGTTTTTTTCTTAGAGAAGCTAGATACTTTTACTGATATTTGACAACATTGTTTCACCCCTTGGGTACAGGGTAAACAAAAAAAAAGTTCCCTCTGGCCAGAAACCCGTCTGTTACCTTTTCGTTGGGCCACCCTGTATAAGTTAAATAACCTAATCACACGACCAGTATTGTTATCATTTTACTTTGCGCACTTCTATAGTAGAATTAAATATGGAATACTGTTTTGGGGGTCTTCAACCTCGGCGGTCAGAATATTTCGCATCCAAAAAAGGGTCATTAGAAACATAGCTGGTGTAACTAAATTAACGTCATGCAAAAATTATTTTATGAAATTTAATCTACTAACCGTACCAGCAATCTATATTCCTGAAGTCCTATTATTTGTTAAGGAACATCCTCAAAACTATCCCCCAAACAATTTCAATCACAACTACAATACCAGGTTTGGGTCACAATTGCGCATTCCTAAACATACTCTTACTATGTATGAATAAAATGTTAATTATAATGGGCATCCATATCTATAAAACTTCCGAAACACCTAAATCTAGAAGGGAATCTAAAAAAATTTAAAGCTGAAGTTAGGAAGTTTCTGATAAAAAATTGCTTTTATTTTGTAGAAGAATATCTGTCGCATTAAATTACTGACTATGAAAATTATATTTGCTTAAATGCTAGTTTAGTATTTTATTTTAATGTTTGATACACATCTTGTATTATTTTAACTAAATTATTATGTTTTACTGGCTTGATCTATACCATATGTCTTGGTCCTTGATCTAATAATGAATTATTAATTATTATTATTATTACTGTTACTCTATGACTCTACGTGTTTATGCTGAGTTCCTTTCAGTTATGCAGACACATGCAGAACTATTTTTCATATTATACATATGTATAGTTAAGCGCGATACATAATGGGTGTATTCAAAACATATGACATGTGACAGATTATGTTTGTCGTGTTTGTGGTTGTCAAACTGTAATTCTGGAAAGTAGTCGGTTTACTAATATAAAAATGATTAATTAACGTAAACGTATAACAGTCTACGCAGAGCAATTTATTAGTTTAGGTACTGCGTTTATTTATCCGTCTAAAAAGGTTTAGATAAGATTTCGTATTCTTTTATTGTGTATCTATAGCTGTGTCACACCGTCGTCGTCGTTTTCCTTTTATAGAAAAAATACAGGGCCTATTTAACAAAGGCAATTTGTACGTTTTTCAAAGTTGAATTGAGATTTTATCACGTACCATTAGTAAAATTACATCAGCAACACTATGAAAACTTCCGAAAGTTCATTTTAAATGCTAATCCTTTAAATCGCTAAAAACGTCCTATTTTTGTAACATATTGTAGCAATGGAATAAAACGATGTTAAACTCGGCAGAAAGTTTTTTAGATTACTATGATAAGTTATACGAATATTGCCTCTATTGAAACGGAAAGTTAAAAAAGGACTTCATTTTGAATAATATCATATACAAAATTTATAAAGAGAAACTTTCTGCACGAATTTTTTTATTGTACTCTTGCAGAACTAAGTTGTGAATTGAAACGGGAAATTTCAATTACGCGAAGCAATATACGACACCTGCTTAGGGTCGGATCAGAATAATTACTGTGTATCCTAAGGTTAGACGCATTGAAGGAATGATGTGACCGCCCAAACCCAATTAACACCTCTAGAATATTTTACCACCCTATCGAGATACACGCGTTTGTACATATTTGCTTATTCGTTTAAACCATTTTCCTCCTTTCAAATATGTAGAAAGAAACTTAACCTATTTAAACCGAGATTAATTGGAATCTGGGGAACATTCACATTTGCATTTAGTTATCCGAATTCGTTGTGTTGCCAAATTTGTACAACGTTTTAGGTTCTTTGAACGGTGGATCTAAAGGGGTATAACAGTTGATCCACTTTTGTAGCTATTTACGATGATTTTACTGTCAAATAAGAAATAGTTCGTTCCTACTGTACGAATAACATTGGTATTTTTGAATAAGCTGGAAATATAATTTAAAATTAAGGCTCATAACAATAAAATATGTTTAAAGGTTGGTTAACGTTGCACATTCCACACAAAATAATATTTGGGATATTTGTATAATTAAACAATACAGGTGTTCTATTCTTTTAATAATCCTTCTTGAAGGCTTCGCACAGGAGTGCTTATAACAAGAGTGCAAGCAAGAATATGTTTATTCACCATAGTATTACTGTACACCTAAATCAATTATTTACTAATTGAACTACACAGGTAGGAGCGTGACGTATTTATAATATATAAATGACGGCATTATGTCGCGGCCCAGAGACGCCACTACGATATAGCTGAGACGCTAGGTTTGTAAAATAACCCTGATAGTTACAGAAGGGAAGAAAAGTTGAAACTTGGCAAAATCATTCTCTAGGACATTCTGGCCAGTTATTAAAGTGGCCCCACAAAAATGCAACATTAATTAGCCAGTAATTATAGTTTAAAGTGAAGTATTTTTTTCACTCCACAAGGGGTAACTTGTGTAAGAAAATAATATCTTAAAAATAGTATCATATTACTGACAGGCATGTTATTTAGTTAACAACAATGTCTTTGTTATTTCTACACTCGTCACTTTTTACCTATACAATCTAATAAATGGGGCAATCGCCTTATTTTACACTTGTTACAGCGCGAGTTAAAAAGTTTGAAACGAACGCGGACTCTTCACTTCGCTTAACATAAACAATCGCATCGTATCATTTGTCATCGATTTCAATTTAAGTGGCAAGGATTATGGCGAATATGAACACAGTTGAAATAAACATCGATGATCCATCCTCGCCAGTAAGTAATGTGGCTTTGAATAAGATAGCCCAGTAAAATGAGAAAATTTGGATGAAATAATAGTTACAGCTTTGAAAATTTTGGAACAGGCTTGTTTTGTGCTCCCTTTGAAGTGTTCAAAAGTCCTCACCCCTACCCCCCCTCCGAGAGAAATGGGGGGGGGGGGGGCGAAAAAGTGTCAATAAACAGGTTTTCGTAAATAACTGAAAAGTATCAATTTAATCAAAAACAAAAACGTTAAGAAAATTGTAGCTGACAAAATTCCGCACATTTTCATGTTTTATTTTTGTCTCTACGGCCAATAGAAGCCGAGATAGATTTTTTTAAAATGTCGACTGTTTTGCGGCAAAACGGTAACACGTGCGCGCATCGCGCGTATTTCGCTTATATCTCGAGAATGGCCATTCGTATCGCAAAATGCTTCAAATAAAAGTTGTAGAGAATTTAATTACGAATACTTTTCCTTTTTAAACATTTCCATAGGATTAATATTGACAGATATATAATCATTTAAACCTTTTTCTAAGACACAATCGCTGCTCGTTTTGAATAATTGCATAATAAAATTCGCCTTATAAAGATTACCAAAATGATATTTCGTGTATACACATAGATTCAAAATTTAATTCTCTACAACTTTCATTATATGCACTAAGTACGTAGAATCAATAGTTTTCGACTTATTATTGATTTTATTATGCAAAACAAGCAGCGATTGAGGTTTAAATGATTATATCTCTGTCAATATTAATCGTATGGAAATGCTTAAAAAAGAAAAGTATTCGTAATTAAATTCTCTACAACTTTTATTTGAAGCATTTTGCGATACGAATGGCCATTCTCGAGATATAAGCGCAATACGCGCGATGCGCGCACGTGTTATCGTTTCGCCGCAAAACAGTCGACATTTAAAAAAAATCTATCTCGGCTCCTATTGGTCGTAGAGACAAAAATAAAACATGAAAATGTGCGGAATTTTGTCAGCTACAATTTTCTTAAAGTTTTTGTTTTTGATAAAATTGATACTTTTCAGTTACTTACGAAAACCTGTTTTTTTGACACTTTCGCCCCCCATTTCTCTCGGAGGAGGGGTAGGGGACCTTTGAACACTTCAAAGGGAGTACAAAACAAGCCTGTTCCCAAATTTTCAAAGCTGTAACCATTATTTAATCCAAATCGTTAAATTTCGTTTTATTTTACTGGGCTATGAATGAGGGAAGAAGAAAGAAGAGACGAAAGCGTAAATCAATAGTTTAACTGAAAATCTAAACTGGTATCTTTGCATTATATGTCAGTCAGACAAAATTGAAGTGCTCAAGTGTCCTTCGAATTCTAAACGTAAAAAACAAGGGTGTTCCAATAACAGATGTAAATGTTATCGAGCTAAGCTCCCATGCACACATCTCTGCGCCTGTACCGATATCTGCAATACTAAAACCGATGTGAACAGTAACATAACCGAGGACAATCCATAGATACATCCATAATTGTCAATATCTATCAATAAACGTACGAATAAAAATGATTTATATTTGATTTATAGGAGAAATCACGCTTTATTGCAAATATGACCTTTGACCTGGTCTATTAGCCATGATCCAAGTTTTTCTTCATGGGGCCGCTTCTAATATTAATAAGTGGGGCCTAATGTGACTATATGGGAAGTTTCACGATTTCTTCCAACTTGTAACTAAAATCAACCTTAGCGTCCCAGCTAATATCATAGATTAGATTGGTGGTAGGACGTTGTTGTGACTGCATTATGTGATATTGTAGGAAAAGCCCAACGTCGTAATAATATATTTACCAAACTATAAGTCAATAGAACCCTATAAAGATGTTAAGCTCAAATCACTGTTGTTTCAGATGAAATGAATTCATTATAAGATAAGACCACATTTGAATTGTACGAGGGACAGGTCATTATTATTGAAAACGAACAAATTAGGTAGTTGACTTCACTTCACTTGACATTTTTCGCTTCATTTGCTAATGTATCTTAAATAGCATTTAGGTAAACAGTTTCGCAATTGTAGTGAAAAAAGGGAAATAATCCGAGAACATTTTCGCATAATGATTTACTGTGACTTTCAGAAAGTTTAAGTGTGTATGACTGCGAGGAAAGTTTGAAGTCAACATTTGGCGATCAGGCCCCTTCCTTGGCAATATATAATTTACAGGTGGTACAAGGAATTCGAACGTGGAAGAACTATAGTTGATCACCAGAAAGGCGCAGGCGCTGTGACAGAGGAAAACATTGCTGCGGTGAAGAAGATTATGGAAGCAGATAACAGAACTAGTTACGCCGTAATAGAGGCTCATAGGGGATTGGATCCTCATCTGTAAAAATAATAATACACTACCACCCCCATCGGAAAAAGTCGTAAGTCGTTTTGTACTTCCATCATCTCACACATTTTCAAGAAGCAGAATGAGTACCAAACTCTAACATTGCTTAAGAATGGTGGACACAACATTTTGTCGAAAATTGTAACAGGCGATGGAACTTACATACCATTTTGCGACATGCGAACTCGATAAGAGAGAATAATAATAATAATAAAGTATTGGACTGCAAACAAGATTAATACTATACTACTGACCGGACCTGGCAATGTGCGACTTGTGGCTGTCTTTTGAGCTTACGACGAAGAAGATTTTTTCAAAGGAAGAGATCGATGCTGCTGTTATTTTAATAGTATTGCTACAGCTGCTTGGCTGGGAGCATTTAAAGCAGTGAAGGAAAGATTGGCTAAGTGCATTATAGCAGAAGGCAACTGCTTTGAACATATCTAAAATAAAATTTTATTATCAATAATAATGACTTGTCCCTCGTATATAACTTACAATATTCAAATATGAATTTGTTACCCATTCCTTCAATTAGTGTTTACATTACTACGCTTTGACATGATTGCACAGCATTTTATTTACATACAAATCTTAAGCAATACACAACCTACCCCTAGTGTCCTCAATTTTAGATAACCAATTTCCTCTTCTTAAAAGGATTATTTGATCGTTGTGGTGCATATTTAAGCCAACCCTTTATACGTGATGCTGCATCTTAGGCTATGTTATTTGCACTATGTTTCATTACAGCTCATTCTCATGATTATTACTACTCAATTTTAGTTCTGCAAAGCCTTGCTTGGTACTTTTGTCCCACATTAACTAAAAGCTGAAGTAACTTTATTTGGATTCTTTTGGATTATTGAATGATCTTAGTTGACTGCACAAAAAACAGTAGATATCTCAAAACTAGAAGAGATACGTATAGGGAACCATGGTACCGTTCGAAAGAGACTAAAATTTTGCATGAGACTACGACGAAACATACAGGGAGTTCCACTTGAAAAACCAACTTATGATGATTTGAAGTTAACTAAACTCGCCATTAAATTTCCACCAGTCTGTATGCAATTACGCCACTTTGAAAGTATGAACGGGAAGCTTAGGGGTCCAGCTATCTCTCGTGTGAATATGGTTCCTTTATCTTCCTTGTTGTAAAATTCACATGGTATTAAGCTAGATAGTGTTTATTTTAATTTTTATTTAAAAAATTAAATATCTCGGAAACGGTTGATTTTAGGAATAAGAAAACTTGATGAAAGTCCACCTAATATTTTACGTAGAATCGAAAATCGGAGTAATATATATGGTGTTATATTTAAAATAACAAAGTTGGTGTTATTTCCGGAAAAACCGGAAGTGTTACGTAGACGCCATTATTTAATTTGAGGAGGCCATGCCCGAAAACCCCATTGCCCAAATTTTCAAAATTCAGATCTTAATAGTTTCTGAAATATTCTAATGGGTGGTCACCGTGAGACACGCTGTACAGTGGTTTTTTAAAAATGATAATGTCGAACAACATGCGTGCGGATTATGTAAAATAAGGTTTTTTCAAGAACTAATGAGCATTAATTATAATACGTACCTAACGATTATAAATCTTAAATTTATTTCTTAAAAATATTGAGGTTAAATTTTTTATTTGAATTTGAATGGTGGAACAGTATCATTTTAACTTCAGATTGGACAAAAACAAAATTTTTGCACGATGAGACGATCTTTTCGACTCACCTAAGAATCACGTAGGAAATGTCTGGTAAATTGTATATACTTATTTTGATATTTAAACATCAGGATTTGTAAAATTAGACATTATAAAGTGTTTTCATCAATGCCTGACCCCCACGTGATCAATTTTAAATTATAAGCTTTCTCTAGGTTGGTAGTAGTTAGCAGGTCGAAGAAAAACAAGTACTAAATCGTATAATATTTAGTTTTGTAACTTTACATTTGCGTCACTTATGTTTGTTGTCTTTTCGAATTTCCTCTACATTACCTTAGATAAATATTTAAAAAAAGTTCCTTTGAGAGCTCTTAACGTTACGAAGCAATTGTGATGTAATTTAGCAATATTTTTGAATGAAAGCCCTGTACAAGAGTAAGTGGTTATAAGTGCTTACATACAATAGAATTCTTGTGTATATCTCGGAAAGAGCATATCGTTTTTAATGCTATCTAATTTAATTTAGCAATGTGCAAGTTATAAACGTAGTTGTCGTATCAAAATAAAAAATTCAATGTATGGGAAATCAAATAAAACTTTCTGGAATAATCACAAATAAGTGCATTGAAAAATCTCAAGCGATAGATAATCTACAAACTTTGAACTTCTAATTAAAGTTTCAATCTCATTAAAGACATCCGATGCCTTTGAACTTCCAATATTAATTTTATTGAACAGTAAAGATATTGGAAATAGATACCGTGAGCAGGGTAAAGTTTGAGGATAATGATTCTAATTTATTTGAAGGAAACATTGCTGTGTACAACTAGGGCTATTACGCAAAAGCAAGAGACGTGTATTGATTAAATGTCAAATTAAATTCGTTTTGCGCCGTGCAAAAGTAATATGTTGTAAATTATTTGTGCTGCGTTAGCAATATCGTATTTTGGTCCAATTAGAGTTTAGACCGACTTGAGTTCACATGTAAAAAATAAAATACCTGTAGTGTACCATACTTAATCGCACTGCACTGAAATAACCATTTAGGTTTGTCATCTTGTTTTCTTAAACTTTTGCCACTTTTTTCGTGAAAGGTTTTTAGAATTGGATAAAAAGTCGAGTCTTTTATAAGAGCAGTGCAACAAATCGTGATTTTCTCGTGTCTTATTAGTATTGGAAAAGGTAATTCGTCTTTGGAGTCCCAAAAAAAAAACTATGTTCCGAAACGAAAATTGCCTAATTATACGTACAAGAATGGTTGCTCGATTCTAATGCATTTATGCAATTATGTAATTTTTGATGCTCGTTTCTTTAAGTTACATAATTAAAAAAATTAAGTAAGTAAAATAAAAGTTTACTTTGGCAGGATTAAAACCCCTACTTTATAAACCCACAAACAAACAATCCAGAAAGGGGGATTATATGTATTGATTAGAAAATATAAGGTATCGCAATCATCCTTTGATATGACTACAGTTGCTGTTCTCACTAATATTGAAACAATAATAATCCTCACAAAGGTTAGTAGGAAATTGAATCTCCCCTCTAATTACAATCTGCTATCACCTAATAAAGGTAGTTGATAGGCTGAAATGCTATTCTAGTTGGTTTAGGATGTCTATGTTAAGTGACATTGTAAGATAGGAATCAAAAGTCAAAGGTACCTACCGCTTATAATGTATTGAAAATCCCTATAAAATAACCACAGTGAAACCAAATAAGAATTGAAAATTGATATACAGGCCGTTTCATTACGGATGGCCACCGGCAATATCTTCAAAACCAAAGGTCTTCATTTAATGGGATAAAAATTTTTATAACTAAATCAGGCATGAGAAATTTAATGAAAATATTTTTAAACTATAAAAACAACCGCAAGAGGGCGTAACTGCTACGACAAACATTAAAAATCGTTTTTTCAGTGGAAATGCCTTACTAAGCTACAATTTAAAATAAGTTTTTTTTAAATCTTAGTTCATTTCAAACAACTTTTGTTTAAAACATTTTTTGATGTTTCCAATAATAAAGCCAGGGGACGCCGCCAAACCTTACGAAGCAAAAACCACTGTAACTTCTACAATTTTTAGCCGATTTGAATGAATTTTTGTTATTTGAAAGGGCATTAAACTCAGATTCTGGGCTTATAATCATACTTGACAATAATCGTTTAATACATTTGATAGAGGTTATCTTCAACTGAAGTTGTTTTTCCAAATTTTCTCTAAAATTTTAAATGGAAGGATATCATTCTTTTATGTTCGTTTTGTAGAACTTTAATGGTCTAAGATACTGGCGAAAACCCTGTATTGATATCTCTTGTCGTTTTCGAGATATGACCAAAAATGTCTTTTTCTGGTAATTTTTCACTACCCCATTTTTATTAACGTCAAATCTTAACTGAAATAATTTTTTTTTAATAAAATTTATTTATTTTACCTTTACCAATAAATTCTTTTTTGTGTTTATATTTTATTTTTAATGGCATTTTAATGGCAAATAATGTGGTTTCATCATGATCGATGCCCAGCACATTTTTCTCAAATTGTTAGAATCTTTTTGGATAACACATTTCCTTGACTTTTATTTCTGAGGAAGAATAAAGGGAATTGTTTACCAAACACCACCCACAACACGGTAAGATATAATAAATAGAATATAGGATGCTATTTGCTAGTTTCCCTGATCTAAAATCGCGACAGCAGTCTTTAATACAAAACGTTTTTCTTTGAATAATGACGGCAAACAATTTGAACATTTGATATAGTTCAACTTACGTTTTTTTTTGGTTTTTTGCTTACTAATCCAAGTTTGTTTTCTAATATAAGTGTTTTTGTTTCGTAAGATTTACTTAATTTTCAATTAAAAAAAACACAGTGAACTTGTGTGATATTTAATAATTAGGTACTTAAACATAATAAATCACACGGCCATCTAAGATATCGACAATATTAAAAATGGGGTAGTGAAAAATTATTAGAAAAAGACATTTATGGTCATATCTCGAAAACGACCAGAGATATCAATACAGGGTTTTCGCCAGTATCTTAGACCATTTAAGTTCTACAAAACCAACACAAAAGAATGATATCCTTCCATTTAAAATTTTAGAGAAAATTTGGAAAAACAACTTCAGTTGAAGATAACCTCCTCTATCAAAATGTATTAAACGATTATTGTCAAGTATGATTATAAGCCCAGAATCTGCGTTGAATTCAATTTCAAATAACCAAAAATTCATTCAAATCGGTTAAAAATTATAGAAGTTACAGTGGTTTTTGTTTCGCAAGGTTTGGCGGCGCCCCCTGGCTTTATTATTGGAAACATCAAAAAAATTTTTAAACAAAAGTTGTTTAAAATGAACTAAGATTTAAAAAAACATATTTTAAATTGTAGCTTAGTAAGGCATTTCCACTGAAAAAAACGATTTTTAATGTTTGTCGTAGCAGTTACGCCCTCTTGCGGTTGTTTTTATAGTTTAAAAATATTTTCATTGAATTTCTCATACCCGATTTAGTAAAGATTTTTTATCCCATTAAATTGAGACCTTTGGTTTTGAAGATATTGCCGGTGGCCATCCAAAATGGAACGGCCTGTATATGTATGTTCAGGAAAACAATGGAAAATAAATGTCTTCTGTTAATGATTTCATAAGGTGGAAAATGTGAAAGCAATTTTCAACTTTCCAGATATTAAATTTGACTTAGAGGTATGTCGTATAAATAATACAAGTTTCGTCATAGTTCCACCTAAGCAACATTTAAGCAAAGTTTAGACAATCGCGTACATTTTCAAAAATGAAAAAAAGTTGAAATTGAACAATCCTGCAGTTCTTTCTTCCGAAAAAGGAAACTGCAACGGAAATAATATCCGGGATAGGCACTGTCCTCGGGAAATCATCCTCTTGATTTGCAACTATAGTTAAAGAATCAACGCACACATACAAAAGATAACCTACATTCTAAACTCTAGTCTAGACCATTCATGAACCTTTGATCCAGAGAGGAAATTTCCCTAGCTAGGGACCCAATTTAATTCAATTTATGAATGTAACAATATTATAGTACATACCTGATGATGACGATTTGATCGTCGAAATATGTAGTAATAATTTTTGTATACGATTATATCTTCATATGGGGGAGGTTTAGCGTGTTTCAGATATTGTATTAATATACGATATTTCTCCAAGATTGTTAAATTATTGTGTCAATTTTTACCCAATGTTGATGTTCCACCGGAAAACTTAACGTTGTTTGTCTCAAAGTGCGTAAATAGATCTGCAAGTTCCAAACAGAAGTATTGTGTATTTTGCTGGTTTCTAAAACTATTAGTTGATCACGGTATCATATATTCTATGAGAAACACTGAAAACCACAAATTAGTGGATCACCTACAATAAGACATAAAAGTACAGATTGTAAAACCTAAAACCCAAATGTCACATGGTTGTTTTAGTTAATTTTGTGTAAAGGTACCTAATATAAAGCTCCCTTTTAGATTTAATGGGTTATCATTGCATTACAATTGGAGGTAGACAATATCATATTATTAGTAAGGACTAAATGGCATTATATACAGTAGTATACGTGTTTCGCGATCTCATTTATAAGCATGTAAATTTCTATTATATTTACCCATGGACAAAAGGCTTAAGATAATTTAATTCAGCTTAATATACGTAATTTTCAGACCAATTCATTTGATAAATTAATTTCATATTTAAGCTTGGATTTTCAACTTATTTATAGAAAACCATTCAGTATATTCCTATTTTTAAATGTTGTTATATTTGATTAGTTATCAAGTTGAAGAAGGATTTCCTAAGAATTTCTCACGTCTAACTACTGTTTAGTATACTAAACTACTCACATTCCGTAGAACCACCAAATGAAAAAACCATTAACGTATCTAATATCGTATCGAACAGGGGTGCATAGTTTTACTTCTTTCCAAGCAAAGGGCGTAGTAAAATATATCTTCATTTCAAATCCTCGCCGTTGAAGTGAAAAGGAAATCTGCGAGCCTTTCAGTTACACGACGGCTTTTATATTAGAATTCCGCTTATTTTAATTTCCAACATCAAGTGTACTTTAATATAGGGGATGGTTGAATAAATGTAATGTTTGTGACACCGTGGAAGAGTAAAAGACACTAAATAGTCAATTGTAATAATAAATACAAGTAATTCCTCTCATTTTCAATTTTAAATGTTACCCGACGTATTTCGACACAGTGTCATTACCAACGGTAACAGATTGGTATATTTATTCTCATAAAAAATGCAATTGTAAGAGATGGATGAGACCGATTTTTTTTTAAGACAGTTGTATTCCGCAGTCATAATACTGTAGAGAGGGAATCACATTTGACAGTATCACTAAACTGATTATTATTTATTACCAATTCTCTATGGTCATCAACCATTGATTTTAGTATAAGTTTAAGTATAAGCAAATATATCCACCTGCGATGAGTGATATTATTAACTTTTATGACCCAATAAAGCCCTCCAAATAGAACCGTACGTCCATGTTTATTTAGACCGCATTATAATGATTATATCTAAAGATTTTAAGTCCCACCTGGAAATTCTAAGAAAAGTTTTCGACAGATTGATTGCGACAGGTGACAAGTGTCATTTTTGTAGACCGCCCTTAAAATATTTGAGTTGTATTGTCGATGAGGGGGGCTTAGAGTTGATATGGAAACAATTCTTATCTCCGCACCTTGTCCAAACCTTAATTTTCCATTTACGCTCCAGACGGATTCTTCATGGTATGAAATTGGACCTGTTTTAACACAAAAATGGGATGATGAGAGAGAAAAAGTAATTTGCTTTATCTCAAGTTCTTTCGCCAAACAAGAACGAAAGAGCGAGAATGCTTAAGTGTGATTTGATCCATTGAGAAGTTACGACAGTATCTGGAAGGAACAGCTTTCACCATGCGTTATTGGTATGTCTGAAGAACCTTAAGAATCCAACTGGACATTTATGCCGCTAGGCACCCCGTCTACAACCATATAATTTTACCATTCTTCATAGGAAAGGCAAGGAAAACATAGTTCCTGATTTGTTATCGAGTTCGGTTTCCGTTTGTGTAGATGCTATATTTTCGCAAGAAAATGAAGGAGATAAATGGTACAGTGATCTAAAAGAGAAGATTAGCACACAATTTCCAAATAAATATCCGCAATGGAAGGTAGATCATTTTTTTTAATTTGATACCCCATTTTATTTACAATTTGTAAAAGTGCATTCAGTAAATTGCGTGGCGCTAGTGAGGGCATGTAGAAGTATGCTCACTAGGAGACTTCTGACACAGTAAGCTTTTAAGCTTCTTGTGACGGGAGGTAGAGGATGAACGCATATACTCGTATAAATATGAACGTTGCCGAATTCCGGAGTTATCATCTGACTCAGACTATTGAAAAATCCTTGTCCCCAAGGATAAAAGAAAAGCCTTGTTAGAGGAATACCATGATCGTAAAGCAAAAAAAAAGGTTTCTCGCTGCAAAAAAAAGTAAATGATCACTATAGAGACCATGGACAAAGTATTTTTTGTAAATTTCAAATCATGCCACTGCCTTCAATATTTATCTATTGTGTCCTTTTAGAAATTCATAAAAACAAAAAGTCCTTCATGACAAATGGAAGCACACATGGATACAAAACTAGAGGGACTAAAAATTTCAGAACCCCCTTAAGATTAGCCAAGTCTAAACATAACATGCGCAATATCAATTTCTATAATGTGCTTCCCAGTCAGGTCAGAAACTCGACAGAACATCACTTACGTTAAGAAACATATACTAAAATTTTTATCAATCAATATTTATTTATTGTATTCGTAAAAATATATAAAGGATTCTTATTCCAGCTCCATAACCACAAACTAAACATAATATCATATACATAAAGTCCCCATCAAAAAACGCCCAAACATATCAATAAAAACTACCACTCTAATACTTTCTTTTCTCCTGCTCTCTTCGTTTCACCCATCCCTCCTCTCTAACACCTCCTTCATCCACTCCATTCCTACTCCCTTCTCTCCCAGAATCACCTTTCTTTCTCTCCCCTCTTCTCTTAGCTCCTCGCATTCCCTCATCACATGCCACATACTTTCCCTCCCTTCTCTGTACAGGGTGGTTCAAATTGGACACTTTCTTATGGCAACACCCTTTATTTTAAGAAATAGAAAAAAATTTACCAAGGTGTCTGGAGCTCAATTTCAATGAGACAATCACTGGCACAAACAGAGTTCAGCTATCTCTAATCGTTTGGCCGCTAGGGGGCGTTTCTCGAATTTGGTCGATTTCTTTAATGCTCCATAACTTTCTTATTATTAAAGATAATTGATTTTGGCAAAATCTTTCTTAGAGCACTTTTTTACGTAGTATCCATCGTGATAGATCGTTTTTATACAGGGTGTTTGGTTTTTTTGTGTACGACCCTAAACTATATTTTTTCATACGAACCACCCTATATATTTTTGGGTTTTTGAAAAGAGAATAAAATTTCCTAAATTTTGATGTATCACTTGTGATATTTATGTGGAATATTATTAGCAATATTTCATTTAATATATTGTTATTTGAAATTAAAAATATTTGGAGTTAATAAAAATTTTCAGATAACTAAGACATTATCGTTTTAAATCATACTGCCGTCTTTTGTTAACAATGGAAACCTAGATGTCTACAAACAAAATATTTTAATGTAGGTATAAAAATAATATTTAACATTTTTAATTTCAAATAATATATTAAATGAAATATTGCTAATAATATTCCACATAAATATAACAAGTGATACGTCAAAATTTAGGAAATTTTACTCTCTTTTAAAAAACCCAAAAATATATAGGGTAGTTCGTATGAAAAAATGTAGTTTAGAGTTGCACACAAAAAACCAAACACCCTGTATAAAAACTGTTTATCGCGATGGATTCTGCGCAAAAAAGTGCTCTAAGAAAGATTTTTCCAAATCACCTATCTTTAAAAATAAGAAAGTTATGGAGCATTAAAGAAATCGACCAAATTCGAGAAACGCCCCTTAGCGTCCAAACGATTAAAGATAGCTGAATTCTGTTTGCGCCAGTGATTTTCTCATTAAAATTGAACTCCAGGTACCTTGGTCCATTTTTTCTCTCTTAAAATAAAGGGCGTTGCCATAAGAAAGTGTCCAATTTGAACCACCCTGTACATTCGACAAACCCTTTTCTCGTCCTCCCACCACAATTTATTTTCATTCTCCTCATTCCCGCACCTAAACCTCTCCACTATTCGTTTTTCCTTCAATCCCATGCTCCCCAATAGGTGCTCGACCTTGCTTTCCATAATCTCCCTATATCCCTCATTATACCCCCCTTCAACTATCCTCGCTCTCCTTTCCTGGCCTTGAACATCCTTATCACTCATTAACCATTACACTTTCATTGCTCTTCCATACTTCACCGCTCTTTCCTGTCTGAACTCATCTTTTTTCGGCTTTTATCTCTTCTTCTACTATACAGGGTGTTTTTTTGGGAGCTTTAGTTAGACGTTTCTGGGAAAGTTTTATAGGTAGATTCTTGAAAATTTGTACTTAGGGGTTACTCAAAAAGCCGAATCGATGTAAAATATTTTCAAAATGGCAGCACTTCCGGAAATTCCGGAAGTAGCTACCAACTTCGTTATTTTAAATAGTAACCCCTATTTTTTATTGCATTTTTGGATTCTACGTGAAATTTCATAACTTTTGATACCAACATGTCAATATCTACAAGTTATGGTTTTTAAGTTATTTTCATTTATTTAAAAAAAATGGCGGATGCAGACGGTACTTTAAGAATTCATTACTTGAAAACGGTTGTAGCTATGGCAACCGAGTTTTCACCAGCGCATAGAGGAAGAATAGGGCTTTCTTTTGGTGTACTTAAAAAAAAGTTATGTTGCATACGACGTCACCTATGAGGCTCCAAATTTAAGAAAATTCAAAGACTGAAAACTCAGTTTTTTTAAATGAAATGAGCATTTTGTTACTATTGCATTTGATAGAGAATCAAAATGGGCATATTTTGGTATTACATGTTCCTATCCCTATCTTTAATAGTTTCTGACTTATTCTCATTTCATTGCAATGATACCATATTTTTCGGATGTTTTAGTAGTTGGCCATGACCTTATAGCAAACGAATTTTAAACCAATCAATCCGTCACCTGTTAGTTTCAAATCAATTTAAAACCTTGTTTTCTTCAACACATGATCAAAATGAGCGCCTTCATGTTCCAAACACAAACTCGTTTTTCGTAAATGTTCTCGTGTGGAGTGTTGTATGACTTGTGATTCAGTATTGAGCATATTCTTGCAGAGGCAGCTCTCCTGTTGCAGGAAAAACAATATTGCATAAAATTTCCAACTAAAGTTCTGTATTCAAATTTTCTGGATAAATGTGGAAACACAAAATATTGTTATTCTTAAACGCACAAAGTACAATAAAACTCCAGCACTCTTGAAAGTGTACCTACATCTGCATTCAAACAAGAATTTTAATGGTACCAGCAATGCGAATTATGGCGATTAAATTTTTACTAAATTTGGCCTCGTCTGACCAAGTAATACTCCCCAAAAAATATTCATGGTTCCTTAACATTAGCTATTCGTACAATTCTTACTGTAGGTAAGGTGGTACAAAGCTTCCAAAATTCAAACAATTTCGTTCCAGTGTTCGGATGGTGCGTTCACTAGGACGTGGTCTTTCTGGACATCTCTCAATGAACGTATGACAGGCATGTGACGCGATTCTGTTCATTTCACCATAAATAACAATGAGATTCCAAAAATCTTAATATGTAAAACCATTGCGAGCCATTTTTCATTATTTTCGATTATTGAAAAACTTATGTTAACCCATTACAGGTGACGGTTTAGTATTGATTTGTTCAAAATTCGATTGCAATGGTCCATGTCATGGTCGACTACTACAAAAAATTCGAAAAAAATGGTATCAATGCGATGAAATGAGAATAAGTCAGAAACTATTAAAGATAGGGATAGGAACATGTAATACCAAAATATGCCCATTTTTATTCTCTATCAAATGCAATAGTAAGAAAATGGTCATTTCATTTAAAAAATCTGAGTCTTCAGTCTTTGAATTTTCTTAAATTTGGAGCCTCATAGATGACGTCGTACGCAACATAACTTTTTTTAAGTACACGAAAAGAAAGCCCTATTCTTCCTTTAAGCGCTGGTGAAAACTCGGTTGCCATAGTTACAACCGTTTTCGATGGAGGGGGAAGGATTCCCGGAGGAGTGGAGGGATGCAAGAGTAGTTCCGGTTTACAAGGGAGGGGAAAGGAACAAAGTGGGAAACTATAGGGGAGTGAGCATTACCAACGCGGGGTATAAGATTTATGCGGAGATATTAAGAGGGAGACTTGAAGGAAATAGAGGAAAAGGGGTTAGTGAAGGACTGGCAGGCGGGTTTCAGGGAGGGAAGGCGGACGGTGGATAATATATATGTGATGAAGCAAGTGGTAAATAAGGTGCTGGAAAGGAAAGGGGGGAAAGTTTATGGGATGTTTCTGGACATCAAGGCAGCATTCGACAATGTTAATAGGAAGAAGCTGTGGGAGGTACTAAGGAAAGCCGAGATAAGTGAGGGCTTGGTGAGAGCGATGGAAGAGGTGTGCGAGGAAACAAGGTGCGTGACGAGAGTGAGGGAGGAGAAAGGAGAAAGATTTTGGACGGAGAAAGGGTTGAGACAGGGATGTCCGTTGAGCCCGAGCCTATTTTCTCTATATATTCGAGATTTGGAGGAGGTGTTGCGAGGACATCAAAGGGGTGGAGTGGTGATAGGAAGGATAAAGGTGTGGGTGCTAGCGTATACGGACGATGTGGTAGTGATGGCAGACAGAGAGGAAGAGATGAGGGGGTTAATTGGGGTAATGAAGAGATATTTGGAGGGGAAGAATTTAGAAGTAAATGTGAAAAAGACAAAAATGATGGTTTTTCAGAAGAAACGGGGGAGGGGTATAAAGCAAAAATGGTGGTGGGGTGAGGAGGAATTAGAGAGTGTACAGGAGTGGAAATACCTAGGGTATGTAGTGCGGTATGACAATAAAGATGGGGCACATGTGAGGGAATTGGCGAAGAAGGGTAATGGAATAGTGGGGAAAGTGTGGGGTTTGGGGGAAACAGTGTTTGGGAAGGATATGGAGAAGAGAAGATGGTTGTTTGACAAGTTGGTGAAGAGTGTGATGGGGTATGGGGCGGAGATATGGGGGTGGAAGGAATGGGAAGAAATAGAAAGAATTCAGGAGAAGTACTGGAGGTGGACATTAGGGTTGGACAGGGAGACACCAGGGTATATCGTAGGGGAAAAGGTAAAATTAGAGAAAATATGGATAAGGGCAGGAGCGAGGGCGGTAAAGTATGAGGAGATGATCAGAAAGCGGGAAGATATTGTTGGAGTAAATGAGTGCATGAGAGAGGTGGCAAAAAAACGGATAAGGTATGGGCAGGAAGAGAGAAGACGGTTCTATGAGAGAGTGGGTTATGCGAGGGAAGAGATAGAAGGGAGAAGAGAGGGGGGAAGAGATATGGTGGATGAGTTGGTAAGAAGGGATAAAGATGTGGAAGCACAGGAAAGGAGAGCGAGAATATGTAGTGGAAGATATAATGGCGGATATCAGGAAATTATGGAAGAAGGGAAGGCCGAGTATCTGATGGGAGAAATGGAGTTGAAGGAGAAGAGGATGGTGGCGAGGTTTAGATGTGGAAATGAAGAGAACGAGAATAGATACTGGTGGGAGGACGAGAGAAGGGTGTGTAGAATGTGCGGTAAGGGACGAGAGAGTGTGTGGCATTTGATGAGGGAGTGTGAAGAGCTGAGAGAAGAGGGGAGAGGAATAAAGGTGATCTTAGGTGGGAACGGGTTGGGAGTGGGGTGGATGAAGGGGGTGATGGAGCGAAGGGATAAGTTGAGGCCCAAGAGCCAGGAATAGATTTAGGGTCAGTTGAGGAGAAAGTTATGTTTTTTTTTTTTAAATTGAAATTACGTTGTTTACTTAATTAGGTAAGTAGTAATAAGAATGCTTTTGTTTCGATTTTGATTATAACAAAATAAAGGGCTATCTATCTATCTATTTTATTTTATTTGAAAAAGGGAACGAAGTAGTTCCCGAAACGTAGAATTGAAAAATATACACGAGAAGATCCAGAAATGAATAATATTTTTAATAATACAACTCGTGGAAACCTAAACAACAATACTATCTATCTATCTATCTATCTACAACCGTTTTCAAGTAACGAATTCTTAAAGCACCGTCTGCATCCGCATAGATATTGACATGTTGGTATGAAAGTTATGAAATTTCACGTAGAATCCAAAAATGCAATAAAAAATAGGGGTTGCTATTTAAAATAACGAAGTTGGTAGCTACTCCGGCATTTCCGGAAGTGCTGCCATTTTGAAAATATTTTAGATCGATTCGGCTTTCAGAGTAACCCCCAAGTGCACATTTTCAGAAACCTACCTATACAACTTTCCCAGAAACGTCTGACTAAAGCTCCCAAAAAAACACCCTGTATGCCCTGGCGTCTCCCTATTCAACCCAACGTCCATCTCCACCATTTTCCCCGAACTCTCCATTTTTTTCCACTCCTTTCACCGCCATATCTCTGGTCCGTACCCCATTACACTCCTTCAAAAACCCACCTTCTCTTTTCCATGTCCTTCCCAAAAGCTCTTTTCCCCACTACCCACACCCTCCCCACTATCATAGTACCTTTATTTGCCAGTTCTCTTGTATGCATCTCATCCTTATTATCTTATTAAGATACATTCATCTACACTTTCCACCCCCCACCACTTTTCATTTACCCTCTTCTCTTTTGAAACACCATCGCTTTAGTTTTTCCCATATTTGCACTTACGTCCTTTCTCCCTACCTTCACCACGCCAATCAACCCCCTCATTTCCTTCTCACTATCCGCAATTATTACCACGTCGTCCCCATACGCTAACACCCTCACTTTTATCCTCCCTATTACCACCCCTCCCCATTGATGTCTCCGCAACTCCTCTTCTAAATCTCGAATGTATAAGGAGAAAAGGCTCGGGCTCAACGGGCATCCCTGCCTCAAACCCTTTTTCGTCAAAAACCTTTCACCTTTTTCTTCTCCCACTCTCGTCGTGCACCTTGTTTCCTCCTACACTCGCCTGACTAATGTTAAACTACTAATACATATAGTCAAATCATAATAATAAATATACAATACAACTCAATACATTGACTTTAGAAGCAAAAGCAACCTGCGATGCGTGAATTAATTATTAACTTCTATGACCCAATAAAGCCCCCCCCCCCCTCTATGGAAAAATATATTTTTTGAACATTTATAAAAAAAGCATTGGATACCTCCACATCAAAAGTACAAGGTAATGTGCATGTTTGCAACAATAATTACGAATCACGATGGCTTCGACATTACACTAAAATGGTTTGAGAAAACAAATATTAAATTTCACTCATCAATTTATAATGGGCGAATGCAACTAGTAATGTAGCGGGAAACACACGGATTCAATCGTAATTAGTCCTATCCCGTAATAATTAGCATTTCAAAGTAATTGGTATGCATAGAGGTTTTAGCGCAGTTAAACAATTAATTTATATTTCCAAGTGTTGCAGTCATACATACTTTCATTTCTGGATACACTTTTTTTCTTTTGATCTAAAAAAATTAAAGCTGTATTATTTTTACATTTTCTAAGAGGCATCGTTAGTTCTTAATTATGTAGTCGTATTGAAATGATACTGTACAGAAAAACTGCATGTTTACCGCATCGTATCCAATTAAGTTCAATTAGATGTTTTCAGTTCGCTAACAGTTTTCTGTTTTCCATACGGAAATTGAAACCGCATTGCAGGTATATTTCACACAAGCCGGTTTCTAATTATCTCATTGTAAGTATTGCAACGCCGTCCTTTAATTATATGTTTGCATAACAGCAAAGGACAAATAATGAATGACCCTTTTTACTTCTTGTTGTTGCGTTTTAATACGATTTCTAAAGATTACTGTAGTTATGCTGGTAATTGCATGTCTAAAGCAAAGATATAACACAAAAGAACGGCTTTTGTACATTTACATATAATTTATCAACAAGAAAAATACAAACATGTCGTTTGCGTCTAATTTTTGTATATCCTGTTTACACGAATCCTATTTTCGTAAGAAATATTACAGGAATCCTTCAAGTTAAGCCAAACTTTGTATCCCGGTATGTTTCAAGAATGTTAGTTTAATTTGATTAAAAACACAATCAAACGCATACTATGATTGGCTTCTAAACCATTTAGAAATTTGGCAAGGAAACTCTCCTAATACACAACGGAAATTCAAATGATTTATGCAATGCAACTCTTATTAAGTAAAAGGTCAAAAATGTTCGCTTAAAAGTGCAAAAGTGGATGATTAATGTACAGTCAACGTCAGTTCAATTCCCTAAAGTACCCGTAATATAATTTGGTTTTTATATTTTATTAAGCTCACGTTGGTTGTCTATGGGGAAATACTCCAAGAAAGTTGTTCTAGCAGTATTTTTAAATATAATCTCACCACAAACGAATACTAATTTGAAATACCTGCTATTTATGTTCCGCGTCTCTCCTACCTTACCTACCTTAGACGCAATCAAATATAGAAATTCAAACTGGCAGTATCTATTTCAAATTATATGATGTGCTAACAGTTTCTAAATTAATAATATGCATACCTTTTTAGGTTGATTGTTTCGTTGCAGTTGCAAAGAAAAATATAATGAAATAAGTAAATACTTAAATAAAAAATCAAGAAAAAGTAAAAGAAGAGCATCTTGACTAACTGGAGCACCTGTCAAACCGTATCCGAAAAAATCTGATAATGCTACAAAAGCGTTGTGTTCAACAGTCAGATTACTAACAAATAAATTACAAGATAGGCAAGAAAACATAACATTACATGAAGGTGGAGATACCCTCGAGGTTCCTTCTGATATTGCAGAAAGGTTTAATAAGTTCTTCACTAATATTGCAGAAAATTTAGCACACAATTTGCGTACTAATTCAGGCAGTCCTCTAAAACCTATAAAAGCTATTAGAAACTCAATTATGTTGGCACCCTACTCGGAATCGGAGCTATTAACACTTCTTAATAAAAAACTAAAAAGCAAACGCTCGGCTGGACTTGACGACATTCCCGCGTTTCTAATCAAGATCGTTCTTCCCGCAATTGTAAACCCTCTCACACTTTTAGTCAACCTATCTTTTGCACAGGGTAAATTCCCTAGCATTTTAAAAACTCACAACATTACACCTACTTATACATAAAAAAGGCGACAGACACGATATGGAGAACTATCGCCCTATAGCCATGTCATCGATATTTTCTAAAACCTTTGAATACTGTTTCCTCGGCCGACTACAATCATTTAGTGGAAGATTTCAAATTCTCACGAAAAACCAATTTGGCTTTCAACAGCTCAAATCCTCACAAGATGCTCTTCACCTGTTCTACAACAAACTGATAGACTACCTAGAAAAGGGAGAAAGCCCCATAGGGATTTTCTGCGACCTAAGCAAGGCTTTTGACTGCGTCCAACCCGAGCTACTACTCTCAAAACTGGAATCATATGGTATCAGGGGAGTAGCCCTCAATTGGATATCCTCAGAGGCGGGGCAAGACCTAAATTTGTTGTGGGCAGGATACATTTTGCGAGGCCCTCTGGTGGCGCAAGAGGACTGATTTTATACAGACAAAAAAATTTTGAAACTGTAAAATTTGGATTCAGAAAAATTCAAGCATCTTCACTTTAACTGACATTATTAAGTAATAACTACGAGTAAATAATTAAAGAAACATATATTTCCTGCTTTTAGCCTTACTGTTAATAACTGTACCGTAATCCAGCTTAGATGCTATATCTGCTTCAATAGATAAAACCGTCAAAGATGAAAGTCTTTGCTGACCATTGTATACTTCTTTAATAATTTTTTATTAGTTTTAATTTTGAAAAGCTCCTTTCATAAAGTCGTGGCTGGTCATGGCTTTTAATGGTCCTAGCTAAATATTTTTCATGAGTTAAAGAAAGAAAGCTGCATGAACCTTCGATACGCGAGGCCTTCGAGCCGCGAGGCTGTAGGCAGTGGCCCACGTCGCTCACCCCTTACGCCGCTTCTGGATATCCTCCTTCATATTGAATAGATCCCAAACGGTTACAATCAAACATACCCATAACGGAGTACAAAACATCGATACCTCCAAACCACTGAAAATCAAGACAGGAGTACCTCCAGTGGCGGATCCAGCGAGGGGCAATGAGGGCAATTGCCCGGACTGAGAATATAATAACTTAATTTTTTAATTTTTAAAAATATTTACAAAATAATATAATATTTTCATTAAGGCTTCCACGGTTGTATATTCTGTTTGTATTTTCTTCTGGAGTTTCTCCGTGTTGGTTTTCTACACAAAAACCAACACGGAGAAACAGCAGAAGCAAAATAATATAAACATATACATTTATACAACATAAATATTACATCATGTATTGGCTTTGTGGTGCTACCTCTAAAAAAGTTTTAAAAAGCTAGCAATATATTATTCAGTAAGTACGCTCACGCAAATTCCGATTCGGATTCCTCCGCTGACCGCTGCTGCAGCGGAGTTTTTTTCTTATTATTAAAAATGTAACAGTCACTGCAATTTTATTTTTCAATAAAACTATGTAAAAGTGTAATTTAATATTAGGGAGTTAAGATTTATTTTGAGCTATGTACTTGTTTAACACGTGACCTTGAAATGTTGAAAAATTGCTACTTTGGGCTCGCTACGCTCGCAACCGGCATCTTGCTTAAACCTATCTTTTTCTTAGTTACAATACTGATTGCCCTCACTGAAAATCGAGTCTGGATCCGCCTCTGAGTACCTCAAGGCTCAATTCTGGGGCCCATTCCTTTCCTATTTTACATCAATGACCTTGAGGAGTATCTCGGTGAAGGAATCAATTGTATATTATATGCCGACGATACAACTCTATTAATATCCAAAAAAGAGAATACGAAGATTCAGCAATCCTGTAATGAGGTACTCGAATCATTATCTGTCTGGATGTCACACAATCACTTAGCGTTAAATACTTCAAAAACCAACTACGTAAGATTCCACACGCAAAATACGAATCTGCCAAGTATAACCATACATGGCCAAGGCAGAGAACTCTGCAAACAAGTCAGCTCTAAACTCCTAGGTTTACACATCCATGAAAATCTAAACTGGAAAACACACTGCAACAGTCTTGTGAAAAAACTCAACTCGTTCAATTATTTATTTCACAACCTAAGATGCGTTTTAAATTCATCCCAATTGATGGAAGTATACCACGCAAGAGTTGCCTCTGTGATCAGGTATGCTATATGCTTCTGGGGCTGCTCAACAACGGCTGCCGATGTGTTCATCTGCCAGAAAAGAATTATCAGAGTAATAGCTAACCTACCCAAGACCCACTCATGCAGAGACTTCTTGAAGGAAAACAACATCTTAACAGTCACAGGAATGTTTCTCCTGGAGATATGTAAACACATCTTCTGCAATTCCACTAAGTTTTCCAGAAATCGGGAGATTCACGGACACAACTTAAGAAACAAGGAGTTATACAGACTACTACATAACCGTTTAAGCCTCACATCAAAATCGCCCTCAGTAATTGGGCTAAAAATTTTTAACAAGCTCCCAGATGGCATTAGGAACACAAATAACTACTTTACATTTAAAAAATGCCTTTTTTTATTTCTAGTAAAAAAGTGTTTCTATACAATAAATGAATTCTTCCTACATCTATGTTAACTGTATTAATTTGTTAATTTATTAATTTGTTAATTTGTGACGTATCCTATACAACACTCGTTGTCGCTAGGAAATAAAGAATTATTATTATTATTATTAAACCATACATCCATAACCCATTATTCTGCTTACCCATTAACCTTTCGCGCAGAAGAGAGAGAGAGGGGGGGGGGGAGAAAGTTTACAGGAAACTTGTAACAGGAGGTTGCAAATTTTCCTCTCCTTTCCTTATTCTCTTACGTAAAATTTATTTACTTTTTTGTTTAATGCACTACGGTATAGCTCAGTTTGTCTAAAAATATCTCCCCTTAATCGAATTATGTATTATTAGTCTGTTGTGCACCTAAATCAAACATATGCAGCAAAATAATTTCAGGAAGGAGAAGAACATTAAGAATAAAAGAATTAGAAGCTTTACCATTCGCATACAACGAATTACACAAAGCATTAATTATTAAATTCAAAGACACACCTCCTGGCAGAGATAGTAGTACGTACAGGATGTTACAGAACTTGACTCCTCTAATGAATCTTCCGCTACTAAAGTTATGTATTATAACAATATTTAGATAACAGGTCTATTTAAAGGAATAGAAGCTCTCCGCAATGATTTCTCTCCATAATGGTAGTAAACTATAGACCAATTACGTTCTCATCCTGCCTTAGCAAGATATTAGAACCCACGATTGGTTAAATAAAATTGCTTAAAACTCTATAAATGCAACGGAGAGTCAAACCCCCAGCTTTCGACAAGGTCATCAGACGATCGATCATTTACATGGTCCAAATACTAAACGAAACTTGTATTTTTCCACAGAGAAGATACGTTTTGAACATATATTATTATAACACTTAAATAGTGGAAACTAAAAGGCGGCCTTTCTTAAAAGCTTGCAGTAAAGCGTGTACCTACCTACCGTGTATTATTATGAACCGTTCTTCTTGAATCTCACACTCCTAGAGTGGCCCACCAAAAATTGTAAGTGATTGGGGTTAATGGTGTCAATGAAATATCGCAAATCGATCTTCTGGATACTTACAGCTTTGTCTCTTTGCTAGTGAGGGTTGTCTATTGGAGCGACATTTCCCCTGCAAAAGAAGATCCATATCCTTGGCGACAACAGGCAACTAAGATGTATCGGAGATATGACCGACTGGTTGCGAACCATGTGCATGTGATGATCATTATCCGGGAATTAATGGATAAATTACAGAGGGATATTAGTATAAACAAGATAATGACGAAAAATGGGGTGGGTGCGTTTCTAAGAGGCATGATCCTTAGGGGGGGGGGGGGGGTGAGAGATTGTTTCGTCTCCAAAACAAAGATAAGTATTTGAATCATTGCAAGAAGAAGATTAATTATTTATTATTAGTCGCCCGCCCTGTTTCATATTTTAGGAGATTTACAATGAAATCCATTTTGTTTAAATTGCTATAGTATAAATTTTTTATGTACCTATTTATTTACTCCTTGCTAATTAATCTGTTGAGTCAATATTTTATATACAACAGTAAAACCGTAAAATATCTTCAGTCGCAACTAAAAACTAATAAAGTCGTTTATTGATCAAGTCTCTTCTTCCTACTTCGAGAATCATTCAATTCCACATTAAGTGGTTTTGTGAGATTTAAATTTTAGTATCGCTTAATAAAATACGATTCCTCGTAAACATTAATACAGTACGTATTTAATCTTTATCACCATCCTAAAATGTACCTACCTATGATAGTAATCCAAAATCTAATTAAAACGTAATTGATTCCATACTGAATAATGTTTCTATAATTGGCCAGTAATAATTCAGTTATATAAAAATTAAAAAGAAGCAACATGAATTTATTAATGAAAACGGCGGAAACGTTCAAATTGAAGGAAGCCTTGGATTTACAGTTTATAATAGAATTTTAAATCCAGTCAATAGGGACAATTTAAATAAACTCTTATACTTGTACCGTAAATAAACACTTATACATAAGTATAACTATGCTTCTCTAATTAGTATTTATATGAAATTCGGATTGCATCCAATTTCACGTCTTTAATGAGTGCAAACATACATTTTCTCCCTTTAATCCAAATGTAACGTGTATTTCACTACCTATATAGGTTTATGTTGAGTTAGTTGGTGGTGTTGGATTGCTGCATTGCAGTATTAATGCAACCACTGCTCCTTTGGGGGATTTTCTAGATTTAGTGGGAACACTTTAAAGGTTTTACTTTTCGTACGTAACAAAATAGTTCCAATTGACGGCTGTAAAAATGTAAGACAAAATCTGAAAGTTGCAATGTCACAGGTAACAGTGGCGATTGATGAGATGGACTAACTATTCCACATTGTGGAGTTTCAAATTTTGTAGTTATGTCTGAATAGTTTATTGTTATTGTACCCATTAGTCGATCGCCACCTATCTTGTCAAATAACTCAATCCGACGACAATAAGTTGTATGTAAATTTATAAGCAGGACACATTTAGAATTTATTTTTGCACAGTTTTATCGTCTTTATTATCACTAGAAGGGTTTTCATTCATATTCACTGTAGTATAATACCATGTAGGCTTCCAATGCCTAGCAGATTTGCATGTACGTATTAGGATTTGGGGATTGTTTAGTGATAATTGACAGTGATCGTTAAATTAACTATCCAACTAGACTGAACCTAGAGACCTAGAACGGTAGACAACAGTTTAGTACCGAAAGGAACCGAATTAACGGCTATGATAAGCAGAAAAAATACTGGTTCGATCACAGTGAGTATCACGGGCGTGCAGTAAATTGCTGAACGCTGATAATAATCGCTTACATCAGATATTAAAAGACGTCATTATTAATTAATCTTTCCGGGCTTGACTCATACTGTTTCCACAAACGCCACCTTTCAAATAGTGTTGAGATAAGTACCTAGTTAAAATTAAATTTTATTTCAAAACTATTGTAATGATTTGAAATTTATTATACCTGTAATGTTATTTTAAGATAGGTATGCCATTTTTTAGATTGGAAAGCCAATTCATCTATCAAAAATGACATCTGATCAAAACAGACAAACCAATACAAATCACCAGGATTGGACGGCATAATACCAGCTCTTCTGCAGTGGGGACTGGATGTTATTGCTGTACACCTGGTGAGAATTTATACGGGCTGTATCGCTTTCAGATACATACCAAAACAATGGAGGGAGATAAAAATTGTTTTTATCCCCAAACCTGGTAAAGGTGATTATTCCACACCTAAATCATACCGTCCAATCAGTCTAATGTCTTTTCTCCTTAAGACACTTGAAAGATTGTGCGACAGACATATAAGGGAAATAGCGCTGGCACGAATCCCGCTGCACCCTAACCAACATGCATACTCTCCAGGAAGATCCACAGAATCAGCCCTACACTCTATCGTGGGGAGGATTGAGAGATCGCTGGACTACAAACAGTCCACCCTGGGAGTATTCATAGACATAGAAGGGGCGTTTGACAAAACAACCTTTGAGACAATCGAAGCTGCATTACGCCATCATGGTGTAACTGACATCGTACGAAGCTGGATTGTGCAGCTACTGAAATCCAGGGCAGTGCACATCAGCGTAGGCGATATAACGATGAGGTGCACAGTAGTGAGAGGGTGCCCCCAAGGTGGGGTGCTGTCACCACTTCTGTGGAGCATAACCGTAAACAGCCTGCTCTGTCGTCTTAACGACAGCGGCTATTACACGCTGGGCTATGCGGATGATCTATCCATCCTAATAACCGGCAAGTTTGAGGCCACTCTGTGCAGTCTGATGCAATCAGCTCTCAGAGTGACCGAAGAATGGTGTAAGGAACACTCCCTGTCAATAAACCCGACAAAAACGGAGGTAGTTCTATTCACAAGGAAAAGGAAGATTGTGGGCCTTCGAGCTCCTATACTCTTCCAAAAACACCTCCAGTTTTCAGAGTCAGTGAAGTATCTAGGTATTACACTTGACAACAAACTGAACTGGAGCAAGCACATCCAGCTTAAAGCGGAAAAGGTAAATAGGGCTTTCTGGCAATGTCGCCGCGCAATGGGAAGACTTTGGGGTCCATCCCCAAAGGCTGTCCTGTGGCTGTACACTGCTGTGATCAGACCTATGTTCTGTTACGGAGCAATTGTCTGGTGGCCTAGAACCAGACTATCCACAACCAAAGCACTGTTCAACCATGTGCAAAGACTAGCGTGCCTTGCGTGCACGGGCGCAATGCGAACAACCCCCACAGCCGTCATGGAAGCCCTCCTGGGACTGCCTCCACTGGATCTCCACGTGAGAGAGCAGGCCATGTTGGCAGCCTTGCGTCTGAAAAATAAAGGGTTGTTGAACAGTAGAGGTATTGAGGTGGGACACTCGCGAATTCTGGGCGAAGCAGTCAAGCGACTGCCTATACTAGAAGCACGATCTGACTCACTCACCCCTCGATACATACTAGGGAAAAACTACCGCATCTTCTTTGATGCGGAAGTGGCATCCCAACCGGACATATCCATCTTCACGGACGGATCCAAAACAATGGAAGGAACAGGCACCGGAATTTATTCCGAAGAACTGAACTTCCATATTAGCCAAGCACTAGGCAAAATTTCGACTGTCTTTCAGGCAGAACTAGCAGGAATAACGCTTAGTGCGAAAACAATTCTTATACGCGGCATAAAGAATAAAACAATAAGAATTTCCAGTGACAGCAGAGCCGCTCTGCAGGCACTAGGTCAATACAAAATCACCTCTAGGCTGGTTTCAGAGTGTCACCAAGCACTAGAGCAAGTGACAAACAGCAATACCCTTCAGCTCGTATGGGTCAAAGGGCATGCTGGAACAATAGGCAACGAAAAAGCCGATACGTTAGCCCGACTGGCCTCAATACAACTGTTTTATGGTCCAGAGCCGGCTCTCCCATTTACAGTATCAACTGTAAACAACTTGATTACTCAAGATACCCAAGTCCAACGCAAGACTAGGTAGAACTTGATGTCGGACAGCCGTCACGCGAGAGAGGCCTTTAGAGGACCATCCCGTAGCCTGGCGCGCTTTTGCACAGGGCTATCCAGAAGGAACCTGCGACTATTTGTGGGCATACTATCTGGGCACTGTAAACTCAACAAGCACATGCACCGCATGGGCTTGGTCGAATCACCATCCTGTAGAGGATGCTACACAGACGACGAGACGGCGCAACACATACTTTGTGGGTGTCCCGTACTCGTCGAAACAAGACGATCCATGTTGGGGGAATCCTGGCCGGACATGGCTATGATCAGAGCCGCCCCCCCGTCCAGCATCCTCAGGTTCATCTCACGCGTGGGGTGGCTTGAGTGATGTTGCGGGGCTGAGTGACTCTAGTCAGGGAGGCAGCACAAAGGGCCCGAATAGGAGGCCTACGTGCGCGTGGACTTTTGACCACCCTCCCATCGTAATCCAGAATCCAGAATCCATCCAACAGACAAACCAAACTTGAAGTAACCGCTTCAGAATCTCCCTTGACATATGGTTGTAGGATTTGAAGGGATAGCACAAGCAAGAAGGACGAAAATATCCTGTGCTCAACCATGCGTGTAATGTCGCCAAGTGAGAATCCAGATTAAATGCAGCATTCTCGTATTTATGCATTGCGAGGAGACGCAGTAGTTGTAGATAGTTGGACTCAAACAGTTGAGGTGCAGTGCGATCTCCAAAGCGCTACAATCGCCAGAACTTCTTCACTAAAGACTTGACGTCAAGACTAGCTCAATTCGAACAATCGGCTCTTTCGTCGGATAAGATCGCCGAGTAAGTAAGTTCTTATAAAATGGTGACAAGAGCAGTCTATTGGCAGTCTACTGGCTGGTGGAGTGACCTACTCAGGAGTAAAAGCAAAAATGTTTTCGCTATTTTTGGAAGATATATTCTTCTAGTAGACCTGACGCCTGAGAAGCTGTCCAGTTTTGGAATTCGTGGTGGATGAGGAAAGATGAATCCTGTTACCTTTCAACATAGATTCGTAAAGCAAAAACTAATATTACAGAGGTGATGCCCCTCAATTTCAGTTGCAAGTCGTCAAACCTCAAAAGAAGGAAGGTAACCCTCAACCGGCGGTGGGCATTAGCAAGACTGTACCACCCACAACTCCAAATACAAAGAAACTGGTCGAAAGTAAGGGTCGACATTAACAGTTCACTGGGAAAGTACCGATTAACCAAGTGGATATGTTGCAACATTATTTAGCCAAGGTTTTTAATCAGTGTCTTTCGGCTCAACAAGCAAAACCCCGGTATCCACTTTCAACAGCTTATGTAGCGGGACGAGAACAACAATTTTAATTTATTAAGGCGAATCATTTACATGACATTGTCGCATCATACACACACTAAAGTATATTTACATAAACACAAATTAATAAAATCGCAACATATGCGTGATAGTGACATCAAGACACTACAGTTTAGTTGTGACTTACAAGGAAAGTGGAAATTGTTATTACTTCGATATATCTATACCGTGTGACAAGTTTCAAAGCGGGACATAGCCGAATAGCATGGGAAATCACATATTTGCAGTTTGCTGCTCACCAATTATATCTACACGAATGGTAATGATGTCTATCGAAAGAGCATTATTTTCTGAGCCTGTTTATACCAAATATTTGGTACTTATAGCTATTCACTACTTTTTAATTAGGAAAATATAATTTTCAAAAGTTAAAAATATGAGTAGCCATGACATGTCAAATTCGAATAATGTTGAATATTATCAAATCAAACATTTTCAATTATGTAATATGGCATTTTCCTGAAAAATTTAACCATGAATAATGATAGATAATAATAGTTATTATAACAAGGAACGAGTGTTTAAATAGGCAACAGGTCTAAAAATTAATATTAAACAATATTATTTGAATTTGACATGTCATGGCTGCTCATACTTCTTAACTTTTGAAAATTATTTTTTAATTAAAAAAGCAGTGAATTAGTAAGTATACCAAACAATTTGGTATAAACAGGCTCAGAAAATAATGCTCTTTCGATTGAGATCATTACCATTCTTGTAGATATAATTGGTGAGCAGCAAACTGCAAATATGTGATTTCACATGCTATTCGGCTATGTCCCGCTTTGAAACTTGTCACACGGTATAGAGATTCTGTTTGCCCCCAACACAGAAAAAAGAAACATCTCATTATAGGATGTGCCCCAAATTCTCACCATGCTATTATGGGGGAGCACTAACATCAACCATCGGTGTAAATCACTACACATATATTTGACCAATCTAGTGATACTAAATTGACGCAGGAAATCTAGAAAGTGACTCTAGACGCAACTATGCCAGATGATAGAATCATTTCATTTGAAAGGTTACGGATACTTCCCTATATAAACATCTCCTGAGGAACGCCCTTCGAGCTTTATAGGCGATCAAGACGTACTGGAGCTACAATCCATTATCCAGAATGGTTCAGCTCACAATGATCTTTTCAACTACCTTAAGCTTCATCGGGTGTGCACAAATGGGGTTCCGAATCAAATGCATGTGTCGTCGATGAGTGGAAAGGACCTAAAACATAATGCTTACAATAATTCAACACCCTTTACAAATAGTTTTATGGAAGCTCTGTAGCTTCCATACGCTTTATAGCCATTAAAGTTTATTATAACCTCGAAAACTTTACCAAACCGAAACCGAAAATATAACAAAGTAATCTAACCATTAGAAATAAGTTTGAAAAATCTAGCTGTTGTATGATTTAAAGTGTCATATAATCTTCGTGTAAACACTGGGTGTAATAAATCCGACCACAGTTCGAAGGGAGTATTGGATGACAAAGCAACGTTTTTCATCGTCGGTCGAATGAATTACTATCGGCTGTATAACAAAAACTGTTAAACTTCTTCTATGTTTTGCAGTCAATTTCCCAAAAGAGCTGAAATGATTTGGAAATCGTGTTCATGAAGGAAGGACATAAATGCGGCTTTTTCTGTGGCTCGGATCCACCTACTATTTTTCAATTCAATTTATTGTATTCTTATCAAAAAATCTACAAAGAGTTCAGGAAAAATACTGGAGACGTACGTTGGGGTTGGATAGAGAGACGCCAGGGTATATAAAGGAGGAAGAGATAAAACCGAAAAAATATGAGCTCAGGCAGGAAAGGGAGCGGTGAAGTATGAGAAAGAGGTCAGGAAGAGAAATGAAATTGTAATGGTGAATGAGTGTATGAGAGAGATGAGGAAAAAACGGATAAGGCATGCACAGGAGGAAAGGAGAATGTTTTATGAGAGAGTGGGTTATGCGAGGGAGGATAGACAGAAAGAAGAAGAGGGGAAGGAAGGGATATAGTAATAAAATAGTTGGTAAGAAGAGATAAGGATGTTCAAGGTCAGCAAAGGAGAGTAAGGATACTTGAATGGAGGTACAATGAGGGATATCGGGAGATTATGGTAGAAGGCAAGGCCAAGTACCTATTGGGGGACATGGGATTGAGGGAAAAAACAATAGAAGCGCGATTTAGGTGCGGGAATCAGGAGAATGAAAATAGATATTGGCGTGATGTCGAATGTGCAGGGAAGGGATGAGGGAAAGTAGTTATGTGGCATATGATGAGGGAATATGAGGAGCTAAGAAGAGAGCAGAGAGAGAGAAAGGTGATTCTGGGAAAGAAGGGGGTAGGAGTGGGGTGGATGAAGGAAGTGTTAGAGAGGAAGGAAAGGGTGAAACGAAGGGGGCAGGAGTAGAGAAAGTTTTTAGAGTAGTACAATCTAAATTGTATAACTTCAAACAGCAAATTGAGTGTAATATTGTCTTGCTTTTAGATTGTGGCGCAAAAATTAAATCCTGCTCTATTTTTGAGACAATTTTTAACACAATTTGCCCATGAGTATGTGTGTAACATATTTAATACTCCACGTCCCTCCTGTCTTCTTTGCAGCCACTTTGGCTGCCACTTACTTAGTATCTTTCTTTTTTTTTATTTTGTACTCGCCGTTTCAACAATTTTTTAACTAAAATACTTGATACAACAATGTTTGTCTGAATTAACTCTTTCGCTAAATTTAAATCCATTCTAGTTTTAATACAACTGAGAAGATTAACCACGACAAAGCTAACCTCGAGCACCTGGATTCTGGATTTCTGGGATACGGCGCTAATACGATTTCCACTGCACCCTAACCAACACGCATACTCCCGGTCTAGGACATTAGGGCGCCGCCGATAGGGCGCGACCGAAAGGGCGCGGCCGTTAGGGCGCGGGACATAAGGGCGCGAGGACATAAGGGCGCGAGGACATAAGGGCGCGAGGACATATGGGCGCGAGGACATAAGGGCGCGAGGACATAAGGGCGCAGGGACATAAGGGCGCGAGCACAGTAGGGCGCGGTAAAAATAAAACTTGTAAATTTTGTAAATTTTTCGTTGTTCAGACGCAAACTGTAAGTGCTGTAGTAAATGATCTTCAACATAACAATAAAAAAAGTAGGCACCTACTTTATAAAACCATCATCAGTAAAGTAAAAATAGTTTTATTCAAAAATATTATTAGTATTATATACAGGGTGCCCGCGAAAATGTGGGAAATCTCTCGGATTCAGACAGAGCATGGAAAAATAAGATGACAAGTTCCTATGAAATTTTTCCCTACAGCTACAGGCCTTCCCTGCGGAGATATGTGCTCATGAAGGACGCCGCTGGTAATCCTTTTTTCTTGAATAACTTTCAGAGAACTCAATATAATTTGATAAAAATTTAATATGATGGACACTAGTAAAGAGCTTTTAAAATGGTGTCCATGAAACATTGTCATGGTTTTTTTTCCATGTACAAATATTCTATTTAAAATAGGTAAAGGTCTTTTGTAAGAAAAACCAAAAAATGGGAAAAAACAATCACAAGGAAAATAATAACAATTAATTACCCCCGAACTTAATAATTTATGTAGATAATTATCAAAAATCAAAATAATAGGTAAATAACATAACATGAGATAATTAAATAATTTAACAAAATAAATTCTTCCAACCAAAATATGCTTATCAATTATTTTCAATACATCTATAATATATGAATAGGTATGATGATAACGGTTGATATGAAAGTAAATGACGATATGGATGAAAATGGTAGCTTCCACAAGATTTAAGGAGGATTGATTACTAATAATAATTATTGCAAATGACGTTTTTTGAAATTAATTAAATTACCAAAAGCAGGGACTAACAGAAGCGCTTCATTAGACCTACCCAAAAATAAGCTACTCTTCGGTAGTTTTAGTGAATAATATTAGTTCAAATTATTTCTTGTTTAACCTTACAATGAACGCATGTATTTATTTTTTTATTTAAGTACTTAAATGAATAAAGAAATTGATTAACGTTTAGTGATTCGAATAACAAAATGACTGATATAATTTATGTGCAAATGATAACGGTAAGTATAATGATAAAATAGTACATTTGTTAAAACTATATTTTATTGCAATTATCTTTAGGCGATCGATTTCGGCCAGAGCTGGCCATCATCAGGCCATGCTGAAATAGCGTTTAGTTTACATATTTTCTGACAAATTATAATTATAAATAGTTACCGTCACGTGTGTATGGATGGCATATAATTTTATGATGTGAAAGAACGATGTATGAATTAAATTATCTGCAAAAGAAGTTATATAATAAAATGACATATTAATAGTCAGTAGATCAATGCAATCAAGTAGTTGGAATTCGAAAAGGTTTAAAAATATAAAATTACCTGTAGGCGTGTGTTGTAACATGTGGTTGTGTGGATGTGTAATGTGTAAGTGAGTTGTAGGTTAGAATGTTAAATTGTGTTCAGGGGCGTACGAAAATGTCCAGTGGTGTAGTGAATGTGTAGAATGATTTTTATGGTGGGTCGTGTTTGCTAAAAGGTGATAGTAGCTTGTAGATATGTGGTTCGTGAAACTCAGTTATCTCATTGATGAGATTTTTACCCTCTTTCTTGGCTGTGTCAATGGCGTAATGTTCTAGAATGCTAAGTTTTTTGAAATTATTCGATTGATGAAGTAGTTTGGTATTATCTAGTGATATGCTGTGGTTGTGTTCTTTTTGTATGTGTACCCATGGCGGACTTCGGGGTGTTTTTGAAATGTTCCTTAAAGCGGATGGCTAAGTTCCGGGTGGTTAAGCCAATATAGGCGTATGTGCAGTTGTCGCATTGTATTTCATAAATACCGGATTTTTCGTGTGGAGGTACTGGAGGTTTATTATTTACGAGAAGTTTCGCGAGGGTAGGGTGAGATTTGGCTGTGATGTTATAGTTGTAATTTTTAAGTGTTTTAGCAAGTTTATCGTGTACGGAAGCGTGGTATGGTATAGCAATGTATTTTTTCGGTGTTTTATGATGAGGGTATATTTGTTTTAGTGTAATGTTACGTTTGATTGTGTGGTATATGTTGTGGATGTATTCGTGTGTGTAGTCATTATTGATGCCCATCTGTAGAATGGTATTGAATTCTCTAGCAAAGCTGGTCTTGGAGAGGGGTGTGTGTAGTAGTCTGTTAAATAGGTAGTGAAAAGCAGACGCCTTTATCTGAGGAGCATGGTGAGAATGGTACGGTATCATAGTGTCGGTGGTGGTGGGTTTTCTGTATATGTTAATTTCTAAGTGTGTTGGTTTTCTGGTAAGTGTAAGGTCTAGATAGTTAAGTGTATTGTTGATTTCTGACTCGATAGTAAATTTTATATTGGACAGGTGGTTAATTTTGTTATGAAATGTTGTGAGTTCTTGTGGGGTGCCTGTCCAGAGACAGAGTATATCGTCCACATATCTGACCCATAGGATGGCGTGATTGAATTCTGGGAGGTTTGATATGTGTTTTTCGATGTGGTCGATGTATATATTGGCCAGGATGCCACTTATTGAGGAGCCCATGGGTAGGCCATCTTGCATAACATATATTTTGTTGTTAAAGGTAAAAAAGTTTTGTGCAATAGTGGTTTTGAAGAGGTCAAGTAGGTTTTCAATGTCTAACGGGGTGAGTTTGTATTCTTGTATGAATTCTGTGTTGTTATATAGTAATTCGGTTAGTATTTTTATGGTGTTTTTAATTGGGATGTTCGTGTAGAGATTGACAATGTCGAAAGAAACGAGAGTGAAGGTTGTGTTTTTGTGTTGGTGTTGAAATTTGTGTAGGATATGTATGAGTTGTTGTGAGTTGGAGATAGAGTAGTGTGATGTGTATTTAAATTTCTTTATTAGCAAGTGGTTCAAGAAGCTAGCAATTTTTTGTGTGGGTGAGTTGATGGAGGATGTAATTGGTCTTATAGGGAGGTTTTGTTTGTGTAATTTAATTAGGCTGTATAATGTAGGTGTTTTAGGGTTTTTGATTTTTAGTGATGTGGCGTGGGTGATGAATTTCTGAATGGTTATTTTGCAATGATTAAGTGTACTACTTGTGTGGCTTATGAAACGTTTCAGGGGATTGTGTCTGATTTCTATTATGTTATTCTCGGTGAAGAATTGTGTAGTTTTTTGTATGTATGCTTCGTGGTCTATAATTAATTCAAAAAAAAAAAAAAAAAAAAACTATATAAAAAACTATATAAAAAAATGGAGACTTTCATAAAGAACGGTAAGTATCTTTTAATGAATAAAATAAAATAATCAAAAAAGGAAAATATAGGAAACAGGGGTAAAATTACAATTTTCAATAATCAATAATTTAACTAAAAATGTTCAAAGAAAGTAAATTCGAGCTTAATAACACACTGTACGACACAACAATCAACGTCTGACCTTTATAGGATGGTGTTCCAACCTACGATAACACTTCAAGGATCACGGATGCTGGATATAAGACGCGGCCACCAAACGCAGGACACCTCAACACGGTACCATGCAGGTGTAAAATATTTTATATTCAGAAGTATGATCTCGGAATCAGAGATTCAACCCTTACTTAACCAGCTAAAATTACAGGAATGAATTTACATAAACGAACAAACATCACAAACCTCTTAGATGGAAATGAGCTTCTGATTTTGAATTTTGATTGTGGCTACCAAACGCAGGCCATTAAATCTTCCACAGGGATCAAAACTTCCTCCACAACAAACGTGGTCCCTTTCAGTGGTAAATAATTACGTCGGAATTAATAAAAAATATTTGATGATCCCTTTAATTTATTAGGGATTCTTCAAATTAAAAATTCTGCACTCACATGCGCTTAACAAGCAATGGCCGACGACAAGGAATTTTTCAAAAACCCGATTTAGATAAGCCACAATCAAAATTAGGAAATGGAAAGCAGTTTGAAAAATAAATCGACAAGGACACCAAAATTATGAAATGTTAGGCAACACACACTACAATACATTTATGCCGTAACAATTTATATCGTTACAACATTATTAGCTTTTCTAGTTTATCAGGAGCGGGCTAAGCTTTACATGTTGATGCTCACATTTTTAACACCCTGTATGATAAAGACTTTAAAGAAATGAATCTGCGTACCTTGAACCTTAAACTCAAAAAATGTACTCTTGTTTATTGTCGATAAAATGAACCGTTTTCGAGATAAAGTTCGGCCTACGATTGCAAACGTCAAGAGAAAGACGTAAGACATCTTATTTTTCCATGCTCTGTCTGAATCCGAGAGATTTCCCACATTTTCGTGGACACCCTGTATATAATACTAATAATATTTTTGAATAAAACTATTTTTACTTTACTGATGATGGTTTTATTAAGTAGCTGCCTACTTTTTTTATTGTTATGTTGAAGATCATTTACTACAGCACTTACAGTTTGCGTCTGAACAACGAAAAATTTACAAAATTTACAAGTTTTATTTTTCCCGCGCCCTGCTGTCCTCGCGCCCTTATGTCCTCGCGCCCTTATGTCCTCGCGCCCTAACGGCCGCGCCCTTTTGGTCGCGCCCTATCGGCGGCGCCCTAATGTCCGGCTTCGCGCATACTCCCCAGGAAGATCTACAGAATCAGCCCTGCGCTGTGTTGTAGGGCTGGTTGAAAGATCGCTGGACTCTAAACAGTCCACACTGGGAGCATTCATAACATAGAAGGGGCGTTTGACAAAGCAACCTTCAAATCAATAGAAATTGCCTTACGCCACCATGGCATAATAGAGGTCGTACGCGGCTGGATTGTGCAACTGCTGAAACTCAGAGCGGTGCACATCAACGTCGGCGACAAAACACTAAGATGCACAGTAGTGAGAGGATGCCCCCAAGGTGGGGTGCTGTCACCACTTCTGTGGAGCATAACTGTAAACAGCCTCCTTTGTCACCTTATTATTAGAATACAATCAATTGAATTAAATTGAACAACTATTCGATGTATATTCTCACTTTTTACGTAACAAACGTTTAAGAGCAATATTTGTAGCAATAAACTAAGAGAAAGAAATCTTAAAGATTATTCTTACAAGTAAAAGCTGCTTTTAATTAGTTTAGACAAATTATGGAAAGAACTTACGAATATGAGGGTACAAAGTTTGATAAAAAAATTCGATTCTGTCTGATGTATTTAGGCGATAGATTTAAAAATAATGAACCGATCTACCAAAAGTAACAGGTAATGTATTCATGAAAAGGTTATTGTTATGAGCATCATTAACTTTGATACTGTGATATTCCAAAAATTGTTCTTCTATTACTGACTTAAAAGCTTCCATTCCGTTATCGAAAATGGAAAAAAATAGAATTGACAGACACGTACCTATAATAAAACCCGCTGTTAAACGTCATTTCGAAGTAGAAGTTAATCCACAAATTATTAACATTTTGTGAAATTCCATTTTAGGTCAGTGCAAGTACACTTAAAAGGATTATTAAAATTGAATGATACTGTATATTTAATCGGAAATACAATGGTTATCAATACAGTCAGGTTTTTGGCATACACTTCTAACTTTATGTCCGAAAAGAAAGTAAATATTCCACCTAAGTACTGGCTGGTGACCAAATATGCTTATTTATTTACAATGGAAAAAAGAACTGTTACTATAAATTTGAGACAATCGATTCAGTCTAAATTTTTATGGACACTAAAATATAATTGAATTTTTCCCAAATGTGCCTTTCTAAGAGAAATGAATTAAAAATTTAAGAGATAAAAGTATATGAATAAATAAATATACCTACTTACGTAATACATTGAAATTTTATAAACGCTTAAAATTTTATCTTAGGCGATTTCGACTTAACGATAAGTCACGATTTCAATTTCAACCGCTTGGGCTGAAAATGAAAAAGGTATGAGATGATTTTCGTCTTATATACTTCTACAAGGATGTTTAAATATCGTTTTAGCCGAAAAATAAAATTCGTTTAATCGAGTAAAATGCAAATACTATATCAAATTAAGCATTGAAAAATGTAATTCACCGCAAGTATACATATAGCGGCCTTATTCATTTGTTCAAAGATACAACCTCAATTTACTTTACCTATTGTTACGGAAGCTTTCAAGATGAGTGTTTCGTTTGTAACAGAAGTAGCAATTTTAAAGGTAACAATTGTATAACTCTGAAAGGTTTTAGAAAAGTATTTTAAAGCAAGTGGACCGGCAAGGATAATGCAATTTGAAAAAATATATAGGTAGATGTGTAGTGTTAAAGTTTTTAGAACATAAAAAGAGTAGAGTAAACAGCGCGCAATTTAAGTCGATTGTATAGAAAAGGAAAATCGTCCGTGAATTTCTCTCCATTGTACGTATTATGATAGCTTCGAACATTTATTCTTGCTTTATGTGTCAAATATGTAAACAACATTCAATGGAAAAATGTTTAGACTGCATATTGCATGTGCGACATTGGAAACAGGAAACATAGTAGTTTAACTGCACGTACTTTGTTCAAATTTTACATTTACAATTTATCATTGTTATGAATAACATTGCAAAATAAGTGCGCGCTAAAAAATTATTCGTAGATATTCGAGTTTTTCATTAAATTACCACATTATCAAAAATCTGGCTGGAAACGTTTAGTAGATAGCTTGTTTTTATATGCTTGTAGAGTGTTGCTTATTGTGATTATGCAAAGAGCAAGAAGCTACTTAGAAAACACAGATGGTATATCACACGAATAATTTGATGACTCCTACACATTTACAGATATAGTATTTTCAACGAGTTTTCCAATGTACGTCACAAAATTTATGACGTTATTTTACTACAATGTTGACAGACATTCTTTGTACTATTGGAACGAACTGACAGTGTAATTTAGGACAGAAAAGTAAGCAAATTCGAAAAATCAGAATAATTATATAAATGTACGTAAACAACGAAAGCACAACAATATTATAACCGTAAATTTACAACGCAAATCTTAAACAAAGAGTAAAGCAGGTTTGGCATTGTTGGTTTTCAGTACCAACACTAACATTGAAATAGTATATTAAATACAAGGGGGAAAAGTAAGTGTTTTTAGCGCGATCATAAAGATTTGCCTCCCGACGAGCTAAAAATTACTTTTCCCTCGTGTATAATACAATATTTTTTTCTATACCCCTCAAAATAGTGATTACCTACTACAATAGTTAAAATTGTTAAAAATAATTATTGTCGACGACCAGTTTAAATAGAAACGTCAAAGTAGTAGGCAAAAGGAAACACAGGTGGCGTTGTTTAGAAAACAATTTAATGAAACGAAATTTTTACAATCAATAACAATTAGTCTAAGATACGTTATGTAACGAGCGTTATTTTGGTTAAATTAAATTAATTACTTTTTACTTTTCAAGTTTGTATATAGGTAGAATGTTTTTAGTTAAGTTAATACGTAGGTTTTATTTTATGCTCGAAGCAGAATGGATAGTATAAATTAAAAATGCTGCGAGTGTGTTATCTCCAGACGATATGAAGAGTAAGATAACATTTATAAAATTGGTTATAAAGGCAGGTGAGGTGTTAGTTTTAGTTGGACAGGCTGAGTAAGACCGGGAGTGTCCGCTACCGCGTGAGGTGCTACCCACTCGGTACCAAATTTGGAAATTATTAAGCGAATTTATTGAACAAAGCGGTGTTAGATACTTAAAAAGTGCCAATTAAGTGCGTGAAGTATTTCACAACGGGGTAATAAGGCGTAAAATACGTTTGATAAATAATATTTTATCTGAGTGTAAAAACAGATGTGCATTTGAAGCAATTAAGTGCGAATGAACTTAAGTGACGCTAATTAGTAGCAACGAAAAAAAGGAGCCGCACAAGTAAAAAAGTGTAAGTTTCCTAATTTATTTACCAACGAAAACTATTGGAGGGTAACGGAAAATCGCCTTGTTGTTTGTTACCTCGCCTTGACGTTTGAGAAAACGGAAAATCGCTGTGTAGTTTGTTATAAGAAGAATCGCTTTATAGTAAAATTGAAACTTTTATATGTGAATTTTACACTAATTAAGAAGAAATTTAAAGCAACTCGATCGGGAACGAGTCCATAGCTGAGATACCGTTGAAGGAGCTGTCCGATTCGAAGGGCATCGTCGCAAGCGGTGGAACGCGGGTTATTATCAGCGCGGTTGGTACTAAGGTACACAAAACATTCAGGTACTGTCCCAGAACTATTATTTATTTAAAATTTTAAACTAACAGTGAACGAAAAACTGAATTTTATAGATATTTTTAATTATTTGAATATGAATTGAGTTTTTAAATATGTATAGGTAAGCGAATTTTAGGTAGCGTTGTTTTTGTCACTTTTGCTAGCACAATGATTACATTGGCCATTCAATCTTTTGTTTAGGTAGAGATTAAGTTTGTTTTTGTTTATGAATCGTATATTTTGTTTAATTTTATTAGATATGTAATAAATGAATTATTTGTAAGGATTTTATAGAATTTTCACTGATTTGTTACCGAACTGTAAAGAGAGTAAAAATGTAATTTGTTTCAAAGCGACGCGAATGAAAGGTTAAGGACCTCGTCAAACTTACTTGAGTCGTCATAAATAAGCATTTGCAGTTAAATGACATCACTTTTTCTAAATTAATTGATGAAAGCAATCTTGAATAATAATTAACCTGAGTGAATTAACAAAGTTGCACCTATTTTAGAATTAAACCTTTTTATCCCTACTGAGCTAGCCTGGAAAGGAAAAAGTACGAAAGGTAGGTCCAAACGTACTACCAAGATAGAAAAATTACCGAACCTTTTAACCACGAACCTGAAAGCTTTTATCAACATTTGTAACTTCCGTTACAGTTATTAGAAATATATACCCTCATCTGTTATTTGACGATGACAAAGATTATAAGTTTGATAATATATAGGTCGATAAATTGCAAATGGGTTGCCTAGCTAAATCGGGGCCCGATGCTGTTAAATCCGCTCTCTTTCAGAAGAATGCTCTGCATCCCTGTCTGTTACATGGAATGGCGGGCGCAGCGCTCTCTGTCACTCTCCACGCTCGCGCTGAAAAGATAATATCTAAAATCTAGGCAACCAGGAATGTGATGGTAGTGACAGAGAGCGTTGCGCCCGCCATTGCATGTAACAGACAGGGATGCAGAGCGTTCTTCTGAAAGAAAACGGATTTAACACCCTCGGGCCCCGATTTACCCAGGCAACCCATTTGCAATTTATCGACCTATATATTATCTAACTTATAGTCTTTGTCATCGTCAAATTACAGATGAAGGTATATACAGCCTGTTTCAGAGTAAGCGCCTTATTTTTTTTTAGCCACACTATGGGTACCACTTTCAAAATATTTGGCACTAATATGTTTCAGGACATTCTCTACACGATGGTGATATCAGATTTTTAATTGGACGAATTATTTCAAAATGGCGGCTTTCAATTGTTTTTTTTTAAATGGAATGATATAATTTTTTTTGTATTATTGGGATCCTAAAAACATTCCTTTTACGATAATATTTCGTTTTCTGAAAAATTCATTTGTTTCTCTATCAAAAAGCAAACTAACATTTTAATCTAGTAGCGCATGAATGTTTACACTCTATGTTATTTTTGTCCAAATATCAAGTAATAGTACATCCTTCGATCTATTGGCTCCATTGGGCGACGGACGTTTCAATTTATGTATTGAAAAAGAAGGAAAACATGTCGAGCATTTTTTGTAAATACCTACCTAATTTTTATTTTATGTAAATTTTTAATTTTGAGTTTCAAAAAGTAGATTTATTGCAAAATAAAGTTTAATTGTTTGTTTTGTGTCTACCATACTTGATATTTGGACCAAAATAACACCGAGTGTAAACATTCATGCACTACTAGATTTAAATGTTAGTTTGCTTTTTGATAGAGAAACAAATGAATTTTTAAGAAAAACGAAATATTATCGTAAATAGAATGTTTTTAGGATCCCAATAATACAAAAAAAATTATATCATTCCATTTAAAAAAAAACAATTGAAAGTCGCCATTTTGAAATAGTTCGTCCAATTAAAAATCTGATATCACCATCGTGTAGAGAATGTCCTGAAACATATTAGTGCCAAATATTTTGAAAGTGGTACCCATACTGTGGCTAAAAAAAATAAGGCGCTTACTCTGAAACAGGCTGTATTTCTAATAACGTATCTCGTACTATAAATGATGGTATACAAGGTAAGAAAAAAAAATAATTATGAGAAATCAGCTTACCTATAGTTTTTCTTCGATAATTTTTGTCGGAAACAAAATAACATAAAACGATATGACTGTTGTACACTTGATTTTAGTATGTGATTGTAGAAGAAACTGCGATAATCTTGACAGTTGATAAGAAAGTTCATATCGATGAATCTGAACCATCAAAACTATGACAACCAGGTGTGGCATTATACAATTTAATTCAGGTGTCCATTGTAATTATCGCGTACGAGCCCTGGTGGCAACTTGATCAACTACCGTAATAATAATAATAATGTACATAATATTGTCTTTAAATTAAAGATAAGCATTTTTTATTATTTCATTCGTTATATCGGAAACACGTACACACTCAAAAGTTTACATGACCCCACAAATTAATAAATTCTTATATTTGTTCATGCTATATTATGTTTGCGTTGAATTCTGGAGAATGTTGCATTTTCTCTCTAGAGATGAAAATTAACAATTTTGACATAACTACTCCCTTCAGGTACAACACCAACACTATCAAAAATATTCATTACTTTCAATATTTCTAAATAACTCTTGTTATGTGAATTATTCAAAGAATTCGTCATAAGTGAATAATAAAAAATTTATTAAACAATTAATAAACGGCCAACATTAAAAAATACATTTCTGTATAAACCATTTTAGAAGGCGAAACGGAAAAAATTTATAAGTGAATAAATTCTGGAACGTCTAATTAAAGAAAAACCTTTTATTAGGTAATCGTCGAGAGCAGACTTCGAATTGACGTCAATATCAAAGTAATTTAACTTCTCCGAGAAAGTTAGAGGATATTTATAGGGTTAAGATTTATATAATACAATCAAATTGATTTACACTTTCAAAAATACCTACTGACGACAATTTCTATTGAACAATCGATTTGAGAAACAGTAACTAATTTTTCACGTTGCCTTTACAAAAGCTTTAAAGCTCAATTAAAGTTTACGTTCAATTCTTAGTTCCTTACTCGTTCATCCGGAATTCTGAACTCGATTTTTTAGAATAAAACTTTGAACATTCGTTTCTTCGAACAATAGAATATAGCCAACAATTCTTATATATCCAACAATAATTCACTTTTATTTTCTACGCTTGGTATAACTATTTTACTAACTTTCCTTTGATAAAAATTTAATAATCGTGTCTCTGTGTCCTTTAGAATAAACAATTTCGTGATTTCAGTCACGAAGAGCTCTGAATGTCCGTAACAGTAACTCAACTTATACATATTACCATCTGGCGTAACAAAAAGGTCTAAAAACTTTCGTCTAGTAGTTACAAAATCGTTATTTTAGAAAGTTAGTCTAAATTTAAAACATATTTTCCATCATGGACGTGATTGGTAGTCTTGTCAAAAATACTTCTGACATAACAACCTTTAAGTATTGCCACTTTATCATACTTATACCAAAGAACGTAATATATATTACGTTCTTTGCTTATACTATGACACAAGGAAATCACTTTTAGGATGAACTTTGTTAACAGAGCTGAAGAGAAACCTGAACCCGTATATGCATCCACGCAACCATAATTACCATCTTTTGGCTGTAGCGCCCCATGAATTCGTGCAATCCGCTCGCAAATGCCACGACTGCTGACTGTCATCCAATAAACTGTGTACCTATTTACAATTCTGATACGGTTGACCGTTGGGAACCCTACAGAAGTTCGACTCCATAGTGTCTATAAGAACAGGGACATGACTCGGAGGGCAACCTTGTCTCAAACCTTTACTAGTTACAACGGCTCGCTCAACTGCCCTTCCACTCTTCCTCTACAAGATTATACCTCCTCTATCCTCTCTATTAAATTGCCCCTTATCCCCCTCCTTCTCATTGTTTCCCAAAGTTTCCCCCTATTTACATTATCGAATGCCGCCTTTAATGTCTAGAAAGTACACTTTCCCTCTCCTTTCTTTACTATCTGCTTTAATTTATTATCAATCGCCCTCCTCCCCCTTCTAAACCCCGCCTGTTATTTCACCACCACCTCTTTCTCCTCAACTTGCATCTCTAGCCTCTCTTGCATTTGTATCCTTGCGTACACTTTATAACCCACGTTCGTCATGTTAACCCCCCTATGGATCTTTGGCTCCTTGTTATTCCCTCCCTTACACACAGGACACACAATAACCCCCCTACAACACTCCGAGAAGCGATCTCATATACAATATAATCTTTCCAAAAATTTTCCTCGCCTTTTTCCCATATACGAACCTCAGTCAAACGAAAACGAAATTTTTAATGGCGTTGGTACATGCATGAAGACATTTAGAAATAAACACCGTCAGCGGCGTTAAGGTAAGTATCCCATCTATACACGAGATGACGGATTCCCAAACGGAGCCTAACCGCTACAGAATGAAGTATTAAAAAAACACTTTCCTAAATAATGAAATTTTTAGAATAATTTATGGGGTGACTTCGGGAAATATTTACACGCGTAAGTCATTTAGAGTGAATGTAAACAGCGACAGTAAAGTGTGAAGACTCTCATAAAATATACGTTGGGCTATGGTTCTCGTACTGCAAACTGAGAACGAGACAGACTTTAGTTATGTTACGTAGATTGCAACGAGTTGTGCCATTCAATTAAGTTGAATTATTGTTATTGCTATAATATTACTAGGTACTTAAGGAATACTTTTCAATGAATTAAGTGTACCTTGGTAGAAAAATTCATTCCTATTTCTTTCCTTGAAGAATGATTCAATTTGGTTTATATTTTGATTGAATATGATAGTCGGTACTTTTGACATTTTTAGCTTTCAACTGTTTATTATCAATTAGGTAATAAGCGAGCGACCGCATTTAACTAATACCAACCGAACGTCGGGGGAGCTATATCGCATTGCGAGATTGGTTTAACTCGCACCGAAGAAATATACATATTATTCTGATTACTTTAAAAGTAGTAATTGCGCATCCACACAGCTTCTCTCGCGTTACTTTATGTATCCTTCATGTAAGGAATAATAATTTGAATTACAAAGTTGCTGAAATCTCCCTATTATAAGTTCTTACATTGTCACTTTTGTATGTAATTTTAAAAAACGTAGCGATGTAGAATTAATTTTCTACCAACTTATTTTATGGAAGTTTCTAATAATAAAAACAAGTAATTCCACTAATTTTCAACAATAAATTAGTAGAATTACTTGTATTTATTATTACAACCCATTGATGTTCTTGTTCACTAAATTAACTGTGGAAATGGCTTTTATTATTTTACGTATGACGTATCTAAAATTTCAAAAATTAAAGCCCATGAATGTTGTATTGATTGTAGTTACAGAATCTGAAAAAGAAGTTAGAGATTGATTAACAATTATTTTATAATTTGTTCACGATCTGAAGCTTTTTATGTATATTATCTAATAGTAGATATCACGAGGTCAGTTCAATGATTTGCATCTTATTTTTTCCTGATCGGAGTCAATGGGTTCTTACAAGGAAGTTCTACATTCAGCATAGCAAGCATTTTGACTAACTACAACATTGAGTGTCACAATATTGTCATTTCTCATCTAGAAACGTTAAAATGCCGATCGAACGACAAATATAATTATAAAAAAAGGTTTCAAAGACGAACATGAAATTGCGTGAAGCCAGCCACTTTCTGCGTGTTCGGAGATTGTCTGAAACCCCCAAAAGATTAAAAGAGTAAATAAACTTATTCATTCCAGTAAAATAACTGTCAAGGATCCTGCTGGAAGATGAAACTTAGTTGTACTAGTGTTCATACTATTGTTCGCTACAAGCTTAGCTGTTCGTTAATGCCAAATATGTATTCTAAAGTAAGAGACGAGTTCAAATGTCCAGAAATCCTTGTGTCCGCTATGTCAGAAATGGTGATGATCTCTTGCTTCAAATCCAATAAGCGGTGATGCTTTGGTCCCCTATAATGTGTGTTTAATCCACCAAGAATTTGTAATGGGTAATCTGGCAATGGCCATACTTCCACATGCCACCAATTCATATAAATACTAAATATTCTCGAGTAGATCGTATTGCAATCAGATTACAAATTTTTTTTTATATGTAGGTAATGTCTACAAAAGCCTAGAAAATGGTGAGCTTCGAGAATACTTGTTCTTTTGCTGATCTTTGTAAGATATTGACTAGTACGCCTACAATTCGCAATGCTCGATAAAGAAGTGGGGGTAATAAACACCGATTAGACAATGTTGTAAGTGGCAACCCACATGGCGTAATCGGTAAAATATCAGGAAGAACAATAGTACTCGTTGAAAGTCTACAACCATAACTATTCAGATTGCTCCATAGACCTTTGGTCAGTCTTTCATCTGCACATATTTCCATGTGGTGTAGATAACCTCTACATGCGCCCTTAGCTATTGCTCGCTATCTAATCGGTGAAAGCGATCAAGATGTTCAATATTTTCACAGACATGCCAAATATAGAAAAATGGGACTTTGACGCTACTGTGTGCTTCCAACGTTACCTTTTTCAGAAACCAATTTTTGCTGGGGCTCGTTCGAGAACAGTTTCATGGTGTCTTGGCAGTCGAAATGGGAATCAAATGGAGCAGAAAAGAGAAGAGCATGGAAATCATCAAGCTTTGACACGATCCTCGAGCACCTCTATCAATAAATAGTTCTATTTATTAAAGATTTTAAATTTGATGAATGCACAAAAAACAGCCGACTCAACCGCGCCCTTATGCAAGAAGATTTGTATTTGTATTTGTATTTATTGTTTCATGTATTGTCATTAATGCTACTTACAATCGTCAGGGAAAAGTTAAAAATTTAAAGCAAATAAAATTATTACATAATATAGGTACCTACCTATCTATACAACATACATATAAGTCTATACAAACAAACAAACATTTTACTTTAGATCCCCTCCATATTATGGTTAAAGTATTCTTTAAATGTATAAAAAGCATTTTGTACAAGAAATTTTTTTAACTTAGATTGTAATACTTTTAATTCTAATAGCTGTACCGGGTAAGGAAGATGATTAAAAAATTTTTTTGCAGTTACGTATGGCTGTAAAAGGCTCAATTTTTGCCGTTTCAGTAACGTTTTGAAAAAAACAAGATTTGGGTGGATGATTGGCAGACACATCATTTTGAAAGACAATAATTACAGTATGTGTTTTCTCTGCGCAACTCGCATTATAATCAAAGTTATTTTTAGCCCAGTTAATAAAGGCCGAAAAGTGTCATTTGTCGCAACAAATTAGGGGAAAGCTGAATTTTTTATATGTGATACACCGTTATGAGACATGTATTTTCTCAAAAGTCCCCGCCTCTCCCCCTTGTGCTTCTCCCCCCATCACCCCTAACAGCTTACAAATGCATAGTTTCACTAGATTGCTTACAAGTTCTTTAATATTCATCGTAGAGAATTAATTTTTTTTTATTTTATTCCTTAATACCCATAAAAAGTATCTTATTCTTATAAACTTTTCGTTAAAGTTGATATTAAGGGACCTATAAAACAACAAACACCAAAAAGACGGTTTCTCGAAGCACGTGAATTTACTTTATTACCTATATTTTTGTTGTTAATTAAAATACACAAAAATGGTTCAAATAAAACTTTTAGTATGTATCTTTAGCTTCAAGTTGATGTGGTTCATTGCTTGTTTAAGTTTATCGCTTGCGCTTGGGACGTCGTCAGAGAAAGCGCTTGCACTCCGCTTCAGTGGTCCGACGTATACGCTTAGCCCAGTAAAATGGGAAAATTTGGATGAAATTAATGGTTACAGCTTTGAAAATTTGGGAACAGGCTTGTTTTGTCATCCCTTTGAAGTATTCAAAAGTCCCCATCCGTACCCCCCCTCCGAGAGAAATGGGGGGCGAAAAAGTGTCAAAAAAACAGATTATCGTAAATAACTGAAAAAGTATCAATTTTATCAAAAACAAAAACGTTAAGAAAGTTGTAGCTGACAAAATTCCGCACATTTTCCATGTTTTATTTTGTCTCTACGACCAATAGGAACCGAGATAGATTTTTTTTAAATGTCGACTGTTTTGCGGCGAAACGTTGAACACGTGCCCGCATCGCGCGTATTTCGCTTATATCTCGAGAATGGCCATGCTTATCGCAAAAATCTTCAAATAAAAGTTGTGGAGAATTTAATTACGAATAATTTTCTTTTTTAAACATTTCCGTACGATTAATATTGACAGAGATATAATCATTTAAACCTTTTTCTTAGACACAATCGCTGCTCGTTTTGCATAATAAAATCAATAATAAGTCGAAAACTATTGATTCTACGTACTTAGTGCTTATAATGAAAGTTGTAGAGAATTAAATGTTGAATCTTATGTATACACGAAATATCATTTTGCTAATCTTTATAAGGCGATGGAGGAAGAAATAATGAAAAATTCTCATTTTCAAGCGTTTCGTGTATACCTACATATAGATTCAACATTTAATTCTCTACAACTTTCATTATATGCACTAAGTACGTAGAATCAATAGTTTTCGACTTATTATTGATTTTATTATGCAAAACGAGCAGCGATTGTGTCTTAGAAAAAGGTTTAAATGATTATATCTCTGTCAATATTAATCGTACGGAAATGTTTAAAAAAGAAAATTATTCGTAATTAAATTCTCCACAACTTTTATTTGAAGATTTTTGCGATAAGCATGGCCATTCTCGAGATATAAGCGAAATACGCGCGATGCGGGCACGTGTTAACGTTTCGCCGCAAAACAGTCGACATTTAAAAAAAAACCTATCTCGGCTCCTATTGGTCGTAGAGACAAAAATAAAACATGGAAAATGTGCGGAATTTTGTCAGCTACAACTTTCTTAACGTTTTTGTTTTTGATAAAATTGATACTTTTTCAGTTATTTACGATAATCTGTTTTTTTGACACTTTTTCGCCCCCCATTTCTCTCGGAGGGGGGGTTCGGATGGGGACTTTTGAATACTTCAAAGGGATCACAAAACAAGCCTGTTCCCAAATTTTCAAAGCTGTAACCATTAATTTCATCCAAATTTTCCCATTTTACTGGGCTAAGCGTATACGTCGGACCACTGAAGCGGAGTGCAAGCGCTATCTCTGACGACGTCCCAAGCGCAAGCGATAAACTTAAACAAGCAATGAACCACATCAACTTGAAGCTAAAGATACATACTAAAAGTTTTATTTGAACCATTTTTGTGTATTTTAATTAACAACAAAAATATAGGTAATAAAGTAAATTCACGTGCTTCGAGAAACCGTCTTTTTGGTGTTTGTTGTTTTATAGGTCCCTTAATATCAACTTTAACGAAAAGTTTATAAGAATAAGATACTTTTTATGGGTATTAAGGAATAAAATAAAAAAAAAATTAATTCTCTACGATGAATATTAAAGAACTTGTAAGCAATCTAGTGAAACTATGCATTTGTAAGCTGTTAGGGGTGATGGGGGGAGAAGCACAAGGGGGAGAGGCGGGGACTTTTGAGAAAATACATGTCTCATAATAACGGTGTATCACATATAAAAAATTCAGCTTTCCCCTAATTTGTTGCGACAAAAAACCTTCATTGACTGGGCTATTTCTAATGAACTAAAATAAGATGGCAAGATTTTGCCTTCACCACAGCAATGATAATCTCTCATAAACAATAATGAATGAGTACCTAATCCTTAAATACTGCTCCTAGAGGACTTTTATTTCTTATATTGGTAATAAACAATCTAAAATGGGTATAATGGTTCCCCAGCTTGCGAACTCGTTTGCTATACCTATAAAGGAATAACAATAATTAAAATTAGGAGTGCACAGAGGTGGAAAGAAACTATGCAATTGTTATGTCCATTAACGAACTTTTCTTTCAAGTATTTCGTTTTTAATGATAGTCATCCAAGCAAATGACTTAAAAATTGTTTGTATAAAATGAAAGTTAAAGATACCATCTTTATTTCTATATTAATTTTATCTCGCTGTCTCAAGACAGTAGACATTAACATTTATTTATCAGTGTATTTCAGGATGTGCCACATTAGGAAACGTAACTTCTCTTTCAGGTTTTTTTATTCGTTGAAATCTTATATAAATGCCATTCTGTCTATAAGTGAAAAATTACAGGTCACGTACGTGAAAAGTTATAGAGAAGCTTCTTAAAAATGAGAACCTATCACCAGCATATTTTAGCCATTTGTCAAAATATGTTACTTGTCTTTTATATCGAAATTATTTAACTTGACAGCTGTTTTTAACAGGCATGTAACACAAATGGAATAAGACACCTTATTTAACGAATCATATAACAAGTCACGACACAAATTGGGAATAAGTAATTGCAATTTGCTGTTTAATTTTATTCAAAATTAAGTTTAAATTGCTCCCTGTTGTTTTGCATTTAAAGGTTTTACGTACAACGTATCAAATTTATTGTACAAAAAAGATCTTCCACAATCGCTGCTTATATGATTTAATCAACCAGAAATTAAACTTTTCTCATTCCCTTTTCGAGGATAATTGATATTTTGGAATTTTTTGGTAGGTACACAATCGTTTTGAGAAATTGTAAAAAAATATCCTAGATAATATTAAAGGAAAACTCAATTTCTTTCGTTCGCAATTTTCTGTATTTAACCATTGTCGCTTTATTAAGCGACGATTAAACAAGCCTCTCAGAGGTTTAATAAAGGAAATTTTTCTCATTGCTCGCCTCTGTCTACACATTATATGTGCTATATTACACATTATATAAAAGACCAAGAACTAATTTAATATATGAGGCTGTTTTAAATGAAACCTGCATGGGGCTTATAATAGTATATTAAAGTATAAGTGGATAAACAGGTCTTTAAAACACGCGCGAGTTTTCAAGCACGACGGCGCAGCCGAGTGCTTGAAATAGAGAAGAACTTAGTTGAATTCGAAGCCATTTATGCACAGCGATTTTGACACTTTCACACATCGCCCAAATCCCTTTAGTACTCCAAAAACGTGGTAATCACTTGGTACCAGGTCTGTACGGTGAGTGGCTCAAGCAAGGTAAAACAGAGACTTTCAATTGTTTATTGCGTTGCATTCGTATTATTGCAACAAACATTATTATGCTGAAGAGAAACACCTTTTGGTAAAACCCTACAGCACTTTCGTCCATTTTAAAGGTGGAATTAGTTACTATTATAAGAAAGCTGGCTAAATGAAAACCGAAAACTAATGTATTTAACGTTCTTTCTATACAGGGTGACCCAGGGCTGTGTGATTGGTCCATAACTTTTTTGCTATTCAAGATATCGACATGCGGTTTTCACCGCCAAGTAAGCACACTTATACTGCACATTATAAACATATTTTGATTATATAAAGAATGTTCGTATACACTATACAGGGTGGTAAACCAAAGTTATGTTTTTTTAAATAGGACACCCTGTATATTTCTACATTATTAGTTTTTACATGAAAAAATAATGGCACTTTGTATAGGTCACTATGGGTCTAGCTCTCTCCGTTTCGGCGTTATTCAACGTTTTGTTCGAAAAAAGTCTCATATTTGATGGATCACTGCCCAGTAGGCTATAGATGTTTTTCGACAAACTTGCTACAGAAAATTTTAGAATAACTTGGAATTTTAATAAAGAGTCGACTTTTGGTCCATATATGCACACGCTATACAGGGTGTGCTGAAACGCAAAAAGTCGAATAACTCTTTTTTTGTTGCGCAATAATCCTCAAATATAAATCACCAACTCTCATTTTTAATAACTTGGAGTATCTATAATTATATCATTTAAGTGCGCATTTCCTGAAGGTACGATAGGGATGGAAATACCTCAAGAAAGAAAACGATAATTGGAATCAAAATTATCTGAAACATATTTTCACTTAATATAGATTAACCATGTGGAATTTTTGATACCACCAAATGGTAGAAAAACAAGCAGCAGGAACACAAGTAAAATTTGAGCTCTTCAATAAAACATCACTCAAATCTAAAGTTGGAGAACTTGAAACACACAAATATTTAAACACTAATGTAAAACTCAGTGACCAAGTAACTGATCTTATCTAACTCTTCCATCCTATCCTTCTATGGGTTTGAATGCTATTAGAATTATGTGTTGGTGTACAATTTTACTAAATGTAAATCTCCGAAGAGCGTAGGGAAGTATTCCATTGAATGATCCATGACAAAATTGTTCATCTGACGTTATTCGGAAAGAGGTCACCCTGGCAGATGGCAAATTCTATTTTGGTGTCGAATGAATTAGAACCAACTATTTACGTGAATGAATCAATATTATCTTTAATCTCGTCTACCTACTTGTACAATTCCGATATTGAAAGTGGATTATTGAATTATTTAAAAATGTAGATTTCGTCTTAAAAGCTAAATATTAAAATTAATTCAAAAGATGTCTGCAAATGTCATTAGAACACAAAAAAAATGTACTGAATTCCAATGGCTCACATTTTTCTGCCGCACTAGCAAAAGCTTTATTAAAATTCATTAGAATTCTAATTGGCTTGCCTTTCAATCTATATTTGAATTTTATATTGAAGAGAATTTTCAGTAAGTATAAAAGAACTTCTGAATAAATGTATTACTTAATGTAATTAAAAAACAACTGAACGTACATTTGTTTTGAGATAATTGCCGTACTTATCTCAGGAAGGGGTACTCAAATATTTAAATTGTTCGTATTTATACTGGTATGCAATAATAAGAATATACCTAAAGCCTTTACAAGTGTATTATATCGTTATTGTTATTACATTATTATTATTACAACCGACCCTCTAAACAAACATCTACACAATGGATTATTTTCATTGTTACCTTGTCGCTGGTTGGTTTTATAATTAGAAAATATCAAATTGAAAACTGTAATATTTTTGTTTATATATTCAACTGCTTGTGTTTGAAAGAGTTCAATTACAAAAATGTACTACAATTTTGGAAACCAACGTCATAGGTGCATTTTTGACTTAGACTTAGAAGTATTTCTAAAACTGCTCAAAATATTAAGCACATGATACGAACAGCAGCGTTTATTAAGTAATAACACTTTTAATATATTATAATAACAAACAAACAAAAGGAAAGAAAATAGATATTAAAAGAGAAAGTAAAGCAAATGAAGATGACATTAAAAAGTAGCCCCAAATGTGCACGATACGTTGACTGCGTCGCCTCGCATGGATTAAGTAAAAGACTACGAGATTTTTACCATTAATATTATTTGTGAGGGCTTTTCTTCCTGATACTCTAGCTACACATTTGTTCATGTTCATTTCTTTCTAGTTGTTCCATTTTTTTATCGTTTTGTTTACACAAATTCTACAACTGTGAAAAAGGTTTACATTTGTTTGTACAGTTGGCGACATTTCTACCACACACTCGTTTTTATTATTTTGTTCAGCTTAACAATTAGAAGGACTTACAACTTCTATTCCTGCAGCTTTAGATACCTCTGGTTTCACGACAAAGGTGTGACAAAGATTGTGAATATCGATCACATTTAGTATCAACCACCATGACGTTTTACATCTGTAATATCCGCACCACAGTTAATTGATTCCAACAGCTTAATTCGCATATTTACGTTTTGTATATTTGGAAGAAAAAGCGATTGCTGGAAGCTTTACATGAAAGAAGAGCAGGATATTTCCTATACATTCTTATGTACCCCAAGTGAGCAAATTTATACTGGACTATTGAAAAGTTTATGAAGTGCATGACAATTGAATTGTCACTGGATTACTATCAAGAGAACACTACCAAACGTGAACAAACGAATGATTTTTGAAACAATTTTTGCGCAGATTTATCTCAAATTCTGATGAACGGTGGTGTGAGTCAAATTCAACTCTTCCCCGATCATTCTAACTGTCAAATGATAATCTGAAGGCACAAGATTCCAGGGTCTGTGGACATTTTCATCTGTTTTTGAAAATGAAGGCCTTCCGCTTCGTGGTTCATTTTGAATCGGCTCTCTTCCTTCTGAAAATGCCTAAAATCACCAAAAAACCTGGCCCCTTGGCAAAACATTGTCTCCGTAGACCTGCTGAAGTATTCAAAAGTTGCCGTTGCACTGTGTCCACTGCCCAAGTCTAAAGCAAAAATTGATAGCATGCCGTTGCTCGAAATTGATGTCACTCATTTTTAGAATGCACTAAAATTAAATGACCAGTAAACTGGCACACAACTTTCCTGTGTTTACTACAATGACGTATTAAAAAAATAGTTTTTGGGTAATAAAAATAAAAAATTAATGTAGAGTGTGTAGTATACTTGTAATGAAAAAACGATTTCTGATTTTCTCCTAAAATAATATACAGAGTATGTCATAAATATTTTTAATATTTTGTTCATTTCCGGCTAGGCCTTAAGTAAACTGGTATACTTATTGTTATTCTTATTATACTCGATTAAAAGGGTCGTATGTCCTCTACTTTACTGTACAAATTTATTTCATCACCTTTGTTAACAAAAAAGTTATTAATTTTTAAAGTAAAGAAATAAGTGTACTGCCAGCAGTTTTCCATGAACATGTATAACATTTAAAAAAAATTTAAAAATCCTCAGAGCAGATTTTGAGAAATATTTTTAATTTCTGACTAATTTTGGGCACCAATAAATCGGCTTCGTTGAATTTTTGTTCTTTACCAATTACAAGTAAATGTTCTGACCATCCATTGGCTATATTGCCCAATTTTAAAATTTTAATTAAGTCAAACGGTTGGTTCTTGAGTTGCACCCTAAAAAGTAAAAACTTGGAGAATTGCTGTATTGGCCGCCATTTTGAATTTAGAAACAAACGAAAAACGGCATTTTACTTGTAACGATGTCTACTAACTTCTCACCTAGGGAAAAAACGTTGAGATTCATCAAAACCTCTAAATCGATTTTTTTTTTCGATTAAGTACAGACTTTCTATGTGCTAATTCACGTAGCACGTTCGTTAGAAGCTTTTTGACTTCCCACTTTCTTAGCCTAATGAAATTTGGTATGAGAATATAATCGACCATTCTGAATCCAACTAAAATATTTTTAAAATTGTCGCACTTCCGGAAATACGGGGAGTGGCTACCAACTTCGTTATTTAAAGTGAAACTCTCAAATTTCCATTGCATTTTTGGATTTCTCGTTCCATTTTATAGCCACTTTATATGTATAAAGGGTTTTATGTCTAAAATTTACCGTTTCCGAGTTATTCCGGAAAATTTGAAAATTTGGACAGCTACAAACTCTCTCGGAAATCAGTCCTGTGCCCTAACCGCTGCGAATTTCGGAATCGGTCTTCCAAGGGCTCAAAGAGGATGTAATAAGCTACGTTTTGATGTGTTTGAATTTTAGATAGTCTTCCGCATTGCCCGAAATAGGCCCCCGAAGTTGCATAACTTCAAACCTCAATAACTTGCTTGCAAATAGAATGCCCTAATTTTTTCAACGTCCTCGTATTCGGCATTAAAAAATCTACAACTTTTGTTAAAATGAACCTATACCTAAACCTAGTGGCCATTTCTGAATTCTGAAAAATTGCCCCCTTTTTGGTTCAACTTCAATCTAAATCTTATCATAGTCGCAGCGGTGACCTAAAAATGTCAAAATGGCATCACCGCCCATTAGTCCGCCTTGGATTTGAATCGCCCGCGTCTCAATTGCCGCCTGCCAGATCGAACGTTGCCAGTCTTATAACTTAATTTACACACCTCGTACTAAAACTTAATTCTATAGATCTACTTAGGACTTTGGGGTACAAACTTCCTTGAACAAATATAAGAGCATTACTAAGTCACAGCTTATGAAACCTTCCAATGGCGATGCTAAAGCCAATTGCTTACATTTACACATATGTCCACATATCTCGAATAAACCACGTGATAGACAACTCACCTCTTGAATAACCATAATCATATCGTATGCAGATGTGCTTTATCAGACCGACCAGACATCCCCTTAATTTAATCGCAGAAAGAATCTAGTATCTATTCTTCTCGCATGTTATAGCTATTAGCTATTCATTCGGATGAATTATAGCACTCGCCGATGGCACATTCTCTTTGAATAATATACCATTACACTATGGCCAATATTCATCAGTTTTCGACTGACGTCTACGAGTATAATTTCAAGAGACTTATTTAATCACAAAACTTACCGTCAGTTCAAGTTCATTTGAAACCAATGAAGCTTTGTGTCGATCTTGACTTCGAGATTTTACTGTACCGGGTGGCCAAATAAGCGAGGTAAGCGGCTGTATCTCAGGACCTGCTCATCTGACAACAATGGATTTTTTTTATTATTATAAATGTGGCCATAAAAAAACTCTGGAAATTATTTTCGAGTTCCAGGATGGCCGCTAGGGGGCGTATTTGGTATAATAGTTCATAAAAGCTTAATTTTCTCGCTTAAAGTCCCAATGAAGTGGGTCTGAAAATATTGTCATGGCAATCTACGATCATTTTTGAATAAAAAAAACCTTACATCAATTTTTTTGACAGCTGTCAAATAGAGTGGTGGGGGAAGGTTTTGCCCCGAAAAAGAAAAGTGCTTGTAGTGTCAGTTTGGGTTGGCCGATTTTACTGAAACAACTTTTGATTAAAAGAGCATTTTTGGAAGTATTTTTCTATAAAAATAAAACAACAATATATTTTTCCATTGTTCTGCGAGAGGGCGTTGATTTATAACTTACCCTATTTCTTTAAATATCTCTAAAAAGTTAAATGAAATCATATATTTTTTCTTACTAACTAAAAACTAAAAAAAATAGTGAAAACCGCAAAACGATATTTAAACATTTTTGTTAATACCTTCGTTATAAATAGAGATATCGTTTTGCGGTTTTCACTATTTTTTTAGTTTTTAGTGCTCTACTTATTATCGTAAGAAAAAATATATGATTTCATTTAACTTTTTAGAGATATTTAAAGAAATAGGGTAAGTTATAAATCAACGCCCTTTCGCAGAACAATGGAAAAATATATTGTTGTTTTATTTTTATAGAAAAATACTTCCAAAAATGCTCTTTTAATCAAAAGTTGTTTCAGTAAAATCGGCCAACCCAAACTGACACTACAAGCATTTTTCTTTTTCGGGGTAAAACCTTCCCCCACCACTCTAATTGACAGCTTTCAAAAAAATTGATGTAAGGTTTTTTATTCAAAAATGATCGTAGATTGCCATGACAATATTTTCAGACCCACTTCATTGGGACTTTAAGCGAGAAAATTAAGCTTTTATGAACTATTATACCAAATACGCCCCCTAGCGGCCATCCTAGGAACTCGAAAATAATTTCCAGAGTTTTTTTATGGCCACATTTATAAAATAAAAAAAATTTCATTGTTGTCAGATGAGCAAGTCCTGAGATACAGCCGCTTACCTCGCTTATTTGGCCACCCGGTACATACATATTATACACTTTTGGAAATTGTACTAAATTATTGCTGCTAATTTTTTTAGAAAATGACGCTTACTAGTCTTCGTTTATTAATTTATCAATACTGGTGGCATTTTCGTTCGAATCTATAAAACTGATATTCTTATGTTTGACATTTGTGCACCATTGAAACGCTATCCGTTGTGAATTGTCACATTTCAGGACGTATTCATTGCTGTTAATTAATGATTGCTTATCCTCGCTTAAAGAATTCCCCAACGAAGACGTCTCCTTCTTCACCTTGTCAAGCATTACTTCAGAATGGTAGCTGTATGATTATATTTCCAATCATGAACGGTTCGTTACGTAACGTTATCCAATTGACATTGCTATTTCAACCTGTACGTTTAAAAATGAACCTCCCTCGTATAGCTTAGGTCCGTTTTCATATAAAAACATAGTTGTTGCCTAAGAGTAAATGTTTGCATCCACTTAGCTGTAAACATATTGTTAAGAAGTTGGTAAACGAAAACTAATTAATTGGCAAATACATGTACTGAAACTAGGTAAGTACTCAGAATGTTGTATGTATAGTCTCAAGTTCACAAATATACCAATTAAATCATCAAATCACGTTATTGGCAATATTCATAAAGCGGACATTAATCGTTTCCGTCTACATTGATAAATAGGCTGTTTTTCCCTACGGTAGTCAATTTGTAGGAGGTAACGATTTAACGCTTTTTTTGGAATTACACTATTAATTATAGTTATAATAATTATTATTTGTGATGTATATAACAACGTATTTAAAACTATTTTACAGTTTATAATTTTTTTCTCAACTTATAAAATTGTACAATTAAGATACGTCTATAAAAGATGGATCATAAACATAAATCGTCAAATCTACATATAAAATAGTATTCTACTAAAAATCGGTTTTACTTAGAATTGGTACACTAAAACACGTCACTGCGGTATATTTCACGACAGTAAATTAGATTTGGCACCAATCCTCTCACAAAAACTATCATAATTGAAAATCGATTGCTCTAATACAGTTGGAGTGTTTAAAGTTATTGCCATACAAAAAAGTTGTTTGGATAGTATATTCTCACCTCATTAAAATTGTTACCCGATTTATCATGTTAACAACAATAATTAGTGAAGTAGGGTGTGTAATATTTATTGCTAACAAACTTAAATCGTGTCAAATTAATTATACCGAAATTTGTTGCAGTGTGTTTGAAATGTTATCTCCGTGCATGTTATGTAAATCAGCACTGAGTTGATAAACAATATTTTCATTATCTCCTAATGGAATCTCTTTACACGTGACAACATCGAATACACATTAATTATATAATAGATATAGTTGTGCTCTCAATGATTCAACTTTTTTCCTCTGTAGAAGTAGCATATATATTCGTGATTTATTTGGTTGATCATTCATTAGTAGCTATCGAATTTGTTATCAGTCGTATGTTTATGATTTTCGATTTTCGCTATAGTGTTACAAATACGTGTTCCATCCGGCGTTTGCGAGTTTTGTGACATAAAAAAAGTGGAACTTTTGTTGTATCTATAATTTTATATATTTTTATCGTTACTATTTGAAACTTCGTTCAATTTTAACTTGAGCGGACTGTATGAAACGTTTTTGCAGCTGCCAGGCCTTCTAAACGGGAGACCCAACAAAGCGCTGGGACGCGATCCGTTGGGGTAAAAAACGAACCACTGCTTAATAAATTGCTAATTTTACGTAAGGTGAACATGAAAAATGGCGAGAAAGAGCCAACGCGCTCCGACCCTCATCGTACAACCCGTATTTTGCAACCACCTTCAACCAGCGAAAAATACCCCTGCGACACAAGTTCCGGGTGCGCACACAGCCTGCTGGTTCTTTATTACAATACAACGGAGCTACAGACTCCGAATCAGTTACCTAATTAATTTAAATCTGTGTAGATGAAGGTAAGTTTATACATATGTAGATACATAAGTACGTAATATATTTTCATTCAAGGTTCCACGAAGTATTTTATTTGTAACAATATTCATTTTTGGTTAATTCGTGTTTTTTATTTTAAACGTACAACGTTTCGGCTAACACTTTTTCCCCTTTCTCAAGTAAGTAAACAATAAATTAAAAATGACAACGTATAAATGAATATAATAAAAATAATATAATATAATTTCCATACTGTAATTTTCTGATTTCTTTTTAGATGGTTGCAATTTCTTGTGCTGTGGAAAGTTGTTGCGGACCTAAGGAGAGTAGGTAAACACACCTGTCCTAATCCAAAATTTTTTTATCTTTATTTAAAAAATGGGTGAAACTGTGCCAGAACAAAAGATTATCGGAAATGACTCTTACAAAAATATACACAAATTGTAGAGTATGTCGTAAACATTTTATAGAATCTGTCACACCTGGCGTTAATTTAAACCATTTACGACTGCCTCAGTTTGGTCCAGGGATCCAATTTTGATATCAGTGGAATTCACAAGGCAATCACGGTTATCCCCAAGAAAATAGTTGATGTATAAATTAATCGAATTAAGGAAAACTGTATATGAATAAATTAAGCGTAGGTATCCAAAAAGAATTTAAAAAAAAAGATTATTGGAAGCCACCAAGCTGTCGAAAAATCATTTTGATAAGCTTTCCCAGTAGTCGAAGCGGTTAGCAAAAGTATCGTGCATTTTGTGATAAAAACATGAAATTTTGCACACTTGTTCTTTGGATAATTCTAAGCAATTTGAGCCGTGGCGCCACTTTCTACGCCGTATGGATCCAAAATGGCGACCGTTTTTGAAAATGATCACATTTGTGAAATTTCATAATTAAAATAGGTATGCTATCCTGTAAAATATACGCCTCTTAGGTGACTTAAGTGTAAATTAATTATTAAATATTTAATTTAATACTGCTAGTTACGTTTTAGTAATATTACAGACGCGATTTTGAAATAATGGACAACATAACACTGAATTTCAATATTTAAGTAGGTACACTTTAATGCAGGTGTTTATTTGCAAGCTGGTCAACTGTACCCATTAAGAGGGAATCTATTTTGATTATTGGAAACAAAACGATATTTTATTGTTACGTCCTACCTGACCTTTGTACTAATCAAAATAGATACTCTCTTAATGGGTACAGTTGTGAGTTGACCAGCTTGCAAATAAACACCTGCATTAAAGTGTACCTACTTAAATATTGAAATTCAGTGTTATGTTGTCCATTATTTCAAAATCGCGTCTGTAGTATTACTAAAACGTAACTAGCAGTATTAAATTAAATATTTAATAATTAATTTACACTTAAGTCACCTAAGAGGCGTATATTTTACAGGATAGCATACCTATTATAATTATGAAATTTCACAAATGTGATCATTTTCAAAAACGGTCGCCATTTTGGATCCATACGGCGTAGAAAGTGGCGCCGCGGCTCAAATTGCTTAGAATTATCCAAAGAACAAGTGTGCAAAATTTCATGCTTTTATCACAAAATGCACTATTCTTGGAATATCCTTTACTAACCGCTTGGACTACAGGGGTTAGATCCCCTGTTGAATGTTGAATGCCACATTCAAAATGCCCATAAAAAAAGTAAAGGGGGCATAACGATAAGATAGTAGCTCTATTTTATTGAAACAAACTGGTGCAGAGTATAATTACTTAGCACAGTATAGTTAGATGGTTAAAAGATATTTAGATATCTTTGGTAATTATTGTACCTAAGAGAGAAGTTAGAGAAATGCATTTCAGCTTGTAGTTAAGTTAAATACTAAAAGAAAAGTCATCAAAAATCATCCACCCCCCCCCCCACTCATCCCCAAGACTCACCTAAGTCTAACACTGCGAATTCTGCACAAGAATCATTGTTTTTCTTTCCGCCTTAAGGGAGTTGGTGAGAGACGGACAATTTGTAAATCACAAAAAATGTTGAAGAAAAAAAAAATGTCCAATTTTCCTTCTCTCCACTCCCAAAAAAAAAGGTCGGAGGTGGAGGGTGAAACAGTTTTTTTATAGAGAATACAAAATTTCAATAAAAAATAGGTGTTCCCATTTAAGTTTTCGAAACTCACCCCCACTCGACCCCTCATGGGGCTGAGGGTGATGTTTACGTATCGTGACTGAATAGGTTTAAAAAAATAATGGAACGCGTGTTTTTCTTTTTATTATTGGATGTGTCGTTCTTGAGATATTCAAGGGTTTCCATACTTTTTGTACACCCGGTATATAGATTTTAAACAAAAAATATAGTATATCACAAGGTTCTTCAATGAAGATAATCGACTCAAGTGCAACCCATTCAGAAATTGGTTGCTTTACTACCATGTGAATTAACTTTATTAAAAAGTTAATATAACGCATTGTCAGGTAATAACTTAACGCAACTGTTATTAATTCTAAGGCGGTACGAAGTTCGCCGGGTCAACTAGTTTGGATATATGTAAAAGCAAGGGGATTGAACGAATTTAGGTAATTTTAGTATTTTCCCGCCCTTTTAATTGATGAATACGTGCTAGTGGCAGCAGACTTTAGGTAAGATTAATTCAAATCATTTTGTAACCTCTTCAATCGTAATTGGCCCAAAGTTAACATGAAAACCTCGCCACTAACCCAAACTAAACAACACTTGTTACTTCGGGTTTGTCAGCTACTGATTGATACCACACGAAGAGTTTGTATATTATAACTTCAGATGGTTTAAAGAATCTATGGGACAAAAACATCTTGCCTGAAATACTGGAAATTGGCTACTTGGTAGTGAATAAGAGTACGTGATGTATTTTAATTGGAAAAACAACCTTCATCTTCATAAAAATGTTGTACCCTGCGTTACCTAAAGAAAGAGAAACATCTAAGAATTGCACATCTATCGTAAAATTGATAGAAGAAACATTTTGAGTCTTTTTCTTTCCGAGATATTAAAAAATAGAAAAATTCCTTAAAAAATTGATGAAATGTTGCAAAATTTACGATAATATTGCTTTAGATATTCATGCGAGTTGCATATAGTATGCCGTTTATAAAATTAGACTCCTACGGGTTCCATCGGAGAATTGTAAGGTGATTGAAAAATTATATAACTGCATCCTACGAATAATATTGAAAAACTGCGTATACTGTGGAGTACCACAAGTATCCAAATGTGGATTGTGCTATTTATCTTTCTCACTAATAATGTTTAACTTATGTAATTGTAGCTATTCTCATTCATATATAACGAAGTATTTGAGTACAATTTTCGGAAATGATTTGTATTTATATTGTGGGACAAGATCTAGGAACAATAAATTTAACAGAGCCTGGATATATTTAATAAACGACAGCTTTATTCGGAAATTCTTATTTTATATTTTTACAAAACTGTTAAACCAAAGAGTATATAATTAAATTCTCTTTGGTTAAACAATAATGTTACATGAAAATAAAGTTCACTTGATTTTTATATTAAATTATCATTCATTCTAATACCGCCCCTCTTAAGGGGGGGGGGGGGGGGGTTCAAGAACTTTTTTCGATCCAATATTGACCCTGATTTCTATCGCGTTTAATTGATGAATTAATTTGATGAATTCCGAAATTTTCGAATAATGAGAGCAATTTACGAGGAAATTTAGCCTGAGGTAAAGAGTTGTGACGGAACGACAATTTTTCCTGCTAGTACGCCAAAAGTTCACTTGCCATTGGAAAATACTCGGACTTCATTTTTTGGAAAACTCGCTGTGACCACTGTATTGGTCGGATTGTTGACTTTTATATCTGAAAATGACCCCAATGAACCCTCATGGCAGTTATGCCTATCGATATCGCATTGGGGTATGCTATTTCTATTGTAACTTTGAAAAAATCGCAAAACATCGCAAGAAAACAGTATCTGTCTCACTTTGACACATCCTAGACAGCTTGAAACATGATACTTTTTGCTAAAACTAGGCATATGAGCCGTGGCATGTTCTTAGGGTCATTTTGAGACATAAAACTCCATGATCGGAGCAAAACTATGATCAGAGCGAGTTGTCCAGAAATGCATGCCAAAGTCCAATTTTAACATGGCTTTTATATGGGAGTGCGATTATGAAATTTTTATTAAGACAATTTAAATTTTATGCTTGATGTAAAAATGTCAGAAAGTTAAATTTTCGGAACGGAACCTCCCACTTCATATCAACAACCTAAATGTGGCAACACTGCTTATCGCTATGATGCTCATATAGTAGGTATAAAATACTTTACGTACTTCCAAAAAATAAATCTATTGTACTCTGGCATAAGCACTTATTTTTAGAATATTCATCAAATAAGAGATACTTACTTAAGACGTTTGAAGCTGTAAAGGTACCTACAAGAGAAGATTAAAACTTTTCGAAAACAACTTAGTAGTGCATCTTTCGACGATAAACTTATTACTTTCATTTTCATTTTTTGTTCAGAAAACGTGCAGCGCTTCCTTGTTCTACATATTTTCACATTTTCAATCCAAATTTTTAAGTATGCATTAATGTATCTGTGAATTTTTGTTACTATACTATCAGACATAATTTTCCAAAATTAACTAACATTGTATTTTGGCGACATTAATGCGTTACAAATAAATGTAGATAAAGTAAAATTATAATGCCACCGAAATAAACGATATTTTTAACGCCATTTTCGTAAGGGCTCCGTTTCGTATAAAACAGCAATAAGAAGGTATAAGTGTAGATTTGTATAACTGTTGCATCACATAAACTGAGAAATTTTTATTCACAATAGGTAGAGGGATGTTAAGTTTATGTCTATCGGTCCGTATCCAAATGTAAGCTATAATAGACTTGTATCGTTTTCCCGTTTATTTCCTCATGCGTCGTAAATGGATTTAAACGATACTACCTGAAGGAAACCGTAGCTCTTGATTATTTTCCTTCACCTGCCAAAATAAAATCGTTTCAGATGCCTTTTATTGATTCACCTAAGTTAAGATCTGAGGGTATTCAGTCGTAGAAAGGCCAAATAAAGTTTTTTTTTACTTGAATCAAATTGCGTGCAAGATGGAGATTTCTCTTTGCTAACTGTATTACTTGAAGATCTTTAATTAATTTCTGCCATTGAAATTGGAATGGAAGCAAGCTTTCCTTTGTAAAATTACGAAAATATTAAAGTTGAATTAAATTCATTCATTGGTGGCTTAATATTGCTCTTCCTTCTACTGGTATAAGGAAAGCTCAATAAAACAAAGCGCTTTATAACGTTTGTAGCGTGTTAATTTACGTAAACTAAGAGTGTTGTGCCAACTCTACTAAGTTTCAAAATTAATTTGGCTTTCTACTAGTGCATATATTTTATGTACGAAATACAACAAGAATCAAAATTCTACTTGTACTAATTTTAATTAGTTTCCGAACTTACTTAATGTGCTAATGTTAAATAAATGAATCTTAAAAACTAATGAACCTACACTAAATTTATAGTAAAAATATTGTTAATTACATACTTACTTTACACAGCTCTCAACATTTTAATGAAAATCTTTTTTTTTTGTTATATGGCGGCGAGATTCAAATGAAGAGGATTTCCTACCAAACCTACTATGGAGTACCGTCTATGAAGAATCCTGAATATGTTTAACATCTCATCCACAAAAGATCTATCATCATGTCCTATACCGCGGTCATGCCCGAATTGCATTTAAGGTTGTTACGTTGCTCGATTAGTTGCCTAATTCGCAAAAGTCGATCGTATTGATTTTAGTAAGAATTACAGAGTTACGACATTTTCTGATTCTCTACTTTGTCAAAAGAGTTCGCTTTCGATACTTTTTCTTATCCCTCTTTTTTTCCTCATAGAAGCGTCCTTTTGAATGCGGCGTTTGCGTTGGTTCCGTTTCACTTGATATAAATTAACTTTAGCTTTGATTACCCTCTCTTGCTTGCTGCGTTTAAGTCCTATAGAGTCCGGGCAGCGGCTGATTTTGATAGCTCTGCGGGCAAACAAACGCTACATAAAACACGTATTTTCAGTTTGTGCGGGCTAAAATGACAATTGTGAATGCAACTCTCACGTTCTCTTAACGCGCGCAACCTGTACATGCGAACACTATTACGAATAGAAAAAAATTTGCCCTCAGAGCTGTAAAAAAATAGGTTAATGACATCATCTGCCCGGTCCCTATACTCATATCTAACCCACACCCATATCGCCCCTTATAACTGAGCTTACGAGCCATTGCATAATCATTTGTTGCCGTAACAAGGTGGACTGAATACTTTGGCACTAATTTGTGAAACTCGAATAATCACATTCAAAAATTATTAATGGTGAGGGGCACGTGTAGATTAAAGGGGAACTAAGTCGTTAAAGAACAGTTTTGGTTTGTGGTTTAGTTTTTGTAATTAATTGAAGAAAAAAAGGAGAATTCCATTTTTTTATGTAATAGGTTAGAAAATTTATACAAATTAGGAGCCCAAGCTCCGAGTCAATTGATCAATGAAAGTTTATTGTCGTAAAAAACTACAGGGTGTCCGAAAAGTATCTTGGTAAATATCCATTTTATGGAAAAATGTTTCAAATAAAAGTTATTTGGTATTTAATGTCTCATAACATAGCGTTTTTTACTTTTTTTATTTCTTTAAAACAAATGCGCAACAGATAAAAATTTTTGTTTTTAATGACAAGATCAGCGGCGTAACTACATAAGTGCAAACCCGTGCAGTGCACGGGGGCCCTCAACCTCAGGGGGCCCTCATTTGAGACTTAGATAACTAAAATATTAAATTGTAAAACTTATTCGGAATGCCATGCTGCAGAATGCAGTTGCACTTTATAAAAACTAGTATTTTTATTTTCTATTACAGTAGAATGATTCGCAAAACCCCTTCTGTCGGCATAACTAAGTACAAAGATTATTTACCTAGAAAGGGACGAGGAAATGTCAATCTGTATCTGCAATAAGCTCTTTCAAATTATATGACCAGAACCAGTAATAAATTTTAATCTTTTGCGCATTAATTGTGGAAACATACCTTAAACGTGTTAAAGGGTGTTCCTTATTATAATTTGTGATTTTAACTTTCCTGTTATTTAACATTTGTCATTTGTTGTATCCTTTGTATCTTACAGTATTTACTATTTATTGTGACTTTCTGAGCACTGCGGAGCATGTCTGTAAGATTCATGAATAGATATTTAGGTTTTGACTTACTACGTCCACGAGGTTCAATTAACTTTTTTCCTGTCTGGAGTTAATTTAACGATAACATTTTTTTCAAACCTTTTCCTGATATAGGAATAGGGGTCCAATTTTTCGACTTGCACGGGGGCCCTTGATGCCCTAGTTACGCCACTGGACAAGATATAACTTTAGTCAACTTATTTGATAGAGTGTTTTACTCTATTTTCAAGAATATATAATATTAATACCCTTGGACAAAAATGTTGAAAAAACCGCAATTGAGACCGGGGACTAAAATTTAGCGGGGTTGCTAGTACTGTGAGAATTAAAAAAAACGAATATGAAATATTGTGGCACAAGAATTAGACAGACATGTTATTAGCTGGTAATATGGTGATAGAAACCCATAATTAGATACTCTATGGAAGAGAAGTGACCGATTACATGAAACAACTACCATGTTATTAGCTATCGGCAATATTTGGACCGTTTTAAAAGGAAATCGTTAGGTTTTGTGCAAAGATCTATTACGACAGATGAAGCTTGTGTTCATCACTATACAGGGTCCCTACGGGGGAACTACGAAGGATTCGTATACGTATTCTTTGAACAATTTTTATACAAAAATGATTCTGTGCAGTTTTTCCCAATTTCTAACCCCTGAGGAGATATGGGCGGTTGAAGTTGGCATACCCGCATGGGTTATAACAACAGTTAAATCTGACTTAACTCATATAACATCACACTGTAAAACTCATAAGAGCAATTTTGGTTGCCTAGCAAGTAGTAAACCATTTTCAAAACAGAAATTGATTGAACGAATTTTTGATGCATTTACAACATTCGTGATAATTTCGTGAATATCGCATGGAGAAGAGAGCGACGAAGGCGTGTGGCATGATGTATGGAGGTTAGTGGATCTCATTTTGAACAACTATAACCGCTTTTGTTTGTTACGTCGTTATTTTATGTGCATCTTTGTGCTGTTGTGTTCTTGATAATTCGTTAATGAAAATTGCCATTAAAAGTTTTGTTTTATGATAATTTTAAGACTTAGGCAGCTGTTGAGAGTATTCGCTTTACTTAATTTTACAAATTTTTAGCTGTAGATCGTATGGTTTACGTCACTACGATTAGGACTTAGTAATTATTATTGTGTTAAGTTAGGTTTAACTGTTGTTATGACCCATGCGGGTATACCAACTTCAACCGCCCATATCTCTTCAGGGGTTAGGAATTGGGAAAAACTGCACAGAATAATTTTTGTTTAAAAATTGTTAAAAGAATACGTATGCGAATTCTTCGTAGTTCCCGCGCGGATAATAGCGGAAATAAAACTGCAATCTAAGATGTGGACAGAATTCGGTTATTCGACCCTAAAGAAAGCCATGACAAGCGGAAAAGTAATGGGATGTTAAAGGAATTCCAATTGTTGAGTACCTTCTAAAAGGATAAATAATAAGTGGCAAATACTATTTAATATTCTGGGGGTGTTGTACGAAGAAAGTTCCTAGATGGTCAAAGATTTTCAACTGAAATAGAGGTAACAGCGGCGGTGGAGACCTACTTTGTTGTACTTAAAGAAAATTTTTTTCCTCATGGAATTGAAGCAACAAAATGTCCCACTGAGAAAGATATTTCAATTATAATGAATGTAGATGTACCAAAGTCCCCTATTAATAGTCTACCTATCTTTAAAAATTACATTTAGATAACCACAACAGACGTCTTCCTATTTTGAAATACGAACTGGTTTTGTAACATTAACACATTTGCTACAAGGAGATTCGTTTCGAAATAAAATTTATGTACCTACTGTCCCGCGTGAGTGCGTGACGTGTTAGCTGTGATAAATATTCACTGATTTATTTATTTAGTTTATAAACTAATTTCATAACATGACACACTTGCAATTATATTAGTCATAAGGAAGTAATATTAAAAGAATTAAGAGAGCGGTAAATTGAATGATTTTATACCTACCATTATAATATTATTGTTTATTAAGAAGATAGTTAGACAACCGGAGGTGTTTCTGCGCCACGACTGATAGATGGCGAGTGCCTTAGCATTACTTTTAAATAGGACGTGGCAATCGCCATCTATCAGTCGTGGCGCAGAAACACCTCCGGTTTTCAACTATCTTCTTAATAAACAATGATAATATGATAGCATAGATATCTGTGACGACAGTCATTAAATTCTCCGACATTTTACATGAAAGCAAAGTACGGCATCTGCCGGGAATTCGTTGTTGTAATTCAAAATCTGTAATCAACAGTTCTCTTTAAGGTTTGCATGTTTGCGTCCATGGAATATCTTATAATCTTTGATTTACGTTATCTCGTTGAATAGTGTGGCTATCGCATTAAAGGGGACGCACAAAGCCGGATTTCATCAATAAAAGTTTTTAAAGAATGTCATTTTTATCTGCTCATCGCCGAACGCAGCATCATCGTAAATTGGCAAAAGAAAGCGAAAACGAAAAGTTAAAATATCAGAAATGGGCATTCTTACAACTAGTAGACTAATCACATAATAACATTTAACATCAAAATTGGGAGAATCGAAACATTTATCCCTACGTCAGTAAATTGGTTTTCGTGCATATCCTATGTTGCTCCCTTGCACTGCAATAAAAAACCAATAATGGTTTCGCTAATTTTCTCTTTGTTTATCACAGATTGATTGCAATTTTTCTTTAAATTATTCCGTATTTCTCAGACCTCCGCCAACCTCTACCACTCCTTTATCCAAAAATGTTGCTTAAGAGAACATCCCAGTTGCAGTTCAAAGAGTTCATCTGATCCACTTTCCGGACTACCTAAATTAAAACCGTGCAACTAAAAACCAAATTGCATAACAAAGAAGTTACATAGGAGTGTTAGTAATTAAGTTGCAAATATAACTTATTATCCCAGATTTCCTTTGACAGGTATTGAAGCCAACCCTAAATTATTATGCATTATGCTGTATCCTAAATCATTAAATCCGAAAATCATGAACGCTGCGATATAAATCGTGACAGGTCACATACATTTGTTGTAATTTCAACCTTTTGACCGGTGGATCGTCTTCAGTATTCGTGCACCACCCCTCCTCCATCCTCGGTAATCCAGTGCGACGGTAGTGGGGATTATCTGTTCAAAGTTTGTTCCTAATTGTAGTTATTCTGGATACTCAAAACCTTCGAATTCTTCTTAACAACACACGTTCAAGCACCACATTATACGTTAAACACGAATAGCAAAAAAAAATAGTAGGTAGGTAACATGATTCTCCTTAAAACAGTTGGTGATGCACTATAAGCATCGAATCTGCATTAGTTTATCCAAACGTTGTTATTATTGTATTGTGCTTACCCTTGATTTAACACTAGGACCTACATTAGTTTGATCGGTTGCAGTCGAATGCTTAATATTGTTCACTGATGATTTTAGAGAATTTTACGATCTCAAAATTGTTGATAATCGTTGACCATCAAAACAATCAAAATTACTAGTTAAACAACCTCAAAACAATGTTACAACAAAATGGTTCATTTTGAAGAGGTTCGCATTTCTAGAGCACCACAGCCTATAATAATCTTAAGTATAAAAAAATTCGTGTAGGTTTCCCCTGCCTTCCTTTCTCTACCAGATTTTATACAGTGAGAAGACTTTAAATATACCGACGACGTCAAACCGACCAGGACCTTTTTACCTTCAGCAACTTTTGTGCTATCCGTTTTTGATTCTTTGTGTCAGTAATCCGCCAGCCTTAAGTTTCGGAAGTGTAGTGAAAAAGTGGAATTAACCCGAGAACATTTTCGCATAATGATTTATTATGACTTGAAGAAGGGTTTTTAAGTCAGTATGACTGCGAAGAAAGTTTGGAATCGACATTTGGCGATCAGGTTCCTTCCTTGACAGCAATTTACAGATGGTACAAGGAATTCGGACGTGGAAGAACTACAGTTGATTACCAGGCGCAGGCCCTCACATTACCACTGGGGCTGAGGAAAACGTTGCTGCTGTAAAGAAGATTATTTGAAGCAATTAACAGAACTAGTTACGCCGTAATAGAGGCTCACTGGGAGATTTGATCCTTATCTATACGACTACCTTCATGTGGAAAAAGCCATAACTCATTTTGTACCCCATCATCTTACAGATTTTTAAAAAGCAGAACGAGTATAAATTGGCCAGGAAACTCTAACATTGCTTAAGAATGGTGGACACCAATTTTTGTCCAAAATTCTAACAGGCGATGAATCTTACATACCATTTTTCGACATGCCAACTATACAAGTGTGGATACGTATGGATCCATGAAGACGAGGCCACACCAACAATAATCAGAAAGCAGCGACCGTTAGAAAGTGTTCTTTAGAAGTACCTATCTAGTGAGCGCTATTAAACTAGGGGAGCAGAAGACTGTCACAGCTAAATGGTACGACGAATACTGTTTCCAGGAAGTGTTTAAGGAATTACCAAAGAAGGGAAATTTGCTACATTACGATAATGCTTCTTAAAACCAGATCTGACAATGTACAACTTTTGGCTGTTTTTGGGCTAAAAAAGGAAATTACGACGAAGGTTTTTTTCAGAGGAAGAGGTCGATGGTTGCTGTTCGGTGTTATTTTAATAGCATTCCTAAAGCTGTTAAGCTTGGAACATTTAAGCAGTGGAAGGAAAGAATGGCTAAGTGCATTATAGCAAACTTTGAACATATCTAAAATAAAATGTTGAAAAAGCTACACTTGGTTCTTTTATTCTCAATAATAATAACTTGTCCCACTGTTAACATACCGACCTATCTGTTGGCTTCCACCTTTTGTCGATCAAACTGAAAACGAGAGGGAGTGTGTATTTTTCGACATTCTTCCTTAGACTGCCAAAGCATTTCCTTAAACCATTTCTGTTCAGAATTGAATGTGGAGTTCTGCGGCATTTTTGTTCCTAAAGCAAAAGTTATCGTAGTTGCTCTATATAGGTCTCCTAGTGGGGACATGAAAATATTTCTAGATAACTTAGAAAGCGTCTTGATGTACTGTCATAAAAAGTCCAGATTTATAATTTTAACAGGGGACTTTAACATTAATTTTAAAAATAAGTCAAGTCTTCTAGGAGATCTAAAGTCAGTCTTAAAGACATTCAACCTAAAAATCTTGATTAAGGACTTCACCAGAGTGACTGCCAACTCTGCCACTTGTCTGGACAACATTATTTGGAAATGTCCTGATAACTCCATGCTGTTTACCCAGGTGGGTGTTGATGACCCCTGTCTATCAGACCACAAAGGTCAATTCTTGTGCTTTAAAATGCAGAACCTCAACAATTTGTCATAAATTAGGGTTCGTTCCTACAACGTCAATAGCAGAAATAATTTTAACTGGGATCTGCGGAAGATCAACTGGATCATTAACAATGACGCCGAAATGAATCCGAATATCATGGCCAACTACTTGTTATATACCTTCCAGTCTCTAATTTCTGTTCACTTTCCTTTACGCCTCAGAAAAAACTCAAATAAGAAACCTCCGGTGGTTCAACCAGAATTTAAAAAATATGCGTAATATCCTATCATGCATTAAAACAATCTGCGAGGTCAACAAAAACTACAACGCATACATGGTTTACAAAAAGGCTTACCACAGCGCAATTAAAGTTGAGAAAAGAAGAGCGTATGACCGTTGAGTGAAAAGTTATAAAGAGGCGAAACTGCAATCGTTTTAACGTCGCTCCTGATGGGTCTGAGAGTTGGGTCTGATATTTGACTATCTCACTCGACGGTTCAGTACCGATACGAGTAAGAGTGACACAGCAATAGGGCACGCAATTTTACATTATAGTTTCGTCTCTTTATACTTTTCACTCAACGGTATGACGTTTTCTTAAGCAAGTCATCAAACCCTGTCAACGACCCCTGGAAACTAGTCAACTACGAAAGAAATAAAACCTGTGCTGGAAAAAATCAACCGCCTTTTACACCCGACACATTCAACGCCTATTTTGTCGATGCGGTTAGTCATATCACTCAAAATGTACCTAAACCCGACCCCCAATCCGTTTCTCCCATTGAATATCTAAAGACCTCAAACTGCACCTTCTTCCTACATCCTATATCTACCTTGGATGTTCTCAACGCAGTTCGCAAGTTAAAGAACTCCCGTTGTTCGGACTATTATGGCATAAGTTCTACGTTAATACAGGACTCAATCGAGATTTATATACAGGGTGTCCCACTGCTCCGTAATCGGTCGATAACTCAATGTGGGTTGAAGATACAGAAAAAAGTTTCAAATAAAAGTTGCTTTGATTTAAATTGTGCATCTTTTAAAAATATTCTTATATCTACAGTATGTTGCATTTTCACGTGGCAGGAAAATGTCACTTTTTTTAAATGGCACACCCTGTATTTTTTTCTCTTAATGTATCGACCAACCATATTTATATCACGCCTGAACTTTTTTTTGATATTGGATGTGCGGTTGCCAAGTTATTAATTATTTTGTCAAAATTTGGTACAATTCAAGGTCGGACTATAATATTCATAACTAAGTTATTCTTCAAAAAAGGAAAAATTTATTTAACGAATAATATTACCCTAATGTCGTGTTACTCTACAAAAAAAAACTAAGTGGTTAATTTTATACCGAGTGTTTAAAATGAGAATTCAAACTTTGTGAACTTTAAATAGAATTTATACGAATATTTTAAATGGAACACCCTGTATTTTTATTTACCATCAAATTCTCGACAAAAAACCCTATTCAACGGTGTATTATTTCCTGGTATTATTTTTTGTACTTTATTCGTGTAAAGCCAGTAAAGCCTTTTTACTGCAAAAGAAGGCCATTAAAATTCTAGCTAATGTGCACTATAGAACACCCGGTCAAAGCATCTTCTGTAAATACAAAATTATGCCACTTCCTTCTATATATATTTTCTGCACCCTGTTGGCTATTCATAAAAACAAAGAGTCACTCCCTACGAACGGAAGCAGACATAATTATAATACTAGAGGGGCTAAAGACTTACGAACACCGTTCTACAGATTAACTAAGTCGAAAAACAACAAACTGGACACCAATATCTATAACGTACTTCCTAGGCAAGTCAGAGATACGTCAGCCTTTCGTTTTAGACATCTTATAAAAAAACACATTTTAAGCCATTGCTTCTATTCAATTGAGGAATACTTAAGTACTCCTTTCTCCACGCCAGTCTAGACCTGTGTTTACCTCGTTAGAACAATATAATAATTATAATGTAATATTAGGTATTATATGAGCTGCTCTGTGCACTTATACATGCCCAATACATCTCTTTTGTGATAGGTACCTTTGTTTGTAGGTACAGACGATTATTTTTTTTCCTTTTGTGCATTTTGTTTATGTTGTTTTTTTTAAGATTTGATATATTTATAACTATGTGATTGTTGGAAGTGCAGAAATATTGCTATATGTACTCTATTGCACAATAAAAATGATTTGATTTGATTTGATTCGTATAAACAAAAAGAAAATTGCAATTGATCAACCATATAATTGGGTCGCTGCAAGTATTATAAACAGCTGTAGATCTCCCTCGTATTTCTTTAGGGTTGCCTATTTACAGCGATCGCCAAGCTGTAACTTTTGCAGATTTGTCTTACTCCCAAATTCGCATCAGATCTACCAACGCCAGAAATACCCCTAACCGTTCGGGCGTTCGATTATACTGAATCGCTCTTCGCACGGCGACTACTACTTTATTCGTAATTGGGGTGCTTGCTCTTATATCGTCACTTAGCAAAACCCTTTCAAATTTAAATTCGTTGTGCCAAGCGTAAATAGCTTTTAGAAAATGACCATAAGCACCAAAAACTAAACCATTCCACAATTTGTTTAGGAACTAACAAAAACTTTAAAGGTCCTAAAAATCTGTCTCGTAAAGCCCATTTTCACTACGCAAAGCTATCGTAGTTTATGATTAACAATCACAATAAAAATTTGTTTTTGTTTGAGTCTTTAGATGTAGATACTAATTCTTTGTGCAATTTATTGGTGCTACCCTCGTACGTTATGAATATGACCATCCTGTCACACCACCACCACTACGAATTAAGTATGTACATTGTACGTGCTTCTTGTTGTGTTGGGCTGGGTCACTATTCTTTTAAACGTCGTCCGTAATTAGTAGCTTCGTTAGTGAGAAGAAGTATACTTACTTCTTCTTCCAGGTTGAATTTTCAGCATCAATTAGCGGAACTCGACGAAACGTAATTACTTTATTTAGAATGCAGTTAAGTTGATTTTAAAAGTGTGACAAAAAATTACGTGAAGCAAGATATTTTGTTTCACATAATCACGTACACATACGCCACAGGGCTGACGGACCACCGAGCCTGCCGAGGAATGTCTGTTCAGTTCTTTGATCCCGGTCGGCGATTCACATACCCCTTATTCTAGCTATTAACACGTATGTAATTATACACAATATATATCCTCTTCAGCTCTAGGCAAACCCCCTTCTTGTGTATTTTTTGGTCATGTGCAAATATAAACCGTAATTTATAAGCCGCCGCTACGATGTGCTTTAGTCAGGTAAAATATTGTAAAGTGGTTAACTACCCGCGCCTGCTTCTCATTTACAATCGAGATGCCGGGTAGCCGGGTCTAGCGTCAAATTAAAGGCCTCCTTTATTGTCGATAACATAAAAGATTAACAATGATTCATTTATGTATATATGCTTACCGGAAATTAGCCGAAATACAAAAATTTGATGTTTCTCTCTCTCTATCGGAATACATAATACCTCTATTGACAGGTACGATTAATCTCAATTTTAAGGTTTGTAGAACACCGCCTCACACTCAAAAAGGTCAAACGGACTCATATCTGTTAAAATATAAATTAAAATAGAGTTAATAAGCGCCGAAAAGGATTTTACGACAGACATTAAATATGTGTGTGGCCGGCAGGTTTATGATTAAAAATCGAGTTCAGATCATCAAAACTAAAACTGGCAGTTAAGAAGGCATTTTATTTCGGAAACAGTAAAATGCCGATATCTATTTAACAACTTATTCGTCAGAGTCGGTCCTCTTAGCAGGTAATCAAATTAAATTATTTTGTTGTCTGCGGGAGCCACAATAAACTAATTTTATCATCCTTTGTGTTTTTAATAGCCTAAGGTTGCTTATTTACATAAACCTACTTGGCTTATTTCTTTCCATATCACGCAGAATGTCAAGCAGAAATAAGCGCATTTTTCACTTTAATTAACGACGAGCTATAAAAAGTATTTGTTTTCACCCATGATCCATTCTTTATAGCTTATGATTAGGTACATTTTGTAATTTCCTCATATATTTTACGAACCCGATTTAGCAGTACAAATTTTACTACCAACGTTGTTCTTTTATTTCAACTATTCCATCTTTGAGATAAATGTATCTATGTTGAACAAACATTAAGAACCAGCAATAATTACATCATTTCCCTTGAGTAGCACAAACAAAAAATTCCACTAATAAAGGCGGTTTAATGTGTAAATAAAATCGGCACCTACAGCAGTTCAACTTTCGAAGGATTCATTTTCCTTTCGTACAAACATAATATATGACCGTGAAACTCGCCATCTGAACTAGTGCAGAAAACTGTAAATTTCACGTTTTATTCCATTTTTACATATTTAAATTGCAATGTTATGAATCACTTCTAATGAACTTGCTTTACACCAAAAATTGAACTATTGAATAAAACTGAAAGTGTTGATCGATTATATGGGTAACCCTAGTTTCTTACTTCTAAAGACTTAAATAGTACTTTTTTTGTCTAGATAACAACTTTAAATTGGATATATTTTGGCTTGATTCGCTTACATTAAGTACGAATAGTAAACCGTGTGTGATACTTATGTCATAATATGCATTTTTTACTACGACGCTTCTTTGGAAAACCAATCGCGCCGTCACAGTTTAATCTTTCGAAACACCAAAAATGACGCTAGGAATTGCTCTTATCTTACAATTCAAATTTTTAGTTTTATTTTCGATGAACAAAATTTCATCATACATGGATTCACAAAGTCTGGATGTGCGTTGCCCGTATGTCCGTTGCTTTTTTCTTGTAGATATTTTTGACATTCTGACTAGTTCTCATCGGGAAAATGTTCAGCAAGCAATGCAAGCTAGCGTATTCTCAACTGGTTAAATATAGTAAATTGCAACACCTTCATAGAGATAACATTACATTTATTGTTACCTTTTAATAAAACAAAACATAATAGAAACAGATTTCAATAGCCAGCAGAAACACCGAAACAGAACTTAACTGAACACGAATAGTTAACGTCATTCGGTAGAAAGTACATAGAATGGAATGGAATAGCAAAAGATAGAATTCCGAAACGTTTCTCTATAGTAGTTCTGTGATATACCGGCTTGAATTAATAAAGTATAACTTCCTTAAAATACGTTTATTTTGTACGACACATTAACAAGTACCAATTCGTTATAAGGTGCATATTTATCTCCCCTCTCATGCGCAGTAACATATTCTATATTTATTTATACACAACAACCTTCCCTTACTTATAACCTAAACGTGCTATGGGTTTGATCATGCGTTTCGGTCTACCCTCTTCATGCTCCGAATCATTGGTTAAATCAACAACAATTGGTGAAATTTCCTCCGGTTCCTTGCTCTCAGTACTACTGACCGGTAAACTAGCTTCTACAAAACTAAATTTTTTTGTTTGGTTAAGGTGTCTCTTCCACCTCACATTATCAAATTCTGGAACTTTCACAATATATGTTGCTCTACCAATGCGTTTATAAATTACTGCTTTACTCCAAATTGGCTTACTAGGTAATTTATAATTTTTTACAGTTACTGTTTCGCCAACTTCGAATTCAATAAACCTCCTACCTTTATAATATTTTTTTTGTTTATCCTGCTCTGTCAAAACGCGGTCTTGTACAGTTTTCACATCAGTATTTAAATTTGAACTGCTTGGTAATAAAGTATCGAAACGCGTTCGTAAGTTCCTGCCAAACATAAGTTTAGATGGAGTCACACCTGTTGTACAATGGGCAGTATTACGAAAATCGAATAAGAAATTATTTAAAGCTTTGTTTAAATCAATAGCTGAATTTTTCCCTAAAGAATTTTTTAAGGCATTCTTGACCGTTTTGACTGCGTTCTCGGCCGCTCCATTGCAAGAGGGTTGAAAAGGTGGTGACGTAATATGCTTAATATTATTACATCTCAAAAAAGTTTGAAATTCTTTAGAACAAAACGTCGGTCCATTATCGGTTACAATTTGTTTAGGTAATCCGTACCTAGCAAAAGTGGACCTTAGAACTTCAATGGTTACTTTGGAAGTAATTGAACTCATCGGAAACACCTCAATCCATTTAGAATGAGCATCCAACAGCACTAAGAATTGTTTATTCATAAATGGACCTAAAAAGTCAAGATGTAACCGGTGCCATACTTCGGTAGGCCACGGCCACAAATTTAATTTAGCTTTTTCGGGTGATTGTTTATTTACCAGACAATTTTCGCACGTTTTACAAATTCTCTCAATGTCCTTGTCTAAACCTGGCCACCACAAATATGACCTAGCTAAACTTTTCATTTTTACTACACCCATGTGTGAAGAATGTAGCTGATTAAGAATATTTTCTCGTAAACTTAATGGAATTATTAAACGATTATTCCACAACAAACAATTTAATTCAACGCTTAATTCGTGTCTAATTTTATTATAATATTTTAAATTATCCGGAACCTTTTTAGGCCAACCCGTATGCACGTAATTTAAAATAGTAATTAAATCTTTATCTTTTGAAGTTTCCTTTTTAACACTCTCAAAATTTAAAGGAAAATCCGAATTATTAGCGAAGAACTGAATAAAATTAATATCAACTTCGTCCCAAACACTACTTTTATCGTTAACCGGTACGCGTGATAAGAAATCTGCCCGATTATGTTCCGATTTTACAAATTCGATATCGTACTGATAATTTGCTAAAATCACGGCCCACCTGCGAAGTCGATTTGCAGAAAATTGCGGTATAGCTTTTCGTGGATGTAAAATGGTGGTCAGGGGTATGTGATCCGTTAATAACGTAAATTTTTACCATACAGATACTGATTAAATTTACATAACCCAAATATGATTGATAACCCCTCTTTTTCAATCTGCGAATACCTTTTTTCGGTCTCAGACAATGTACGCGAAGCAAACGCGATCGGTTTTTCACCCCCATCCGGCATAACATGAGTAATAACGGCTCCAATTCCTACATTCGATGCATCCGTGCTTAATTTAATAGGTAAATCCGGATTAAAATGCGATAATACTTCCGCCGAAATTAGTAATTTTTTAATTTTTTTAAAAGCGTCGTCACAATCTGGTGACCACTGCCAGTTAACATTTGTTTTTAATAAATTATATAACGGATATAACACTGTTGACAAATTTGGTACAAATTTACCATAATAATTGATTAATCCAATAAATGATTTCAATTGTGTTACATTTTGGGGAATTGATGCATTTTCAATCGCAACAATTTTACTTCTATCAGTATGCAAACCCGTCTTATTAATCGTAAAACCTAAATATGAAATTACCGGTTGGAAAAATCTACATTTATTTAAAGAAATTTTTAAACCTGCATCCTGTAAGATGTGTAGAACTTTGTTTAACCGTTCTACATGCTCGCTTCTATTCTTCCCTGTGACTAGGATGTCATCCAAAAATACCACCACTCCATCTAAACCCTGCAATAACGAAACCATTATGCTTTGAAATTTAGCGGGAATGCTCGCGATCCCAAAAGGTGCCCTATTGTATCTAAAAAGACCCTTATGGGTGGAAATGGTTACCAAAGATTTTGACTTTTCGTCTAAACATACTTGTTGGTAGGCATTAGACAAATCCAATTTTGAGAATTCAACGCCACCCTGTAATTTAACAAACAATTCCTCAATGCGGGGTAGAGGATATTGATCCACCTCAATAAATGGATTAAGGGTAATTTTAAAATCCCCACAAATTCTAATGGAACCATCGTTTTTTAACACTGGTACAATCGGCGTACCCCATGGGCTATAGTCCGTCGGTTCAATAACTCCCTCTTTTACTAACCTTTCTAATTCCGTTTCAACCTTCTTTTTTATTGCAAACGGAAGCGGTCGACCCCTACAAAACTTTGGACTAACATCATTTGTTTTCAATTTAATAGAAATGACTCCTCTTTTAAAACATCCTAAACCAGACGAAAAAACATTGTTATACTTTTTTACCAAGCCTTGTACTACATCTTCTGATAAACTAATATGATTTATCTGTGAAATACTTAATTCAAACTTGTTGAAAAAATCGCGTCCTAACAGAGGAGGTCCTGTTTTAGTTTTAACTATATACAAATCTAAATAACATTCCTTATTTTGGTAACAAACTTTACAATTTATATAGCCTAAAGGTACAATTTTATCACCATTGTATAAATTAAACACCTTATCTGTTGAATACATAATTTCATTCTTAAAATTTTGTAAATAGTATTTTTCCGAGATTACGGAAAAACTGGATCCAGTATCCAAAATGAAATCACATGACTTATTATTTACCTCAATTGTTATATCCACCGGATTGATTTTACAATCTAATGCGAATAAAGAATAATCGGATTCTAAATAATTTTGAAATGCTTTGTTTTCAACTACCTTCTGTTTTTTTGAACGCGTGTGCGTTTTATTCATACACATCGTAGCCAAATGACCTTTTTTGTTACAAATATGGCAGATACATTCGCGAAAAGAACACTTATCTGCAGTGTGATTTTTACGACCACAAACACAGCACTTAGATAACGATACCTGCTTGGAAAGATAACCATTACTCCGCTGGTGCTGGTGATTACGGCCTTGTGACGTAGATGCTCTTGTTCCATCTCTATTCCCCACATGATAGAGTTCCGGTTCTTTCTTTATCGAAATTTCCCGTTCTGGACCAGATGAGAGCGCTGCCGATTTTGCGGTAGCAATTTCTACTGCTTCTTTAAACGTCACGGTCTTCTTCTCTTCAAAAAGTCTATCTTGAATCGAACCCTTGTCATAACCAACTACCAAATGATCCCGAAGTACCAATTCCAACTGTGCAGCATCAAAATTACATAATGCGACCAAATCTCGGATTCTCGCCGCCCACTCTCGTGCTGATTCATTTGTCGTTTTCCGCGAATTGTAAAATTTGTACCTTGCGGCAAATACCGACAAACTGGGTTTAAAATGCTCCGATAATACTTTAATTAACTCTTCGTACTTCGTTTTTTCGGGTTCCGTAGGCAAACAAAAACTATGTACTAATTTATTAAGCGTCCTCATTTAGTACGTTTAGTAAAATTGCCACTTTCCTACCTTCATGTGATATCTCATTGGCTACAAAATAATTTTCAATGCGTCTCCTGAACACCGACCAATCTGAATTTGCAGGGTCAAACTCTCTCAAATGCCCGACATTATTTCCCGAAGCCATTTCCTTTTATAGACACACACTATAGATAACTTTTTGAAGTCCACCACCTCGTCGCCACTTGTGATATACCGGCTTGAATTAATAAAGTATAACTTCCTTAAAATACGTTTATTTTGTACGACACATTAACAACAAGTACCAATTCGTTATAAGGTGCATATTTATCTCCCCTCTCATGCGCAGTAACATATTCTATATTTATTTATACGCAACAAGTTCCATCTGTGAGTTTGCCACGTGCTTCGGTTGGTGGAGAATACCCAAAGCACGTAGCATAAAATGATAGAGATAGACATGCCAACTGCTCAGTAAAAAGACGTAAGCATTTGAGTCGTGAGCGGATGTAGGATAATATAATATTTATTAGACACCCTAAAAACTACACAGCAGAATGAGCACCACGGGCTCTAATAGAGATAGAAACTGTTCCCCCTAGAGGTCAAAGGGAATGAGGGGGTACAACATTAGCGGTATTCGCTAGTAGAGACAATAAATAATTTGTGGTAGCTGTAAGAGAAAGAGCGTTCACAAAACAAATCAGTACACAGAATCAAACTCAACTAATCGGTTATAATTATCAGCATTAATTACAAAAACAAATTTCCAATTAATTAACTTGAAGAAAAAAGTGTCACAATTTAATGAGCAATGAACTCACCCTAACGTGTCTCAGACCACCCGACGTGATCATCATCAAAGCCGATAAAGGCGCTGTCACAGTGTCCATTGACCGTCAAACCTACTTGTCTAAAACTGAAGAACTGCTTGCTGACCAATCCACTTACAAAGTCCTCAATAAGGATCCCACTAGCACCACACAAACTCACAACAACATATTAATTTTGGAACTACTCAACAAAGGCCAGTTAGAGATAATCACAAAAAAACAGTTAACAATTTACAATTCGTCTACTCGTAAGCTCTACACCCTACCGAAGATCCACAAAGATCCGGTCGCCTTCAGACCCATCGTTAGCTATACCAATAGCCCCACGTCCAAATTGGCGAAATTCTTAGCCAACATTCTGTCACGATATACTAATAGCCTTCCGGACAAAGTTGACGTCCAAGACTTGTTCACGTTTGTCTCCACGATGCAAGAATTCCAACTACCACCTAACCACGTCAATGTTTTTTTTTTACCAACATCCCGACACAATTGATCCTGGAAATAATTAAACAAAAATGGCCGCAACTTAAAATGTTCACCACGTTATCGGAGGAGTCCTTCATCAAGTGCATCACCTTCGTTTTCAATAGTGGGTTCTTTAGCTTTAATGGACAATTTTACAAACAACTTGAAGGTGTTCCCATGGGGAGATGCCTCAGTCCGGTGTTGGCTGAAATTACGATGGATGTAATAGAACAAGTAAAAACACGAATACTCTTCCAGTTCTCGTTCCTATTCAAATATGTAGATGACATCATCTGTGGTCTTCCTGTTGATCAGATTGACGCCACCCTGGACGCCTTCAACTGGATACATCAGAAATTACAATTTACCGTTGAAAAGGAAAAGGACAATGGAGTCCCATTTTTAGACACAAAATTAATCAGAACACAGAACAATATAATTTTAATTAACTGGTACACCAAACCCACCGATTCTGGCCGATATATTAACTTTAAATCCAATCATATATTGCTACAAAAAATCAATACTTTGAAGGGGATGAAGAATAGGATAATGAAGCTTTCTCACCACACCTTCCATAATAAGAACCTCCAACTACTGTCGTCAATGTTTATTAACAACAATTTCCCCAAGACCCTTGTCAACAATATCTTATTTAACAACCAACGTACCACCAACACCAACCGAACCCAAATAGGCTCCACTACCAATTCACCTACGGCATCGAAGGTTTCCACAACGCTCAAAAAATATTCAAGACTACCCTTTATTCCTGAAATCACGTACAAATTAACCACCATCCTGAAACATGAAGATATCAAATTCGCGTTCTACAACCCTTCACTTCAATGACTATTTTCAAGATTAAAAGACAACACCGAACTGCTTCTACAATCCAAACTAATTTACAGTGTTCCTTGTGGCAATTTTTCTAAAGTGTACATTGGGCTTACGACTTGCTGGCTGAAAACCAGATTAGGGATACACAAAAGTGATATTAGAACTAACAAAACTAGGTGGGCACTAGCTGCCCACACGTCTTTGAGTTTGATAAAGTATCAGTGCTAAATCGCTCCAACAATATTATTCCACCCTCAAATTTATGGAAATGGTAGAAATCAACAGACATATTAATAATGCAGTTAATTTCAGATCAGATGTAGATAATCTCAACGACATTTACGTAGCTACCAACTCAGTTGGTTACAATCTCGTCTGGAGTTCTTTTTGCCCTTGGATTGTCAACAATTCCCCTTTTTCGTTTTAGTAGTGTCCTTTTAATTAATTTTAATTTTACACCCTTTCATTTGTCAATGTAAATTGTAATGTACCCCCGTGGTCTTTTGCCACCTGCTATTTTGTGATAGGTGCTTATCACCAGGTTACCTTGATTGCTCTTAATTCATTGGCCACGGCCATTTTGCTTTGTTATCACCTGCAGGCAGGCTGATATCCTAATCCGTCAATTTCATTATTTGTTCAACTAGTGACCTAGACACGTCGTATTTAATTTTAATTGTGTAATATGACTAGTAATATCTACTATTGTGTTAAATAATTGTAAAGTCGCTCCCGTCCATAGGCAGAGTGATTCTTAACTTAATTGTTTTTGTAAGTAGATAATTAATTATTGTCTCTTTGTAACTATTGTAATCAGTTCCCCCTCTTTTTAGTTCCTGATGAAGCCAAAAACCCCTTATAATAATTACTAAAAGTTAATTTACCGCAAGGTTTTATTCCCAACTTCCTTATACAGTGCTCGGCAAAAAGTCGGCACCAAATGGATTTTTTTTTTATTTTTGATTTTTTTAAAAAACTTTATACGGCAATAATTTGTGCTTGTCTGAAAACCTATTTAGCCCCTATCAGATTTACCCAGTGATTTTCACTTAGCTAGAAAATGACGTTTCTCGAAATTATCTAAATTCAAAGTGTGCTATTTTTCGTAAATTAAGCAAGATTTCAATGAGATTTTTTTATCGTCTGTCAGTCTTAGCTTACCGAACAATCTCAAGACCAGAAAACATTTTTTTTTTCATTAACTTCCGCTAAAACTAAAGTTTCAATTTTTTGCAACATTTTCAAATTTTCACATACCAAGACATGATTTCAAAATTCAATTTGATTTCGTTAAAAAGTTAAAGGTTTATAATTTGGTGCCGACTTTTTGGCGAGCAGTGTATGTATATTTATATATATCTATTTTCGTACCAAGTCGAGATCCGAATAAATTTAGGACTACCCGAGATCCACCGTAACAAAAAGGATTAGGGGAGTATATTTCCTGTTGATAGATCTATCATTAACACTTTTACCCTTACCCCATTAGAGGGGAAAAGATTTCGCAATTTTAATTTTTTACACAATCCCATAACGAAGCGAGATCTGCAGTCAAGTCGAGATCCAAGTTTGTATAAGTTTGTATATAGCGCAATATGTGTATTAACGTGAGATCCTGCAACGTTGCCATAGTATTCGAGTGGGCGAATTACCCAATGTCAGCGAATTCCAATACAATTAATATGTGATAAAGTTTGTTAAAAGTTTAAAAAGATTATAAACTGTTTTGAGAATTCTTTATTAAATAAAATTTACAAAACAACAACTTTCATTATGATTGTATAGTATAGTATAGTAAAGCAGTTATACTCTAGCAAATATAGGTACCGAAATATAGAATAGCACTTACTTTCTGTTATATCTGCATCTTTCATTTCTCTAACAGTAGTTTGGTGGTTCTATCCTTTGTGTCCTTTCAAAAAAGACACAAGTCGTGGGTACACCAATTCCATTTTTCCAAAAGACCATCCGCGTTGGCTCTGGATGCTGCGAAATCCATATCGACCTAAAAGTAATAAAGATGTACAAACATTTGATGACAATTATCAGTTGACATGCTGCAGAAAAAAAAATTAATCATACCTATTTATACCAATCTATAGCCGGAAGGTTGTCTGTAAAATGGTCATTTTTTCATTATTTCTTCAGTTGAATTCAGCTGATAGATGTCATTCAACCGGTACTGACAACAGGCTTTCCAACAATGATCGAATTCTTCGGCGGAAAGATTATCCCGTTTTAAGGTCCTTAAAGTAGTTTCAGCGTCACCATTTTATAACAAGACAGAAATTGCTTGCTATAGAACGAGAAAACTTACCAAAATTTAGCTTCATTCGGGATTGGCCGCGCAGTTTACGTTTTTTCAAGTTCACATCAGAATTTGGAAAGGCTTGATTGAATGGCACTTTAGCCTTACGCAATTTGTTATAAATTTTTCCTTTTTGAGTTGTGCGATAATATTCCTTAATATAGACATTAACTTTCAAGGAGATAATGTGTATTTTCAAATATTAACTTACCAATTTCTCATTTGGAAATTTTTCAAGAATTTCTTGCTCAATTTTGTAGCTCATTTTGATGGTCATGGGAATATTATTATTCTCAAAATATCGTGCTACATAAGAAGCATTGAATCATATTTGTTACAGATTATACAGGGTGAATGAGACCACCCGTATCAGGCTTTTATTTAAAGAACGGTGAGTCGTAGAGAGGTGGGGTAAAAAAAGTGATTATAAAAGCCATAATAAAGAATCGAATGGTGATATCATTATTTCTCGAACAAGTCAGCATTCCTCCAGAAGGCCCCCAACTCCAAAATTTTAAATGGCACCATAAGTCCAAAAAGGTATTTTTTGAAAGATTGTTAAAAAAGAAGAAAGTTTTATAGGAAAAATTATTTTATTACTGCCACCCCTTTTAAGTTATATTCGACTAAAGTTGTTCAATTTGAAATTCATTGTTAACAAGAAACATTGAAAAGTCTACTTTTAAAATCTAGTTACCAATGTTACATGTGTTCAAAATATCTTCCATTTACTGTTAAGCACTGTTGAGCTCTTCTAGGTACACTATCAGTGGCTCTAATAAGTACTTCTTGAAAGGGAAGAACACATGTAACATTGGTAACTAGATTTTAAAAGTCGACTTTTCAATGTTTCTTGTTAACAATGAATTTCAAATTTAACAACTTTAGTCGAATATAACTTAAAAGGGGTGGCAGTAATAAAATAATTTTTCCTATAAAACTTTCTTCTTTTTTAACAATCTTTCAAAAAATACCTTTTTGGACTTATGGTGCCATTTAAAATTTTGGAGTTGGGGGCCTTCTGGAGGAATGCTGACTTGTCCGAGAAATAATGATATCACCATTCGATTCTTTATTATCGCTTTTATAATCCATTTTTTTACCCCACCTCTCTACGACTCACCGTTCTTTAAATAAAAGACTGATACGGGTGGTCTCATTCACCCTGTATATAAGGTAGGATATACCCATGGAAATCTGAGATAGAAGGGTAGGTACTTGATAAGTATAATTAATAACTAAAATTCACTTACCTCAAACAAAAATTTCACGCGCAAGATGCACCAAAGAAAAGTTTCATAACCAAATAGGTTGTATTTGAAAATCTAGTAAAAAAAATTGATTTCAAAAAGCCATGCCGACAACGTAGTGCTGAGAGCTATAAACTTCACTTGACCAAAAAATGTTATTAAGAAAAGTTTCATAACCAAATAGGTTGTGATTAATGGGTTCCATATCGTTGGAAAAATTAATATTTCTCTAAATGGGGTAAACGCAACAGTTGAAATGAAAGAAAATCACTCAGCCTTCCCCATGAATCAATTGATTCATGGGGAAGGCTGAGTGATTTTCTTTCATTTCAACAAATAGGTTGTATTCGAAAATGCAGTACAAAAATTTGATTTCAAAAAGACATGCCGACAACGTAGTGCTGAGAGCTATAAACTTCACTTAACCAAAAAATTTTATTAAGAAAAGTTTCATAACCAAATAGGTTGTATTTGAAAATGTAGTAAAAAAAATTGATTTCAAAAAGCCATGCCGACAACGTAGTGCTGAGAGCTATAAACTTCACTTGACCAAAAAATGTTATTAAGAAAAGTTTCATAACCAAATAGGTTCTATTCGAAAATGTAGTAAAAAATGTGATTTCAAAAAGACATGCCGACAACGTAGTGCTGAGAGCTATAAACTTCACTTGACCAAAAAATGTTATTAGGAAAAGTTTCATAACCAAATAGGTTGTATTTGAAAATCTAGTAAAAAAAATTGATTTCAAAAAGCCATGCCGACAACGTAGTGCTGAGAGCTATAAACTTCACTTGACCAAAAAATGTTATTAAGAAAAGTTTCATAACCAAATAGGTTCTATTCGAAAATGTAGTAAAAAATTGATTTCAAAAAGCCATGCCGACAACGTAGTGCTGAGAGCTATAAACTTCACTTGACCAAAAAATGTTATTAGGAAAAGTTTCATAACCAAATAGGTTGTATTTGAAAATCTAGTAAAAAAAATTGATTTCAAAAAGCCATGCCGACAACGTAGTGCTGAGAGCTATAAACTTCACTTGACCAAAAAATGTTATTAGGAAAAGTTTCATAACCAAATAGGTCGTATTCGAAAATGTAGTACAAAAATTTGATTTCAAAAAGACATGCCGACAACGTAGTGCTGAGAGCTATAAACTTCACTTAACCAAAAAATTTTATTAAGAAAAGTTTCATAACCAAATAGGTTGTATTTGAAAATGTAGTAAAAAAAATTGATTTCAAAAAGCCATGCCGACAACGTAGTGCTGAGAGCTATAAACTGCACTTGACCAAAAAATGTTATTAAGAAAAGTTTCATAACCAAATAGGTTGTATTCGAAAATGTAGTATAAAAATTTGATTTCAAAAAGACATGCCGACAACGTAGTGCTGAGAGCTATAAACTTCACTTAACCAAAAAATTTTATTAAGAAAAGTTTCATAACCAAATAGGTTGTATTTGAAAATGTAGTAAAAAAAATTGATTTCAAAAAGCCATGCCGACAACGTAGTGCTGAGAGCTATAAACTTCACTTGACCAAAAAATGTTATTAAGAAAAGTTTCATAACCAAATAGGTTCTATTCGAAAATGTAGTAAAAATGTGATTTCAAAAAGACATGCCGACAACGTAGTGCTGAGAGCTATAAACTTCACTTGACCAAAAAATGTTATTAGGAAAAGTTTCATAACCAAATAGGTTGTATTTGAAAATCTAGTAAAAAAAATTGATTTCAAAAAGCCATGCCGACAACGTAGTGCTGAGAGCTATAAACTTCACTTGACCAAAAAATGTTATTAAGAAAAGTTTCATAACCAAATAGGTTCTATTCGAAAATGTAGTAAAAAATTGATTTCAAAAAGCCATGCCGACAACGTAGTGCTGAGAGCTATAAACTTCACTTGACCAAAAAATGTTATTAGGAAAAGTTTCATAACCAAATAGGTTGTATTTGAAAATCTAGTAAAAAAAATTGATTTCAAAAAGCCATGCCGACAACGTAGTGCTGAGAGCTATAAACTTCACTTGACCAAAAAATGTTATTAGGAAAAGTTTCATAACCAAATAGGTCGTATTCGAAAATGTAGTACAAAAATTTGATTTCAAAAAGACATGCCGACAACGTAGTGCTGAGAGCTATAAACTTCACTTAACCAAAAAATTTTATTAAGAAAAGTTTCATAACCAAATAGGTTGTATTTGAAAATGTAGTACAAAAATTTGATTTCAAAAAGACATGCCGACAACGTAGTGCTGAGAGCTATAAACTTCACTTGACCAAAAAATGTTATTAGGAAAAGTTTCATAACCAAATAGGTCGTATTCGAAAATGTAGTACAAAAATTTGATTTCAAAAAGACATGCCGACAACGTAGTGCTGAGAGCTATAAACTTCACTTAACCAAAAAATGTTATTAAGAAAAGTTTCATAACCAAATAGGTTGTATTTGAAAATGTAGTACAAAAAATTGATTTCAAAAAGCCATGCCGACAACGTAGTGCTGAGAGCTATAAACTTCACTTGACCAGAAAATGTTATTAAGAAAAGTTTCATAACCAAATAGGTCGTATTCGAAAATGTAGTACAAAAATTTGATTTCAAAAAGACATGCCGACAACGTAGTGCTGAGAGCTATAAACTTCACTTGACCAGAAAATGTTATTAAGAAAAGTTTCATAACCAAATAGGTTGTATTTGAAAATGTAGTACAAAAAATTGATTTCAAAAAGCCATGCCGACAACGTAGTGCTGAGAGCTATAATCTTCACTTGACCAGAAAATGTTATTAAGAAAAGTTTCATAACCAAATAGGTTGTATTCGAAAATACAGTACAAAAAGCATGGTCAATCACCTTAAAACATTAATACTAAGCTACACATTTTTCTCTGTGTACCTACTTGAATAAAGAATGAAAATATAAGTTCGCAGGCTTTACGGTCCAATTGGCAGGAAAGTGACACATTAGGCCATCACAAATAGGTATGTATAAATAAAGTGATCATTAGCGCCCGGTCGGAAATAAATTTGTTTACCGAGTTTATACTTTATTATACAGGGTGTAGGTATAGGTTTCTGGGATCAAACTACGCCGATTAAACCCAACATCACCTTGTAAAACGTACACCTTGAAAATTCTACCTATTTCTGTTTTTAACTATAATTCAAAAACTATAATTATGAATCAGTGGCGCAATAAAATGCTTTTTTAATTAATTAGATAGAAAGTAAAAACTAAAATAAAGAACATACAAATGAAGTACGGTAATTTTAGAAAATGTTGTTTACTACATAATATGCTCCAAACAAGTTGCCACCCTTAGGTTGAACCCCTCTTCCAATGCTTCTTTGTACTTTGTGTATGTTTTTCAGAGATTATGAAATTTTCTTTTTAAATTGTTGGGCATGGTCTAGTGGAGTAAGTACACCCCCGTCTTAATGTCTAACTATAAATCCAAGAGCGCCAGGTGATCTGGGAGGTCATAAGAAATTATTACGTAGTTAAATAGTTTAATACAACACTTGGGTAATCCGGAAACATCGGTTAATTATTTCGCTTCAGTAAGTACTAGTTTATTTGACAACAATTTGTAGTTTTATCAATTAGTTAACATTGTAGTCTAAAATACTTTTGCCAAATCATGGGCTACTGTTGTTAAAATAGTTTTTTAGCTGTAATTTTGTTAATTATATTAATTAAGTTAAACAATATGATATGTTATTGGATTAGACAGAAACATACCGTATTTAAAACAAAAAAATGGCCTTTATAATGCGCAAGTATTTTTTATAAGTGAAACGTTGAGTTTTTTTTTTTTCATTTTTAGACAAAATGAGATATTAGGTGTATAAAAATAATACTAGGTAGCAGTCTAGCAGTACTTAAATCATTTATCCAAATTTTTAGCTCGTACTATTTAAGAGATTCCCATGAATACATTTAAAAAATAAAGACTTAACAGTGCAAGTCTATTACACTAACCTTTAAGATACAGGTCAGTAGTATATTAATAAAACAATGGTCGTATCATAACAAATCCGGATTAAATTACATCTGCGATGTTGCCAAACATGCCGGATCTCTAACTAGCTGTAAATTGTATCTTGAGGTTTTATACAGAAATGGCGCTGTGGCGACCCCTACAGCCAGGTTGGATGAACTACGAGAGTATAAAATCGGACAAAATGGGTCAAAACGAGATCCAGGCTAAAATTTGAATTTAGCGGTTTCTCCCCCCCCTACTTCAATGAGCAAAATATACACATGGATACAAGGTGAGATCCAAAATCGGATCTCACCTTACAAAAAGGATCTCATTTTGTATACTTTATGTCACCAAATGATCTCGACTTGGTACGAAAATATATCTATGTATACATATAATTAATATGTACCTATACCGTTTCCAAGAACCATGAGTACCTACTTAATTTTGGACACAAGGTATAACCCTGCATAATAGAGCTCGTATGTGCACTCTATATGTATAAAAATTGCAAGGTAAACACACAGAGTAATAATTTTCCGAAAAAAAAGACAGGAAATGCAGTGCAGCAGTCCTGTTTCTGTACATCTGTACAAAATATAAATATATCTATTTTTAGTTAATCAAATTTTAGATCCGTATAAAATATGTGAAATGAGGCGCTTTACAAATAATAAATTGGGTTCTGCACGCCTCGGTTGTTGTAGTCCAATCTCAATAGTAACCCAGGTTAAAGCAATCGTCCGCAGTTAGGAAATCACGAGGATATCATTCATTTGTAATAGACCATAAAAACCAACACGTAAAACGTCTAAAAAGACATAAGACATAAGTGAAAATGTTTCATTCAATTATATTATACAGTATAAAGTCTATTAGTTACTGAAAATCAAAGAGGTTGAGTATCGAGTTAATAACAATAGTAATAATAAGATATAAACAAGCGAGTTTTCCTAGAAATAACATAAATTGTTAAATTGGGAAGCACGAAACTTACTCCAACAAGAAGATTTAGATATACGTGGTCGTCAAATCCAACTTCTCGATTGGGAAAATAAATATCACTTTTCTTGAAAAAAATTGAATTCTAAAATTTCTCACGAAGGGCGTGAAATATGTTTTACACAAAGAAACTGTAGTATCTATTCTGAAAATAAAATTTCTTTTCAATGCTTTCTGAAAATAGCTGACTAACTAGTAAAGAAAAAAGAACTAATGAGAAAGTCTTCAACGCCATATCTAGATAAAATAAAGCACCATTTTCAATAATGAATCATATAATTTTAAAATGTCAAATGTCAATAATGCAAAAACATTAAAAAGCCCATGATATCACCCACATTTACATTGATGTTCCGTAAGAAAAATTACCTATAGTCTGTAAAATGAATGTTTACGATTTTCGGCTTAGCGCTTTATTTGGCGTACACATTCGTAGTTTGTATCTATTTCGTTCTAACACATAATATTTGGAAATAGAGAGAATGGAATGCTACATTATCGTCGCCACGGGTGGTGAACTAAGACAGGCACTATACGTTTAAAACATCTGTATTTGTGTCAGGTGTGTTAGAAGGAGACAGTAATGTTTATTTTAGGCGTCTCTTTAGAGACTAAATTGTCTGTTGTAATCCTTTGACAGTGGTATTCGAAAGTTATTTTCGCGTGTTTGTAATAACTACTGAAAATATGGAAAATATGAAATAGATACAAACTACGAATGTGTACGCCAAATAAAGCGCTAAGCCGAAAATCGCAAACATTCATTATACAGACTATACCTATCTAAGATCCACCCTAAGCCAAGAAAAGGTAAACGCCATAGCTCTTTTGTGCATAGTCAGAAGAAAGATTTCATACGACGAGATAATTGATGATTTTGCGAATCAAAAATCGCTCAATCAGAAATTGCAAAATGTTCATAACTTAATTGAATTTAATCGTCATCATCGGCCGGATTGTTACTAGATAATTTCATGTCTTGTTTTTAAACTGTAAGTAAGCGCTGGTAATATCTCACCGTTTTGTAGCTGAAAAAAAAAATGTTGGTCTACCTTTCATAATTGGAAAATTCCAATTCAATGCCTGGTAATGCTTGTTCAATGAGTGGCTGAGTCAACTTTCAAATTATCCTTTCTGTCCATCAAGCAAGATCGTCAAATGTTAGATAATTCTGAAGGTCTCCACTTTTAAAATAAGGCTATTCTGTATTTTTATGTGCGAGTTTTCAATATAGGTATTCTGAGAATATTCTCTTTACACACCATGGGCTGGTTTGTGAATATTATTGACTCATCTGATATCTGTATGCTTGGGAACAAACTTAGTTATGCAAATCTAAGTAATATGATCAACTGAAATGCTGTATTATCCACCCACAGATTAATTGCAAATATAAAAATGTTGTTTCTTACTTTCCTCATTTCTTCGTTTGGTAATCAATTACTGAAGTTTTAAAAAAACTATCGATCATAAACAATACGCTACATTTTTGTGATAATACAATACCAAAATTTGTTTTCCAAATGCATATACCTACTTATCAATTTTTACATTAGAAAAAAATATAACTTAAAAAAAGTTAAATTAAACCTCGTAACTTGTCATGGATTTGGTACACCATTGCAAAGTAGCCCGATAATAGTAAGAGGTATCCACAATTTCACTTTGACAAGCCGTATTCTTTTTTTTTACTCTGAGGAATTCAATGGACGTTTTATTTTGAATAAATTATGAAACGTTCACAATGGAACACCATAAAAAAAATTTTCAAAAAACAATGTGACCATTGCTTTTACATCATAATTCCTTAACTCCTCTAATGAGAAAATCTCGATATATCATGTCGAATTAAATTTCATTGCAGATTCATCAGTTGTAATGGTCGGAAACAGTACTAGCGTCATTACTGTGGATAAGTGTTGTAATTACTCAAGCGGTCGCTTAAGGTGGCTGTCTAATTTATCCCAGCAAACAGGTTTAAAGTTGTTAGCACTGAAATTTTATGATACTTCTAACAATGTTATAATTTGAGATAACGGTTCGCTAATTGTAAGAGACAAGAAATTGTAATAAATTACCTGATTTGTCTTTATATAGTTTCTTTTTCGCTACCATTAGAGCGTACTTCAATAATATTAAGTACCTACCTTTTTAGTATTATGACAATAAATTATTATGAGTAAATAGGGGAATATCGTAATAATTTAACCCTCTCAGAAAAACTTTTGATTATTTTAATTTTATAACGGGAAACATCAAAATAATACTAATTCTAACAGCATCACAAACGAAATGCTGAAGCCCCCGAGTATAAATTCATAACACATTATTGAATTACTACAAAACCAGTTTTAAGTCGGCGGCATCTGATTATGTCCTTCCCAGAAAATTCGGGTTAATGCTAAGAATTCATTTCAAAAATCTTAGAACCAAAAAATAAAATCTTTCCTACCTGGATTTTTAATTTATTTAAATTTTTCTTGAGGCTAATGACAGTACAATAATGTTAATTATACACTCTGAACGTTTCTTTTGGATTTTAAATGAAATAGCAATCCTTTCTAACGCAAAGTTTCCTTATGATTACGATAAATCACAAGCGTAGTGACATATTGTTTAAATTGATCTTGTTTTGATAAAATGTTATTATCCAATTTTTTTGCTCAGGAAAATTTTTTCAGTCACCTTTCAGTGATATTTCTTCAGAATGCGTGGAGTGTGGGTTACATAAGTGTTAGGAGTTGATCATTGCAGTTAGCTGTAGTCTGGATATAAATTTTCAAAAATGTGCTCCCGTAGTAACTAAAATATTGCTTTTTGTTGGAAATTCCAATCATAATTTAGCAAACATACGTTTATGAATAGCCAATGTGCATCCTTCTGACAGTTTATCCAATATAAAAGCAATATTTCTCTAACATTGTAACAATAGTAGATACAAATTTATTAGATTAGGTGGTGACTGAACATTTCTTATGAATGCTCAACTTGTGCTGCTAGGGAACCCACCCTTAGGGTACCAACACCTCTCATCATTGCAAAATGCCTACACCTTGAGACTATAGTACTTATCTGCGATATCATGTTTCTATTTCTATTTGGAATCCGTTACCCGAACCACGCATGGTGACCCTACTTGTAACTTACCAAATTATACGAATATCGTTTATATTTCACGCACGTGATGAAATGTATACAATATTTGCACACATATGTATAAATAACCCTCGTAGAGTAGTGGGTTTACCTATAATTAACCCAATACTCAAAACTTAAAATGTCACACAACCGTTTAGAGCCAGAAAGACTAATCCAGGTTCTGTATTTCGGTGAGATTATTTTTCACTGTAATTAATTACTAAAACAAATACAATGGCACAAAAAACAAAGCCTTCTTTTTTAATCCAAGGTTCGTCCGCGTCTATTCAAACCGTTGTTCCCTCAATTTCGTCCACCCGACCCAAAGTTTTCGCATATGGTAATACTTCACCTCCTGCTCAACTACCAATCACTGTCCCTATTATTCCACAACAAATCCACGTGCACACCAAGCCAAAACTCGATCCTTCTCCGATGCCCTCCTTCCATTCAATGTATCGCAATCCACTCAAACCAAAAACCCTCCTACCCTGTATTCTTTACAGCTATTAATTACTTCACAGCAGCTACTCTATACTTCCGTGTTCAACTCCCCTTGAAGTTCGAACATTCGAACCTATCCTATAATTCTTAAATTTTTAAATAATAACAGGATCGTATTTTATTTCAATAGTCCTGAGCAGCGTCAAAATAGCGGTCAAAGTAAATTCGAGAAACGCCCCCTAGCGACCGAACGATTAGAGATAGCTGAATTCTGTTTGCGCCAGATTGAACTCCAGACCTAGGTCCATTTTTTTCTATCTCTTAAAATAAAGGGTGTTTCCATAAGAAAGTATCCAATTTGGACCACCCGGTATATAATATAAAGAATTTAGAATGTTACCGGTATTGGAGGCTTGGGGTGGCTCCGTTGGATGAGCACTACCCTAGAGATCTATGGCAAGCCGTTTTACCACTTACTCACTTTAGACGTAAATCTGTCATTTTAATTCAAATTTATTTCCATGTCACTTTGGATAATGAAAATTACGTTATTTTCGTTAAAAAGAATGCAATTTTTATTCATAATTAAAATTTAAATACATAGGTATTGTCATTCTAATTATGAAGAAAATACAATAAAACCTATTGCTCCTTATGGAAAATTTAGGAATTTACCTGAACGAAAGTATATTTTTCATTAACCAAAATTGAATTTATCTTTTAAATTACCATAAAAATGATTTTATATACTACTATTTAAGTTCTACTGTAAATATTTATTCATTGTTATAACAACTGTTTTGGTACAACAACCTTAAGGTGAAAAAAATAATAAATTTAAAGTTTAAATACGAATTTAAATGCTTAACTTATTTGATGTCAACATAAACTAATTTGTTATGTTTATTTGAAAAGTAAATTCATTTTTCCTTATGAAAAATGAAATTTAATTTTAAATAGATATAACTAAATGTGTAGAACTTAACTACTCGTTTAGTTATTTAGGTGTTAAGATAACCTAGCCAATTAATTTACCTGTTATCATATCATTTGCTCTATTAACTCGAATCTAGGTGTCAATTTTCATGGGATATAAGTTTCTTTTCTCCATTTTTAATTTAATTGTCTTCTTCATGTTTGTTACAACTCAATTTTAATTTCAATTCAATTTCTTATGACATATAGTGTATTTCCATTTTAATTTAAAAATTAAAATGTTTTCTTATGTTCTACAGTTGTAATATTAATTTCTAAACAGGAATTTTTATCTCTTTTGACTTGCTATGATAATTCTATTCGCATTCGTTATAACTTCCAATTTTAATTCTATTTGAATTTATTATGATATTGGCGTATTTTTATGTTAATTTAAAAAGTAAAAATGTTCTAACGATATATTTATTTTAAAGTTTTTTGAATTCGTATTGCCATTTGAGATTCTCGTTTAGTGTTTTTATTTCAATTCGATGTCTATTTCGATTGTAATTTAATTTCCATTCGACTTGAAGGTGTTGAGCACACTCATAAGAAATGTAAATAAAAATGCGCTAGCGCCCTCTACTTTGCGGAGGCTAAACTACAAAATCACAAAATGCATGGTGTGTGAATCATAAATTAACTTATTTAACCCTTTAACTTAAGATCTGAACAGCTTAAGTGCCATGCATAGAGAAAATTATATATTATTTTCTCTATGGGAATTACTAATATCCTTGTTTATGTATATAAACAAGGCTAATATCTTTGATTGATTATTCAATCAACGCTAATATTATGAAATTTAGTAATCTTATTTACCGATAACCTTAGTTGTGGCGTTGTGGGTAACATTAAATCTGTGATTTTATAGAAAACTGTTTATTTTTAAAACACTTCTGACCAAAATACTCTAAAATGGTAGGTGGCGCAATTTTATGACGAACGCGGTTGTACCACTTATAATGTTACTTAAATAATGATAGTACTTCCTAAAATCTAAAACCAAGCTCCAAAAGATATATTGAGAACAAGTAATAGTAACTCTATACATATGTAGTTACATAGGCCATAGCTTAGGTAACATAAAACAAAAACTTAGAACATATCTATTTTTTCCTTTCCAATGTAGAGGGCGCTAGCTCATTTTTATTTACATTTCTTATGAGTGTGCTCAACACCTTCAAGTCGAATGGAAATTAAATTACAATGGAAATAAATATCGAATTGAAATAAAAACACTAAACGAGAATCTCAAATGGCAATACGGATTCATAAAACTTTAAAATAAATATATCGTTAGAATATTTTTACTTTTCAAATTAAAGTGAAAATACGCCAATGTCATAATAAATTCAAATAGAATTAAAATTGGAAGTTATAACGAACGCGAATAGAATTATCATAACAAGCCAAAAGGTCTTCAAAAATGTCACCGTATAACGGCTGTTGTAAAAATTAGTCAATTTTATAATGAAATTTCTCTTTTAACCCGGGCCCTTTTGGCTCCGGAATTTATATAATGTTTGTTATAATGTTTCAACTTTAATTATTGTTTTGTTTTAATTATGTGATCTTCACCCCTTTGACATTCAATTTGTGATGGAATTTTGTATCGTTAGTTTAATTTAGAATCAATTTTGCTTGAAAATGAGACTAGGATGTCTCGAAACATGTCGCATTCATAACTTAAATTTAAACTGTTAATTAGTCAAACTTTACTTCTGTTTTTTCACCTTTGTTGAAGGTTAATAACGAGGTGTTTTTACTTATAAAAATATTTTCCGATTAATGCTGGATTGTCACCCACGTGAAAGTGAGTAACGGGGTGCTTCCAATTAATCGTTTTACTTCATTACCCGTTAGTGTTGCCGATTGATTTCGGGGCTAATGTTTCAGTATACTTGTATACTTATCTTAAAAAACATAACCACTCACCCCATCCTTCGTTTCATCTAAGTTTTGACTTAATTCTCATATTAAATTCATTGTCAAGGGGAGGTACTAAGTAGTTTTATTTATTAAAGCCAAAAGACATAAAAATTCCTGTTCAATAGAAATTAATATTACAACTGTAGGATATAAGAAAACATTTTAATTTTTAAATTAAAATGGAAATACACTATATGTCATAAGAAACTAAATTAAAATTAAAATTGAATTGCAACGAACTCTAAGAATGCATTCCAATAAACAATTGTTAGAAGGTTATGATATCCCAAAAAAGACGTCCTGAAAACTATTATGATGTAAGAATATCATGACATGCGCTACAAGAAAATCTTTAAAGTAAAAACATTTCATTTTAATTTAAAATAATTTTTGTATTCAAATTTTAATTAAGAATGAAAATTGCATTCTACTTAACGAAAATAGCGTCATTATCATTATCCCAAGTGACATGGAAATAGATTTGAATTAAAATGACTGCAGTGAATAAGTGGTAAAACGGCTTGACATAGAGATTACGTTAATCCCAGTCTCAGTGTATAGAATAGTATAACTGAAATACACGTTAACGTTTCTCATTAAGTATACTTGTAAACCAATGACATTAAAATAACTACTATAAATTAAATAAATATGACTCTGGGGTTCCCCTACACCCTCTTAGACCAAAATGAGTTTTGCACAATTTTAAACGAGATATCGCAGCTTCACCCCATTTGATGTGTCTATTTAAACTATTGACAATAACACAACAAAGAGTAACAGTAACATTAAAACAAAATTATGTTCACATCTGGTTTACCTTACTTAAGATTTCTCTTTTTAAATCAGTACAGATGTTGTTGTATATTAGTTGATTTAATAGCATTCATAGAATACTTAATGGGGATACTCTAACAATTGTACTATAAACTCAAGAGTTTCAGAGTAACTCAGTAGTGAGGACTTAAAAAGGGTATAAATAGAAAAAAAAATGTCTGATTTATTCTTTTCTGTTGTAAGTTTTCGTGATGATTAAGCATACATTGTTTATTACAGACGTATTTGGATTTCCAATATAGTAAGATGCATTACGCTGTATTTTTGCAACTTTTCCAAAACTGAAATTCAATTAGAATACAATTACTCAGAATTATTCGCAAAGTTAATGGATTACCCTGCACGTTCATCCAATTAATTTTTTTCAAGTTGTACCAAGAAATGAGAGCAGTCAGGATTTCCCAATTCTATATATACTGATTTATCCTCGAATACTGTTGGACGCGAGAATTATAAGTGCAATAATTAGTTATTTGCATGTAGAGGTTGCTCAGTACGTTTTCCTTTTATCCCTAATTGGAACATTCATAGCTTAAAAAGTATTTAGTAGATTTTATTAAAATATCGCAAGCGAAACTTCGTATCACGCAATTGCATGAATCAAAGTAATATGCATCGGTAAGAATTTTCAGATACCTAAATGGAAGAATAAGGGATATAAACCGGTGTTTAAAAATCACAATAGGGACACACAATATGTAACGTAAATGTCCGCCTTTCCTAAAATATCCGAGGGTATAAGGATATTATACAGGGCATCTGAGCAGTAGAATTGGAAAAAATTACTGTAAACGTTCAATATCGTAATCCAAACCACTTGGATCCACTTTTTAGCAGATATCAAAAAGTCACAGAAAAACATTCCGTTTCCTGTTACAAAAATTGCAAACGTTAATAATATTCGAAACCAATTTTCCAACATTTTTTAAGAAAGCATCGGGTGAGCTCCAGTGAGAATTTCGTTAACACTTCGAGAACATCTAAACCAGTTTACGTTCCAGAAAGAATCCTACCCTATACTCTTCAAGAAAAAGTTGAACGCTAGTTAAATCTACTCTAAGAAAAAAGCATAATTTCTACAGTCATTTTAGGCCAATTACTGCGAGTTCACCCCCTTGTATCCCCCTCGCGTCGCCCATGGACGGCTATCTATAACGCAAATATTTCAAATAAAATTCTTTTATGCCCGTATGCACCGTCATGTTTTAATCCCGATTATCTGCCTAACAAGTGTAGAAGTCATTTGACTAATCAAGATTAGACGTAAAACGCGATTAAAACACGACGGTGCATACGGGCATTAGTCACATATTTTCCGACTATCTTGTTTGCTTCGGTGTGCTGGAAATGTCAGGAATATTTGTAGTCGTTGGATTCCTCAGAATCTGACAGAAGCTGAAAAAAGTAGCACGTGTCAAGTGATGCTTAAAAAATTTGACCATGGTCGTTCAAATTCTGTATATTACTGAATTGCTTAATAGGCGATTAGCAATAGCCAAGCTGGACATTGATGAAGCAGAATTGCGAAAAGTGAGTTTAAAGTTGGATATTGCAATTAAGCAAGCAACTTTAAAGAAGCCTCAATCCCAATGAAGAGGAAATCAAGTAACATAACATAACATAACGTAATATTTATTTGTTTTTTACACACGTTTAAAACAAAGAATTCGATTCTACATAACAATTATACATATTATATTCTAACTTCTTCCTTCTCTCCAACACTTCCTTCATTCACACCACCCCTTATCATCCATCGCCTACTATGTTCATTCTACCTAATTCCTCCTCTCTCAACTCCCCACATTCCCTCAGCATATGTTCCAAGCTCCCCCACCCTTCCCCACACAGTCAACACATTCTACTTTCGTCCTCCCTCCAATACCTATTTACTCTCTCTCCATTTACGCACCTAAACCTCGCTACTATTTTTTCCTTCAGTCCCATCCCTCCCTTCAGACATCTTGGTATCCCGTCTACTATTATTCCTTCATATTGTTCATTATATATTTCGTTGGATTTACATTCCCCCTTAAAAATAACTAACCTCATTCTAGTATCACACATGTTTTATTATTTTAATTTATGAAAATGAAATTTTTTATATATAACTCCTTCCAACACGACTTGAGAAAGCTACCAAAGGTTGGCGAAACGTTGTAATTCATCTAGTTATTTTAATATGTAACCTGCAATGTTTTTTCTTTCATCTTGTGATCAAAAGATGAAAAGATAGTTTTAATTACAATTGGCAAGATTCTAACCCGACTTTTTATTATTGTTCATTATATTTCCCTTCCCTTACTTTTGTTCTCCTCTCCTGTCCCTATACGTCTCTATCCCTCATTACTAACTCCACCTCAACACTCCTTCCCTCCGCCCTTTTCTTTTCCACCTCTTCCATCGCCATACCACCTCTCTCGTATTATTTCCTTTCTTCTTGACCCCACTTTGCCCTATTCTCCTTCGCTTCCCTCCAACATTCTTGCAGTATTTTGTTATCTCTTAATTTCATTCCTTTTTCATACCTCACTGCCCGCCCTCCTGTCTGAACCCTTATTCTCTCCAATTTCATCTCTTCCTCCACTATATATCCCGGTGTCTCTCTGTCTAAGCCCATTGTCCATGTAACATTTCTTAGAATGTACTTAGTGTAGAGTGTCGCTGACAGTGCGGTATCGCGAGTGCCAGAGGGGACAAAATATTAAAATAACAGTTAGTTGGTTTTTAACGCGATAAGCGGAGAGACACAGAAGCGCTAAGCTAATCGCGATTGTTTGGACTTGGTGCGGTTTTGAAAGTGGAAGTGGGGTGTGCTAGTTAGTTGTTTTTAACGGGAGGAACTTTAGAAGGTAAATAAAATTTTCGGTCCTTTATATAAAATTGAATCACCGAATGTCAACCCTGAGAAAAAGGTCCGTGACTCAAGTTTTTGTAAAGTAAATTGTCCTAGTTTAAGACGTGAGTCATAGCATCCATTTACAATATTTCTCCTGTATTCTCGCTAATCCTTCCAACCCCATATCTCTTCCCCATAAATACCATGACACTTTTAACTTATTTTTCGAATAGCCATTTTCTTTTCTGTATATCCTTTCCGAATACCCTTTCCCCTATTCCCCATACCTTCCCTAACACTTTCTTCCCTTTCTTCGCCAATTCTCTTATATGACTATCATCCCTATTGCTGTATTTCAGCGTATACCCTAGGTATCTCCATTCATCCACCCTCTCTATCTCTTCTTCCCCCCACCGCCACTTTTCACTTGATCTTTCTCTCCTTCTTTGAAATACCATTAGTTTTGTCTTTTTCACATTCAGCCTTAAATCTTGTTTTTCGAAATACCTTTCAAAACTCCTGTTGCTCCCCTCAAGGAAATTAAGCAAATCGTTATATGTGTGGTACTTTTGTTGTATTTCTATATTTAAAAAAATTACAAGTTTCTAAAGTAATTATTTATAAACTCGTCCCGTACGTCTCCTACATTATAGCCATTAGCATGAGGAATTTTCGGAATTCGGCCTAAGTCTATTAAATCCTCCAATTCGTGGACATTAATTACATCTACTGGTGGAACATCAATGGGTTCGTTTATTTCAATTGCAATATTATGCAATACAGCACATGTAACAATGACTGTTAGTTAAGGTAGTTTGTAATTTAAAACGTAACGCATATGCCAAAACGGGAAATCTTCGTTTCCATAATCCAAACATCCTTTCTACACAATTTCTTGTTCGAATGTGGGCTTCATTGTAAGGGCGTTTTTCCTGTGCGTTTGGATTATTTACGGGTGTTAGCGGATATCCACCGTCGCCTACAAACAAGATGTACCTAATAAATATCGTTTTTTATTTGTTCACCTATAAATAGTCTTGCTTTCAATCGACTATTATTGAAAATTGTTGAATCATGTGTTCCACCTGACCAGCGTGCAAAAATATCCAAAATTTTTAAACGGCTATCACCTGCTACTTGTACATTAATAGAAAAATAGCTTCTTCTGTTGCGGAAAAGTTCTGCATCATTACCACCTGAAACAATTTAATCTGTTTAACAAAATTCTTGACAACATTCCAAAAGAGAACCTGGCGACTGAATCTTTACATATACAGTCAATTGCTGCGCCAACTCTAGGAAAGGCAGCAATATCAAAGAAATCATTCTGCACTTGTTGCATATTATCGGGCATTTTAACAAACATAATTATATTATTATTACTTTATCCTTTATCTCATATTATCCATATCATTATTCATTAGCAAATAGTAGTTAATAGTAAATGTTCTTCATCATTCTGTATTATCTCGCATAAACATTCCATAGGTTATATTATTACAATTTGTCTTATTAGAATAATTAATCTTAAGCAAACTTAAATGTTATAAAAGACATTGTATTGATGGAGAACGGCAGATATTCATTGTGGCTATTAGTTAGTGAAGTCTCACGTGTAACTTATACATTTGTAAATAAACATAATTATATGTTTCTTAAGTTTGCTATCGATTCTGACACTCTAGCACTAATTCTGGAAGCAGTGGACACATGTACTCCAGAAAAGTCGCCAACATCAATTAAATACCCTGCAGATGCGAGGAATCGAAGACATGCTAAAAGCTGATTCCTTGGGGACATATGTACGTTTCTAATACAATACTCCTTGAATGTTTTACCATTGTAAAATGAATAAGTACTTACAAATCGTGTTCTAATTCTAAGGAAGGGCCAACCATGTACAACAAAAAGAGAATGTTTCTTTATGTAATCTGAATCTTCGGTAAAAATGTGTATATTGCACGCAGAAAACCAAACTCTATAATTTCCAAAATATCAAAATCCATAATTGAAGACGACGGCCATTAATGCTACAAGATTTTTTAAACATTTCATACAACCTGGGTGCGTATCAATGAATCACATATGTAACACGCTTTAAACCACTGAGTGGTGGGTACATTATTGTACTTTTTACATGGTGTAGGTCCTTTGATTCGTGACCAATATCGGCCGTCATTTTCTCAACTTTTAACTGAGGAATCACACGCCTTTTTTGAAGGGAATTCTAAATTTTGCGTAGAAGTTTTTAGGTATAATTGCACGTCAGGGCTTTATTGAAAAATAACGATTTATGATCAAAAACGACTATAATGTAATGTTATTTAACCGTACAAATACCGTTTCTCGTTAAAAAAATATTTAAAATAAACGATTCATTTTTAAAACTTTTACAGCCTGTATCTTTGAACCGGGGGGGGGGGGGCATATCTTTGTAACATCATACGTTACTTTGATGACAAAAGTTTGTGTTAAAAGTTGCACACACACTTTGGAAACACATTGTATAATGCAATGCTCTAAATGTGAACACATTTTTCGCTTTATTCTTTAAAATTTGAACAAGAAGCTGAATCCCATAAATTGACTAAAATAATTGACCATTTAGTGAAACATTATTTCGTTTCATTATCTGACACCATTTCAAGAACTGTTTACACTCTTCATAAAATCTCCAACTTCCTTAAAGGACCGTTGCATTTAAATTAAAGAATTGCAAAACAAAACCATCTTTTTGGGAACATATTTCATTTGTTTTCTTCTGTTTAAGTCCGACCCATCTGTGGTACTAAAATGAAATTATCATAATCAAGTGTGAAAAATAAAGCTTTAAAAATATTTTAATATTTCATAGTCCCACAATTATAAATTATATTAGTATTAATGTTTACAACATTGTACAGCACAAAACGGCCGCCAGCCGCCACTAATTGAATTTTAATGTGTTAGCATACACAAAACTGCATCATTGTTTTTCCTCCACAAACCATAATTAATAAATTTATAAATAGTTACTACTTTAACTGCACTTTTTTGCAGATACTCATAAAACCGTCGTCAGTTGTACTATGCGATAAAAATGTAACTTACCGTAAATTTACAACGGTCGTCAGTGTTTATGAACCGCTGAATTACATCAAGAAAATTCCTGCAAGTTATTTCTTTCACATACTAATAGCAATCAACTTGACAGTAGTCATTAATACGAGATGTTTGATAAATAATTGATATAGCCAACATTTAATACTTTCATTAAGTATAGAAAAAAGTTGAATTGTTCAGACATTGAAATTTTATTTACTGTTTTTAAATCTCTGCACTTAATTGTACCACAGAATAAAACACAAGAGTGTTGTACTATAAATGGGAGCAATAATCATTTTAGATAACAATAAATATTGGAAGGTTCTTACACATAAATGCACTTCCCAAGGTTATTTCTTTGAGCCATTAAATAATACAAAAAATAATGTTTTTGTATGTTTTTAAAAAACGGTGCTGGAGTTAAATGTTAATAACGGGTTCAAAATGGTGGAGTATACTTTATTATTCAGGACTGGAAACGTTTTTCGGATACAACTGCGATAAAAAATAGGGGTTCCTATTTAAGATCTCAATTTTTCCGCCCGCCCCGCCTACAGGGGGTGGGGGTGGGGGTGTAATTTAGTATTAACGAATTTCCCCCTCGGAGATATTCAAATTTTGATTCGGTAAATTTTTCTATACAATGCGTATTTTTCGAGATATTTAAAATTCCAGGTTAAATGACTCACTCTGTATATCGTCAATATCCATATCATCAACAATAGGCCAAAAACGTTGTTAACATTTGACGATATAGCAATCCATTGACGGTAAGCGGATTTGCAGTATCATTTTCGAAGAAAAATGGCCCAAAGACACCACCAGACCAAAATGCGCAACAAACAGTAATACGAGAGGAATGTGAAGGCTTCTCAACATATTTCCGCGGATTTTCCAATGCGCAAATACGGCAATTTTGTTTGTTTACGTACAATGAAATGAATTTCGTCTGAGAAGATAATTTTTTTCAGCAAAACCATCCGGTTGTTGTTGAATGAAGTTAACGAATTGTCGACGTTGCCGATGGTCGTTTGGCTTCGAATTCTTGAACCAACTGAACTTTAAGAGCCAAATCCTTACGCAAAATTCGCTATGTGTCGGTTGCAGATCGGTCCAATTGCTGTGAATGTCGCTCGATTAACAAATTTTGATCTTCTTCAGTGCTTTTCATTACAGCTGCGATATTTTCAGTTGAAGGGCCGAGACGAGCATGCACTGTTATATTTATGTTTTGTACCGAGCCAGTCGACTCAAATTTTTGATTAACTTTCTTATTCCGTCCTCTGTTGAACAATATTAAGAACCGAACATATCATTATCATAATATATCATTTTTATACGGTTCTCGAGCGAAATTGAACACGTTGGCAAAAGAGACGCATCCAACTGTGACAGCACACAGAACAAAACACTACTGAAAAAGAAACTTTTGTTGATAAACTTCTGTTTTCGTCCATCTCCATAGTCGAGAGGCGGGAAATCCGGAGATTGTGGCGGCCAACGAATGGGACCCATAAGGCCAATTCAACGCTCAGGAAAAGTCTTGCTAAGGTTCACTTCACGAGCCGTATGTGGAAGAGCTCCATTATGCTTATAGTAAAGTGGTTGTCGGGTCTCCAACGGATCATGATCCAAAAGATCTCGCAATTCATGTTGTATAAACTAACGCATCGCACACTTGTTAGACGACCTTGAAAGAAAACAGGAGGATTTCGCATCTCGTGTTTACATAAAACCGTTGTAACTGTTGAATGAGGATTTTCCTCACTCCAGTACATTCGGAATTCTTCTACAAGATGTCACACTACGCATCATAATTATCATACAATTTTTTTCTCTTAATATACATAAATATTACAAATCATTGCTATATTATTTATAAATATTTTTCTCTTAACATCTACTTCATTACCTTCCTCGTGGGCTGCTGTGTATAACGCAGAGCGTTCTTTGTAGTTTACCGCCTGGGGCTAGAACTTCATACCCATTACCTTCTATCTCAAATGCCATTGGTCGTGATGAGCGGTAGGTTTTAATATAATAAGTGGTAATTCGTTTTTGAAACTTCCTTTCCTTTATTGGAATTTTGAATCAGTCGAAGGAGGTTCACTCACATTAACGCCTCAAGCATAGGGTTGCCATATTTGGCTAGGGTCTCGTCGGGACATTTAGGAACTCTAGGAGGGGGTGTATAAAAATACTCAATTTTGTGATAAAAAAAGTAGTCTTGGTTGGCCAGTCGATTGGGTCCATAACAGGTGATATAAAGCTCCAAATCGGGTGAAATAATTAAGGAATGGTAAAAAATTTCACTCAACCTTTCCCATAAGTAAAATGAAATTGCTGAACGTTGACACAAAGAGATTAAAGTTAAATTTAAATATTATGTTTCAACTCAAAAGAGTCATCATCAGGTATCGTAACATGTAATAATTATTAGGTGAATGAAGTGATGGTGTGCGAGTGAAATGGAAAAATTTAATAATACAGTTGCTAAATCAAAGCTTCATATTAACAGATTAAAAGGTTAACACTGCCAACGTCATGCTTGTAACATTTGTCAGAAGCCGGTCGATTTTTTGTTCATTAAGGCTCTTCTCAGGAGGCCGACACGAGGTCACGAGAACGACAGCATCTGCGTCATCGGCACTCAACTTGTCGACTTTTTTTTTCTAAAGGAGTCACAGGCCGATGTGAGAACAACTATTTGCGAGCCAGGTCGAAGCGAATATCCTGCCTTAAACACACACGTACCCATCACGCAACGGATGCGTGATCGGCTTCCCGACAAAAAGTAGCATCACACAGACGGCGCGTGATTGGCACTCAACGGTGGAAGGCTGTTGGTTTGTTGGCCCTCAGCCTTCTACCTTAACCTTTTAATCTGTTAATATGAAGCTTTGATTTAGCAACATTTTTCCATTGATTTGTAATTGTAATGCGCAGTTTCAATCGGGACATTTTAGTCTTTTGTCGGGGCGTCGGGACAGAGACCTCAATAACGGTGACAGTCCCGATATATCGGGACGGATGGCAACCCTACTCAAGCATCACATTAACACGGAACTTATGGTTTTACTCCCTATTCGTGTTTCAGTCTTTCGCCGTTTCTAGAAGGCTCTCTAGGCCAATATCTGTAAGACATCTAATAGCAATTCCGAAAAAACCTACGTTGCATGTTTACTGCTTGACAGCGAATGCCTCTTAAACGATTGCAGATAGGACAAAAAACGTATAGAAGAAAACGCGTTGATTGAAAATTAAACAAGGTTTAGTTTTACATAGGCAATATTTTTATTTTGACATGTCGTTTAAGAGAAAACGCCGAGAAAATGGAGAAAGTTACACGCTATCCTTTGTCACACCTAAATTAGGCTTTTAGTTTAATCATTATCAAAATCTAAGTGCATCCCGGAAGTTAAACTTTGGGAAAAAATAGTCTGTCTACGAACTCTTTTTGAGCATTTGAAATGAAGGTGAATGTGGGAAAGACCCAAGATAGTAGTGTTCAACAAGAGGGGAGGAAGAAAGAGAAAGGAGGAGTGGAAGTGAGGTACCGAGAACATTGAATGTGTGGGAGAAGTGCAGTATGTGGGGTGTAAAATGACATGACAATAAAGACGAGGTACATGTGAGCGAACTATCAAAAAATGGGTGTAAAGTGTTGGGACAGGCGTGGGGGTTAGGGGAGAAAGCTTTTGAAAATGATCTGATGAGAAGGGGGTGGTTGTTTAAAAAACCAGTGAAAAGTGTGGTGTTGTATGGAGTGGAGATATAGGGGGTGGAGGAAACGGAAAGTGCTGGAAAGGAAAGATGGGTGCTAAGCATGGACATCGGGGTATATACTGCAAGAGTAAATGGGGAGAAGATCAGAGTACAGACTAGAAAGCTGGCGACGAAGTATGAGGAAGGAATGGTTAGGGGAAGAGGACTGAGGAGGGAGGATAGTACATACATAGCTGTTGGAAAGAGGTCAGGGAAAGAAATATAGGGTACGGACAAGACGATAGAAATGGTACGAAAGGGGGGGGGGGGGGGGTACGCAAGACAGGAAATAAGAAGGAAAAGAGGAAAAGAGGCATGGGAAGGGAGGAGGCAATAAGGGAGGAGATAGCAAGGAGAGATGAAGACACACAGAATCAGGAAAGGAGAGGCAGGATAAGGGAGGGAAGGAATAGATTGGATGAAGCGATGAAGGAAGTGGGAGAAAGAAGAAGAAAGATAATGGGAAAGTGTGAGAAGGAGGGGGGGGGGAGTTGTACATAGTAGGTATTAGTAAACAGGAATAGGCAAAGTTAGGAATAGGAATGTTATATTTAAATTAAGTAAGTCTAGGAATCTGTCAAAATTTGTTATAAATGACAAATAAGGAATAGACAATATTTTTATGTTGACGAGTCGTTTAAAGGAAATGTCGAAAAATAAAGAAAGTCGCACTTTGTCACAGTCATACCTTTTAGTATAATCATTACCAATTCCAGAAGTTATACTTTGGGAAACAAAAAGTCTGTCTACGAACTCTTTTTGAGTATTTGTTGGCTAGACTAATAATTATTATCGTTTAATTGATAATAAAGATAAGATTTTTTAAAATTTGATTGAACTAATGAACACTTGAAAAGTGAGATATCACCTTTCGTGGTTCATTGATTAAGTGTGGGACTATCTGCCTACGTTTGAATAATAAATAATGTTAATGTTCTCTTTGGAGTTCAAGGCGATACAAAACATTAAAAATAATTTTATGATAAAATTGATACTTACCTGTAAATAAATAGTAAAACTCAAATGTATGTTAAGATGGGTGTGAGGTGAAATGATTAAGAAATTATCTTTGCAAATGTTTACCAAGTGTAAAAAAAATAATAAATGATTAAAATCGTCCTTGATAACACCATAAATAGCAACAATCCACATGAAAAGATCTACGCCGCCGACGCCGATTGAGTTACGTAATACCACATCTCCACCGCAGTCAGTACTTCAACGAATATATCGACGAAGCCACGTACTCGGTCCGTCGGCGTCACTGGCCTCGTTCGTAATAATAAATACGTCACATTAAAGATTTATATAATACCTACAACAGCTGATTGCAACGACATCACAAATTGTCTATAAATTTGTTTGTTCACTTTTGCAGAGACAGGACAACCCAAATTCGCCGACGTGTTTTCGATAGGCCTCTATTGCATTATACCAATATTTTTTCACTCCTACTTGCCCACGATTTCCTCAGTTACGTTCTTACAGCGAAGACGGAAGTTTGTATTATATGTATCTATGTACTTTAATAGTGTCTACCTGTGAAATATAAATCATTTACGCATTCAAAGCAATTCCATTTGACTCTTAAGTACACGAAGGTGAGTCAATAAATAATTAAATATTAATATAGTTCTGCTACTGCCTTAATACGCCCACGCTTTTTTTCGTAACCTGTACACCTAAACACAACGTGTACACATGCTCACGAACATACCTACTTTTGCATTGTTGTGTTTAGTTATTATAGAACAATGTTATGCTATAACACACGATTCAATTTTATGAGAGCGGATTTTTTCAATTCACCAACTGCCGCCGTTAAAATACTTTTTTCCTTTAAATTAAATTTGTACTATATTTAGAAGACGTCATGTCTGGCTCGCGGTTACGTTTACGGTTCCCAGAAATTAAGGAGTGTTACTTGGTATTAACATATTCGTTCGTCAAATTTGTGTTGTCATTTTAATACACCACTGTCCGAATTATTTTTTCACGAATTGAAAATTTGATGTTATCTACATCCAAACCAACTATCGATTTAGTCTAGTAGGCGCCACGACACAAACAAATTAAATAAACTTCCGTATCCGCGAAACTAAGATAAAATCAACATTTTTGTATAATAACACGAATCAATATTACATTAACGCAATACTGCCTCAAATGGAATATATAAATGTCAAGGCTACGTTTAATAATAAACCCTTCACCATTAACCCTACAAATGAAAAAAGAATTTACTATTCTTTTATAGTATAGGAACGTGCCGAACGAAAGGTCAACAAGGCAAAGGGTAAATCAATGTTAATAGACTTACTCCTTTAAAAGAATGCCATTAGATGCTTTGATTAATGGTTCAATAGGTGCGAATATAATCGTACCTATATCGGAAAATAACCTTTGTGGAAGCCTTTGGTAAAGAATCTAAATTGAAATTGGATTTAAGAATTAATGGAGAAGCCAAACTAATTATGATTTAAAAGGAAAGGTTAAACTGAACAATACAGAGTGTCCCAGAAATAATCTACTTATTAGAGACTATTAGAGAGACTAAACCAATTTTGTATTAGGTATAGTCTGGGATGTTCGCATCGTATTTTATAAATGTTCATTTATATTTTCTTTTTCGAGCTATCTAATTTTAATTTCAATAATTTATCTTAGATTCATGCTTCAAGTGTTATCGAAACAAGAATTCACACTGCTCTTGGCGAACTAAAAAGTAGGTACAAATTGTCCACAAGGCACGGGCGGATTAAGTGCATATTTTTCTAAACACATAATACTAACTGAAAACTGAAAAGGTAAAAAACCATCTAAAGCAAAACAGATAAGATAGTATAAGACCATTAGATGTTCGTGCGCTATCAATCTGGTTGATCATCCCGACAGGAATATTTTTTTGAACAAAAAAATGTGCATGGGACTCAAAACTACTTACTAGTTAATCTGGAAACGTACAACCACAAACATTGCAGTTGAGAATTGCATTATTCATGAAAGTTGATTCATTTGAAATTTGGAGGGCTGTAGAACTAATTGCTATTTGACTGATTCTATATCCACATTATCTTCCCTAAGAAATATACCTACCAACGGTCATTCGGCCATTCAGAGAATGATATATAATACTAACCATCAACTGCACTGTAAAAACATAGATATTACATTTGTTTAGATGGCCGGCCACAAGGGATTGCTAAATTGCTATTGAATGGGAAGGTTGAGAAGCACGATCTGGATGTTTATAATATAAAATATTTCCGAAAGCCAACTACTAAACGATACCGGAAACACATGAACACTCGAAACAGAACTACAAATAAATTAATACTTCAAAATGGCAACGAAAAACGAAAAAAGAAGATATCACAAACACCGACGAACAATTAATGATGTACAATGATAATAATAATATTTATTTAATTTCCCTGACAAAAGATTTGCATGGGAAGCGTCAAGATCCAATATAATAGAATAAAATGAAGTACAATAATAAAAATGTTAAAAAAAACAATAGTAAAAAGTAAGTCAGGCAACTCTACTTAGAGTAACATTTTACAAATTCGGCAATAGTGTAAAAGGTCTCGTCTAATAGAATTTTTTTAAATTGGAGATTTAAATGCCTTTGGTATTTTGAGATTTTTCATACTATTCGGGAGTAATTCCCAGTGCTTTCAGTGAGTCCTGGGTTATTTTTAGTCTAGCAACCGTGGTAACAAATGTGTCCTTATTGCGCGTATGGTACGTGTGCACATTGCTGTTACGTGACAAAAAGTGCTGGTTCGTATACACTTCTAAAATGTATATGGATGTTAGTGTTAAAATACGCAGTTTTTTGGAAGTGGATCTACATGATTCGTATTTAGTAATGCATAGAACTATCCTTTTTTGAACAAGGAATACCTTCGTCGCTGGGCTAGACGATCCCCATATAGTTATGCCGTACATCAATCGCGAGTGTATTTGAACAAAGTAATAAGGGAAGGTGTGCTGTAGCCCTATTATGTATTTATAAGATACTCACAATGGGATTTTCAATTAAGGTTTCGATTTATCAACATTCCCAAGAACTTCCCTTCGTTCTGAAAAGGTGGTTTTGCATTACAAAGGCTTATTGTTAATTCGTTGGATATTTTACTATTACAACATGAGAATGGAACAAAAAACATTTTATCGCAATTTAAAAACAATTGTAACTTTAGTTTAGCAAGTATGTCACAAGCCCATCTTTGAACATCATCCAAGGTTTTACCAGAGATCAAAGGAGTGGTATCGTCTGCATATAAGACTAGACAGCTGAGAAAATTCACGATATCGTTTATAAATAATATGAAAAGGATTGGTCCCAAAACAGATCCTTGTGTAACTCCAACGTAGTGACGATAAAAATTTAGTTATAGTACCGCCGTTTTTAAATTTAATCTCGATCTGTTGACATCTATCAGCTCCCAACGACGCCTCTTATTTCGTAAGTGTTCATTTTTTGAATCAGATGCGAGTGGTCAACGCAATCAAAAGCCCTAGTTAGATCACAAAAAATGGCAAGAGCGCTCTGCTTTTCTTCGAGGAAAGAAATGATATCATTTACAAAACTGATTATTGCGGTTAAAGTTGATTTACCGATGCGAAAGCCATGTTGTTTGTATATATACAACAAATGTATATATAGAGAACCTATTTTGAGGGATTATTAATGATATAACAAATTCTAGAGAACACTACATCGTGTGAGAAAGTATGAGAAATTAGCGAGTACGGCCGTTGCGTTGTATCTAATAATACGGAAATACAATATGCGAGACTTCAAAAATTTATTTTATTTACTTGGTCTTTATTTTTGAGTGGGAGAGGTTTGAGCCAAGGCTGCTGTATCACTGGTACACTTACATATCCTTACCCGAATTGGAACCAGGGAAATTCGGAGAATAAATGGTACATTATTATACAACCTAAAAATGACTTAAAAAAATTTTGTGAAATTAAATAATAAACCATTAAGATTTGATCAGGCCAATAGTCAAATTCGTTTTTGTCAGAAATTTTAAAGTATGTTTATCGGTGATGTTCTAAATCGTGTATTACAAGAACATGTACTTGTACAATGTGTCCCAATTTTCATCCACAGCATTGACACTCCCCTCGTTATTACAAATACAATATATTGTAGCTTAAATGATAAACTTTATGCATAATTGAGTTGATTCCGAATATCCTACCATCTTTAGTTTTTTCAATTAAAAAAATGAAATTCTCGTATTATATTTCAGACCTTTGTCAAGGTTAACTTAAATTCGAACATTTGGTCCCAAAAATCACCTTCTACCTTTTTTAATTTTTCCGTTACCATTGTCTACTTGGAGTGGTCACCTTTTTTTTTATAGGTTCTATAGAATGTTCGCCGACTGGGAGTCTGCGAATTAGCAGATATTGTAATATGTAATTTCAAAAAGTGCTGTGCATCGCATATTGACTGAAAATTTGAACATGAAGAAGCCGTTTGCAAGATAGGTGTCGCGTTTGCTCACAATTGAACAAAAACCCTTTCAACTTGTTCATTATTTTGAGTTTTGACTGAAATTTGCTGTACGTTGTACTCCATTTGGAATTTGAATTGATTTGAGAAAAGGATGCAATTCGTGAAGGTTGATCTAGAATTCTAGACTTACGTTTGTGGATTTATAAATGAATCATAGTAATAACAATTCCACTAATATGTTCATTTAAAAAAACATATAGTATCGGAACGCATTATGTCACTTATTGAGGTTATCAGTCAATAGATTTTCCATTACAATTACTCTCCACTATACACCAATTAAAAAGCAAATAAATTAAGTACCTATTTCTTTAATTTGGAATGTAAGAACAAGTTATTAACAGGTTTTTTGATAGTTTATTATGCGTCAATGGTCTATAAACTATAAATGGACGATGCGTTTTTTTCCACTTATGTGAAGTTTATGTCAAATGAAATAGGATAGGTACTATGATTTTAATGATATATTTGGCCTACTCTTTAATGAACAAAACCGATCTACACTGCTAGATTGTTGTTATACCGGCATGATATACATTTTTTCGTAAAACGTATAGGGTCTGTAATCACGGATAGCATAGTTTGTATTAATATGCAGGAAATTACAATAAGGAAGTAAATTTTTTATTGAATTTTCAGTTATGATAACCGTATTGATATTTCAACATATTTACATTTATCGAGCTTCTATTGTTTTAAACCATATGCGCTCCAACGAAACAATCATGTTTTGGATTTCAGTCCTGCGATCAATAATCCAGACACTACAAAACAATTTCGAAACTTGTGAAACGTAACAATTTGGCAAAGAAAGTTGCACAACATTTGAGAAAATTCAACGTTGTTCTAGTGTGGTTTCCATAGTTTCAATTTAAAATTTTTTGCATAATGATTATAACGAAAATGTTAAGTTATTCTTCAATCGGTTCGTAATTGTTATAAAGCATCAATGTTGATAACTGTTCGGCTTTCAATTCTTAACATTTTATAAGAAATATATGTATGAATAATGTATCGAATTCTTTGTGTGACAATTATTACGAAAATGTTGAACTGCACGTGTAATTTTCTAATATATAAAGTAGAAAGTTTGTGTGTGTGTTTGTCCTTTATACAAATCCACACCGTTTGACCAATCTCCACCAAATTTGGAACACATACCTTACTTGATCAGAAAAAGGTCATAGAATACGTTCCGTTCCAAAATTTCACCGAGAAACCTGAAAAATACGCATTTCCCCAGACCGCGGGTAACCAGCTAGTTGCTTATAAAAATGTTCCGTGTTGTACCTATAAATTTTAATACAGTTATTTCATTGTTCTTAACTTCATCAGCACTGCTCAAATGGTAATATTGCCATGCACTTGTTTTTCTTAATCGTTTCATAATAATGCCTTTACTTTAAATGCTGTTTAAGTTTGCATTTAAATTTTATTTGGGAAGCGTTTCGTTTTAAATACAGGGTATACCACGGAACCCGTTCATTAGAAGTTTCTGGGGTCCCTTACAACTTATGAATTTGAAACTTTCAGGTTAAGGATAACCCATAGCCTTCTTTTGTTCTAAAATATTGTCGATGTTGTACAACTTCCGGAAAGACCGGAAATCGCCATTCATCTTCTTATTTTAAATGGAACACCCTGTATATTATTGCATTTTTGGATTATACAATCGATTCTGCGTTAATCTGTATTAGATTATCCTATACCTATCTTCAACTGTTTTTGAGATATTATGATTTTTTTGAAAAATTTGCGCTTTGCGGAGGGATGTTTAATAGCCCACCTTTTGCTCTTCTTTGAACGCAAAACATTCATACTTTACAAACACGAAGTAAAACCATAAGGATTCACAAAATGTATTTGCAAACCTATCACAGATTATACAGGGCGTTTAAAATTAGTGGCAAAGTTAAGAAACTTCAAACATCAAAAAGTCATTTTTTTCAAATCGAACACCCCGTATATTTTTACATATTTGGAAGGCGATTTAATTTACGCATCGATGAACTATAGGTATCCCTATACCTATCTTTAGCGGTTTTGTAGTTATTAACACTTTTTATCTAATATTGATTAAAACTGCACTTAAAACCTATGCACATTTTGAAAGTAGGCTGTGAGTATGACAACAGGAAAAACAATTACTTTTGCAAAACGAATTTAATGATCTTATTTATACAACAAACAAATAAAAATGACTATAAAATGGATACAGAATAAATTCAAAATATCAGTATTGGAATATGCGTTAACTGCTTCCATTTTATAAAATTGTTTACTGTTTACCACCCGTTTGCTTTAATTAGCATTACATCCAGATAAACATTCATTTGTCTAATCATACTAATAATAATAATAATAATAATAATAATAATACTTACTTCACTTACTTGATTCCGATCCGTGCAGTTACTTAACCAGGCTTGGCCTAAGTATCGATAAAAACCGAAGTATAATAATAATACCTTTTATTGAGAGCAAACTATTAAATTACATAAGATTGTTCAAAATACGTTAAAACTGCACACTTGTTCTCAAAAGGAGTGAGTTCAGGTGTCTACAAAAAAAGTAGAGACCCGTTCTTCCACTCAACCCTCATTACCATATTTTATTTTCGCATACTCATAGCCTACTTTCAAATGCGCGAGTTTTAAGTGCAGTTTTAATCAATATTAGATAAAAAGTGTTAATAACTACAAAACCGCTAAAGATAGGTATAGGGATACCTATAGTTTATCGATGCGTAAATTAAATCGCCTTCCAAATATGTAAAAATACACGGGGTGTTCGATTTGAAAAAAATGACTTTTTGATGTTTGAAGTTTCTTAACTTTGCCACTAATTTTAAATGCCCTGTATAAGCTGTGATAGGTTTGCAAATACATTTTGTGAACCCTTATGGTTTTACTTCGTGTTTGTAAAGTATGAATGTTTTGCGTTCAAAGAAGAGCAAAAGGTGGGCTATTAAACATCCCTCCGCAAAGCGCAAATTTTTCAAAAAAATCATAATATCTCAAAAACAGTTGAAGATAGGTATAGGATAATCTAATACAGATTAACGCAGAATCGATTGTATAATCCAAAAATGCAATAATATACAGGGTGTTCCATTTAAAATAAGAAGATGAATGGCGATTTCCGGTCTTTCCGGAAGTTGTACAACATCGACAATATTTTAGAACAAAAGAAGGCTATGGGTTATCCTTAACCTGAAAGTTTCAAATTCATAAGTTGTAAGGGACCCCAGAAACTTCTAATGAACGGGTTCCGTGGTAGACCCTGTATAGTGCTGAACAATTATGTTTTAAGGTGTTTGTGTATGTCGTTAGTACACTCGAAACTTGAATGTTGTTCCTTAGTTAGGCATCCTATTCAAAGAAACCAGAGAGACAAACTTGAAATTGTGCATCGTACATTTCTAGTGTATAAGGCTGATCATAACTCTCATTTTAATTTTATATCATTAGAATCTAGGTGGAGTAAAATGTCAGTTACGTTCCTTTTGAAACTGTTAAATAATTTAATTGAATTGATTGTCTATATTTACTGTCACTTGTTTGTTCTCATGCACTAAGTAGCGCCTTTCTCTACCACAATAGATGGATTTCAATCATTGTTTATTACGCGACCCCAATTCAGCTACAAATCTTTAAAGATACTTGTATTTTTGCAAAATATTAGATGTGTTAGTTTTTTTCGATTATTGTTTTCATTTCTTTCATTACTTATTCATGTAAGTACTATTTTATTTAATTGAACCTACATTTTTTTGTTACTAATTTGTCCGTTAATTGGATTTATTTCTTATTTGGGCAATAAACCTATTACCTATTTATTATTATTTTTGGCATTAATTCGAATTACAATCACTAATAATACTTAAATATTCATATTCTGCGAAAACAGATAACTTTTGTAGAGTTCAGGTAACGAAATTTTTACTACTTTCAAATATCTTTAATTTAAAATTAAATATTTGTAAGCAAATCGTTTCTTAAAATTTGTCAACACAGGATCCAAGAGATGTTCACATGCTGCTTATAACAAAATATTTTATTATTTTTAATAAACAAAATTTGAGTTTTCCAGTTGTAGCTCAAGTCAAATCGTTTTCTGTTTTTTAGGTCTAGTCCTGTATATTTTATCAATATTAAATGTAAATATATTTCATTTAATTTTACCCATTATCTTTGGCATCGCAAGCTCTAATATTTGGATTATAATAACCTCTGTTTTCATCGAGCTTTAACATACTCATTATTTAAATTTTGAACAAACCACTGCTTCAAAACTTCATAAAGGTGCTGATTTAATGTTACACTCTGAATATGTAGCTTATTTGACAATAATGATTGTCATATACATATACCGAGTGTTGATCCGGCCGTTCGGTAATAGCATTTCCATGTAAAATCTTGTCTATGCAATTTCCTGCTTCCCTAATTGTTTTAGGGCTAAAACAGAAGAGTACAAAAGTACAAAAGTGTTCAAGTTTTCAGTGGAGGTGAGTATAATGTTCTTGGGTATTGAACATTTTTGTGTGTTCAAGTGTTATGAAACATCCTTTGCTGTTTTAATTTATTAAAGTTAGCAAAACGTATACCTAAGGAAATGTGTTTTCACAATGTAAAGGACGCTTCCTTTCTCCAATGATTTGTTATAATGTGTGCTTATAGAATACCGAATACGTGAGTTATATTTCCAATTTAATGGAAAAAAGTTTAGAGTATGTAAGGCTAAGTTATACAGGCATACATGGACATTTCTTAGGTATGCCTATTTATTTATTTAACGCTTGCCAAAATAGAGGTAAGGTTGAGGATCCGAGTGAGGATCACATAATATGGATTAGTATTTCGTTTTCTTTTATTGCATTCGTTTGCATTTTTATATAGGGATTATTTCATTTGAAGAAATACGACACAACCTATTTGTTTCGAATGTTCCTACAACTCTTTTTGGAGCTCTACACACACAATCAATGGATTTCGCAAAAAAAACTAGGGATTATTAGTAAAGTTCCTTTTACTATTGCAATCTTTTATCTTACAATGTCCCGTTTCATTCACTAATTTTATTCACGTGTGATACTTGTAATGAGACCAACTACAAAGCTGTGGTTTACTGTGATAGGAAACTTGTGATAAGCAATTAGGTCGCGGATAATGAAAGTTTTACTCTCATGATATTTTGCATTTGAGAATCTATCAATAATGTACAAATTTACGTCCATTTGTAAATAAACATACAAAAATTATATAAGTACTTAAGTGACTAAATTCCGTAAGTTTTTCTATGTCTTCCTGTATTATAAAAACCGAATGCTTCTGTAGGTAAAATGGATATCTGGCGCCAACATTTCCGTGTCACGAGTTTGCACGATTACAAATATGATCTAACGCGGAAACAATGCATCGATCTACTTCATTTAGCTTTTAGTTTTTTCAAGACGAATTTCCACCCACATTATTCTTATGATCATTCTGGTCGTCACTATAATGAGCGCAAGGGAAGGGTCACGCACAAGCATTATGGATGAATGAATATATTAATATGTTACCCCGACAAAGCAAGTGCGAAAGCACGCCATTGAAAATTGTACCCTTATGCTATAATTGAGAAAGTAAATGGTAGAAACCTCTAAACGAGGTTGTCAACTAGTGAGTGGTTTAGCCAAACCGACGACGTACCACCAATTATTAAATCTCTTTAGTTATTAGAATATTTTATGTCGTCCAAGAAATCTTACAGCCCAAATAATGAAGAAATTTTGGTGTGTCGTGCGATTTTTGTACGGTCTTAGTAATTCTTTAATGTAGTATTATGGGCATGTAATCGTTGATTTTTTAGAAATAAGTTTTTGTGTTTGTGAGCGATGCAGCAAAGTTCATCAACGTACGTCGCGGTGAGAGTTAATATCTTCAACTCTTGAAAAGATTTGCGACCAGATGAACGAGGTGATAGTTGACCTAAAATTCTGACCGCTGACACCTGGCTACTCAAATTACAATGCCATACCATAGAAGAGAGTGAAAATTTCGGTAGTACATATACATTAATCAAAATTTCCAAACTGCTATTGTTGGACAGAAACCTAATGGCCAAGCAGCAGCTCCATCTAGTCCAGCGCATCTATATTTTTATTCATCAAATGTGACACCCAACACATTTTACATGTGACGATAAATTAAAATCTAAATTGTTGCTATTAGAATGGTTTAGGTTTATTGGTCTAGTCATACTAATGACGACCGATATTATTTTCTCTCTGTTTAATAGTAAGCAGTTATTCTCTGTCCACATAATTCGAAAACATTCTTCCCTGTAATTAAGAGGTTTGTATCATCTGCGTAGCACACTACATTAACGTTTTGGCCAGCAATATATTTAGATAAATCATTGGGGTAAATCGCATACAGCAACTGCCTCATCACAGAACCTATGGAACACCTCTTTTCACACTTCGCGGTTTGCTGTTGCTTCCCGAAAATATTGATGTGTGTGAAATGATTAAGCGAGATAAGCATGTGATACATTCTGAGATTCAAGCATCCTTTTGTATTGGCATGAAGGCAATCCACAAGATTCTCTTCCCCACTTGAAAGAATGGAAGGTTCTATTATTGAATCTTATACAAGATGACCAAACTTCAATACTGTATCAAGCAGAGTAAGGGAATACTCAACCGAGCTCGTTCCAATTTAGTCTTCAACCTCGTCACTATTCACGAAACTTTGGTTTATTCCTACCGTAATTACTTTAAATTAGCCAGCTTGGTTTAGCTGAAACAATGTATTGGAAACTTCTCCATCACAAAATTAAATAAGACGCCAAGAGAACAAATTAATGTAATTTTCGCATTACCGCAAATAACACAAAGTAATAGAATTACAATACTAATAACACAAGATAAGCGCTTTTATGTGTTTTGAGATAAACAATACTAATGTGAAATATGTCCGTGCAATTTTGAAACATCCGGTATACAGTGTTATAAACAGCAGATTTCGCTAAAGCTAAATTAAAGAATATTGATGGGTGAGCTTTTCATTGATAAAAGAAATATTTATATCTTTGTATTTGCTATTTAAAAGAATTATGTAACCTTATGTATTCTACCAAAATATAACTATCTATACTCTACTTTTCACGGCCTTGGTAAAACGAATTACACATGCTCAACCTTCTTAATGTTCCTAACATAAGCAACAGATGGAGATAAGACTATTCTTCATATTATAGACGTAGCGGGATAATAAGCTACGGCAGTCTATCCAACAGGAAATCATTCTTAATTATCTATGCATTTATGTATGTAACATATTTGTGACAACGTGAATATTTGTCAAGGTTAAAGCATGTAATCCTTATGATATAGCTGTTGCCATAAACCACAGTTCTTAATATACCTATCACTTTTTGGCAGAAGTATGATAAATTACGGTCTAAAAGATAAAAATAAGCATTTTAGCAGGATTTACCTAATACTAACAGTGCTCCAATTTTGTTTTTAGTAGATTCTAAAAAAAACGTTAGTAGACAGTAGACAGTAGACAGAATTTTTTTCCCTATAGACAAAATAAGATTTTTCCTGTTAGTCGAAGAATTCTATCTACAGGGTGTCTCACGGTGACCGTCGGTTAGAAGTATATCAAGAACTGTAAAAGCTAGAAATTTGAAATTTTGCATATGCGACATGGAGTGTTTAATCTATTAAATAAAAATATTTTCCAAATGGCAGCACTTCCGGAAATACCGGAAGTGAGCATCAACTTCTTTATTTTAAATACAAACCAGGCAATTTTTTTTCACATTCTGATGTGTCATAAAATGTTTAGTAAGTATGCTTAAAATAATCGGCGTATGAATTTTGATTGTTGAGAAAAAAAATTTTTTTCACTGAAAAATGTCAAAATCTTGTTTAGGAAATAAAATTGAAAGTCGAAAGTGGTAAAAGTTAGGGAAATGGGATTTTAGGTTCTCAATGTCAAAAGATTGAGACACAATTGTCTGTAATGGATTATAAAAAATTGCCCGCGGTTACGTATATATTTGACGTTATTTCCAGACTTAAGAAAAACTTTAAAAAGTCTCTTTTTTTAAATCGAATGCCTATTTAATTATCGGCCTATTCGATGCAGAAATAAATTTCCTTTAAATTGATATACCATGTTCCTATACCTAAAATCAATGATTACAGAGTTATTTACATTTTTCTAATACAATTTATAATTACATACTTTACAAAACATGGTTGGCTTTGAAAATTTTTAAAAAATTTTTATTCAATTGTTTCTTATGATGACAGTTGTCAGTTAGCTATTAGTTTGAAAGTTTACGCTAGATTTACGTTTGTTATCAGTGTTATCTGTTTGAATTTTTATTTTGGTGCTTAATATTTGTTTTTAATTGGGAAATATGGAATACACAAACGCTGATATTCTAAATTTGTTTTACATTCATGGCGAGTCTGCTCGTATTACTTTTCGGACCTGCAGAACCTTTAACTATTGAATTACGAATCACTCAACACTTTAACGAAAGATATCCGCATTTACCTACAATGGCAGAACGAAAAATCAGGATGATTGAAAAGAATTTTCTAAATTTGGGCGAAGTAAATGCGCCACGAAGTTTGGCAAAGCCAATTGTCCCCAATGATGCTGCAGAAACCAATGTTTTGGGATATTTTAATGTTTTCCCTGAAAGTTCTGTTCGTTCGGCGGAAAGAGACCTAGGATAGTCAAGAAGTTGCATAGATAGAATTTTAAATCATCATAAAAGCATAAGAAACAATTGAATAAAAAATTTTTAAAAATTTTCAAAGCCAACCATGTTTTGTAAAGTATGTAATTATAAATTTTATTAGAAAAATGTAAATAACTCTGTAATCATTGATTTTAGGTATAGGAACATGATATATCAATTTAAAGGAAATTTATTTCTGTATCGAATGGGCCGATAATTAAATAGGCATTCCATTTAAAAAAAGAGACTTTTTAAAGTTTTTCTTAAGTCTGGAAATAACGTCAAATAGATACGTAACCGCGGGCAATTTTTTATAATCCATTACAGACAATTGTGTCTCAATCTTTTGACATTGAGAACCTAAAATCCCATTTCCCTAACTTTTACCACTTTCGACTTTCAATTTTATTTCCTAAACAAGATTTTGACATTTTTCAGTGAACAAAATTTTTTTTCTCAACAATCAAAATTGATACGCCGATTATTTTAAGCATACTTACTAAACATTTTATGACACATCAGAGTGTGAAAAAAAATTGCCTGGTTTGTATTTAAAATAAAGAAGTTGATGCTCACTTCCGGTATTTCCGGAAGTGCTGCCATTTGGAAAATATTTTTATTTAATAGATTAAACACTCCATGTCGCATATGCAAAATTTCAAATTTCTAGCTTTTACAGTTCTTGATATACTTCTAACCGACGGTCACCGTGAGACACCCTGTATAGATTTTGTTATGTATAGAAGCGTAATTTTATATAATAAAAGTTAGTCGCTCATATACGTTCCAGCTAAGAATTTCTTGGACCAATTGAAATTTCTCAGTGATGTTAGAATCTTTCACCAAACTGCAGTAGATGAAGTATGATGTTTTTATTCCTACTCGTTTATATTTTTAGGGATCCAATTTTTAGGCATTTTTAAGTGGTTACATTTCGTTATAACTTGCATGGTGTATACTTTTGTAAGAATCTTTTGTATCTATTAATATAATGTATTACCTCAATTTGCAGATCTGATAGCATCATGTTGTAAACTAAATTGGTATTTACTTGCATGGCAGAAAGCTTATACACACTATTGCCTTTATAGTCCAGTCAACGAACGGCTGCTATCGAAATTTTTAATTACCCCTGCAAACCGGATATTTAGATTTAGGTAGTACCCCAGGTACTAAATCTAAATTTGCAGGGGAAGAAACGTCCGGGAAAGACGAAAAATTGATAAAAAAGTGTGGAAATTCCTGTGTATTTTGCTTCTTTCACTATTATTTAAAAAACGGTGAGTTATATTGAAAAATTTTCAGTATAATTTTCGGATTTCCCAAACTGTCGTCTTAGAAGCGTATTTCGACCGAGAATTCTAAAGCAGGACGCGCACTGAATCCGCTCGGCTCGGATCGGTACTGCTCAGCACAATCAGCATTCACGCCCGTCCGCGCACTGATTCAGTCCTTTCCGAACGTTTAAGCAGGACGCGCACTGAATCCGCTCAGCTCGGCTCGGCACAGCTCAGCACAATCAGCAGTTTTGCTATACATGGGAACAAATGAAGTCCCGCGCACTGAATCGGCTCGGACCGGTACGGACCTTTCCGTTCAGTTCAGCTCAGCACAGATTGCTCGAGGTAGCAACTTTTCTGAACGGGCGGATAGCTTTCAATAGTTTAGTCAGTGCAGTAGGTGCATCGGCCTTAATAGAAATTAAAATTATTAAAAGAAGATCACTGTACGCCAATGCGTTTTGTAAATAAAGACTAAACGTTCCGAAAGGACTGAATCAGTGCGCGGACGGGCGTGAATGCTGATTGTGCTGAGCTGTGCCGAGCCGAGCTGAGCGGATTCAGTGCGCGTCCTGCTTTAGTCTTTATTTACAAAACGCATTGGCGTACAGTGATCTTCTTTTAATAGTGAAAATGAACATGCCATGATTTCTTGCACCTACTGCACTGACTAAACTATTGAAAGCTATCCGCCCGTTCAGAAAAGTTGCTACCTCGAGCAATCTGTGCTGAGCTGAACTGAACGGAAAGGTCCGTACCGGTCCGAGCCGATTCAGTGCGCGGGACTTCATTTGTTCCCATGTATAGCAAAACTGCTGATTGTGCTGAGCTGTGCCGAGCCGAGCTGAGCGGATTCAGTGCGCGTCCTGCTTAAAGCGGCAGCAGCGCTAGCTACTGAACATTATTCTATCCTTTTCTATACGTTATTACGACACTGTTTGCGGAAGGGAGAAGGAACCGTTGAATCGAAAAAGATAGAATGCTGAGTAGGGTAGCTCCGTTGCCGCTTTGGAGTCGTCCGTCATAGTATGCTTTTAAGACGAGAGTTCGGGAAATTCGTTGTTACGTCGGAAATACCGTACCGAAATATTCACATAATGATTTATTCCAACGTACAATCTTCCGCTCTACAACTTTTACACTGAACATTTTTCGATATAACTTCTTAAATAATAGTGAAAGAAGCAAAATACACAGGAATTTCCACACTTTCTAATAAATTTTTCACGTTTCCCGGACGTTTTTTCTTGCAAATTCAGTATTCAGTACCTGGGGTTCTACCTAAATCTAAATATCCGGTTTGCAAGGGTAATTAAAAATTTCGATTTCAGCCGTTCGTTGACTCGACTACTTCTAACGAAATTGTTACCACATGATCTGCCTTTGCAACACACGTTACAAACATTTTCTTGGACACACTGCGAGGAGTTATTAGCTCTTTGAACTTTGATACACACAAACACCGGAGTGACGCTTATTTTCAGGTTCATAGGAATAAAATACACGATTCGTCACTACTTATGATGCTATAAACGTTTTTTTGCGTCCATTTCTGAAACGATTCCCAATTTTTCGGGCCCAATTGACGCGATTGGCCTTTTGCACTTGAGTTAAAAAATGGGGGATCGATCGGGAACTAATTTTTAACGGCAAATTCGTCATGGAGAACCTTTTGCATTGAGGTCTTAAAGATACTTCGATGTAATTATTATTATATGTTAGTAAGGACTTTTCATTATGGCGCCACTTAGACAGCTGTATGCAAAACTTAAAAAAATATATTCTTGTAGTAAAGATAACAAACACAAACAAATTTCGATGGGATTTTCTCATTTTTATAATTCGCTCAAACACTCTATGTTTGTAGATAGAGTTCTAAATGAATTCGATAAATTAACTAAATATGTGGGTGGTGTCATAAATAACGACAGATATTTCTGAAAGGTGTATAGGTGTATTTTAAGTTGCTTAGTAACTATCAATAACATCGTGCACACGGTACATTGAAAACAAGTAGACAATTTGGCTGTTTCGGCCTACCAGAAACCGTTCTGTGAATATTGAAATAATATTAGGTTTAAACTAAATTGTAGATGTTCTTTATAAATATTCGTTAAAGCGTAATTGGCATGAGATTGATTGGATTGAATTGATATGAATAAAACCGACTACCTATACGAAAAAAAGGGGAATGGCCCATTTGGACGCGACCGTTTGAACGCAGGGATGTTTAAACGCAGGGACTTTTGAACGCAGGGACGTTTGAACGCAGAGACGTTTGAACGCAGAGACGTTTGAGCGCAGGGACTTTTGAACGCAGGGACGTTTGAACGCAGAGACCTTCGAACACAAAATTTAAAATTTTTTTAAACTATTACCGTTTAAGTTTAGTTTAGAACACATTAACAAAAACTGAGGACCTGTAAATATGTGTTAAAAGTTTGTGTATTTATATATTTAGAAAAGAAAAGAAAAAAAGGAAGACCATTGTAAAAACCTTCGTGTGAGGGCGGACCTCTGTGTACATGGGGGCGAAGCATATTGAATCGTTGTTAGGACCTCTTAAGTTTTTTTTTTAAACAGGTTCGCTACCCGAACCTGCCACCTAAAAATACTTTTAATATTAAGACGTAGGTCTTTTTTTTGATCTAATAATAATCAATTAATTAGTGGATTTTAAGGGATGTGGACAAAAGAATTAATGGATTTTGAGGGCGGTGGATTAAAGAACTAGTGGACGTAGCGGCCAGTGGATAAAAGAATTAATGGAATTTGAAGGCGGTGGACGAAAGAATTAGTGGACGTAGCGGCCAGTGGACGAAATGGAATGGATGAAACGTCACACAATCGATTTTTATAATGTAACAAGTAAAACGCTTACCTACCTAATACATAAGAAAATGTCAAGAATATAATAAAATAGTAAGATAGCACTTCCTAAATAGAATTTTGTCTTTATCGCGAAAGTTCGACGATCTAACTGTAAGTCTTTAACAAAAACAATCATTTTAGACTACATATTTACAGGTGCTCAGTTTTTGGTAATGTGTCCTAAACTAAACTTAAACGGTAATAATTTAAAAAATAATTTAAATTTTGTGGTCGAAGGTCTCTGCGTTCAAACGTCCCTGCGTTCAAACACCCCTGCGTTCAAATGGCCTGCGTCCAAACGTCTCTGCGTTCAAAAGTCCCTGCGTTCAAACGTCCCTGCGTTCAAACGTCCCTGCGTTCAACCGCCTCTGCGTTCAAACGGCCGCGTTCAAACGGTCGCGTTCAAACGGTCGCGTTCAAACGGTCGCGTTCAAACGGTCGCGTCCAAACGTCCTAGACTCGAAAAAAAGTATGCACTTAGTTTCAATCACTATGTAAACAGTTCCTTTACATAATGATTGAATGTGACCAATGATTTTTACATTCCTTATAATAATGGAGTATAGGGAGTATGTACGTGTACAGTACAGCATATCACAAGGATCACTTATCATCTCAATGAGTTTGAACCTATACCACTTTTTAGTGCTGAAAGCTGTTGGCTCATATTTAATACCTATATCGAATTACTTGGTAGAATTAATCTTAGAACTAGAATTCATTACATTCTACAAAATATATTACAGATAATACATAATAATTAATCAAAGTTATAGTTGTATCTGCAGATATCTCACTTATCGACTACAAGACGAAACATACTGATTTGAGCTGCAGATTGACAACAACCAAGGAGTGCGAGATAGGAACTCTAGGTGCGAGTTGAAGGCACCAATAATGCAACGTATATTTAACCGCCAAGTCCTCGTACTGTCCAACTGAAGCACCGAACGTCACGGACGTACTACATTTTTTAATTTATAAGTCAACATGAGATATTTCAAGAAGTTTGACAGTTTTTATGTAGTTTTGACATTTAATAGAATCAACTACAATTTTACCTCTACTGTGTGATTCTGTTCTTGAAGACTTGGTTAGCGAATATTTAAGTAAGATTCACTTTCATGAAAAGATATGTTGATGACTTAATTAAATTATCGTTACGAAGGTCAACAGAATATTTTTAACTTTAAATGGGTCAAAAATCAACCGGCTGTGACCTCTAGTATTTATACTACAATTTTTCCAAGTAGTCAGTCAAGACTACATATCTTTTTGTAAGTTTTCCGTAATCTTATCTATATATTTGGTCTGGAATGTTATCATTCAGTTTTAATGCAGTCGTATTCGTTATAATAGCATACACTGGAGATAAGAACATAGTAACAATCGAAATTATTATGGCTTGATTTTCACGAATGTTAATAACCAATGTTAATTTTAATTGTACGCGTCAATTAGTCAGTAAGTAAAATAATTTGATTTTCTTTTAGTTTAATTTGAGTTCCTTCCTTGGGTGTATTCTGCAACACCATTTAGAGCAATAAAAGCGCTCGATTGCGGTATTTTTAGTTATTGACAAAAATAACTTAAAATAATCTTACATCTTAAACATCCATCAGAGATAACAGAATTAATATTAGAATAATTAGATCTATGTAATTATCTATCTACAGGGGCGTAGCTACCATGGAGCAGTTGGAACAAACTGCTCCGAGCGCACGAATTGTGAGGGCGCACGAGTCAGGGAGTGCGAATTTTAAAACAGCTTATTATAGTGTGCACACAATTTGACAATACATAATGAATGTTGTGTGCGCTGTGCGACGGCGACGGCTTAAAAGCTGAAATGTGTTGTAATTATACCTCTAGTAGATATCTATTAGTGTTTTGAGGGCGATCTATGACGTAATCGTGTTTTGTAGCCACTATCAACTTTGAAATTTCACTTTGGTTTGAAAAAAATATGAACGCGGCGATAAGCGGTTTAAAAAAAACATCTATGCAAAGTTGCAACTCCTTCGTTCTCACGAAAAAGGTGCTTTTGAACTTTTACCTTTGCAATAAGCCCAAAGTCATATAGGTATTTAAAAATTTTAAATCAATTGTCATTAAATAATGTTTAAAATTGAAATTAAAAAAATAAAGACTAGAAAATCTAATACCTATTTTGTTGGAACAATTGTGAGAAAAAATGGGGCGCTGAATATGTAGCTACGCCACTTTATAATAATAAGCCATCTTAGAGAAGTAGGTGAAATAATAAATTACATCCTCATCTCCATTCTCCAGAGAAATCTGGAGCATATCAAGAAAAAAATAGATACGTAGTTTCCATTACCGTTACTTCTTGCCCAAACACGACCAATATGGAAATTGCATACAACATACAAGATGTTAACTTTAGAAGAATTGCTTGGATGTTGCACCTTTTTGCATCAATTCTACATTATTGTTACGAATTTTCCCTTTTTACGCCGTGTATTTCTAGGAATATGGTTAGTATTACCAGAAACAGTAAAGATATTTTCCAATTGCTCTTTTATAAAACCAATTTGCTTCAAAGCGTTTTAGGCACGTCTTCGAGATATGTGATGGGGTCCAATCTAATACCTTCAAATGTTTGATCCATCTTCAGGAAACCTAATAAACAAATTATACACATGAACTTCTTGCTAAATTAATACAATATTTGGTAATCACCTTCTTTGAATTAGTTCTCTCCTGTATTCAGTCCAGTATCACATTTTTCATCAAGTCCATGTTTGTCCCAATGTTTTATTTGTAAATATTATATAATACATCTATGCATTTTTGAAACAATGTTAACTTACTTCGACAAGCTTAAAACATAACAAATAAATACTAGGTAAATGCAATTTCTCATTAATAAAACCAAAATCACTACTAGTTTGTTACTTTTCGTACATTACACCCTTGACTTAACCATTACGCCTGAAAAATGTTTGTGACTGCCATGATTTTTGAAGAATTAATTGTATTTAAATTCAACTATGCAATCAGCAATACGGTAATCGACTTTTTTTATACCTAATTATGGTGATAATAATTATGAAATATGGATATATGACATTGCGGTGTGACTTATTGAAATCAACACTGTTAATAATAATTGGATTACAAGCTGTTTGAGAAATAAATTATTTAAATCTATTTAAAGAGCAGCTAACACAAATATACGCCAGAGCTTTAACGTAAACTTTGAATATAAAATTTTATTTTCGAAGACCTACATTCTTTCTTTTCCCCCTTTTCAAGAATGTTACTATTTCCCAGTTCATTTGCTTGTATTAGCACTATTTCGTAGCACGCATGAATCTCATTAAGAGAACTGCTACACGCAAAAGTTCGCACGTTATGGTTTTGTAAACTTAGAATTTACGAAGTTTATTTAATCAAACTTTGGTAACCTTGATATCACATCTTTGAACGTCTAAAAACGACGTTCATTCCTATTTTACATGATTTTCAACTTTTTTGTTGAAATTTTCTTGTAGGTTACGTAGGGGAAATTAAAGTCTGGAATAAATTGAGTCGGTTTTTTCTTTTTTTTAGTATAAACCCATTGGTTAGGCAACCAATGTTTCATCTGAGATGTTATTCCGTTATTATACAAATACTGCGGTTTTATTAACCGCTGTAGTAGTAACTACTGAAATTTTATTATTGTCGAATGCCACGTGTGTGACTTACATAAGGCATTAATATGCCTAAAGTACATTATTTTACAGAAAGCTTCATTGGGAATATATTATATCGAGGTCGAGCTTTTAAACTTCGATGTTAGAACTTGTAAATACCCAAAAAGTCAATTTTTTTAAATAGTATTGCATTTTGATTCCATTTTTTATATTTTTGAATTCGTTGTCTTTTGTTGATAGTTCAAAAAAATACGAGCGACAAGCACCGGTTAATTTTAACCACGAAAATTTCATTATTTATTTGTTAGGATTAGTTATTAGGTAGGTATTTAAAATGATTCAGAATGTTTTTAGAAGGTGCAAATTCGTTCAAAATTTAAAACAATTGGGGGCATTTTCAAAATGGTACAATTTAGGGCCGCAGTTACCTTTTCCAACTTACATTATTTTTGAACGTAGGATTTAAAAATAACGTCTTAATAGGTTATCAATTGAAATAACTTACCACATTTTAGGGGTTTAAACGCTTTGAGGACGCTACATAAATGACACTGATTTTTAGTTATCGCTTAGTACTCTTGAATTAGATTTTATTTGAGCTTTTAATAGAATTTATTATGCGAAGATTCCACACAGATCTGCGGATTAATGTATGACTTAGAAATGTTAAGAATCCAAATTTCGAAAATATACTGTGATGTAACCGCCTTTGGCAGCTCGATTTTAAAGGATTCCCGCTAAAACCCTTTTCCGTTTTGTGGATGGTATTGAAAAGTTACGCCACTGATTTTTGTTAATTAAAAACTCATGTACGTGACGGAATGTATAAATATTGGTCGGGCATTTGAATAGCTGAAAAGCGGGGTGCAGAAGGAACTAACGCGTGAAGTAAAAAAAATTAGGGGGACAGTTAAGAAGTTACGGTTCTAGAGTTCGAAGGGTATCGACATGAAGAGTGGTTGGTTTTTTTTGGTGTTGCGAAGTTCCCGATAATTAGGTATAATCTCTTTACTTTACTTAATTATTCGATTTAATATTTAGGGGTTGTTTCAATTTGCCAATGTGATCTGTTAATCTGTAGTTTTGGTGTTTGTGACGCACGTACTCAGGTATATTTTGTTCATTGTTTCTTATGAATTATTCTATTAATTGTGTTACGGAGTAACGGGGGTTGCTCATAAACTTTAGAATTGTGTAAAAAGAATGACTTAAGTAGGTACTGTAAATAATCAACATGCCAAGTGACAATGACAGGCATGTGCGCCCTTATATTGTTAAAACGTCATTTTAATGTATAGTTAATAGGTTTGTAGCATGTGTATTAGATTAAGAAACGAAATTGTATGCTTTCGAAACATTACCATTTAAGAAATCTATTCATCCGTAAAAAACCCTCTTTACAGCAAATTTATGTACATAATATTCATTTGACATTTTGTTATAACTGCACGTTATTGCATTTCAATGAAGACAATCACTTTCTCCTCATAATTCACCCTTTACGGGTTACATTTTTATGGCCACCACAGACGTGCAGTCTTTGTATCTTAATGCCCACGCCCACGCATAAGTGATAAAAGGGCTGACAAAACGTAAATTAGGGAGTTGTTGTTCCGCAATCTTCGGAGTAGTTGTTATCTAATCTTCGCGGAGAGTTGTTCTGCAATCTTCCGAGAGTTGTTAAGTAATCTTCGGAGAGTGAAAATGTAATCTTCGGACGATTAATATGTAACTTTCAATAATTGTAAATGTAAAACCTTTGAAGCTGAAAGAGTTTAAATGTAAACTTCGACGCTATAACTTTCGTGTAAATTAACAACTGTGTATTCGGTTATCTTAAATGTAAGATAAAAATGCAAATAAACAATTAAGAGTTTTGAACCAGTGAAGATTTACTTGGGGTGTCCGTCCATGGTGGGTGCACTTCCAACACAATCAACAACATTAGTATGGTCCTTCGAGCCGGATGATTCATCTTCCAATAAGTGAATCGCCAATACGTTTAATTTGGATATTTGGGTGAGAGCATTCCATTCTTATTAATTCATTCCTTTGTGCTATTGTGTGAACCTATCCTATCGTTGCTACCCCTTTACCAAAATGACTCAAAACGGTGAAGCGGGAATTGACTTAACTTTGATTAATAAAATGAATGCCCTCTGTCGGAAGCGTCGTACGCTAAATGCAAAATGTGACACATTCAGGGACTACGTTGATCTCGTGAATGCGCATTTTCAAGAAAATGGAAATCTTTCGATCGAAATGGCTAATAATTTAGATTCTCGTCGTGAATTATTCAGTCCTATATTAACTCAATTCGAAGAAGTGCAAACCGAAATTGATACGGTAGAATCAGTTGACTTCGATGAGCAGTTAAAAATACGTGCTACCTTTGAGCATACATACTTTGAATTACTTGCGGTATCTAAGAAATTATCCGACTTGCGGATGATTAAATCGAAAGAAGTGGAATTAAATCACGGTAATTCCATTCACTCTCAATCGCATGTACAACCCTTTGTTGCCAAATTGCCGCAAATAAACTTGCCCACTTTCGATGGGACTCTCGACGAATGGTTAGAATTTCGCGATACGTTTATCTCGTTGATCCACGATACTCCGTTAGGCGATATGCAAAAATACCATTACCTTCGCGCGGCAGTAAAGGGAACGGCTGGTCAGGTGATTAGGTCAATTCCGTTCTCAACTCCGCATTATGTTGACGCCTGGAACAGCTTACGCGAGAGGTACGATAATGAACCCCTCCTTATACAAAATCATGTAAAGGCCTTGATTAACTTAACGCCGATTCACAAGGAATCGTCTCATGAAATACGTACTTTCTACGACGCGGTACTAAAGCACATTAACGCGCTGAAAACTCTTCATCAACCCGTTGAACAGTGGGATACATTACTCAATCAAATATTATTGGCAAAATTCGACAAATGTACCTTACGTGAATGGGAAAGTAGTCGCGATCCGAAGTCACTCGCAACTTTTGATCAATTACGAGAATTCCTAAAGAAACGCGCGGAAATGCTAGAGAACTTAGATTCATGCAATAATAAAGAGTCAAAACCGGAGCGGAAATCGGATAACAAATCGGCTCCAAAAATGTCGTATTCTGTACAAGAAGTAAACCCTAGTTGCACATATTGTAATAAGTCTCATACGATTTACAATTGTCCTGAGTTTGCCGCCCTAAGTGTAAATTGTAGGTTTGAGCATATTAAGAAATCGGGACTATGCATTAATTGCTTAAAAGCTGGTCATATATCTAAGAATTGTAAGTCCATGAAATGTCGTAAGTGTAAGTCTTCTCATCACACCTTATTACATTACGAGCGCGTTACCTCGCAAGATTCGGAAGGATCGTCGGATACGGCTGGTGTAGCTACGCCAGTACCGCAACAATCCCGTCCTCCTAGTAGTAATCATAACGCATCAATTGTCGCAAATCAATATCTCAATGTCCTGTTGTCCACGGCTCAGGTGTGCATTGCAGATAAGAACGGCCAGTCTCACACGTGCCGTGCACTTCTCGATTCAGGCGCTCAGTCAAACTTCATAACTAGCGCACTTTGTCAGAAATTGGAACTTGTTAAGGAAAGCGTTAATACCTCTATCGTTGGTATTAATCAAGTCGCGTCTAGTATTCCGTTCAAATGTACTGCGAGCATTCAATCATCAATTGGCAATTATTCAGAAACAGTCTCTTGTTTGATAATGGATCGCATCACTAGCCCACTACCCAGTGCTCCATTGGATTTAACCTCAATTAAGATTCCAGCCCATGTTAAACTTGCAGATCCTAAATTCAATATCCCTGGGGAGGTCGACATGCTCATTGGTGCAGGAATTTTCTGGAACTTATTGTGCGTGGGTCAGTTTAAATTAGCACCGAACGGTCCTCTCATGCAAAAAACAAAGTTGGGATGGGTGGTAACAGGGCATCTACCTTGCACTCAATTATTTGTCGCACAATCTCATTGTGGGTTTACAAGGGAAGTAGATTTGCGGGAACAGTTAGAACGCTTTTGGTTACTTGAGGAACTCCCCAAGACACAGAAATCCTTGACGCCTGATGAAATTGCATGCGAAAATTCATTTAGGGAAACAACTAAGCGGGATAATGTTAGTAGATATGTCGTTCGTATTCCTCTAAAGGCGGATCCATCAAGTCTAGGTGATTCTCAGCGGCGCGCGCGAAACAGATTATTTGCACTAGAAAGAAAATTCATTCGTAACCCTTTGTTCCCACAACAATACGTTGAATTCCTGCGCGAAGACGGACGACTAGGTCACATGGTCAAAGCTTCGCCGACACTGGCACAGTTTGCCGCTCGCGCAAAAAAGGCCCTTGTAATAAGCGAAGGTAACTGCCTTCTTTGGTCCGACTCGACAGTAGTGTTGCATTGGATTAACACTCACTCCGCCCTGTTGCAAACTTTCGTATCAAACAGAGTATCCCTCATTCAAGAATCATCTCAGCCCCGCATGTGGAATCATGTGAGCAGCGCTGACAATCCTGCAGATTTGCTTTCGCGAGGAACTTCACCCTCAGATTTGGTACAAAATAACCTCTGGTGGCAAGGCCCCACATGGTTGAAGGCTTCTCCGGAAGAGTGGCCTATCAAACTCATTCGATTTGATGATCTCCAATTAGCAGAGAGTCGAGAGCCAAGAGTTCTAGTTACTGAAGTTCAATCCATCGATTTTCCCTTTGATGCCTTTTCGTCCCTCACTCGCATAAAGCGCGTAACGGCCCATTGCATACGCTTCGCAAGAAATACCCGTAACGCCCCGCACAGTCGGCACACTAGCGCATTAACAAGTGATTAACTTCAGCATGCATTGTTGGTCCTAGCAAGGATGGCTCAGAAAGATGACTTTCGATCCGAGTTGAGGTCCCTACAGGATCAAAGACCTTTAGAATCACACAGCAAACTTCATCGCCTTACGCCTTTCCTGGATTCATTCGGCCTAATTCGTGTAGGTGGACGGCTAATGAATTCAGCGTTTTGCTACGACAAAAAATTTCCAATCGTGTTAAGCTCTTCCCACATACTCACAAAACTGCTAATGCTTCACGAACATAATATCCTCGGACACGCTGGTCCTCAGTTGCTCCTTGCATCGCTACGCGATCTATTTTGGCCGTTGGCGGGAAGGAGTGTAGCTCGGAAAATCGTGCATGGCTGCGTAACTTGTTCGCGCATGAAACCTCGTGTAATTAATCCCCTCATGGGTCACTTGCCAATCCACCGAACAACTACGTCACCACCATTCAGCGTTACTGGGGTAGACTATTTCGGCCCAGTCGCCATCAAAGATAGGATCGGACGCGGATGTAAGGTAACAAAGGGTTATGTTGCCCTGTTTGTTTGCTTCGCTGTCAAGGCAGTGCACTTGGAATTGGTCACAGACCTATCTACTAACGCGTTTTTGGCTGCTCTTCGAAGATTTACCGCGCGTAGAGGCAAACCAAGCCACATTCATTCCGATAACGGAAGGAATTTTGTAGGAGCTAACGCGGAATTAAAAGGATTAAGCTCATTTCTTGCGCGGTCGGGACAAGATATTGGTAACTCGCTTGCGAATGACGGCATTACTTGGCATTTCACACCCCCTTACTCGCCAAACTTCGGCGGCTTATGGGAGGCAGGGGTGAAATCCTCAAAGCATCACATGCTTAGAATTTTGCGCGATCGTAAACTCACATACGAACAGTTCTCCACCGTATTGAACCAGGTAGAAGCTATCCTTAACTCCCGACCCATTACACCTCTTTCCTCAGATCCTAACGACTTGGAAGCTCTCACTCCTGGCCACTTTCTGGTCGGAAGAAGGTTAACGGCCGTACCAGACCCAGACGTTACCGACATAGTGGAAAGCCGTCTATCCAAGTTCCAGCAGCTTCAAGCTCTGCAACAACACTTTTGGGTACGTTGGTCAAGAGAGTACGTGTCCGAATTGCAGACACGTTCAAAATGGAACAAATCCGATGAGTCACTGGAAGTCGGAGACTTAGTGCTGATTAAAAATGAAAATCAACCGCCGTTGTATTGGAAATTAGGACGTGTCATCGCACTCCATCCTGGCAAGGACAACGTGTCGAGAGTCGCTAGTGTCAAGACATCCAATGGTGTAGTGAAGCGCTCCGTCAGATGCTTTTGTCCACTACCACAGGATAGACAATAGTGATAAGTGAACCCAGTGTCAGTTCTAATTGAACGGTGATCCCTTCAAGGTGGGGGGTATGTTACGGAGTAACAGGGGTTGCTCATAAACTTTAGAATTGTGTAAAAAGAATGACTTAAGTAGGTACTGTAAATAATCAACATGCCAAGTGACAATGACAGGCATGTGCGCCCTTATATTGTTAAAACGTCATTTTAATGTATAGTTAATAGGTTTGTAGCATGTGTATTAGATTAAGAAACGAAATTGTATGCTTTCGAAACATTACCATTTAAGAAATCTATTCATCCGTAAAAAACCCTCTTTACAGCAAATTTATGTACATAATATTCATTTGACATTTTGTTATAACTGCACGTTATTGCATTTCAATGAAGACAATCACTTTCTCCTCATAATTCACCCTTTACGGGTTACATTTTTATGGCCACCACAGACGTGCAGTCTTTGTATCTTAATGCCCACGCCCACGCATAAGTGATAAAAGGGCTGACAAAACGTAAATTAGGGAGTTGTTGTTCCGCAATCTTCGGAGTAGTTGTTATCTAATCTTCGCGGAGAGTTGTTCTGCAATCTTCCGAGAGTTGTTAAGTAATCTTCGGAGAGTGAAAATGTAATCTTCGGACGATTAATATGTAACTTTCAATAATTGTAAATGTAAAACCTTTGAAGCTGAAAGAGTTTAAATGTAAACTTCGACGCTATAACTTTCGTGTAAATTAACAACTGTGTATTCGGTTATCTTAAATGTAAGATAAAAATGCAAATAAACAATTAAGAGTTTTGAACCAGTGAAGATTTACTTGGGGTGTCCGTCCATGGTGGGTGCACTTCCAACACAATCAACAACAAATTGATAGGGTGTATTTTAAATTTAGCGTTGTATGATTTTCAGCTTTATTTAATATGTAATAACTACCATCATAAACTTTAAAATTGGTAAAGTTAAGTAACGCTGCGCAATGCAATAGAAAGTTACTGAGCTACGTTTTAGGTATCACGTCTTAGTTTAGGGATGCTTTGTTATTGTTAGGGGATGCTTTAGTAGAATTTGAAGTACGCTTTTGGACATTACGTGATATTTAATGCGATGCGATGTCATGTGCGGTGTCATATTTAATAGATGTATAATATTATGACAATGTAGTTACATTTTTAAGTACGCGATGATCGTCAGGTGGTAGTTTATGTGGGGGCGGAATACTTTTTTGTTTATTTCGTTGTATTCGTGTTTGTACGGCCATAATGTATTTTATTGATTGATCATTACTGTTGTCATTTGTTGTGAATTGTAACATGGTTGGTTTTCGCGCCACGATAAAGGGGTAAAACCTCCCACCCTCCTGGTATACGTGCCATTGATGCGATTACAATGTGATGGCTGGCAAGTGAGTTAGCAAAGCGCTCCCCACCAATTACGGTAAGCGACTCGGTGGATTTCTTGAATGTGAATTTTAATGCAACAACTCACCCCTCTGTTCAAAAATGTTGGCAACTGGGTTATACTAACGGGTTTAAACAGCGTGGACTGTGTTCCTTAACAACTCTGGTCCTAGATCGACTTGTTATATTTGATTGACTAGTTAGCTATCTTTGTCCTATTCAGGATGAGGGATGCGCGGGAGTTTGTCGACCCAGTAATTCGGAGCTAGGTCTTACGCTGGCCTGGTTGGGCCCGGAAGTCAAAGTCGATTAAATGATTTATTTTCCCACTCCTCTTCCCCCTCGTTATCTGCGAGTACCGGATTATGTTACAATTTTATAGTCATGTTGTCCCCCTTTTGCTGTTATGGTTATACAGAGCGATGGTACTCTGCCAGCATCTTATGTTGAAGCTTCGTATGTTATTAAAATTTGCATCCCTTTATGTAATGCTATATAAATACTTCCCCTTGGACAATCTCCCCTTCTTTGAGAGTTTGGACTGGGATTGGGTGCGGCTAAGCAACGCAATCTTTTCTTGTTGACTTTCTTTCTTACTATCTTCTTTAGGTAGGTTCTTGCGATACCATAGATGGTTGTTCTAGTTCCTTGGGCTGTCGACGCTGTACGATGGGGGAGGATGTAGCAGGCTTTGTGTTTGTTTTTTCTTTTGGTTTTTATTTAGTTTTTTTTCTAGTACCGGCCGAATTGCTGAAGGGTTCCTGGTGGGAGTGGCGAACCGGATTACCTTTGGGTGTGAATTTAGTGAGATGAGAATGGGATGGATGTATGTTCTGGGTGTATTGGGAAGATGTGCTTTGGATTGGGTTTTTTTTTTGTGTAGTTTAGGTTTCGTATTTCATTTCATTGTTCATTTTGAGTTGTTTCTCATTCCGCTACGCTTAGTTTTTGCTGGGGGGGTATTTGTGACGCTTCAATTTGTTCAGTCACGCATAGTTGGTTGCATATCATTTGTAGCTAGTGGAAGTTAGGGATTTTAGTTATTCGAAATTGTCAAATTGGTTCCATTTTAAAATTAGTGATAGCTTATCAGTAGATTTCCGTTTCCGTCGATCATTTTGTAAGAGAACGTGCTTCGTTTTAGTTCAACATTCCTGATGTTAAACTTTCGTTAAAGGTTTTAGAAAAATCTCTTCTAATTTGAAGGATCCATGAAAGTTTAATAGTGAGTAGGTAAAAATATTCTTAAGTAGTGTCGATTAATTGGATATTTAGTTAAATAGGTGAATATTTCACGCTGGTAGCGGATAGTTGGGGATGTTGAATAGCACACACTTGTAGCTCCACACAATATCTTGAGAGGTCGGTATATATAATTTCGAATAGTTACGATCATTAACATTGAGAAACATTTCAGCTTCTTTGTTAGATTTGGTTTTTTTCTTTTGAAGAAGTCGAGCTTTGTAGTTGGGAGATTAGAGAGTTGGTCACCATCTTCCTGTCGATCTTCGTGTAATCATAATTGGAAACTTCATCTTCATCGTATAAATGGTTAAAACAAGCACGGGGGAAACTTCTTGGTAAACATCGATTAATATTCATCATTGAACGTGAACCTACAAAATATAATAAGGTCAGAGATATATTTTATTAATTTCGTCAAACCCCTGCGTGGATCCAAATGAAACGATGAAGTCGACAACATTTATTTTCAACTCACTTGTTAAAGTCACTATAGTTTAAATTGATTATCACATTTAAATAATTATTAAAACACTAATTTTCACATTCATTTTAATTTTAAAAGTTCATAAATTTACAGATTGTTTATTTTCATTATAAAAGTAGGGTTATAATAGCGTATCACTAAAGGTTGTTTTACACATATCGAAGTATTTTACATCATTTTGTATTAACATTCAGATTTCAATTAATTACACAATATTAGCAATTGTGCAACTGTTCACAAGAGTTTGCGTTTATCATGGTAAATAAATACCCGATGTAAGGTAAATAAGTAGGAAGTTAATATACAAAGGCCTTCGTTATTAACCCTGAAGTAAAGTTTATTTTAAGATAACTCGTATATAGGTACAGCGAGTTCTCATCTTGTGCTAGGTTATTTGCGATATCATTACAGTATTGATAATCATCTTTCATATTTAAATATTAACACCTTAGCGATAATTTCTTTTTCAAGTTTTTAAGATATTATATATTGTATGAACCATTGAATAGTTCAGTAACTGAGTAAATAAAAACTTGTGGCGCCCTCTATTTTATCACAAATTGGTTTTTTTAGTTTCATTACCGATCGACGTTAAGGCCCATTGCCCAATGCTCTCATCAAAAGCTGAGTTAGTAGGTATTATTTCGTGACGTCCATAAAGTTTTTTTAATTTAGTAGATTTATTCATTTGTGCACGTCACATGGCTGGCAAGTGAGTTAGCAAAGCGCTCCCCACCAATTACGGTAAGCGACTCGGTGGATTTCTTGAATGTGAATTTTAATGCAACAACTCACCCCTCTGTTCAAAAATGTTGGCAACTGGGTTATACTAACGGGTTTAAACAGCGTGGACTGTGTTCCTTAACAACTCTGGTCCTAGATCGACTTGTTATATTTGATTGACTAGTTAGCTATCTTTGTCCTATTCAGGATGAGGGATGCGCGGGAGTTTGTCGACCCAGTAATTCGGAGCTAGGTCTTACGCTGGCCTGGTTGGGCCCGGAAGTCAAAGTCGATTAAATGATTTATTTTCCCACTCCTCTTCCCCCTCGTTATCTGCGAGTACCGGATTATGTTACAATTTTATAGTCATGTTGTCCCCCTTTTGCTGTTATGGTTATACAGAGCGATGGTACTCTGCCAGCATCTTATGTTGAAGCTTCGTATGTTATTAAAATTTGCATCCCTTTATGTAATGCTATATAAATACTGTTTATGTGATGGATACTAAAACAATGCTAATTATCTATCTATCCTTATCTACCGGCAGGGTGATCGCTCAGCCACAGGCTAGCGCCCTAAGCCAAAGACAAAAGCTTCGCCCGTGAACCGTGGTGTGAATGTTAGAATCCGTTACATAACAGCCTTTAATCATCTCTCATCCCTTGAAAGGTGTTGGCAGAAGATATTTAAAACATTCTAATATAAAATGTCAAACGAAGGGAAATGAAATGCCTGACGAGAATTGCACAAGTTGAATGCAAACTTGCAGTAAAATTGAATGTAATTTTATTGTTAGATTTGAAGGGTGAAGGTGAGGTAATTATCCTGGAGGGTTTTTCTGTAGCTCTTTTCCCTCCTTGTAATCAGCGAAGACCCAGAGCTAATCTCAACTAGTTTGAGAGGGCAACCCTTGCGTTTATTAAAATGATTTGTTTTTCCCATTTCTTGTGTTTTATTTGTGTTTACCGATTCGATCCTTATAAGACTAGCACACACACATCACGAGCAATTCGTTCACAACGTAGAGTCCTACCATTTGACAGTTTTGTTATTGACGATCACGTGCCAAGGGGTTTCACTTAGTTGGCGGGAAAAGTTTGTTTGGGGTGTCGAGTTGCGCAGTCCTTAGACGTTGCACCTGGGTACGCTACAATACTTTTCCTTAATTTCTCAAATTGTCTTGTTTGAAACGTTATTAATAATTACCTTAGGAAAAAAAACTAAACATTTCACAATAACTTAAATAATAGCCTTTACTATATTCATTAAGCTACAGACAATCACAACTCTAAATTTCTAAAGTCCCAAGAAGCGGACCTAGTCATCAGCAAAATGTAACAAGATTAAATGAAAAATGACGTTTAAGGAACTATTTTCTTAAAAAACAACCTATTCATGCTGAAAAATTTCTTCTATGTAATATTCAACCCTCAACCTGTTCTCGCTTGTTATATTAACTAACAGAAGTTTTACGACGGAATTTTTTGGAAGATCTGTGTTTTCACAAATGATTTATAATTTCTTAAGTTATAATTTCGGATAAGTTACTTTTATAACTTTTCGTAATTATAATAACGACAAGAAATTCCACAAAATTCTTTATTTTAAACGTAACCCAACCCGTTTGTGTCGTTATCAAGACTAACAGATTCTTATTGTCACAACTTTTCCGAAATTTTAATTTATTTATCAAACACTAGAACATTTTTAGGTTTATCCACAATCGAATCACACTGTATAGTTGAATATTTTCCTGCCTTTGTGCCATAAATCGGCAAGGATTGAATGTTTTTAAACTACATTTTTTGCGATTTAACGTCATATGCTTTTATTTAGTGTATGGCAATTTCCCGAACTGTCTTTTTTATCAAATTTAGCATTACATGTTGCCGCTAAATTCAGATATGTTTATTGCTTTCATTTACGTAAGTAATTAAGGCACTTACGTCAAAACAGATGTGGAAAATTATTTATTGCTGAACAACATCTATGTGAAGTTGCGAGAGTCTCCTGTTACCAAAATTGTAATTATGGCAATATTTCCCTATAGGTACCTATACGCTTTATCATCTTGGTATTATTTCGAAAGAATTTATGATTGATACTCTACATCCTGCATACGTGCGGAATTTTAATTTTATCTGACGATTTAAAGTAAATGTTCAACCTAATTACTTATTTGGATTGACGACACATAACCTAATTTCGAATATCTATCACGTCAGTGATTTGAAAGGCGTCCCTATAACGAAGCTAGCGGCGCCAATTAACCGTCTATTTTATTAGGGAATGTGACTCAAAACTTCAATTTATTACTTAACAATTCTAACTATTTATTTACGCAAATAAATACAGGACTGAGTCACATTTAACAGTTAATTAAGGTTTATATAACAAGTGACACATTTGAGGTATATTTTATCTAACCTATATTCTCCTTCTGTGCTTAATTACAGTAAATGAGAATTCAAGTAACTATTTAATTTTCTATAAAGTAATTGCAATTGAAATAGATGAAATTATGGAAATCTGCGTTTTTTGGAGTTAATCCGTTACGTGCGGAAGTCAAAAGGTCGTGCTTCAGTAAAAAATTTACTCAATGTCACCAAGGATTTACGTAAACTTGTCAGTTTTTTCGCTGTTTTGTTGCTACTAAAACAAATAATAGCAAACATCTGCACTTCCTTTCAAAAACGTTATATTCATTGACGGATTTATAACGAACCAATTAAATAAGTACATATAATTATATCAATGAAATATATCCGAATGATAAAATGTTATCGTTCCTAAATAGCGTTAGTTTGTTCTAAAGTACGTCAACGTATATAAGCTTTTATTAAAAAAATATTTTTGTTATAACGGATGTAAACCCGGGAATAGTATTACCATTAGTAATAATTGCGATAAAAAATTACTATTTATGCAACATGCGCTACTGACGAAATATTTGGTTTTTAAAAAATAAAAAAAAGTGGAATTACACATGCAGTAAATTGAAGAGTTAACAATTGTGAAATATTTCTATCTACTAACATTTCTTTCAAATATTCATAGATTAAAGTTTAAGATACTCTTTTGCTTTTTGGAAAAAACCTCTTTTGTTATTTGTCCTAAGCTGACATACACGGTGTGTTCAAACAATCGTTTTAAGCATGAGAATCTCGTAAAGAATACCTACCTTTTTTTGAAGGGGGATGAAGAAAAAAATTTGCCAACGGTTTTGATTTTGAGAGAGATACTTGCACATTTTAAATTGTAAAATACAAACTTTTGAAACTATGAACACTAAAAGTTGATACCTACGTACTTATTATTAAACAAAGTAATCTTCAGTATGATTGCTGTGTGAGAATGAGGAAATAATATAAAATATCCATATAAAAACGTACTGTATACACAAGTTGATAAATTTCAAAACTTAATCTAAAAACATCTTTCCTTTTTCTGGAAATTTGCATAATATCTTCCAAAGATGTAACCTTTTTTTTCAATACAAATATGAATGAACAGAACACGTCAAGTTCACCCTGTAAACTTAATACGTCCGGTTTATTATAAGCGTTGAGTGGAAAGTATAGGTACACTCAACGCTATAAGGATATTGTGATAGTGAGTTTAGGAAAAAAACCCTGCAAAAAAAACCCGGGAAAAAAACCCGGAAAAAAAAACCCAGGAAAAAAACCCCCGGAAAAAAACCCCCGAAAATTGAAAAAAAATATACTAAACCTGCAAATAACCTAGGCGCTTTAGTGGCAATCTACGTTTAAGTTTGGCATTACTTTTATTTCCAAACTTTGTATATTTATATATTTATTCGCAGCCATCTATAATTATTTTTCGGGGGTTTTTCTTCCGTTTTTTTTTTCCTGGGTTTTTTTTTCCGGGGTTTATTTTTCGGGTACGTTCATGTCAGCGATTTAATCAAATTATAAATACGAGGTTTGGCTATTGAATAACGAGACTGCTTATGAAGAAGAGTTTTATCTTACGAACTCGCTCTCGCAGTGTTGCCAAAACTTTTAAATAGTAAGTTTGATTTACAGTTTTACCCTCTGGAACCCATTCAGTCATCATTAAAAACGATTAGGATGGCTTTAAATTTTGATTGCGACATCCTTGCTTTTTTCATTAATCAGGCTCTTCACCTAACCTCTCAAGAAAATGTGAGCAGATCTGTTGACGGACGAGCTTTTGGTAGGGGGTTAAATTTTTGGGGGCCGACTTCGCACAGACTTCCCTTATGTTCAATTCGTCATGTAAAATTTTTGGGACCGTTTCTTTATTGGCGTTTACAGTCTCAACAATCATTCGAATGCTCATCCGACGATCTCTGCGCGCAATTTCATTGATTTTGGTCACTGTTTGCGGAGTTGAAACAGGTCGACCTGGACGTTGCTCTTTCGGCCTTCAGAAAACATTTTATTCGAAAGCACGTGCACGAGGAGAATTCTCACCATAAGCCTCTTTCAACAATTTATACCACTCAGTCGGAGTTTTTTTTTAATTTAACGAGAAATTTCACATAGATCCGTTGCTCGTGTTTTTCGTCATACATTGTTATCGGCACGAGAAGGAAACACGCTTGTTTCTTACCTCTATAGAAAAAATACTACTACAGCGACAGAAACGGGTCTTAGTACTGGAATAGAAGACAGTTCCAGCTGCAGTCGTTCCCCCTTCCTCCTCCCCCTTATCCTCTAGGGCGGCAGTCTCTGGATATGCTTTCCTTATGAGATTGTATCAATTCAGATGGAGCATTTACTTACAATTATTATGTAATCTTTCATCAGGAAAAAGTATTATACTGGTTGCAGTGATGCCCAATGAAAATGCACCTTGCCTGATACCACCATTAAATTGTTTAATTTCCAATTTCCACGTTAGCATTTTTACAATAATCTCTCATTACGCACATTATTAGCAATTCATCTTAACACTACATAGAAGGAATGTGAAACAAAATTTTGGGCAACAAGGACAGTTAGTACCTAGTATGGAAGGTCTAAAACTGATTCAACTGCGACAAAGTGAGAATTTTAAATTACGGTTCGAGTAACTAAATCACATCGGGAACTACATAACATTGTTGTATCTTTTATCATTCATAATCATATCTAGTTCGTGTTCGACCTTGTATTAAAAGTAAAGTATTCTAATAATAAAATATCTCTTATCCATTTGAGGTGGGTCTGTTAACACAAACATGAAAATGAAGAAATCGTACCTCTCATAAGATGAGAGTTGGCGTTATAAATCAATAGAGGATTATTTGGATAATAAAAGAAAAATGTTCAATTGTTAAAACCCGAAAATCCCTTTGACTTCACATAATAGCAAAATGTAGTACTTACGTAATTTTGTAACACACCATAAAGCAACTCATTGTCCGTAGAATAATTGTGAAATGCAACCATTGCTGATCGAAGGTGATTCAATAGGTTGTTTTTTCCAAAATTCCAAATCCATTCCTAAATCTCGGCCCACAACATGAAAAAACATAACCGTTTTTCCAAATTCGATGTTATTTATACAGCAGTACAGTTAGGAATTTTTTGAAAGAGCTCCATTCCAAAAGAAGTTTGGAAATTACAGGGTGGGAAATTTGACGTAGTTATATCATATGATTGAGCATTAAAATAAAGAAGTTTATTACAACTTGAATAAACAAAGTTGTCATTTTCATGCATGCTTAAGCTAATTCAAAGTCACTGAACGTGGCATCACGCTAGGCTACTTCTATCATGTTGATGATATACAGTGTGGTCGTTTAATGAAGTGAGCATGAAATAAAGATGCTTAATTTTATTTATTTAAACTTCATTGTTTATTACACCCTTTTTGCATTAAAATAATGATCGTTTACAGAAAAATGTGGAACGAGAGTTAAAAGTCAAAGCCTTTATTCGTACAGAGCGCTTTATTTAACGGGAAGGACTCTATTTATATAAATTACGACTCTTTTATAATAGAGTTCAATTTCGACTTTTATGAAACTGCATTTATGCGACCACACTATATATTATATATAGCTATGTAACATCTATTAATTCAGTTAATAATTTATGAACCATTTCAGACGATCAAATAGTTTTTTACTTTTTGATTCATTCAAAGTTTACATTTACTTGCAATTACAGTTATAAGTACTCATACAAGTTATGACCTAGAACTCTTTTTAGTATTTGATCGTAGAATACTCTAGTGCAAGGGTAAGAAATAATAATTTCAATTCTTTGGGAATTCCTTCAATAAAAATTAATCTTCGATGTACACGTGACGAAAAATTGTGCTGTTTACATAATAACTAATTTTCTACTACTAATATTTTAATTCTTACACATGTTAAAAATAGAAATGCAAATTTAATTATATTTTTAAATACACACTAGTAGGAATTTGTATTATTTCAAGTGTTAATCTAATATTACTCATCAGTAAATGAATTCAGTTTAAATAAATTAATTTTAATTGCATTTGTAATCCACATTTAAATTAATCTCACGGCCCCTATCTCTCAAACGTTCGGAAAATTGGGTTATAATACTAAGAAATTTCTCTAGTTTTTGGTGAAAGGGAGCCCTCTGTGATTGCACATTCCAACTTATACATTGCGTGTAGTTGATGACGACATATTACTCAATAAATACTATCCCTGACCTCTCGTACGTCATCGGCACGCACCAAATGAAAGTATTACGTGCACAGTAATGGTACCTTTTTAATCGTAACATCAACCTGCCGATTTCTTTACGCTGTGATTCATTTCATAAATATTTAAGGAATTTGTGAGAGGATTTTGAAATATTTTGTAATGTATAGGTACCTATCTGGCGCCGGTGCATCACTATTGAAGTTATTTTGGCAAGTTTTTTTGTCGCTGTTTATATTACTCATACAAAATAAATGTATCTACGTTTTAAGTGTAGCTTAAAAATTCAAACTATTTGGCGACTTTTTTCAAACAACATTGAAATTTTTACCTTCGTATAGTTTGTTCAGTGAGTTCAGTTGATTTAATTTCTCACTTCATAAGCATTTTGTGTTTTGTATTCATATTTTTTTCACTAAAGACAGATTGAGTATAAATAAAATTAGGTATGTTGGATCGTTGAATGATAAGTTCTTATCATTCAACGGTTGAACACTACAAAATTAGTTTACCAACCCATACTTAAAAATGTTTACTTAATGAATTAAATTAGTACCTACTTTGTATATCTCAAAAAGTATCTGATGGAATTGTTTTTAGTAATATTGGTTGAATAGGCGTATTTATTAATTACTCCTATTGCTAGGAACATTAAGATTTATTTGACTAAGAAGATTTGGACGGTCAATGACACAATTAATTAAACGGTGTTAGGTGAACTGGGTTAACCAACTTTCGCATGTAATTTTTTAAGTAATAGTTTCCAGCAAAGTAGAAGAAATTATTTTAAATGTATTCCAAACGATTGTTATTGGACAGTGTATGCGAAACCACATTACCGATCCGTACCCCAAATGATTTCTTGTGAATGCACAAAACTGCGTATTAGTCCTACTTTTGCGTTTTTACATTAGTATAAGTCTTAGAATATAAATGAACTACAGAAACGTTTGTTTACATTGCTTTGTGAAGTCAGGACAAGGATAGCCTAATTCAGTCTTATTTATTGTAGTTTGCAATGCAATGTTGTCCAATTATCAACATCACAACTAAAATAATAATTAAAATCTGTAAATATCTATAATGTGTTATTGAAAATGATAAACTAAAACATTAAGCGACTGTTAAATGTGTACAACCTTTATTAATTTACTTTCTTAAATAAAAGCTTGCATAGGTACAAAGTGAATCCGATTTGACAACTGCGCCTGCGGGAATTGTGTGTGCTATCAATTATTATAAATTGTTTGTTTAAATACAAGAAGGAGTATATTGTTCTACATTTAATTATTAAAACGGAAAAGACAATAATGCCGCGATGGTGCTTTGTGTGCAAAAGAAGCCTTTTACGGACGTTCAAGGGTAAATAGAAAATATAACCTTACAATAGGTAGTAACGTTTATAATATTTACGATTTTTTAAATTTCACGTAAAAAAAATTTGTTAAACGTAATTTTTATTTAATTATATTACAAAAAACAAAATACCGTTTAAATAGTTGTTATCAACGCAAAACAACAAAACTCAGTCCTGTGACTATCTTAATTTCTAAATAATTAAAACAAAATTTTTAGTAAACGGTATTTCTCGATTTTTTAATAAACGGTGTTTCTCGAAAATTAAAATAGAAAATAAATACAATATCTCTCATTAAAGTAAATGTTCAAAATGTCTTCCACTTTGATCAATGCACTTTTGAAGCCTAACCCTAAATAATCTCACATTGTTTATAGTCATAGGAGTAATCGGTTGAAACGCCTCTCGAATTCAAATTTTCATGTCATCTCGTGTTGTGGCAGCTGTTGATATATTTGAGATTTAACAGTTCCCCAAAGATAGTAATCCATAAAGGTAAGGTCCGGTGACTTTGGAGGCCAAGGAACAGGGGCTCCTCTACTTTATTAGGGTACAGTAAATCCAATTCTCGCGCGCATCTCTGACTGTTGCTTTGCTTTAATTATTTAGAACTTAAGATAGTCACAGGACTTGAGTTTTGTTCTTTTGCGTTGATACCAACTATTTAAACGGTATTTTGTAATATAATTACTTAAATAAAAATTACATTTAACAAATTTTTTTACGTGAAATTTTAAAAATCGTAAATATTAACAAAAGTACAAAAAATAATACCAGGAAATAATACACCGTTGAATAGGGTTTTTTGTCGAGAATTTGATGGTAAATAAAAATACAGGGTGTTCCATTTAAAATATTCGTATAAATTGTATTTAAATTTCACAAAGTTTGAATTCTCATTTTAAACACTCGGTATAAAATTAATCAATTAGTTTTTTTTGTAGAGTAACGCGACATTAGGGTAATATTATTCGTCAAATAAATTTTTCCTTTTTTGAAGAATAACTTAGTTATGAATATTATAGTCCGACCTTGAATTGTACCAAATTTTGACAAAATAATTAATAACTTGGCAACCGCACATCCAATCTTAAAAAAAATTTCAGGCGTGATATAAATGTGGTTCGTCGATACATTAAGAGAAAAAAATACAGGATGTGCCATTTAACAAAAAGTGGCATTTTCCTGCCACGTAAAAATGCAACATACTGTAGATATAAGAATATTTTTAAAAAATGCGCAATTCAAATCAAAGCAACTTTTATTTGAAACTTTTTTCTGTATCTTCAACCCATATTGAGTTATCGACCGATTACGGAGCAGTGGGACACCCTGTATATAATAACAATGCCAAGGTGAGTATTTTGGTCTTTCGATTATGATAAGGAAGATTGTTGGGGATTTAGACCTTGCGGTGTAATTAACGATTTTTTTATTATTCAATATTTCGCCAGTTGATTGCAGGATTCATCAAGAACTAAAATAGGGACTAATTACATAATGTTAATGAGATAAAAATTGTACTTACTATAAAGTTTTGTTAATTAATAGTATGCCTATGCCTATGAATAAGAGCGACTGTCCACTATAATAGGCATACTATTAATTAACAAAACTTTATAGTAAGTACAGTTTTTATCTCATTACCATTTCTAATATCAATATACCGATACAAGGGAATGTCGAAGGATCTTTAACGTTACCATTACTTACATTGATGAATTTTGGCATGTTTTGGTCGAACAAAATTTCAAACCCAAATAGGACAGGAACAGTGGCGTACTTACGCAAACTACAGCCTTGGGAGGGGATATAAAAAGTGCGGTGTGATCTACCAATTTTAAAAGTTATAAAATAAATATTATTATAATACAAAATCCAATCCCCTTGGCTGTTGTGCAAGTTTCTCTATTATTTCGTCTTCTGAAATGGGTAGTTCTCCACGAATTAACATCATTGCCAGTCCATTTAGTCTGTTCTGTGAGCTTGAATTTGTAAGATAGGTTTTTTTTTAAGGATTAATAAGAATAAGCGTAAAATAGAATGAAAGGGTTGGACGCTTGGGGGGGGGGATATATCCCCCTTATCCCTCCCCCTTGGGTACGCCATTGGACAGGAATGAGTATAACCAAAGAGATTCGTGTAGAAAGGTGGTCAAAACAGGTTTTCAGGAAATAATTTATGGCGAAGCTTCCCTCTTTAGACACATTTAAAGAGCGCCTGGCAGATATTAAAGGTATATGATATCCATTCCCCACAGAGCAGTTAAAAATCGGTAGGTAGCAGATGTATATATGACAAATAACATCCTTCTCGGACTTTGTATTCTTGAAGACGATACCGACAGTTTCGCATTTCGTCTCACACCGAAACGATTTATATAAATTTTTGTTTCCTTCAAGTGGGACGAAATCACAGACGATAGTGATGATGATTAATTAAAAAAATAACTCGCAACCTTCCCCATGTAACTTTTAATTTTAATGGCTAAATTGCGTCATGAGTTGATGAATACATTAATAAAAGCGACATGTTTCGACAAAAATATGTTGTCATCATCAGGCTTATAATAGCGGCGAGAAGTAAGCAAAAATTTTACAATAGCAATTGGATTGAAAAAAATTTGAATTTATGGAAATGCTGGGTAAAAAAGGTAACAAAGCTGACCCAACTTAAACCACAAGAGTCCATCGCAAGGAAAGTGAAAGTGAATAATAACAAAACCAAACCTCGAATCCGACATCTGGAAAGAACCGAACTTTTTTTTTAATAGTTAAACTTTAACACGTTAGCATCTGGCTTCCATTTTATTAATATTTCATCTAATCTTCCAGACCACCACGTTGTGGCGGTTCTATGTTTAATTACTCTTTTGTGTTATTCCCCGTGGTCCGTTAATCTTCTTCTTCTTCACACCTTGTTCGGTTCTTTCCAGATGTCGGATTCGACGTTTGGTTTTGATGATACCACAATGGAATCAATCAATTTGACGATAGTGATGTCAAATGATGGAGAGGTCTATGGGAGGTCTCCTTTATATGTCCGTAGAATGCTCGTAGAGAACCCACTGAGCCCCTTGCCGTGTGCGCAGTGGATTCGTTCTGCTGTATAGTAGGACACGAAGGAAACTGTTGACAAAATTTGTTAAGTATGTCGTAAAGGATTTTCAATCTTCAAACTGTAGATTTTAAAAAACTAACAGACATATGTTCTCATTTTGGGATAACACCAAACCTTCTTCATTTGTCTGTGGAATGGGATTTTTCATGAGCCGATAATGTCAATTCTGTCTGATGTAGCTATCCGAATTAAAATCCGCTTCAAAAGTCATCATCAGACCATTTTCATCTTCGAAAGTCACAACATGCGCTCCTTCATTGAACAGTCCCCGTTGACGAGGAACTTTTTAAGATCATAATTTTGTAGCAAATAGAATTCTAATTCATCAAATTCGTGATTGACGACTTTGAATGATTCGGCGCCTGGCAAGGTATCTTGGACTCACAACACCTGCTCGCTCGCGATCCACATTTTCTAGTTAGTAAACAGCTTTATGTTTCCGAAGTGCTGGAAAAGATTAATCTACTGCACTATTCGGTGAAGTGTTTAGTGAAACAAGGACCAAAACGAGATTCATGCCGTTATAAAATATTTCTAGATGAACAACATTGCGCCACTTCAAATTTTGGATGAATCGGCTGTGTGTTAAAAAAGTGATCTGCGGAATTTAACGGTGGATCTACCACATAAGTAATATACACTGTGGCCCGAAATAAAGGAGTACATTTTTTAATCTGAAATAACTTTTTTGTTTTTAGGGCGATTTATTTTCTTTTTACAGGGTTAATACCTCAGCATGTCCCCAATATGAGTGTAAATTTTGGTATAAATAAAATGTACAGGGTCGGACTTACAAATTTTTTTCTTTAATGGTGCATTTGTGATCGTTGCAAATGAAACATGTTTTAGCTAAATTTGAACTGATATGCTCTTTCGGTAAGGTAAGTACCCAGAACACTTCCGTACAAACGAAATTCTCTGAAATTGTAGGATTTGCGAAATATCATTTTTTTATTTAAATGGTATAGTATTTTTCAACTAGGATTCCCGTTTTCGAATTGGCGCTTTATATTAGTAAACGCAAACTTTTTGTCTTTTATCTCTGTTTAAATTGTGGTTGTACTTCTAAGCAACAGAAACGTAGGATTTACGGCGATAGATAAATTGCTTTAAGCACACAATAAGCATTAAAATATGGTACAAATAACCGCAATGTGGCAGAAAGAGATGACAGTAGTTTATGTTGGACGCAAAACTACAACTGTTTTCGAATGCCAGAGATTCTCAAAATTTTACATTAGTGTAGGTATGCATAATGAATTGTGCATGGCGTTTACTAACAACAGATTCACATCATAATTCTTATATAGATACCAATAAATTTATTTCATTACTTATAAATATGTAAGTAGGTACTTACTTAAAATTATCATTCATTAAAGAATCAATTATCTAAAATTGTTGTAGAACCTCTGACTAACAAGTAAATCTTAGTTCATATGGCGATTCAATGAAGCGCACTAATCTGAAAACGGGAATCCTAGTTGAAAAATACTATACTAAGTACGCGCATTAGCCATAAACTAAAGAAAAATATCGAATTTTAATATTTATGTAAATTTAAATGTTTTTCTAATATCTTCACTAAAACGGAAGCTCCTTAGCACTAAATTACATCTTTCCTGCCATTTCTTCGAACGAATGCAGTTTGTATGGAACAACTTTGAACAGCGTACAATAAATGCGGCCATCAATTTATGGCGCAGAAGGCTACAAGAAGTGGTGAACAATCATGGTGGCCACATTCATAATATTTTACTTTAAGTTATAAATTATGTAACTAATTTTCTTAGTTATAATTTGTGTTATTTAATAAAATGTATTATTTCCTTATTTCAATAAAAAAATGATATTTCGCAAATCCTACAATTTCGGAGAATTTCGTTTGTACGGAAGTGTTCTGGGCACTTACCGTACCGAAAGAGCATATCAGTTCAAATTTAGCTAAAACATGTTTCATTTGCAACGATCACAAATGCACCATTAAAGAAAAAAATTTGTAAGTCCGACCCTGTACATTTTATTTATACCAAAATTTGCACTCATATTGGGGACATGCTGAGGTATTAACCCTGTAAAAAGAAAATAAATCGCCCTAAAAACAAAAAAGTTATTTCAGATTAAAAAATGTACTCCTTTATTTCGGGCCATAGTGTATAACGTGGCCTAGGCACCCAGAAACATATTAAGGCTGTTTGTTGTAAATTTGATTAATGTGATTGTGTTGCTTTACATACAATATGTTATACGAGTAGTAAAAGTTTAAATATTGTGTTTGGGTAGAGTGGCACGGCGACCTTAAGGCTAGTCGTCCATTGAAACCGTATTCGTCCGAGTAGTTAGTCGGCCGACCTATGTCAGACCACGGCCAACTAATCCTAAGACAAACGTAGGTATTCACGTGCGTCTATTACAAACGACCTGGTCGGTCGAATGCGACCCAACACGGCCGACTAACGGCCGGATCGCATTTTGATCGGATTAGTCGGACGTTTTCTACCGTTCGGCTGTCAAGAAATTGATTTGTTGATGCTGTTATTTGTGTGCTTTTCACACTTTTCACTGTTTCTCTTTAATTGATCGTGTAAATGATGAAATTCACCTAGAGTTGTTCTTTTTCTTAAAATAGAGTTGACCCAACACTTTCTTTTTGCCTTCCTATTCAACCGTCGTCTCATGAGATATGCCTTTTCTAAGAAATATAAATCACTATCCATTTTTTAATGATATTTATTAATTCGTCATAACAACTCGGATGTAGTTCGGCTGCAGTAGACGAGCACAGATCGGACGTCTAAAATCGGCCGTTATTCGGCCGACTAATAACTCGGACGAATACGGTTTCAATGGACGACTAGCCTTAACGTGCTAACGTTATGTGGATTCCTCTCCTATAACTTCATGTATAAAAAAGTTTGCATGGAAGAGTCTTCCTCGGTTGAGACACTTGTTATGCGTGTCTGTGTTTCATATATTGAACCCAAAGAGAAATTTTGCACTACTTTAATTCTCCTATACTAGACAAGATGCACAACAGTGAATATAAAACCTGTCCATTTTATGCGAGAGATGTTAATAATAGATTTACTTCTTAGCTGATGTAATTTAATAATACGTCTGACATTTGATAAGTATAATCTGTATAAATGCAAGGGTATTTTAAATTTTGTGCATTCTAATGGTATGAAATCACCCCTTATTATATGATGAAGTGACTGTGAGATATAAGTTACCTATATAAATTAACTGAAAAGCTATAGATTGTGAAATATCAATTGAAGAATCATCAGTCTATTTATGTCTATTTAATTAAAGATCGGCAGGAAATGATATCTCAATAGTTCCGGTAATTATTTCTACCTGCGTCCGTCTAAAGATCCTGTATTCAATAAACACAACGGAAGTACAAATACTTCAGTATTTTATATCGAAAAATTGTTTTTTTAGCTATTTATTTTTATGGTGTAGGTGTTATTGGCTTTGTTGTAAAATTATTTTTCAAATCCAACAGACATTGAAGATCTACTATACGGCCTGTAGTGTTTTGTGCGCTTCAAAATTTTGTAAATAAATATTTATCACTCTCGTATTTACCTTACATTGAATATAAAGTATTAGTGCACGTGGTAATTAATTATACGTTCCAGCCATTTATAAAAGTAATAAAATGTTACACGTGTGTATATATTACACAACATCACAACAAATAAAAGAATATCGGCAGTCATAGAACATTCGCCGCTTGTTGTAAAAGAACAATAGGGGCACACAAATATAAATTTTAAATGATGGCAACCCCCTTCCCCATCTACTTTGTTTGTCAAAGGTGGTACTCCTTAAATATATATAAAAGAAACTAATAATTCAATCTCCCCTCCCCCCCCGCCAGCTTTGGCCTAATTATCATGCTCTAGTATAATTTCACTTGTCCTGTTCACACTACAGTCTCACAATCTTCTATTGAATAATATTCTACACTTCACTCTTCATCCCAGGTTCCCAACTATAGTATGAGGATTACAGAACCTTAATATTTTTTGAAGGTTCTTAACCACGCAATCAGTGGTAACCGTGATGACAATTCCCAATAAACTCCAGTAAAACCAAAATGGTCCTGGACAACAAATGCTTCCTAAAATCTACACAACCTTTCTTGCGGAGAGTCGTAATTTTTAAACTTCTGTTTCCTTCCTTCTCGAAAACTGTATCTGCGCAGAGCTGACTTATTTATATGTATAATGTCATTGTACAGGATGATATACCTACGATCATAGCTATTACAAGACAATCCCAATTGAAACAGCTGGAAAATCGCCTTATTTAATGGGCGTCGCTCATTCACTGATTTCTCCATTAAAAGAGGAAGCAAAGCCAAAAATTATTTAAAATTCCCAAATTAGTGACCACATAAATCCACAATTTTTCAAGATCGTCATGAGTTATTACCGTCATTAACAGAATAATAAAACAGTTGGAAGGAATGCCACATATTGTGAAACTCCCATAAATGGAACCATAAAAGGTCATAAAAAGAAAATTTAAAAAATATGACATCTTGAAGAATGGTGATAAATGAAGAAGAACAAGAAAAGAAAATTCTGAAATGTTCTAGTTCGTTGTATAAAGCCATACCCATTGATTTGTCTTTCATTCAATGAACTTCACGAATGTTAATACACTTTAATAAAATCAAAGGTAATACTTTGTGTGTCGTAATGAGGTACCTATTAATTTGGATCACAAAAACTGCCTCAAACCATTATTTCTAGATTTAAACTTTTGCGATACTGGGTCTCTTATATTTATTTATTTTGTTTATTTTAGATATAGTATCCACAGAGCTGCTTTTTTATTGTTGCAAATTCATATTATTGTTTCTGAATACGATTTAGAAAATGTCTTACATTATTTGTATGTTAAATCTGTTAACATTACTCGTTTCGAAATTCCTGCCTCAGCTGTAAACATCTCACTCGTTAACGTAAACCTTGATTTACCATACTCAACTACATATTACCATTGACTTTCTACACTATAGACAAACGGTGAGATAGGGAAAAGTGAAAACTACTATTTAGTGAATTTTTGCGTTAAATAGGCAACTTGTTATACACACTGGAATTCAAATCTTATTGATTTTTTCAGTATGGAACGTCATTACATAAAAGGCACCATCAGCTTAATGACGTTTCATTCACACGTGTTATAATTGTGACGATGTCACATACCTATTCCCACCAACATAGTTTATTCGAAAAATGTGTTTATAAATTCATCGCAATGCGTTCATTTTTTTAACACCAACAAATCAATTTTTAAAATTTGTTTTTTGAAAAAACCTTACCTCATCGGCGTCGAATCACGAAATATTATTTTTTTTTGGAATCCGTGGAAATGTTTAATTTTGTTTAAGTTAAAAATGAGATGTTCATTTTATTTTGTTGCAGCTTAACATTCGTTAAGAATACATAGCTATCCCTTTCCGGGAATTACAAATCCGTTTGCCGGGGTGGTTAAGTCCCCACATAATACATTTCACATGTCACTTCATCTTTCCTACTCATTTCTCCTCTTCTTTCTTATCCTGTTTTCTCATCAGTCATCACCCTTTCCCGTTGCTGTCCTTCATTCCTCTTTGAGTTATATTACCTTGTGTTTTTGTTTTTTTATGAGTCTATACAGTATATTTTTGATTCATTTTTCCTGTTACATGTTTCTATCTCCTGCATTTTTTCGTCATCCTTGTGTTCTTTTTGCTCTTGTACATCTTATCACCTTCTCTAAAGCATTTTTTGTACTCTTCCAAATCTTCTTTCCGCCCCGTCTTTAGCCTAAATCCCCCCCCCCCACTCCTTCCTTCCTTACTCTCAAATTGAGAGCGTGATAGACAATTTTTAGAACCAACATCACTCCGTTTTTCATGAATCCTGGGCGCAAATCTCAACAAAAATTCTCCGAAAATATCTGGAAAAATACGGGACGAGATACTCTAGCGAGAAAAGTCCGCGAGAACATCTTATTTTCTTCTTTTTTTTTAATTAAAATCTCGATAATAAAAAATACTTTAAAAACACTCTGACTTAGAGGACTTGGCTTAATTCAAGAGGTGCAAAACGCAAACGAGGAATTTTCTCATGGACTTTCCCCGCTAGAGCATTTCCTCCCGGATTTTTCAAGACATTTCGGGAGAATTTTTATTGAGATTTGCGCCCACGATTCAAAAACAACGGAGGAGTATTTTTACATGTTGAAAAGTCCTCTAAAAAATCTAAGGTTATCCTTAAGTAAATACGGTAGTGAAATTTATGCGGTTTGAAATGGAAATATGTACAAAAATATCGGACAGGACACCAACAAATAAAACTACAGCAGAAAATGTTTCAAAGCAAATTCATGAAAGAAGCGTAAATAAAGAGATTGAATTGCAGGTGTTGTTTTGTAACAGCATTGCAATTTCCATTGATTTTATCATAGTACGCAAAGAACGTAATATACGTTCTGTGATCGTAGTAAGTACATAACTGTATTTCTTGTAACGTTATCAGAATATAGGACGGGCGCTAACGTAAACATGACGTACATTTATGACGTATATTTATATAACGAGAGTGGCGCTGTGAAGATTTGGTGGCACAGCTCCAAACTAACACTTTCACAGCTCCAATATTTGTCGGGAATTTATAACATTGCACCGTTTGTCTATAGTGTAGAAAGTGTGATATTAGGATATTACCCTAACAAAATTTTTGTACCGCACTGGAAATGTTTCTATAGCAACATAAACTCAGATAACTTTCAAAACGTCTAATTTTAATTGAAGTTCACATTACTCATTATAAGGAGCTTTTTTACTTGGTACAGTTTACATTACTTTGAAGATTAATTTGATTGAACTTATTAGAGCTACTTTCTTATGGTTTTTATAGTTTTTCCCTTTATTCTGTAATGATTTAACAAAAGATTCTCCCCCCGGTATCGTTCGTGCAATTTTTTCCTCTTCATTCTGCAACCGTCGAACTTCTCCATCCACCATGTCTCTTACTTAATCACTAGCACCAGCATTACGGTTCTCTCGCCTCTTTTTCATTGTATCCAATAAATCTTGCAGTAGCGTGCACAATTTCTGTAATTTTATGAATTCCAATACGTTTATCGATTCACTTTTGAATTTCAGCTGGTGCGAAGATCTTAGGTCTAACCTATTCATATCCATATGAAACTCTTCCAAAAAATCGGAGATTGGTATCATCGAATATTTGACCCAAAGTGAAGTTGGAACATTTTTTTCGATTGAAATTATATTTTCAAATTCTTTCTCATTAAGTACATTCCAAATCAGAAATATATGCCAAAATCATATCCTCGTTACTGTCTACGACACCGTTCACCGTTCCAAAATTTAAACAATTTCGTTACAGTGTTTGGATGGTATATTCACTAGCATGCAGAGCCGCTTCCCCGTCCAGCATCCTCAGGTTTATCTCACGTGTGGGATGGCTTGAGTGACGTTGCGGGGTCGAACGACTCTAATCAGGGCAGTAACACAAAGAGCCCGAACAGATGGCCTAGGTGCGCGTGGGTTTTCCCACCCTCCCATCGAAATCCAGATCCAGACACCGTTCACCCACCACCATTCATATAATTGGTTATATTCTGTTATACCTTTCCGCAGATTTAACCGGTATAAAGTTTTCAATTGCTTCTGCGGCTTGTCCATTAATAATTTTATCATTAATCATCTCCGAAATTATTAATCGGCTACTATGAGATCAAACAAATGAAGTAATAATAATAATAATATTTATTTACTATCCCTGACAAATGGTCAAATGGATACGTCAAAAGTAAATACATACATACATATAAATCAATTGTTTAAAAAATAAATAAAATTACATAGAATACACAATATCTATTTTTAAAATTAAAATTGTAAGCAAAACACACCACTTTTAACCGTTGAGATTGACAAATTCATTTATGGTGTATGGAGCTTGATCAAGGAGGATTTTTTTGATTGATGATCTGAATCCTTTTAGCGTCGTCTGTTTCTTTAAATTATCGGGAAGAAGGTTAAATATTTTGATACCCAATGTAGTGGGTGAATTCTGCGCTAATTTAATCCTTGTTTTAGGGGTAGCATATTGGTCCCTTTTTCGCGTGTTATAAGGATGAAAATCACTGTTGCGTAATAGATGAGAACGGTTAATAAATATAAATGAAAGCACTTCTAGGATGTATAAAGAAGCAAGAGTTAGTATTCGTAGATTGGTGAAGATGTTTTTGCAAGATGTAGTTTTGCTGCTCCCAGAAATACAACGAATTATCCTTTTCTGAACAACGAATACAATGAAGTGATCGACTTTTGTTAGTCGTCTTTATAGGTATGTACAATATTCAATATTCAATAGTTAAAAATTATTTCAAATTTTATGGAAGTTTCGCCAGCAAACATCTTACCGTTAACATAAACCTAAATATAAACATAAACAGGACCTCCTATTTAGAATCCTCCATTTTATGTAACATCAGAATAGCCCTTTTACTTCACTTTGAAATGAATGTATTATTGATTTTAAACGTTAGATTCACGTCATCCTGGCAAATTTTCTTTCGTTAATACCAGATCAGTTCAAGTTCAAAGGTTATCAGAAGTTGTGTGCACCCTTTTTTAAAATTGGTCGATTGCTGGAGAAGTTTTGAAAATCAACAAAGTATGATATTGTTAACACATTAAAAATAACTAATGAAGCAGATAGAATTATTTATTAACTAAAAAGTTCATCAAGAAAGATTTTCGCACGTTTCATAATTATGTCACTTAGCACCCCCATTTTCCATATGGCGTTTAAGATAATTGGAAACAAATTTGTGCCTAATGATAACTTTTTAGAAGGAGGAGAAACGTAAATATCACGAATTTAAATCAATACCTAGTCTATCAAAATCTAACGTAGCAATGATTAATTGATTAATTATTGAAAATTTTAAAAAGAAATGTATGGCTTCGACAGAATGTGTTTACTTATAATGAAAATTAGTTACTCCAGTTTGTTGGAGACCTTCTAGTGGAGTTGCTGGGCGGAAAGGTTATAGATACACCGTGTGCTTCTATATGGCCGACGTTTCGACTGGTACGGAGGCCAGTCTTTATCGAGGCTCTTTATTGATAATAAGAAAATGTCATTAATAACATGATATAAGTTTACAAGAGATAAAACGACAGTATATATAAAAAATTATTTTGAAACATTGGTAACACATAATTACTCAAAAACTTAAGTTAATATTGAATTACATCACAATAGATAAGGAAAATATCGAGGGAACTTACCGGAAGGGTCAAGAGAATCAATAACGGCAGCTATAGTAATAATCATGTTTGATCCAGCTACTTTGTCCAAGGGAAAAATAAAAGCGACATCAACATCATTATACAGGCAATACAGCAATATGGAGTAACTAATTTTCATCAATTATTGGAGCAACGTTCATAAGTTTACTTATAATGTTTAGTAATCTAAGTGCCGTCATGTTAAGTTAACCACAATTGTTAAAATTTTACCAAATATAAATCCGTACAATAATTGCATCAGTTTAATGTCTAAAAAAAAAGTTAAATCCAATGCAGTGGTTTCTTGAATAACTTACAGAATTGCCCATTTAATAATATGTTAAAAACCAGTACCAAATTACTGTTCATTCTTTAAAAGTGAGTCAAGATCACGCCACTATAAACACACACAAACCCCATTCTTTTTTTGTTTTCTGATTCAATTAATAGTTTTATGTATACTAAATTATTTGTCAGTTGCCCTCGTAAAAATTAAGTTTCTAGCATCCAGTGGTAATATACGCTGTTGGGAAAGTTTGTATGATAATTTTCCTATACATACATATAAAATATCCATGCTGAATATCGCATTTTACAGATCATCACAAATCTATTTAGTTTTAAGATTGATTGTAGAGCGAGTATACCTAAATCCGTTAAGCAAGATTTATATTTTTCAAATTCCCAACAGAAAGTATTTCCAGAAAAGAAATTTAAAAAAGTAAATTGATAACTCTAGCACAAAAAACGAAATGATTATACTTTAATTAAGGTAGCATCCGGAATAAGGCATTGGATTTTAATTGGGTAATAGTTAACTTTCATTTATCCCGGACCCGGAAGCTTTTTCTATAGAGCCAGTGTTGAAACAGTCTTTAAGTCAATTTGAACTATAAAAATCGAGCCAAAATGTGTATAATTGATTCGGTAGCCGGTGTGTAGTTACTTTCTCTGGTTTTTCCACTTAATTTAATAACAATTTATCTACCTTAATTCGCGTATCGCATCAAAGATGTTTCTCAATTTTAATATTATAGTTATTACACCTAAATGAAAATTTAGTGCAGACATGTTCCCACAGAAATTCATTTTTTGCACTTATATCATCTTTTGTAAGTGTTAGAAAATCGTGACTCTATGGAGTTTTTATTGGATATCTGACAGATTGTGAATCACATCCTGCTGAACTAATTTAAAATAAGTAAAGCTTGTTAAATTTTATTGAACGTTGAACTCATTTGTCACAATTTTGAATACTTGTTTGAAATTAACGAATGCCATGACTTACAACCAACAATAAGTAGTAAATGATATGAGAAATAATTGGTAATTAAAAGGAATAGTGAATATTTTAAGTACCTACATAATTTTTATAACCATCTGTAATTGGTTACGTTATGTATAAACTGTGCCCTACCTTTCATACAATTATTAAATACTTAATGCAAGTAGAACAATAATAGTCCAAAAATCACAACCTGTCTGTAACTCAAAGGACACAAGTGGGCATGTATTAAGTTATGTCACACATTGCAAACTTTCTCAATTTGTTTAGCAGCTGTCTACATTTCAATAGTATGCACCCATGATTGTATTCTTTGTATCATGGTATGCACCTAAACAAAATATATACATCTGATTATTTATGAATACAATAAATTATTCCTGCTCGAATATTTAATAATGGAATACAAATTTGAGTACTAAATGTTAATACCTCTGAAAAATCACTTAAATACATACGTTGCACAAGGTAGCGACAACATTTAAATACTTTTTTACTGTAAATTAATGGGCACATAATTCGCATGCATTATTCTAATGAATTTTATTAGTAGGTACTTACTTGTATAAATTAATACAGTTTCATCAAAATTGCATATAATATAATATAATAAAATTCCATAATGCTAATGACTAATTAGATTGTAGGTAATAAATTTTTATGAAGTGAGTAAGGCAGTGAACACGTACGTTTTTGAAATAAAGACAAATTCGTGTATGTCAAATTATAAAATTAATATAGTCATAGAAATATTTTTTTATTTTTCGTAACTTTCCTTTAGGCTATCGTTATATCTTCAGGTCGTAGCTAAAATATGTTTAGATGAGTATGGTAGTAATTAATTTAAACATAATACCGTCAGATAAGTACGAATGAAAATGTAATGGTGTATGAAGATGTACGGTTTATGTTAACATAAACAAAGCTGGAGCAATTAATCAACAAAATTGACTACAATGTGTTATTGAATTAGCATTTAGCAAAATTATCTTTCACGTATTCCATTTTCATTGATGCAGATCTGAAGCTGAAATTGGTCTCTATTTTATCCACTTGGACCACTCCAAATTGTTCAATCTGCGTAAATTATGCGTAGGTACCTTGAAGTGACCACATGGGAACTAACCATACATGGAAGACCAATGAATGTCATTAAACCTGGAAATGGGGCGACCAAGATAGAATAAAAAACGTCCGTATGGATGTGCGAATCGTCATCCTGTAAGAATAAGTTTTCGTGGTCATAGGAGCAAAGAAGGTTGCTTATCTTGATGCAATGGTTACATAATTCTCATTGTTTTTAAAAAGTCTGACACAATGACACCAGCTTTGCCAATAGTACGCTTCATAACTACTTTTGGACTGGGCAGGTCTCGTGCAGTTATCTAGAATTTATAAACCAATAACGACAATTCAGGTAATATTGACTCGTCAACAAAGCTTCTGTACGTATTCCTACAATTTCAAATCGATAGCAAAACAGCCAATTTGTGAAGATCTAAATGCGAAATTCGCATTAACGAATGATTATAGCATGTTTCCGTGCTGAACGAAAATTTTTTGATTATGCCAAAAATGTCAGTACGACACCCTATCTATCAAATTCCGACGCGTTTTGACATGCCATTATTACAAAACCCTAAAGATTGAGGATATTGTCCAGTCGAGGGGAGTTTCTCCAGTAATGTCCCAATTTAGCATCTTGTGCAATGAAATCTTTTTCTGTGATCTTTATTTCTTTAAATTGATGCTTAGATGGAAGCCAATTCCTTTGATTTCGTACTCTTTGAATTTGTGAATCTTGAATCTTGAGATCGTCATGCCATCGCAGAGATGGGCGTTCATGCATTTTTTATAATTTCGGAGGATCCTAAAATTTAGTTATTTGATAAAATTTGCGGTTTTTTATCCACTTTATTTGTTTATGAGTAAATTTTATCTTAAAAAAATGGCGAAAGGTAAAAATATTCAATGAAAGGTACCGACTACGCCAAATCGGAGACGCCCCATGATACGTAGCCAAATAGACCTAAAAATACCTACAGTAACAGAGGTAGCTAAACACTGTAGTACATCGTATAGTGAACAAGTATCAAAAGGCGCAAATTCTTATAGAATTCTAATTTCAACCAACTTCAAATCTATAACTAATATTAGCACAGATATGTATAACTACCCCCCCCCCCCCCCACTTCAGACACAAGCACGCCGGATTCTGCAAAAATGAGTCATTGTTTTTCTTTCCACTCTTAAGGGATATGGGAGTGGTGAGGGCGACGGACAATTTGGTAAATCACGAAAAAATGTTAAGAGGAAAAAAAGTAAAAGAAGATCGTTTTTCTGCGGACGTGCAATTTTCCCCCTTTCCACCCCCAAAAAAGGGGTTGCAGTTGGGGATGAAATTTGCAATTTAAGGATCGTTTTTTATGGAGAATCCAAAAGTGTAATAAAAATAGGTGTTTCCATTTAAGTTTTCAAAACTCACCTCCGCTTCACCCCACAGGGGGTGAGGGTGATGTTTAGGTGTCATGACTCAATAGGTTTCAAAAAATAAAGGAAACGTATTTTTTTCTTTTTGTAATTGGACGTGTCGTTCTCGAGATATTAAAGGGTGTATCTTTTGACTTTAATGGCGTCCCGACGGCGAACGGATGATCCGATCAAAAAATTTACCAGCGATTTGGAATCAGTGAAGAATTTCTTATAAGATGACACCACTTCCAGTTTTCTAAACACTGTAATATCGACCAAAGCACAGACACACAGACACACAGACATCCGGACGAATTTAGTAACCAACTTTTTGAAGTTGGTTGAAAATTAACAGTGCATCCTAATCATTGCTTATTGTCCTTTGACAGATTGTAAATAGTCTTGGAGTTAATATTTAAAAAAATTAAATATTTTGTTTATCCTTTACTCTATCCAACTTTATTTTTTGATATTAAGCATTAAAAAAATAAGATGGGCGACTGACACTAATTTCTTATTACATCTTATTTGAAATAATTCTAAATCTAATACTAAGGACATGAAACTGATCATCCTATAAGGGGTAATCCATTCTAATCATTCTAAATTTACTTTCATTTCGAAGCTTAATGAATGACAATTACATGAAGAAGATAATATTGTTTAAATGTCTATCTCTACTACGATTGGAAGTATCAATTCAAACAGAAGTTCACTTCCAACAGTGTGTCATATTTTGACATTTTATTTATTTTATAAGTTATTAGTTATTATTATTACAGAGGTAATTTCATCCAGACTTACTCAATTAATAAACTAAATAGAGATTTATGGAATTGCTTGCTATTATAATAATGTAACTAAGATGATTATGGCCATTTGGTGTTCGTGTCCTCTAACTAAAATCCACTGTTCATATATGTACATTGTAAATTTTAATAAAATATTAGTGCCTTTTTTCCATTCTTGAGAACATGGAATTGCAGAATGAATTCTAGGACAGACCACGAATGGGATACTAAATCACTACAAAGTTTATGGTCATCTGGTCTGCTTAGTGGTGCTAACATGACGTGATAGCGTGTTACGTACTCCAATTTGTCGCTTTTTTGGAACACGAAATACAGAACGAAATTTTCTTATAATTCGTTGGAAAAATCGGTAATGAAAGACCGTCCATCAAATTAAATGTAGTGAGAGCATGCTAAATTCTAAAAATTTAGCTTTTATGCTATTATTTCTTCTGTAACCGTACCTATAGATTAAGAGCAGCGTTATAGTCATAGATATTACAATTCTCCCCAATATTAATAATAACGCTATCTCAATTTATCTGCGCTTATGTTTCTCCAAGCAATTCAAGACTTTGATGCAAAAAATCCTCCCCGCCTTCGATAAATCTCCGTATATCTTCTATCTTCACTATAACTATTTTGACACTTCAAGTAGGAACCTTGTCGACAATAAAATGAACAAAGAGGCGCAATTGTCAATGCATAATCATGAATCGTCAAAATTACCGTTGGAAAAACAAGTGTACAAAATTAGTGTTTTAATAGCACGTTTGTCCAAGCCTCTCATGTCATCGAAACATAAAATTCACTCGAATATGCAAAAAAAACCCAAAATGTCCTTTTTTATTTCGCGTACAATGCATTTTATCAATGTTTCCGGGAATATTTTAATCATCGTTAATCTAGTTTCGGAAGCGATTAACGTGTAGCTCTTAATTTCGAGGCAGGATTTCCCAGCGTGTAGTAAAGGAAAGGTTGATAATCTTGCCGGAAACGTATAATCTAGAAAATTGGCAAATCAAACGTCATTCTGAAAATGAAAAAGAATTTTTTCGTAAGAATTCGTATTAAATTCATGGTGTTTCACTTTACATAACGAGAAATTCATTCATATATTTAATATAGTAATCATAAGAATGTAGGTGTAAAAGCCATGACCTACAAGTTGTATATGAGTTGAATAATTCTCGACATTAAACTTACGTCATTGCTCACCATGATAATGCACAATTATAGGTTAATTTGCTTTCTAATGTAGGGAATATATGGTTTTAGGGAAATACAATGCACACTCTCATCTTTTGCCCAAATTTCTAGAAATAAATTTATTCTATTAGTGACAATAGATCAGTTAATTTTATTCCAACTAGTCAGACACCAAATCTTATTTTTCTACTTAATCAGATTTAAGGCAGTTTTAAATTTTCCAAACGTACTAGCGCGGTTTTGGAAAGTTGTAATACGTGCATAGAAAAGTTATATTGATCGATTCCATTCAGTTAAGGTTAACAATGAATTTGCAACTTAATACTAAACCGAATCGTAAAAGCTCCTGTTATTATCAATTACACTAATTTATTATTGGTTTACATTGGTGACAATCACCGGATTTGTGTTATTAATTAAGTGATTATAAAAGCAAGCAATTTGTATTTGTTTTGGTGCGTTACTTTAGGTCACCAATTCTGGACTAGACCTTGCCAAATATGCGAGTTTAATCACACGTTCAATAATATGTGGTTTATGTCACGTTTTGAAACTAAAGATATTACTTTAACTTTGTGAGAAATGGAATTCGTAATTATACTTCGCTGATTGAATTTTTAAGTATAATATTATTAAAGTGATAATAACCTTCGATAGCTCCTAAATAGCGCTTCCTTTCTGATTTATGAGGTTCGACATACGATACTTGCGAAATGTTCTGCTGTCATTAGGTGCAGTGATAATGATTTTGTATTTCATGTAGTTGAGAGCATTACTAGTTATACCAGTTTGTTAAACTAGCCGAATGCGTTTTTTTTGCGATGCGTGACGTTTTAAATTTTCGGCAGCAACCTTTCACATTTCCAAGCGTGTTTGTTTTGATTTGCTGAATGGTATAAATAATATCTCATGTTTGCATAATTCATAAAGAAGCCCGGCAACGACGTGTTTACCGTAAATAATGAAACACCAAGAAACACACAGTCTCGGTTGTTTTTTATAACATTCTATCGTCACTATGACTATTTTAGCTTTGATCAGTATTTGTGGATCTATTAAATTGGGACGAATATGTTGTATAATAATATTACTTTCGTGTTCGTGCCCATCGCCGTTACTTTATCAGTTTCCCCAAGGATCGAGCTTCGGCTCACTTTTGCTTTTTTTATTATTTAATGACATAACATTAACAAGAAGCGTTTATTACAATAACTTGTTTTTTATGGATAATTTTAAAAATGTATTTCATCTTTTGCAACAAGGATTGTTTTTTATTGAATGTAAACTCAATACTTTATGATTGAATCCAACGATGTAACGGTGAAGTTCTTACTGCTTTCAAATTTCAAAACGATTTCAAAACGCATGTCGTAACAGAATAAATTCTTCCGCTCATAATTGGCAGAAAATGGGATGGTTGGCACTCAATGAACAGTTCCTCCAAGAGATAGGATGATCCAGTGGGCGGAGATCAATGACGATAATCAAGTACAAACGTTGATGTATCTAACAGGTCGGATCATTGCAGCATGTGGTTAATGCTACGATATTTTTTCAAAATCGATATCTTACTTTATTTATATGGTTGATTTATGTCTAGCGCAGCTATTTTTTGCACTGATACCAGATGGACCTTCTCAGATTATATTGATACAATTTGTATTCGTTTTCACCATTCAATTTCATTTCAGCAATATCTATAATAAATAATAATAATAATAGTCATCTTATGATGTTATACAGGTTAAGTGTTTAAAGCCACTTAATTGCAGCCCCATATCTGGAATATATCCAGGGAGACCATGCACCATGTGGCAAACACTGCGCTCCTTAGTCGCCTATTATTACCCCAGAGAATATGCCCAAGTACTCACTTTTTGAGGCTGGGTGAACTTCGAGGAGGAAAAGTCCATTCAACAATATCTCACACGTAAAATTTAAAGTAGTTCCGAATAATTTTCTGTCTTGTGACAGGTCCCGGTCAATAATAAATTTATCTTCTTTGTCTGCTGCTAGTAACATCTAGAAGAGTCCATTGAGTCTGCTTAATATATTAACTGTTTTTCAAGGAAGGTAATAGTAGTACTTTTCCGTTGCTACTACATCGCAGTTTTATGGCTATTCAAACCGATACGGTCAAGCCCACAAATATCTGATACTATAAGCCCTATCAGCGATCACTGCTTTAGGCCTTAGCTCAGTACTGCAAATACTGCTTCCCATTACCAGGTGTCATAAATACTTTACTTGTAATTTAAAATGTTTCTTCTTTTTAATAGATTTAAAACATCTCTGTTTTTGTTAAATAAGTCCTGGAATTTTTGTAAACTGTGACATTTGTTTTCTGAAATTATATACCATCTAACAGGAATGGAAACAATGTTTCAGATAAAAGTTACTTTTTTTATAGGGAATCCGAATCTGTGATAAAAAATGGGGGTTCCCACTTATGATTTCAAAGTTGCCCCCACTCCTGGAGTGAGGGTGTGGGGGTTGCCTTTTTATCATTGGATGGCCCTCTTCCAGGCGAACAAATTTTATTCAGAACTTCTTTTGATACTACCCCTAGTTTTCGAGATAACAAACACCAAAAAAAAAATACTTAGAATAAACTTCACTCGCATAAGACTGAAACAGGTTCCAACGCAGCCGTCAGAAACTTCTCCGATATGTTTAAAAGACGTACAGAAATATAGGTGTACGACAAATTTTACAGAAAAAAACCCACTAAACCCACTAAACATGAGTACACTACACTAAAATTTATTATTATTAATTTATTTAAAAAAATATAAAAATAATAAGTAAATAAATTTATTTTATATTATATTATTTGGTTTATGATAACATAATTATGAGCGGCAAGATATGACACTAAATGCTGCAATTAAATATTTGGCAAATATTTTAAGAACCTCAAAATTCTAACTGTAATAAATACCTACATTCTAGAAATATGTACATACGCCTATGCTCACTTGAACAAGTATCATACCCCTCACCACACATATAATACCAGACATCAAAAACTATTACCCACCATCCCTCATAAGTCATTCTTATTTGAAAAAAACATGTCTCACACTAGTAGAAAAAATTTTAACTCTCTACCTACAAATATGAAAGAAATAGACTCCAAAAAACGCTTCAAAATGAATCTAAGACAATTACTAACTGACAACTCCTTTTACTCTTTTGAAGAATATTTTAATTTTGTTAAGTCATATAAGCAAATAGCCTTGTAAAGTAACATAATATAACCATTATGCATTTTATGTACTTTGTGACAATTATTTTATTGCTTTCTATGTTGTGCATGGAGAGCTGTAACATATGAAATAAATATTATTATTATTATTATTATTATTATTATAGCCAGTGTATGGTAGCTAAATTTTCCATAAGAATGCCATTTTCCACCTTTATGAAACACATTTATTCCGGTACCAAGTTCTTTTTTAAATGCATCAATTTTATAGAAATTCCATGAAAATATGAATTAAAATAATTTTGCCTTCAATCTGGGACTGACCGCAACTATCAAGTTTATATATCTATTATAGTATTTTTCAACTAGGATTCCCATTTTCGGATTAGTGCGCTTCATTGAATCGCCATATGAACTAAGATTTACTTGTTAGTCAGAGTTTCTACAACAATTTTAGATAATTGATTCTTTAATGAATGATAATTTTAAGTAGGTACCTTACATATTTATAAGTAATGAAATAAATTTATTGGTAGGTATCTATATAAGAATTTTGATGTGAATCTGTTGTTAGTAAACGCCATGCACAATTCAATATGCATTACCTACACTAATGTAAAATTTTGAGAATCTCTGACATTCCAAAATAGTTGTAGTTTTGCGTCCAACATAAACTACTGTCATCTCTTTCTGCCACATTGCGGTTATTTGTACAATATTTTAATGCTTATTGTGTGCTTAAAGCAATTTATCTATCGCCGTAAATCCTACGTTTCTGTTGCTTAGAAGTACAACCATAATTTAAACAGAGATAAAAGACAAAAAGTTTGCGTTTACTAATATAAAGCGCCAATTCGAAAACGGGAATCCTAGTTGAAAAATACTATATATATTACATAAATTATATATTGACCAACTGTATCACAACCCTCAATTCGGATTTTGGCTGTAACCTCGGGCTTGGCCATAAAAAAGGCAGTCCACCTTTAGAATAACTCCTTACCCCTACCTAAACAGTACCAAAGACTATCCTTCCCCCAGGATAGTCTTTGACAGTACCTAAAAGCAGTAAAAATGACCACAACTTTCAATCTGAGCACAAAATAAAGTCGGGAAAATAAAGAGGCTCATATTAAAAAATTCACAAATATTTAATTAAATTCAGATAATAATTTAACATAAATATCATTAATAGAATTGCTAAAATTATTTTATTCGCTAACATTTGTACATCTTGAAATGCAAAATATCAAAGGAAAAGGTTCCATCCAGAAAATTAAATTATCTGCACGCTTTTCTTATAGATGTAGACACTAGCATCACAATTGATTAAAATAGTACAAAATCAGATAATAATGGAATGTCAAAAAACTTATTACCTATACGTAAATATTGTTGATACCAGGCTTGCTAATCGCTAACATGTCTTAATTAACAGGAATTTATTTATAATTAGTCGGTAGTATAAGCACAGTGTGTATCGTCTGGTGACTACTCAATTATGTTTAGTTTAGTTTAGTTTAGTTTATTTATTTTGAGAATTTACAATACTTACAAATATTGATCTCACACGTCAAAAGATAACATAAATGTGGTGTTACATATAAGTAGTAAACAACTAAATCCCAGTTATACAAGTACAATTAAAACGTATATGAAAAATAATCATCACTGTTGTAAAAAGCATTTTCTATTAATATTAATTTTAATTCGTTTTTAAATTGAGAAATGGGCAGAGTTTTGATTCGAGATGGTAGATGATTAAAAAATTTTGGCCCAAAATAGTTGAAACCGCATTTACTCGATGATAATCTGTAACACTTTGTTCTGATGTTTCCGGCATCCCTGGTATTATGATTATGTATGCCTCTATGATGTACAAAATCATGTAGATTATTTTTCACGTAGACAAGACATGTATAAATATAAGTAGAATACCGGCACTAGCGCCCCCTAGCGCCACCTAGCGGACAATTCTGGAACTACGCAAAGTTCCGAACCAAATCTGTTTAGTCAAGTTTAGAACCAAATCTGTTTAGTCAAGTTTAGAACCAAATTTTGCTTAGTCAAGTTCAGAACTAATTCTACTTAGTCGGATTCAGACCCGTTTTCTTGAAAGATGGTATAAATACGTGTAATTGAGTTTAGTTAATCTGCCACGTAGATGGCGCTGTTTTGACCTTGGGTATTTCCAAGGCCACGTAGAGGGCACTGTTTTGACCTTGAAATTTGTTGTTTCTTCCTGCCGCCATCTTGGATTTTGACATCACTAACCCCACTATAGGCCCACGTGGGGGGCGTGTTTTTTATCCTTAGGGGCTGATTCTGGATGACGTAATTTATTTTTAGGGATGATTCTGGATGACCTAATTTATCCTTAGGGATGATTCTGGATGACCTAATTTATCCTTAGGGATGATTCGGGATGGCTTTTCTGGATGTTTTTTCTTAATGCCCTTTTGGTTTTTCTGGATCTAAACATATATTCATTTAAAATTGAATTGATTCGTATAAGGTTTTAATTAGTTTATCCTTTTGGATTAACAAATATGAAGTCAACATTATTTACATACCTACATACATACAATTTTCACTTAATTCTCTTCATGTAGTACTCCATAAGCTTTAGTGAGGAATTCAATTTCTAGTTTTGCTTTTTTGCGAATAGGAAGCTGGTCTAAAATTGTAGACAGTTGTTGACAAATGGGATTTACTTTTGCTTGTGTTACATTAGGAACAGGTAAACTTTCAATTGCTGTTAAATCTGCACCTTCCAATTTCATTAGTACCTGAAAAACATCTATATAAAAAAAATATGCAACTTATGGAATACACCTACAAACCTTTGGTTTTATTTTTTTGGAAGGACATACAATTTCTTGGGATGAGCATGATGTTGGAGAAATCAAATTGCTTATTGTACTACAACAAAACCAGAATATCAATATACATAGTTACCTTTTATGAAATATGAAAGCTAAAGGTGGTAACAGAAACATGTTCATACCTCCTTGGACCAATTACATCCGTAAGAAATTTCATACTGTTATAAAATTTCCACGGTTTTCGTTGCTTTTCTGGTGAAGATCCACTTGTAACATGCATCTCCGTTTCTCCTTCACATCGTATGTAGGTGTCACGGAGATTTCTCCATTTTTTTTGTAAAGTTTCAACTGACTTTTCTGCAATACAATGCATAAGATGTGTGTTAAATAATATATATAATTAGTATGTATGTTGATCACCTAAAGCATCACTAATTTCTTTCCATAACTTGTCTCGCTCGGTTTTGCATCTGGTAGACATCGGCAAACGTGAATCCCACAACACAGGACGATCATGCACCATAGCAATTAGGATCTCATCCCACGAATTAAACTGGGGGTCGGGTATTTTTGACTTTTCCTCCTGTACCTCTCCCAATTTCTCTTCCTCCAATTGATCATAATGCCCGTAAGGGCTGTCAATGCGCTCTATACTGTAGCACTCTACACCACAAATTTGAATTTTTTCTATATTATACATTACGAGGGATGTTTTTGTGATTAAGCAAACAAATGTGTTCAATTGACACACACACACACACACACAGAACATAACTGGTAGTAGTAGTCAAATGTAAAGTTTTTATTTACTTAATTTAATAAAGAAAGGAAGTTTAATATAGAAATTTTGAATCGACTTTACATATACGATTTTAGTAAAATTTCGTACGAATTTCGTAAAGTTTCGTACGAATTTCTAACATTTCGTACGAATTTCGTAACATTTCATACGAATTTCGTTACATTAAACATACCTATTTTAGACATGAATAACGATAAATATGGTAGAGAAGTACGAATGTCGTAAAGTTTCGTACGAATTTTATAAAGTATCGTACGAATTTTGTAAAATTTCGTACGAATTTCGTAAAGTTTCGTGACATTTCGTACGAATTTCGTTACATTAAACATACCTATTTTAGAAATGAATAACGATAAATATGGTAGAGAAGTACGAATGTCGTAAAGTTTCGTACGAATTTTATAAAGTATCGTACGAATTTTGTAAAATTTCGTACGAATTTCGTAAAGTTTCGTACGAATTTTGTAAAATTTCGTACGAATATCTTTTAAGAGAGAAAAATAGAATTTTTCTTTCGCAGAACGTTTTCAATTTTAACATGAAGTAAACAGTTAATGTCTTTTTGACTTTATGAATTAATGCCCTTTCGGCTTTTCCGGATAACTTCCTTAAGGGCTTTTTGGCTTTCCTGGATGACTCTTCCTGAATGTCCTTTTGACTTTCCTGGATGACGTAATCCGTTACTCGATTATAGATTTGATTAAATAAATAAAATCGTGTAGTATCTTCTTGAGTTTTGGGGTGGTGATATTAAATCTTTGCTTTTTGTTTATTTAATCAAATCTATAATCGAGTAACGGATTACGTCATCCAGGAAAGTCAAAAGGACATTCAGGAAGAGTCATCCAGGAAAGCCAAAAAGCCCTTAAGGAAGTTATCCGGAAAAGCCGAAAGGGCATTAATTCATAAAGTCAAAAAGACATTAACTGTTTACTTCATGTTAAAATTGAAAACGTTCTGCGAAAGAAAAATTCTATTTTTCTCTCTTAAAAGATATTCGTACGAAATTTTACAAAATTCGTACGAAACTTTACGAAATTCGTACGAAATTTTACAAAATTCGTACGATACTTTATAAAATTCGTACGAAACTTTACGACATTCGTACTTCTCTACCATATTTATCGTTATTCATTTCTAAAATAGGTATGTTTAATGTAACGAAATTCGTACGAAATGTCACGAAACTTTACGAAATTCGTACGAAATTTTACAAAATTCGTACGATACTTTATAAAATTCGTACGAAACTTTACGACATTCGTACTTCTCTACCATATTTATCGTTATTCATGTCTAAAATAGGTATGTTTAATGTAACGAAATTCGTATGAAATGTTACGAAATTCGTACGAAATGTTAGAAATTCGTACGAAACTTTACGAAATTCGTACGAAATTTTACTAAAATCGTATATGTAAAGTCGATTCAAAATTTCTATATTAAACTTCCTTTCTTTATTAAATTAAGTAAATAAAAACTTTACATTTGACTACTACTACCAGTTATGTTCTGTGTGTGTGTGTGTGTGTGTCAATTGAACACATTTGTTTGCTTAATCACAAAAACATCCCTCGTAATGTATAATATAGAAAAAATTCAAATTTGTGGTGTAGAGTGCTACAGTATAGAGCGCATTGACAGCCCTTACGGGCATTATGATCAATTGGAGGAAGAGAAATTGGGAGAGGTACAGGAGGAAAAGTCAAAAATACCCGACCCCCAGTTTAATTCGTGGGATGAGATCCTAATTGCTATGGTGCATGATCGTCCTGTGTTGTGGGATTCACGTTTGCCGATGTCTACCAGATGCAAAACCGAGCGAGACAAGTTATGGAAAGAAATTAGTGATGCTTTAGGTGATCAACATACATACTAATTATATATATTATTTAACACACATCTTATGCATTGTATTGCAGAAAAGTCAGTTGAAACTTTACAAAAAAAATGGAGAAATCTCCGTGACACCTACATACGATGTGAAGGAGAAACGGAGATGCATGTTACAAGTGGATCTTCACCAGAAAAGCAACGAAAACCGTGGAAATTTTATAACAGTATGAAATTTCTTACGGATGTAATTGGTCCAAGGAGGTATGAACATGTTTCTGTTACCACCTTTAGCTTTCATATTTCATAAAAGGTAACTATGTATATTGATATTCTGGTTTTGTTGTAGTACAATAAGCAATTTGATTTCTCCAACATCATGCTCATCCCAAGAAATTGTATGTCCTTCCAAAAAAATAAAACCAAAGGTTTGTAGGTGTATTCCATAAGTTGCATATTTTTTTTATATAGATGTTTTTCAGGTACTAATGAAATTGGAAGGTGCAGATTTAACAGCAATTGAAAGTTTACCTGTTCCTAATGTAACACAAGCAAAAGTAAATCCCATTTGTCAACAACTGTCTACAATTTTAGACCAGCTTCCTATTCGCAAAAAAGCAAAACTAGAAATTGAATTCCTCACTAAAGCTTATGGAGTACTACATGAAGAGAATTAAGTGAAAATTGTATGTATGTAGGTATGTAAATAATGTTGACTTCATATTTGTTAATCCAAAAGGATAAACTAATTAAAACCTTATACGAATCAATTCAATTTTAAATGAATATATGTTTAGATCCAGAAAAACCAAAAGGGCATTAAGAAAAAACATCCAGAAAAGCCAAAAAGGCACTCATGAAATCACCCAGGAAGACCAAAAAGGTATTAAGAAAAACATCCAGAAAAGCCATCCCGAATCATCCCTAAGGATAAATTAGGTCATCCAGAATCATCCCTAAGGATAAATTAGGTCATCCAGAATCATCCCTAAAAATAAATTACGTCATCCAGAATCAGCCCCTAAGGATAAAAAACACGCCCCCCACGTGGGCCTATAGTGGGGTTAGTGATGTCAAAATCCAAGATGGCGGAAGGAAGAAACAACAAATTTCAAGGTCAAAACAGTGCCCTCTACGTGGCCTTGGAAATACCCAAGGTCAAAACAGCGCCATCTACGTGGCAGATTAACTAAACTCAATTACACGTATTTATACCATCTTTCAAGAAAACGGGTCTGAATCCGACTAAGTAGAATTAGTTCTGAACTTGAGTAAGCAAAATTTGGTTCTAAACTTGACTAAACAGATTTGGTTCTAAACTTGACTAAACAGATTTGGTTCGGAACTTTGCGTAGTTCCAGAATTGTCCGCTAGGTGGCGCTAGGGGGCGCTAGTGCCGGTATTCTACTAATATATAAACATGGAACTGTTAAAAGGTTTAATTCAACAAATTTACTACGTACGTCAGCACGATACGTTAATTTAATAATAATGCGTAGAATCTTTCGTTGTAGTCCAAAAATATGATTTGCTTTAGGCGCGTGTCCCCAACCTATCAAGCCGTACGATACATATGATAAAAACAGCGAATGATATGCGGATAGGATTACATCGAGCGAGACCATACTAGCCAAGTTACGTATTAGGAATATGTTTTTTGCCAATTTGTTAGCCAAAATCTCAATGTATTTGCCCCATTGTAATCTTGGATCAAAGTACAAACCCAGGTACTTAACATAATTTGGGTTACTATTTTCCACAGGCCTGTGCATGAAGATGACCTCAATAGTTTTAGATTCATTTAGTTTAGTTTAGTTATTTTTTGCAAGCCATTTGACAACTCCCGACCGTGTATCCTCTAAGCGTTCTTGTAAGACTTCGAGGTTGGGGTGGGACATGAGAATCGTAGTGTCATCAGCAAAGAGCAGTACATCCACATTAGTACTTGAAAAAGTACTTAAAAAAGTGGCTAAGTCGTTAATGAATATTAGGAAGAGCGTGGGCCCTAGGACGGATCCTTGGGTACACCTATTTTCACGTTTTCTAAGGTAGAACACGTATCATTAGCGAAAGTATACTGCTTCCTGTTGGTTAAGTACGAGGAGATTAGATTGCAACTCCTAGAGTTGAAGTTAAAACCTGCTAGTTTTTTTATTAACACTGGGTGACACACACAATCAAACGCCTTCTGGAGGTCACAAAACACTGAACCTACATATTCTCCTTTTTCGTTTCCTACAATTATTAGATTTAGAAGATGCACAATTGCATCGTTAGGTGATTTCTTATTTCGAAAGCCAAACTGCCGATAGTAGAATAGGTTGTGTAATTCAAAGTGTTGATGAATTTGTAGTTTTAGCGCCGTTTCAAATATTTTAGAGATTACAGGAACCAGTGAATAGGCCTGAAGTTGGTCAGTTTCATAGGTCCTCCTTTATGGATTGGGATCACTTTCGAAATTTTTAGTACATCGGGAAAAACCCCTTCCATTATGCTTATATTGATTAATTTAGTTAACGGGTAAATGATTATGTTTAGTATCTGTTTTATTAAAAACACGGAAAGTTCATAGTGATCTTCGCTTCTTTTATTTTTTAGGTTATCGATGATTTCCCTAATTTTGTTGAAGCTGATTTGTTCAAAACTAAAAGGAGGATAGATGTTAGGAGAATTTGGGATAACTTCAAAGTTACTTTTGGAGTTTTTGGTGTATTCGGAGTGCTTACTAATATTCAGCGGAACTTTTATGAAATGATTATTTAACTGATTAGGCTCAATAACTACCGGGTTAGTTGCTTTTTGCATACTCTATTGAAATTGATAATATTCCAATACGTGGGTAGGTAAGTACATTTATTATCGGTAGTTATTATTTCAGTGGACTGTAATTTAGATGTTTATTCTCGTACCACTGGTAACAGACTCTCGTTATATCCTAAAATTCGTAAAGATAGAAAACTAATACATAAACAGGAAACGGCGGGTGCCTGTAGTTGTAGTGAGCAGGTAGAAGGTGCTAACCACTTAACAGTTATAGCCAAAGACATGAAAATTCACCTAATCACTTAACATGCCGCCTCCCTTGAAATACTGTGATTTCAAAAAGAAATTGATTTTAAAGATTACGATTACAATATTAATAACTAATTTTAACATACACAAATCATAAAATGTTTGTCTAAAGGCCTAATTAGGTAATAAACACACATTGTGTATCGCACGTTTTGTTTCACCTTTTCGTGTTTTAATGCTAACTGCGCGCACTATATTGTCACTACCCGGGTGTAACGCGACGATGCGTCCCATGGCCCATTTGCATAGCGGTTGATGGTCCTCCTTTAAGATCACTAGACTTCCAATTAATAGGTCGTCGTTGGATTTTCGGAACTTCCATTTGGTTCGTTGTTGCAATGTGTTTATGTAGTCCTTTGACCATCGATGCCAGAAGTGTTGTAGCATCTGTTGGATTTGCAGATATTTGGACATTGCGTTGAATTTCTTATCCTGTACTGCTTCTTGCGGTAGCGAATTTAAAGGTGCCCCAATTATGAAGTGGCCCGGTGTTAATGGTTCAAAATCATTGGGGTCAGAGGATAGTGCGGTTAAAGGACGGGAATTTAGGATTGCCTCTACTTGCACAATGAAAGTGTAAAATTCCTCAAATGTTAAATTTGTTTGATTAGTTAATCGTTTAATGTAATATTTAATATTCTTAACAGAAGCCTCCCAGAGACCGCCCATGTGCGGCGACCGTGCGGGTATGAACTTCCAATCGATTTTGTTATCACATATATAATTTTGCAATTTTTGATTGGAATGAAGATCTTTTAATAAATTATTTGCGCCAACAAAGTTAGTTGCATTGTCTGAAAATATGGTGGTACAGAATCCTCGTCGAGAAACGAATCTCTTTAGCGCATTTAAAAACCCTAATGCTGTTAGATTGCCAACCAATTCCACGTGAACTGCCTTTGTGGACATGCAGATAAATAAACAAATATATGACTTAACAAGTTTCCGATTTCTTGTCCTTCCATCTTTGATGTCAAAGGGTCCGGCAAAATCCACCCCGACGGCAGAAAATATGCGATTTTGTGTAACCCTATCATGAGGTAGCGGCCCCATTTGCTGTGACAGTACGCTTGGCTTTGCCTTAAAACATGTGATGCACCCACGTAAGATTTTACGCACCGATTGACGCCCGTTTATTATCCAATAATTTTGCCTCAAGCTAGCTAATACCGTTTGCGCCCCGGCATGGAGGTTACGATGATGTTCGTTTCTTATAATTAAATCTGTGAGAGGGTGTTTTGCGGGGAGCATTATTTGATGAATCTGCGAATATGGTAATTCTGACCTCTGTAAACGTCCCCCTACTCTGATTAGTCCGTACTTATCAATAAAAGGATTAAAACCGCTTAATTTACTTTGATGGTGTACTTGTTGACTGTTCCGTAATGATTTCAATTCTTGGGTGAATATCTGACTTTGGGCTAATTTTAATAGTATTGTCTCGCTTTGTTCTAATTCTAAGGTCGTTAATACGTTAATGAGTTTTGGAGTTATCCATTATTTACAAATCTATAGATGTATGCTACGATTCTTATAAGCTTTGTTAAATTTGAGTATCTGCTAAATATTTCTCCTGTTGAAATTTGTGTTGTTAATGTGATTGTTTTTTGTTCCCTTTCAAATTCTAAAAGGTCTTGTGAAGATATGTGATCATTGCTAATTGGGTAACGGATTTCTTGTGTTAATAACCGTGGCCCCTCCCACCATAGATGAGAATTTTTTAATTCAAAAGGACTAATTCCACGAGAAATCAGGTCTGCGGGATTTTCGTTTGAATCGATGTGATTCCATGTTCCCTTACTAAGTTGTTGAATTTCTGCTATTCGATGGCCACCAAATGGTTTTAATTTAGATGGATCAATTCGTAACCAAGCTAAGACAATTGTCGAGTCCGACCAGTAGATGCACTTATTAATATTGAGATCTAAGGCTGTGAGGACCTGATCTAACTAATTTAGCTAGTAGAACTGCACTACAGAGCTCTACTATCGGAGTAAAAATGCAAGGCCTCTGACTTTAAGTGATCATAACAAAAAAACTGAGGGGTGAAATTTCTTCATTTTTGGGCAGTACATTAGTCATTTATATATGTTTAACATGTGTAAAAAGCAAAATGCTAGAATCAGTTGTTTAACTTTTATTTTAATTAACAGCAATAAAAACGCTGTATGTAGTATTTTCCTGGCTGACGGTCAGTTTTAACTTATCATAAAATTGTTATTGTTTCATAAATTGTTACCAAATTTACAAATGTTGTAGCACACATACTTCTGAAAAGTCGACAGCCAATAAATATTGATTATTCATATGATTAACTGGTTTTATAAGCCCTAACCGAAAATGTGCTATTTCGCAATTTACGGAAGTTAAAGAAAAAATTCTTGTTTTAAATGCTAAATTTGATATTACTTAAATCTAACTGCATTATTCTCTTATTGAAAATAAAATTTGTTTTCTTGTAATTCCAAGTAAAATGTGTTGTTTATCGCGAAAGAAAGACGCACATATTCCCGCGAGAGGTAATCTACCACATCGTAAGCAGCGAGCGGCAACCCACAACAATGTGATTATTCTTTTGCATTGTACAAAACCATGCGCTTTACAGCAATAGTGTACGACAACAGCTGCCCCGCGCGGCCGCGCTTCTCCCCTCCAACTGGTGCATGCATCCTTTTTTCAAAATTTCTTTTAAAAAAACGATGTATAATGACATTATTTTTGTGAATCGTGTTAGACCACAGTATAATTGCTTTAACCTTGTTATGTTACTGTCAAATTGTTAATATCGAACGTTCAGGTATTGAGTTACATAAGATGTCGTTTTTTCATTATAGCTTTAAGACTAATAAACCAATTGGCCTCAAACGCATCTCACATTGACAAAAAAGTATACATTTTTCAAATATATAAGTATCTACCACTCAGTTTCAATAATATAGCCGTAATTAATTTTTAAAGTGGAGCGCTTGTGCGATTTGAGTCATAATTAGCGCTTTTTCTCACATACACTGATACAGAAAATTAACGATGTGTTGCAAAAATCTAAAACTGTACACCTTTTTGTAGGAATAAATGATCTTTTAAATGCACTTTATTTCATTAAATTATGATTGCTAATTACTGAGATACAAGCTTCTAAAGTCAGAGGCCTTGCATTTTTACTCCGATAGTAGTCTAGGTACGGTAGTTGGTGCCACCCTTGATTTAGCGCATATTAATCGTGACCACACGTCTCCCTTATTGTTTTCTGATTTGAGATATACACAAGCCCCATAACCTACGATGCTGGCATCACAAAAACCATGAATTTCAATTAAATAAGGTTCTTCGATCAATATTTTTCTCGGAACCGAAATTTCATTTAAATATGATAAATTTGATATAAATTCTGTGAACTTGGTATTGATTTCAAATGGTACTGAATCGTCCCAATTTATTTTATGTTTCCATAATTGTTGTAGAAAAATTTTTGCCGTGATTATTACTGGCCCTACTAAACCTAATGGGTCGAAAAGTTTTGCTATGATCGATAACATTTCCCTCTTTGTCAAGTTTGTTGTTTTTGTACTTGTAATTACGTTTGTGTAATACAGAAATTTGTCATTGTTTGCATCCCAAGTTATACTTAATGCATTTCCCTTGCTTGTTTCAGTAATAATAAGATGTTCTAAATTCCTGTTTTGTGTTAACTCGTTTAATATTTGCGGTTGATTTCACATCCATTGCCGCAGTTCAAAGCCAGCGCTGTTTAAAATGTGTTGTAAATCCCTGATTAAATTCTTTGCCGACTCAATGTTATGAGTGCCTGTCATTAAGTTGTCAACATAAAAATCTCTTAATATTGCTTTACTTGCCTTTGGATGAGTGCTCTTAAAATCTAACCCTAACTGTTTCAAACAACCTGTAGCTAAGAAGCTTGCCGGCGCTGTTCCGTAAGTGATCGTGTTTAGTTCAAACACTTCAAAGTGGCTTAAAGTTTCGTTACATTCTTTGCGCCAAACGATTCTTTGAAGCCCACGTTGTGAGGGATGAACTAATACCTGTCGGAACATTCTGGCGATGTCGGCAAGGATTATGATTTGATGTTTGCGAGAACGGGTAACAATTGAAAAAAGGTCTTCCTGTACATTAGGTCCTATTAACAGAACATCGTTTAAAAGATAATCCTGTCGTTGACCTACATGAACCGTCAAAAACAACTCTGGTTTTTTTTGTGAGACTGGTCGCTTTTTGCACGCTGTGATGTGGTAAATAATATGATGATGAGGGTCCGTGAAGTTGGCGATAACAAATGATAGTAATGTGTTGTAATTCAGAAAACTGATTGTATGTTATTAGTATCGATTGTAGCCAAGCTTTTTAACATTTGTAGAATTATGTACTGTTCATAAATTAATTAAAACAAAATTTATCGCCAACTTCACGCTAGCGACAACATATCACGATTGTCCAAAATCAAACCCGAAACATGTTAGTATCCCATTTGTATCGATTGTAATCAATAAATTTAAAGGGGACAGAGTTTCAGTTTAGTCCTAATTAATTAATCAAAATTGTGTCGCCAACTTCACGCTAACGACAACATTTTACGATTATCGAAAATCAAGCCCGAAACATATTAGTATCCCATTTGTATCGATTGTAATCAATAAATTTAAAGGGGACAGAGTTTTAGTTTAGTCGTAATTAATTAATCAAAATTGTGTCGCCAACTTCACGCTAGCGACAACATTTTACGATTATCACAAATCAAGCATGAAACATGTAAGTATCCCATTTGTATCCATTGTAGCCAGCACATTTAAAGCAAACGGTGCTTTACTTTCGTCGCAATTGATTAATCAAAATTGTGTCGCCAAAATACGTTACCATGTTAATATCTTAGAGATTATTTGCTCACATTTAATTTATCACTTATGTTTTAATATAAAATTTGTTGTTTTATCCCTTCAAACCTTTAAACATGGTTTATTTTTAAATAGACATTTCGCAAAACGATAGTGGAATTGCAAAGAGGGATCCACCGCCCGTTTTTGCTATACTATTTGGAGTATTTCTAAATAAGGTGCCATTTCGTAAGTATTCAACTTAAGAGATAGAGATTTGATTATATGATAGACGACACTATAATCTAAATCGGTATCTACAGGCCGACATCTTCGTTTATTTTGTTTAATTTCCCAAAACAACCCCTCAAACTTTGCATTTTTTAAGAAACTTTGAACAGAATTATTTAGAAATCCAACAGGGTTAAAGAAAACATCGCTCTGTACCGAAGTAAATTATATATTCGTGAAGATATTCAATTCTTTTAGTTTATTACTTAATGGTATCTTATTTCCGAGACCTCTGTTTTCAACAAAATCATTCCTGATTAGTAGCGCAGCATGCGGTAGAGTGTAAAACTAGCGCGATACTTCCATTTGATTTATAAACCCTTCAATTTTTATTTGAAATTTTCTGTGTACTTTTGATCAAAAATCAGGACCACTCTGTTCTATAGTGCAATGTGTACGAGGCACACAGCGATACTTTATCATGATAGATGCAATGATTATATTATAGGAAGTACCATATATGTACAGGGTGTTTTTGTGGGAGCTGTAGTTAAACGTTTCGCGGAAACTTTTATACTTAGTTTTTTGAAAATTTGTGCTAAAGGGGATTACTCTGAACGCCGAATCAATGTAAAATATTTTCAAAATGGTAGCACTTCCGGAAATTCCGGACAGTAACGAAGTATTTATTCACAAAGAAATTAACAATTAAAAAAGGTAGTCATCCATAGGATTAAAAATGCAAATTCAAATATCGTTTCAATTGTGGCGTAGCGTTGTCCTTTCATGGTCCTCTTCAGTTTTTCAGAACAGAAAAAAATGAAGGAGGCCAGGTCTGGGGATTCCTGTGGCTGCGGCACCATTCGAGTGTTGTTTTTGGTCAAAAATTCGCGCACAAGCAACGATGTGTGAGCAGAGGCGTGATCATGGTGTAAAAGACAATTTTTCTTCTTCCACAAATCCGGGCGTTTCTGGCGGATTGCTTCGCGCAAATTGCGCATTAATTGCAGGTAATATTCTTTATTAACTGTACGACCCTGTGGGAAGAATTCATGATGCACCACGCCCCTGCAATCGAAGAAAACTGTGAGCAAAACCTTCACATTCGACCGAACTTAGCGCACTTTTTTCGGTCTTGGCTCATGCGGTAGCTTCCATTGCGATGATTGAGCTTCGGTTTCCACGTCATAACCATAAACCCATGATTCGTCACCAGTTATGATCCTCTGGAATAAATTTGAGTCATCGCGGACCTAGTGCAACAGCTCCTTAGCAATGTTAACGCGACACTGTTTTTGTTCACAATTGAGCAATTTTGATACGAATTTCGCGGCGACCCGTCTCATGCCCACATCATTGGTAAAAATCGAATGGGACGAGCCAATCGATATGTTTAGGTCCTCAGCAACTTCTCTAACGGTGATTCGACGATTGGCTAATATTATTTTCTTCACTTCATCAATGTTTTCGTCTGTTGTTGATGTGCTCGGGCGTCCGCCACGCTTTTCGTTGTTCACACAAAATTTGATACAGATTGTTTGATCCATTTTTTGGAATAGGCAAACATTGAAGACAAGCCAAAACACGCCCAACCAAAATAGCTGTCAACACTTCTAAACATTGAAAATGGCGGACTTTGTCAGCATAAGGGAGAGACATGAGTACTAACCTAACGCCACAAAAAAATCGAAAATCGAATATACATAGGCCGCGGAAATTCAAAATTCGCGATACTTTTTGAACAGACTTCGTACATGAGCTCTTCAATTTGATTAAGAATTATAATTATGGCAAGTAGGTATATATTCGTCAACAAGTGCAATTACAATTTTTCTGTTTCTCAAATATTGTAGGTACTCGCATTTAAAAAGTTGAGACAACCATTGCAAAAATAAGCATTGTTTGTTTTTTCAAATCAGGGTTCATCTCATAAACGTCGATGGTCTTCGTTTATAAGACATTAAACATTTTTTCTTCTACTCTTATTTTCCTGTGTTTTTATTATATTAAATACATAAATTATGTACATTGTGTTTTTGTGATTTGTGATTTTCAAGGAAAAATTTTTTTTTAAATATCACTTGCAATTTTATAAAACAGTATTTTTTATTACGTCTAATTTTTAAGCAATTCCTAAACTCGCAAAATTTACCTTTGCGAAATTTACCATCATATCCACAAGTACTTTTATATAGTGACGACAAATTTTTGATTAATTAATTACGACTAAACTAAAACTCTGTCCGCTTTAAATTTATTGACTACAATCGATACAAATGGGATACTAACATGTTTCGGGCTTGATTTTCGATAATCGTAAAATGTTGTCGCTAGCGTGAAGTTGACGACACAATTTTGATTAATTAATTACGACTAAATTAAAACTCTGTCCGCTTTAAATTTATTGATTACAATCGATACAAATGGGATACTAACATGTTTCGGGCTTGATTTTCGATAATCGTGAAATGTTGTCGCTAGCGTGAAGTTGGCGACACAATTTTGATTAATTAATTACGACTAAACTGAAATTCTGTTCGCTTTAAATTTATTGACTACAATCGATACAAATGGGATACTAACATGTTTCGGGCTTAATTTTCGATAATCGTGAAATGTTGTCGCTAGTGTGAAGTTGGCGATAAATTTTGTTTTAATTAATTTATGAACAATACATAATTCTACAAATGTTAAAACGGTTGACTACAATCGATACTAATAACATACAATCAGTTTTCTGAATTACAACATATTACTATCATTTGTTATCGCCAACTTCACGGACCTTGATGATGAATCTAGATGCGATATGTCATTACCTTTGATTTCACTCATATGACCTAATTGTAAATCTCCTGCATAAAATTTTTATACTGATCGCGCAATTCGTGATTTTTCGACCATTTGATTTCGTTTGAAATAAATCTTTTAATTGCTATGTCTCGAGTGCTACCTAATAAATTTATATTTTCGCGAATGGGCAATTTAACGACAAATCTCCCATTTATGGGATCGCGTTCGTAATTTGTTTGGAAATGTTGTTCGCATTGTTGATCCTCGTTTGACATGATACGTTTGTTTGGACATTCCTCAATTGACCAAAACTTTTCCAGCTGTGTTTGTATGTCAATGTGAGTCGCGAGAAAGCAATGATTTGCGATAGATTTTGTTCCTAAATTACCGGATAAAATCCAGCCTAATTGTGTCTCTTGTAAAATTGTTTGCTGCGCCCTAGTCTAATTTGCCCTTTGCAAAGAAGCTCCAGAAATATTCCTGCGCCTAAAAGTATGTCTACCGGTGCCGCGATATTAAAATTTTCATCCGCAAGTGTAATGTTTGTTGGTATATTTAAATTTGATGTTGTGAATGTGAATTGCGGTAAGTCGTCTGTTAATTTTGGAATAATTAGAAATGGTAGTTGTACCTTGAAATTCGTAACAAGCGAACTGATTGTTGCGCTTGTTTTCGATGAAATGTTGGATAACAAACTACTTATTCCGGCTACATTCATATTCACCGATTCACTGTCTAATTGCAATTTTTGGAAAAATGGTTTTGTAATGAAGTTGGACATACTTCCACTGTCTATTAACGCTCTGCATTTATGAGGAACGCCGTGTATATCGAGAATATTTATTATTGCGGTTGATAACAAAATGAATGACTGATTTGTGCTAGTGTATGTGATGGTGGTGTTTTCTTGGCTAGTTTGAGTTTGATTTTGAGTTTCTACTTGTGATATATGCGACGTAATTTGATTTTCGTTGGTAGCTGTGTGTGTGTTTTGATGTGATTGATTGTCATTGTGTAATAACGTATTGTGACGTCGTTTACATTTGCGGCACGTATTGGATCGGCATTCTGACACAAAATGGCCAATACGTAGGCAGTTTAAGCATGCCTTTATTTTTTTTAGTTCATTAGCCCTATTTTCGGTGGACAATTCTAAGAACTTTGGGCAACTGTAAATTTGATGTTCGTCTTTACACATAATGCATAAGCTACCCTGGGTTGCGATGTGATTTAATGATTTATGAGATGTGTTATTTTGTCGTTTGCGGCATCTTTGTTCGTGGATTACTGAAACTAGTTTTATGAATGGCCTCTAGTATTTAACAGCTGTCTTGTAAAAATTTCAGAAAATCGTCTGTGGTGGGTTCTTGTTTATCTTTGGAGCTAATCTCCCATTCCTTTTTAGTAGAGTAATCTAATTTACTTGTTAACAAATAGATGATTAAAGAACTCCAAGATTCTACCGGTTGACCACTATTACGTAATGCGCGAAAGTGTTTTAAAAAATTGTCTAGCAGTCCTCTTAGGTCTCTACAAGACTCTTTTGATAATGACGGAAGTTGGAATACTTGTTTGATATGATTTTGAATAATAAGCTTTTTGTTTTCGAAACGTTCTTTGAGTAGAGCCTAAGCGGTCGAGTAATTTGCGTTTGATATTTCAAGTGCGCTTAATACGTTGGCTGCATCACCCTTTAAGGAAGCCGTTAAATAATGAAATTTTTGCACGTCACTTAATGAGCTATTATTATGAATTAACGAGTTGAAAATATCGTGGAAGGGCATGAATTCGTCATAACTACCTACCCGAGAAGGTTGGAAGATGAATTTGTGGTAACTTTATTAGCGATTTAACCTCATTATGTGCGCCTAAATTTTGTGATTGATTTTGTTGACCCCTTGTTGTCGCTAATAATTCATCGGCCGTGGCTACGAGATCATGATATTTGTTTTCATAATCGTCGCGTTCCACTGTTTGCTCTTCGTCTTCCTTGGAAGTTAATTCAATTGATGTTTGAATCGATTGGAATTCGTTAAACACGTTCTTGATTTGATCCAGACGGGATATTAATTGTTTTGATTTGTTCGGTTCCCTTTCTATCGAATTTAAAAAGGTTGCGAAATTGTTTAATTGGCGTTTACATACCCCGCGTCTAGTTATCAAATTTTTTAACGGCTCTGCCATTTTGAAATTTTGTCGCTTTGATTAAAATAAGTGTAAATACATGCGTGATTTGAATTCTGATACTTTGATCGTGCAAGTAAGGGCATATATTAAAGGAATGGATAAAAATGATTGCTCACCGACTTCAATTGATTTTCTTCTTTGTTGTGGTTTCTGCTGTTCCGGAGTTAATGCGAATTCGATTGATGCTGTTTGTGCTGCTTAATGATGATCCGGTTCGAAGCTGACCAAAAGTATGTTATTTCAGTGGACTGTAATTTAGATGTTTATTCTCGTACCACTTGTAACAGACTCTCGTTATATCCTAAAATTCGTAAAGATAGAAAACTAATACCTACCTAAACAGGAAACGGCGGGTGCCTGTAGTGAGCAGGTAGAAGGTGCTAACCACTTAACAGTTATAGCCAAAGACATGAAAATTCACCTAATCACTTAACAGTAGTATTTCCTCTTTATAATTCGCCCATCCTCCAATGTATTTCATGTCTTCAAGAGATTTGATTACATTATTTTTTTTAGTGAGACGTGAGTGGTAGAGATTGATTTGCATCACAATGAAATTATACTTTTAGTAACTATTTTATTACTTCTTTTACGATTACGCTCACATACAAAACGAGAACACTAATATACCCTTGGAGTTGACAATGATATGGAAAATAAGAGTTCGGTCAAGAACCATGATACAAATATACAAGGTATAACCACTTGGTAGCAAAAATGCGGCCTGCTTGCGCATGACGTCACTCGGTGCTAATTCGCGATGAATGCAATGTATTAAGCATAGGGATTTCCTATTTATAGTAACTAATTTCTTATTTTATCCTTTTTTGAAGATAATGGGGGTGTAAATTCAGTTAGTACACTAAATATAAATATACATTGTAAATGTATAAACAGCTAAATGTATATCCATGCACTTAAAATTAAAACTAAACATTTATAAATGTTACGCGTGAATTCGTTTTCGTTTACGTTTCAGTACTCTTTTAGCGAGCGTTGTTGTTACGTGTTCTTCTTTACAAAAATCGGAACCATGAAACGCAATAAACGTTTTTTCTTTGTTTGATCTCTTTTTAAATTAAGAGATGGTAATGCTTTCGGAAGCAATAATTTTCGTTGATTTGGTATATTTAATAGTTCTGGTTGCAAATTACGCTTGTAATCACTTTCTAGCTGAACAAATTCTGGCTGCAAATTATAAACAAACAAAAGTATACCAACTGTGTTTTTATTGTACGTGAAAAAGCGCACCGTTTTTTATATTAATTTTATTCCGCCGATTACACAAATTAGTCCATTTCTTCGCAGTAATAGAATTTGCGGCGAATCGAAAAAATCGTACATGTTTTGCATTTTTTTCTGTATTTCCGCATTTAAAAACCGCATACGAAGGTGTCTTATTACACTGTATAAAAACCTTAGGTTAATATTTAACCTAAGATAAAAACAAACAAAATAAATGAATGGAAATCAATAAATTCATATTAAGTCGCCTTTGATTCAGCACCGAACTACGTCACGCTTAGGAAATCGTGGTGGGGCTACCTGCGCGCGGTTATACCTTGTATATTTGTATCATGGTCAAGAACCGCCAACCTACATAAACATAATGCTGTTATTACAACTTGCTTTTAGTTGCATTTGCAAGACAATAAATAATTCTTTACAAACCTGGAGACAAATGTGACGGATTACATACCTACCCATATAAAATGAATATGTATGTGCATTGAACGAAAAAGAATGTGCTATTCATCTAATTTTTTAATATAATTAGCTAAATACTACTAGTTTACTGTAAAGATTGCATTTATTAGCATAAATTAAGTGAAATATTTTATACCTGTAACACATAATTGCAATATTGGGAAATACCTACATTTCTTAAAAATATTGTACATTTGATATGTTACCTCAGAATTTTTATGCAATCTAAGCATACTGAACACCAAGTCTGCCTCACGTCACGATACCCAAAAAATTATAGATTTTTCCATGAATAGCTTGTATTTTTACTAACATTTGTATAGTAGAATTTAAATTATAATTGCCAATGCATAAACTAATTACATATTTAGCGATTAATTTATAATTCAATTAATGATTGCATCAATAGAATTTTCATAGTCCAAAAATAGTTATTCTAGTTGGCCTTTAATACTACATAATTTCTTCGTTTAGGCAACACGCTTACCTTTATATACATCACACTTTCACTTTTGATACAGTCTCTGTAAATATTGCACATCAAATTCGATAGTACGTATCGTAATATATAATATGGAAAATTACATTGCCATGACTGAGTTTCACCATTATTCGATGTTTTAAAAAGAGTATTAGAGATTGAAGTTGTCTGAAATCAGGATATAAACATTTTGAAACACAATGTTTCATCGATTGAATTACAAGCATCATCACCACCGTTATTATAAGATCATTAAAAAGATTGAAGTGCTTCAAATTATTCTGTATATATTTGTTAGCAACATCTATATGATTTTGTAATAGTTGGTAATTAAAAGTATACGTATACCTAGGTGTTAAGAATAATTTGCAACTTACTTTAGGGATAAGAAAACGTGTACCAAAATTACAAATCGATAAATAAAAAAAAATAGAATCCATTGAGGTTACGTAAGTGATTCTGGGTACATTTCCTGTTGGAATCACAATTCGTCCTGTCTATGTTAATATGTTTCCATGAAGATTGATACAATTTTGTGTTCGTTGTTATTACGACTTAATTGGCATTATTAAATTACTTTAATGCAAGTAAACATTTTTTGATGTTGGGTATCTCTTTGCCCAGATTTTTATAATATTGTGACATTGTGATTCATAAATTAAACCTTTCCAAATTGCATTAAGTCTTCCTAGTCATTTATAATATTCACATGACAAATAAGCTTTATAATGTTACCCAAAGATGTTGGAACGGTGTGGGAATGTATTTAATTAATTAATTTGCAGGTCGTTATTTCTAGATGATATATTACCACAAAACCACAATCGAATTAAGAGTTTATACCACATTTAACAAAGTGTACACATTTTTATCATTTGTAGTTTATTGTTCGTGGAGAAGGCCGTTAAGGATAATCATCGTCCTTGACCTCTGTGTCAGTATAACTTTCCTAGTATACACTAATTGTCTACATACTATAAATGAGTTATGTTTCCGAAATTCGATTGCACGGTTTTAATATAATCTATACCTTTCTGTTATTAGACTGTTGCTTTCGCATACTTTGACTCAATCAGGCATTTAAGAATCAAGCTTTCTGCAGTTATCATCAGAGGAGGACGTCCATTTTACCAAATACACAGAGTACTATATTCATAAGAAAGATCAAGTATTAAGACAAAAATCGGGTATCTATTTGAAGTAAGAGAAAGACTGTAAATTTCGAAATTTTGAATCAATACATACATACCAACGATTCATTAACGAGTAATTAACTATGTACCTATAATATATTCTGGCTATAGGTCTAAAGGACACAGAGGAACAAAATCGGCACAACCTCGTCAATTCTGCCACAAAATCTTCAGTTGATAACACGTCGTTTGTCCACCGCTTTGCAAATATTTTCATCTTCAATACGTATTTTTTCTTTCAAATAATTTCCATATTCCATGCAACAGCTGAAATCACAGTTCTCAACTTGCAAAATTTAATGATTAATTGATTTAAAATAAGGGTTGCGTTGTTGGATTTCCGGAATAAATTCACAATATCTTTTACTGTACTCATACAATAATTACGTATGGGAGTGACGTTGCTGGTTATTATTATTTTTCGATTCTGAACAGCTTTTCTTAATAAAATTTTGATCTATGATACACAGAAAAGGTACTTCACCTGCAATGAAAATAGCTTTGCTCGACCACCAAGGCGGTTCTGGATTTAAAAATTAAAAATATGTTGAAAATTCATTTCCAATGAAGCAGGGCAAAATCTGGAAATATCGTTTTGAAATTCCAAATTTTTTTGCCATTTACATCTATAGTGAACTCATTCCGTGGACACAACAATATAAATTAATAACGAATACAAAATACAATAATAAATTCAGTTAATAAATAATTTTATTGCATTTATTTCGGTTTATTTTTAAATTTCTCAAACGGCTGTAAGATCTATTAAATAATGTTTATGTGCATTGTGTAAATTTAAAATACACATTGTATCCAGTTTTCTTTTCTATTTTATTCTTTAAAATAGTAAACTTTATATTTTGATGCATGGCATCACGTCTATTGACGTTTAAAAAAACCAATACCGTATAGTATTTGATATTTTCAAGTCCCATGACGTAAGTATAACAGTTTTCCATGGATCTTTAAGTTGTAATAAATTGTATTTCATTATTGCTATGAAATGGCAAAACTTGCAGAATTTATGAAATGTTTAAATTTCTTAGAATATATGGACCTTAAATGGGACGTAAAATAAGCACACATGACAATTGGGAATTTTTTTTAATGGTACGTGCTAAAACATTATAGAATTTCCGGTCGTTTCATACAGTGCTTTTTCCTGACCATAGTTCAAATAGTAAACCATTTTTTTTAAATATTAGAAAAGGTGTGCGAGCACTTAGATGTAAAGTGGATTAAGAAAATCATTTTTGCTTATTTATATTCCGTGCTTTCGTGCACCACTTGCGTAAGGAAAAACAAGAATTTGGCAATTCTATAACACCTTGAAACCAGATTTTTATTGTTTTTATTTGCAACATTGGTGTTATAATAATAATGAGGTCACGGTCCTCATTCAGTAATCAAGTTCATTACCGCGCAACCACAAAACTATTGCATAGTAAAATAGTTAATTTAAAATTAATTGCACTTACTATTACAGCCCATCGATTGTATCATAGCTCGATTGTATCATAGCTTAATGAAGGGTACGGGGACTTTTTGTTAAAAATGTACCTACTGTTCGTGCATCTGATTTTCCATTGACGTCTAAATATCTATGTAGGTAATTATAATAATTTCAAGTAAAACATTTATAATAAAACTATTATGTAAGTAAAATAATTAAATATCACTTGCAGTACAATTTTCATAATTTATTCGCACGTGTGAAGTGAATTTTATGTCAAGATTTTGATCGGTATAATAAAATCTGATGTTTGAGAAACCAGGTCGTAAAACCGCAAGGCGTACGCACCTACATTCAAAAGATGAATGAATCAACGAACTTGCACATGTGCAGACTGATTAATTAATACAAATTAGTAATTTGTTCCTATTGCCTACACCAAATAATTAAATACATACTATTTTTTTTTTGCTGTTTTCCATGTGCTTCACGGATAAGAATTGTGCTAAAGAAACAGAAAGTACGTACTAGTTTTAAAATCATGAAAAGCAACATGATAGTGAAAGTACTTTTATATGACTAATCTTCACCTGATTAAATTAGAACGACAATTCCGAAGTCTTAAGAAACGATGCTAAAAAGTAACACTTTGAGAGTTTACCTACTTCTTCCATCTGTTATTTCTAACCCTTGCTCTTTAGTACCTTCACTATAATGTTAATTATGTAGTGTAGTTTGTCAGCTTGAAACCCACTTTTGGCCCATAAAATAAATTGTTCAAGGATGGAATTTTACAACGCTATAAAAAATCGTTTCGCTTCCATAAAAATATTGCGACTTCCGCCCATTGAATTCCAGTGTATGTTGGCAAAAAATTCTCTATATTTGAATTTTTTTTAATTTAAAATTCAAATACTAGCGATCACTGCAGAGGCGGATTTACGAATTTGCCCCCCCCCCCCCCCAGGCTGGAAATATTTTGCCGCCCCTCATCTACGATTATTTTCGCTTTTTGTTTCTACTGCTGTTAAACAATATTTAATACACTCACAAACTAAAATATTGTATTTTCAACCAACTTCAAAAAGTTGGTTACTAAATTCGTCCGGATGCCTGTGCCTGTGCCTTGCGCGATGTTACAGGGTTTAGAAAGCTAGACGTGGCGTCATCTTATAGGGAATTCTTTGCCGATTCCAAATCTTTGGTAAATTTTTAATCGGATCACCCGTTCACCGTCGGGACGCCATTAAAGTCAAAATATATACGGAAAGAAAAACAATGACTCATTTGGTGCTTGTGTCTGGGGAGGGGGTAGTATAGATATATATGTTATAGTATCGTATAATATGCCATAATTAATTACAGGTTTGAAGATGGTTGAAATTAGAATTCTATAAGAATTCGCGCCTTTTGATACTTGTTTCATATGATTTGAATTTGTCTAGATGTCATTTTATTATTTAATTTTACTTAATTAACTTCAACATTTGCCGCCCCCTAAAATGTGCCGCCCTAGGCTATAGCCTTTCTAGCCTTATGGTAAATCCGACTCTGGCGATCAGCAAATCTGTGAACTATATAATTGTCTATATTGTTAGTTTCTAGATCACTCTGAACTGAGGCTATTTTTAATATTATCATTTCATTTTACTTCACTTTAGAATTACTTAAAAGTAAATTACTTTCACTGACTTTATCTTTCATCTGAATCGATTCTTTCTGCTGCAACATTTCCTTTTTCAGCACGTGCTTAGGATTTGTTTACTCGTGAAATTTTATCGTTGTAAGTGATCCAGCATTTTCGGTAATTGTTATTCGACCGACCAAGTATCATCTCTGAGTCATTTTTCGCCGTACTAGATGAAATTTGATTAGAAGAAGTTTACAGTAGTTACCCAATCGGTTAAGCTGTCAATTGGCGAAGATAAAAGGTACTTTTTATCCTCACAATATCAAATTTATAGTTTTAATACTTTTAATGTAATAAGGCAGAATTAGGTAAATTATATAAAGTAGATGAAACCATTAATTATAACTACCAGATAGCGTTTCTCTTCAGTTTGCAATTAACGTAATTCAACCAATTTGTAATTTAATAGTCATTGCTGTAATGCGTTTTTAAAAATGTAATCTGTTCAAAAAAAAACATTGAATAACATCATAATTATAAAGGGGCGTAGTACGACACAAGCCGTATAGTTAAGATCTATTTTTCACCAATTACAGTTATCTCATTTTGCATTACATACCGATAAAGAACAATTTAATATCCTTCAGACGCCAGTCAAATTAAATTTCAAATTATGTATGAATTCATTAATATTTTCCAACAATTTTTCCTGTCTCATTGTATTATTTTGCGTTTCGCATACTAATATCAACTAGCTTCAGACCTGCTGTTACGAAACGTACGCCACTGATATCGTGATGTACGACAGGCACGCAGCTTCATTGCATATCACCTGCTAATGCTACTTTGTAACGGTTATGAGTGACATTGAGATCGACGGAAATGAATTAATAAATTTTCAAACAAGTACATTGTGAATGTAGGAGTATTTCTCTTGACTTATCACGTGATGCAGTTTCATTGTTGCTAACGGCGTTCATTCAAGTGAACAATTTGTTGTCTGTAATTAAATGAAAGATTATATAGAATAAAATAGAGGATTTAGTTCGTTATATGATTTACTGATACGTGAAAATTGACCAATCCAATTTTCTCGTAGGTACTTGTAAGGGTAAATAATTTTGACACTGTTGCACCAAACACACCACGATACTAAGTAAGGAAATTAAATAATGGTTCTTAATAATTTGATTTACTACCATTGCAACACTTGAGTGATTCCGTACCGTAAATACCTACTTGTAGATTTATTAATGGAGAGTTGAAATGTAGGAGTTAACTGTACAGAAACAATAGTTATGTGTACAAGAGAAGAAAGTTATGCTTTTTTCAACTCAAGCTCAATGTATTTTATGTACATATAATTAAAAAAACATTATGTGATTAATTTTGCATTTATAACATTAAGTTGTCAATGTTGACATTTCTTGCAATAGTTGAATGGTGTTGGACTTGGCAATACTGCTCACTTTCATCACAAGTGCGGACAATGCAACTTTCCTCACTCATTTTACAATAGAAATAGTCATTTGTACAATAAGAGAAGAAAGTTATGCTTTTTTCAACTCGAGCTCAAAGTTTGACACACACGAGCGTAGCGAGTGCGTAAATTGAGCGAGAGTTGAAAAAACATTTTCTCTTCTCGTGTTTTACACAACATTTTTTTTAAAACTGCATATAATTAAACAAACATTCATTAATTTTTTATTTATAACCTTAAATTGTCAATGTTGGCAGTTTATTGAATTCATTTGTTTTCCTGCAATAGATAAATGCTGTTGGCAAATGGCAATACTGTTTACAAAAGAAAAGGCAGTTTTAGAAAAAAAACTCCATGTATGAGAGCTTTGCTTCATTAAATTTAATAAAACACCAAAAAATGCAAATTTTTATAACGCATAAAAACGGCCAATATTTATACAATTTTCGTTACCTATTAAAGCTCCGGAGGAAATTTTAATAATAATATCGTTTATTCGTGATTCAGTTCTGAAGTCTATTCAAATGTGTTAATTCGTAAAATTAAAAAGGCATAGCTTTTAGGCTAAAACTGTCTAATCAGCGCTCTCGTATTAATTTTTTGGTTTTACTGTTAGAATCGAACAATTTGAATAAATTACAGTGAACGTGGGTTGCGTAATAATTATTTAAAAAAAAATAATATTCGCTGCATCTTTGTCTTAACAAAATGACGTTACTTATTTTCATTACTATTTTTCACTTTATTAGAATTATTATTTGTATCGTTAAGAGTAGTCCAAAATGTGCACACTACTCTTGCTTTTCGCAATTTTTTGAATTTTTTCGTTAGAAGTTACATAAATACAGCAGTATTTGTTTCGATGACTAAATTTTTGCGTATTCTCATGAAGGGAAATTTTTTGCTCTTCTGAAGAATTTTCATGGAAACGACTTGAAATCATGTTTCAGGAAGTGCAAGTGAAGTTTGATAAAAAAAGTACAGTATAGTGAGAAAAAGTGAAATAAATTTGTGCCAGTTAATTTTTAAGAATTTAAGAATTTGGTGGCTTAGTGGTTAGAGCGTTAGAATTCTAAGGGGTTCGGTTCCCGGTTTCGAAAGAATAAGTTTGGTATGTTTACTCCTCGGGATTGCAGCTATCAGTTAATAATAAAACTCAAAGCTCAAAGCTTCCATACAATGAGTGAGCACTTTGAGGTAATGTCTGGAGTTATAATGGACGAATAAGGAGCTGAGGGTGGCACCATCCGTATAACACCAGCAGATGTTCAAAAGTAGAAGTATTATAAATTCGAAATATATTCTAAGTGCTCATGTAAGGCCAATTGTGAACTCACAACCTCCCCTTAGAATTATATTTAATAACAACAGTAAGTTTATTAAATTGCTGTTAAATTGCTACATGTTTCGAGATACTCCGATCCCATTATCAAGCAAAATCGTTGGAAATGTCCGTTAAAAATAGTTGTATAAAATAAATCGAGTTAATTAACTCGATTTTGTTAATTTTCATGTGTCGCAATTAGATATGTAATTATTTTATTGAGTTAATTAACTCGATTTTGTTAATTTTCATGTGTCGCAATTAGATATGTAATTATTTTATCGAGTTAATTAACTCGATTTTGTTAATTTTCATGTGTCGCAATTAGATATGTAATTATTTTATCGAGTTAATTAACTCGATTTTGTTAATTTTCATGTGTCGCAATTAGATATGTAATTATTTTATACAACTATTTTTAACGGACATTTCCAACGATTTTGCTTGATAATGGGATCGGAGTATCTCGAAACATGTAGCAATTTAACAGCAATTTAATAAACTTACTGTTGTTATTAAATATAATTCTAAGGGGAGGTTGTGAGTTCACAATTGGCCTTATCTGTCTAACCTCTTTGTGAGAAATGGACCACACCACTGCTCATGTAAGTTATAATTTCGTTTGTAAAACGTAATCTATGATTTTGAAGTCTTTGAAGAATTTGTGAAACGGCAATCATATAGTGAAGCAGGGCGAACATTATACCTCGATGGAAGTCTTGTCGTTCCTTAAATCTCTTAGCAAATTGTAGAATAACTATAGACACACTCCCGTAACTAATTTTGAAATATGACTTAAGCAGTATACATCAGGAGGCATTGAACTAGGTGTAGGGCGAGCTTATTGACTTGTACTGTCCCAGCAATAACAATTAAATATTACGTGCTAATACTGTATTGAGCAAGTATCTACAGGGTTTTTCAAATAAGAGTAGCCACCCTTTATAACTTCTAAAAAAATCAAAATTTGAAAAATCGGCGGTACCCGTCTATAATAATATCGAGGGGGACACTTTTTGACATAAGCTTGATATTTCATACCTTAATCCCCTGGGTCCCACAAACATACCCTCAATTTTTTTAAATGGCAACATGGGTCATATGATACGTCATTTGAAAGGTCATTTTATATCTTGCATTACTGCGTTTAAAATTTTAAAATCGTTCAATTGGTTTGTGAGATATTTTAATTTAAAGTTTTTTAAACCTATACAGGGAAATTATTGACCACTACCAAGTGCAGAGCAAAGAACCCTAGCAGATTTTCCAGAACTTCCTAGTTCTCAAGAAGTGTGTAGTAGTTTTTTCTCTCTCCCTGTCTGTTTAAAACGAGTATCTACCATTTCTTCTAGATGTGTAGGTTTCTTAAAAAAAAAATTATTTGAAAATTGTTTTGGAAAAATGATCATTTAAGCTTTTCTATTATATTTATATTACAAATTATTTATTAACGCATTATACAATGTACAATAATTGGCTACTATCGTGGCACGTACTGTATACAAATGGAGTAATTTTTTCAACTATTAATTATGAAATACAAAATAGGTACTCGTGCTGATTCCATCGAGTTAAAAACGAGTTAAAAATGTTAATTTACATCCTCCAGCTGTACTTCATCTGAACCGTAATATAATACCATTGCATTTAACAATGATAGTACTATGATACGTATATAGTGCAATGCCACTAGTTCACACACCTAACCTTGGAAAAAAAATTGTTCGTACAAAAGCTACGCTTCGCACAATCCGTTTATCGAGACTTGTGATAGTGCTTTCATAAGGTCTGCAATTAATATCTATGTTTTTCTATGCTCAAATACACATTGAGAGTAGATGAAAAATTAACTCCCACTATTATAATTTGTAGAGTAACGTTGTTCCCTGTACCAATTTCCAATCTTCACGACCTATTAACGAAGGTGTAATGCCTTTATCAGAAAATTCATTAATTATATTCATTTAACATGGATCACACTAAAACTCGTTACCTATCAAAACATCACGCAAACGTTGTCTATTTTGTAACTTTTTCAATTTTTCAAGTTCATACGCAACAACGCAACTATAGTAATTTATCTGCCTAGCATTTCGTTCATTTTGGTGGAATGTACTATTACGAATATTACAAACTTTCAATTTTGCAATAACAATAATTTTTTAAAAACCTTTAGTCTGGGAGGATGAAGACGTGTGACATAGAACAGAACCTTTTACGTTTCAACTAGTGTTTGATAGAAGGCGATACTGGTCTCATTGTGTCGATTTCGTTGAAAGTATACAGTCCTTTTGTCAAAGAGGGATCTCACGCGACTGTTATTATAACTCTTTGCAAGGGGTGTAGAACTCCTGATACGTTATTTTTCTATTTTTTTAATTGATTTTAGGTCAGTATCTTTATGAAAGTACAATCTAGTTTTGTTCCTCCTCTATAAAATAAAAAAAAAATTAAACAAAAATATTCGAAACCCTTAAATATGAATTTTACGACATTTTATGTAGCGGTTTGTGGCGGCGCGCCGCTTGGTTGTGTACCTACGAAAAACTATTCAAGATAGATTAGTTTCACAAATATAAGTTGAAATATATGCTACGTAATAAAATGTAGTAAAGATTTGATATAATATATCATTCCCATGATTTAATTTTGATTGCGATGGTAGCAATAGCTGAAGGTAGCAACAGCTAATGGTAGCTTTATGTATCGGTAATAGGAGCCACAACCTTCCTTGTACCGCGATACAACTAAATTTTATTATTTTTTTCTTATAGTCTAGGTTGTCTAATAAAAATGAAATATAATTTTGGTGCCAAACTGTGGTCATCTGGGACGCAGGGGAGGTTAAACTTAGGTAAAATGCTGCATAGTTGCACTTCAAGCAGTTTTAGAGGAACACCTTTAAAAATATGAAATTTTTATGCTTTTACTATAATAATATTAAAAGATTTTTGACACATTTCATAACTTCCAACAGGAAAAAATTGTTTAAAATGATGAGAGGAGTTGAATGATATATTACATGACCATGTTACATTATAATTTAATATGATGATGACCCTCGTTGACCCCGGTAAAAACCGGAAATTGGGAAATGTATCAAGTAAGCATAACAATTTCATATTTCTAAAGGTGTTCCTCTAAAACTGATCTGAAGTACAACGATGGAGCATTTTACCTAAGTTTAACCCCGCCTGTGCCCCAGATGACCACAGTTTGGCACCCAAAATTATGTTTAATTTTTAAGTAGAAAAAAATAATAAAATTTAGTTCTGCTTACCGAATAGTGTTCATCGTTAGTATAGGTAATTTAAGTACTCACAAAAGTAAATTGGATTAATGTAATTATTGATAACACTATGGAGTAACATCCACCATCACCTCAATTTTTGAATTCTGTACATGAACTTAGCGCAACTATTATTATCGAAAATGAAAAAATTAAACTTTGTGCAACATTGTGCTAGAATGTTTTGATTTGATTTGATGACAGTTTTTCCCTAACTGAAAACTGATGGAAATAATTAAAAAAAAATTCTGGCAAGTTGCCACGAGACTTCCCTCGTATTAACACTTTTTTCAAAAAATAAATACTATTGAATTCAGAAAAAAATACTCTTAAACTACATAAAAAACTGCAATTTTATCTTATAAAAAAATGAGTGCCGCCATTTTAGCTTACACCGGAAGTGACGTAATCAAAGGTAATATCAGCATTTTCGTTCTTGGCCCGAATGCAATCGATTGGCGAAAACCGCATTTCGATAACTTTAATAGTTTCTGAGTATAGAGCGTTGCAGTCATTTTTTAAAAATGATTTTTTTTAACACTTTTTTCAAAAAATAAGTATAGCACAATATATATTGCTGAATTAAAAAAAAATTCTCTTTTAAACTACATAAAAAAACTGCAACTTTATCTTATAAAAAAAATGAGTGCTGCCATTTTAGCTTATACCGGAAGTGACGTCATCAAAGGTAATAACAGCATTTTCGTCCTTGGCCCGAATGTAATCGATTGGCGAAAACCGCATTTCGATAACTTTAATAGTTTCTGAGTTTAGAGCGTTGCAAGGAATGTGTACGTACAGACTACAGACTACAGACTACAGACTACAGACGACAGACGGAAATTTTTTTTTTGCATATTTTGAATCTACGTATTCGGAAACGCAAAGATATGTAAAAATTTCCATAGGTCAAATTTTTTTTTTGGAAAACTAATACAATACTTCCCTTTTACTTCGTACTCGGGAAGTAAAAAAACGTTTTTACTGTCGTGAATCGAAAAAAATGTTTCGGACAAATCGTACGTAACTTTCGACGTAGAATCCGAATCTGCAATAAAAAATAGGGGTTCCTATTTAAGATTTCAAATTTGCCCCCCGCCCCGCCTACAGGGGGTGGGGGTGGGGGTGTAATTTAGTACTAACGAATTTGCCCCTCGGAGATATTCAAGTTTTGATTCGGCAAATTTTTCTATACAATTATATTTTTCGAGATATTTCAAATTCCAGGTTAAATGACTCACCCGGTATATGTAGAGCATCCTGTGCAATCCTTTAAAATTGATTTATATTATGTTTAGACCAAAATGTTACCTATATGAAATTGATCAAGGATTAAATTAAAATGATGCAATTTTCTAAATTTTTTATTTTTTATTAGATTTGACCTGTAGCGGTTCGCTATCACGCTTCGTTTTTTAGTGAATCCCATGTGTTTATTTAGCTACTCCTCACCTTAGTGCTTTTTTAATAATACGAATTCATTACAGCACAGTAACCTACACCACATAACACTGCCACCATAACAGCACAAAAAATAGTTACTATTACGAACTATGATAAGACAAGTGTAGGTTTTTAAATGTTATGGTACATTTTAGATTGGTTGTCCAAATCTTTTTTAGAATTACAAACACTGTTTTTATTATTTGTGATGTGTAACATTTCAATACACAAAATTTCTGTTTTTTCATAATCAAAAGTGTATTTATTTTCCACCGTATGCTTTTCCAACAGATTTATGTTGTACTAAACGATTTTTTAAAGGCTGTAAGAATAAGAAGTACCAATATATTTGGTATTTATTATAATTCAAGTCAAATAACGCACTCATCTGTAAATATGTTTAGTATATTTCAAGAAAAAACAATTTTAAAAGGAATGTGATGTAGGTACCTATAATACCTATAATAAAGTATGTTAACAGCTACGGGGAAAGGAAGCACTGATGCCTTGTTTTAGTTGTTTTAATAATGTTTACTGTAATCATTATAATTTGCAATGTTTTCCCTCTATGAACGATCTTAAGGTAATCGAATCGCGTGAGTTCAAATCATTTCCTACTGATAGCAGAACTTTTATCGGATTTTATTTTAATCGGGGTCCATTTCCCCAGCACACCCCACTCCGAATTTCGAAATGAAAATTTGCACACGAATTGTGCTCGTTTTGTGCTCAATTGTGCCCTTAAAATTTCGTTTTGTGCTTCACCCCTTCCAGAGATATCATCAATAAACTTTGGGCGGTGCTGGGGAAATGCGAGCACACCCCACTTCGAATTTCGAAATGAAAATTTGCACACGAATTGTGCTCGTTTTGTGCTCAATTGTGCCCTTAAAATTTCGTTTTGTGCTTCATCCCTTGCGGAGATATCGCCAAAAGTATGGGCGGTGCTGGGGAAATGCGAGCACACCCCACTTCGAATTTCGAAATGAAAATTTGCACACGAATTGTGCTCGTTTTGTGCTCAATTGTGCCCTTAAAATTTCGTTTTGTGCTTCATCCCTTGCGGAGATATCGCCAAATGTATGGGCGGTGCTGGGGAAATGCGAGCACACCCCACTTCGAATTTCGAAATGAAAATTTGCACACGAATTGTGCTCGTTTTGTGCTCAATTGTGCCCTTAAAATTTCGTTTTGTGCTTCATCCCTTGCGGAGATATCATCAATAAACTTTGGGCGGTGCTGGGGAAATGCGAGCACACCCCACTTCGAATTTCGAAATGAAAATTTGCACACGAATTGTGCTCGTTTTGTGCTCAATTGTGCCCTTAAAATTTCGTTTTGTGCTTCATCCCTTGCGGAGATATCGCCAAAAGTATGGGCGGTGCTGGGGAAATGCGAGCACACCCCACTTCGAATTTCGAAATGAAAATTTGCACACGAATTGTGCTCGTTTTGTGCTCAATTGTGCCCTTAAAATTTCGTTTTGTGCTTCATCCCTTGCGGAGATATCATCAATAAACTTTGGGCGGTGCTGGGGAAATGCGAGCACACCCCACTTCGAATTTCGAAATGAAAATTTGCACACGAATTGTGCTCGTTTTGTGCTCAATTGTGCCCTTAAAATTTCGTTTTGTGCTTCATCCCTTGCAGAGATATCGCCAAAAGTATGGGCGGTACTGGGGAAATGCGAGCACCCCCCACTTCGAATTTCGAAGTGAAAATTTGCACACGAATTGTGCTCGTTTTGTGCTCAATTGTGCCCTTAAAATTTCGTTTTGTGCTTCATCCCTTGCGGAGATATCATCCATAAACTTTGGACGGTGCTGGAGAAAGGCAAGCACCCCCCACTTCGAATTTCGAAATGAAAATTTGCACACGAATTGTGCTCGTTTTGTGCACAATTGTGCCCTTAAAATTTCGTTTTGTGCTTCATCCCTTCCAGAGGTATCATGGATAAACTTTGGGCGGTGCTGGGGAAATGCGACCCCAATTTTTAGTATTTACAAAGTAAACCTATTACTTCCTGGAAACCCCAAACGGGGACCTAGCTACGTCCATCTTAAAGTTAAGCAGGACGAAGATAAAACTTGCGACAGAAATGGTCACGGGCCACTGTCGCATGAACAAACACCTGCACAACATGGGACTGACTGAAAGCCCGATATGCAGGGGTTGTGGTGAGGCAGATGAAACGCCCCATCACGTCATTTGCCAATGTGAGGCATTCATAAAGGCAAGGGAACTCCTACTTGGAAATGAAAAAATTACACAAGAGGAAGTAACGAAGATTCGCCCTACTAAAATCCTGCACTTTGTGAAAGATACAGGTATTCTTGAAGGGTAGACAACACCGGGGAGCACAATAGACCAAAAGGTCGCAGTGCGGGAACCTATTGGGACCACCCCCAGAACTATAATAATAATAATAATAATAAACCTATTATTTTCATTATTTTTTTGTTTGCGGTTTGCTGTTGTGTATTTGTCAAGGGTGGCCCAACGAAAAGGTAACAGGCGGGTTTCTCGCTAAAAATTTTTTTTGAGAAATACAAAAACGCGTCAATTGCTATATCGAAGGGGACAACTTTGTCATACTTTCAATCTGCAATGATTTCATCTCTTAGCGCTGTGAGAACAAAACTACGTCATTTGAAAGGTCTTTCTTTTCTGAATTCAGTACACTAGTTTTTTTTATTTTTAACAAAAAAAGCTTCTGTAAAAAACAATAGATTTTTCCGAGCTTTTTTTAGTTTTTAAATGCATCAAACTCTTTCTCATTTTCCATGTTTGCAACTTCAACTTTTTGTTAAAACAAAAAAACTAAAAAAAACTAGTGCACTGAATTCAGAAAAGAAAGACCTTTCAAATGACATATCACTTACCTCATCATCTCTATCTAAATGATAGGGGTTGTTCTCACAGCGCTAAGGGATGAAATCATTTCAGGTTGTAAATAATGAAAAAAGTTGTCCCCCTTAATACAGTGTGACTCATTTAGAATGGAAACACCCATGTAAAATCTGAAGTTACTTACCGATTTTAACCATTTTTTTTAAAATGTCAATTAACGAAACGTCTACCTCGGGACAAAATTTAAATGTTTATTCCAATTTCAGGGCATACTACGATAAATTTTTCGTGCTCAAATGGAGAATTCTTATTAGCGATTTGTTTATAAAAAAAATATCTACGCCACTAGATTCAGAATGCTTCCAAATAGCTGTCACCAAAATTTTACAAAAATATATTTTTTAATAACAAAGTTATGACAACTTAAAGTTCGAAAACTTTCTACGCTAACAGTTACAAAACAACACCCTGTATCAATAGATGGCCATTGAAATTATGTTAATAATGCTTAAATTAAACTATTTAAACCATCAGTGGAGAAAAAAATATTTAAAGTAACGTAATATTTAATAAAAATCTATCATAACTGTTAAGTTAAACAGTAACATAATTTCCATGGTAACTAAGATTTAAATGGAAATGTTAGGTCTTTATTTACTCAATCGCGCGATTCCGTTACTTTTATTAAATATTACGTTACTTTCAATATTTTTTTCTCCACTGATGGTTTAATAGTTTAATTTAAGAATTATTAACATAATTTCAATGGCCATCTATTGATACAGGGTGTTGTTTTGTAACTGTTAGCGTAGAAAGTTTTCGAACTTTAAGTTGTCATAACTTTGTTATTAATAAATATATTTTTGTAAATTTTGGTGACAGCTATTTGGAAGCATTCTGAATTTAGTGGCGTAGATATTTTTTTTATAAACAAATCGCTAATAAGAATTCTCCATTTTGAGCACGAAAAAGTTATCGTAGTATGCCCTGAAAATTGGAATAAACATTTAAAATTTTGTCCCGAGGTAGACGTTTCGTTAATTGACATTTTAAAAAAAAAATGGTTAAAATCGGTAAATAACTTCAGATTTTACATGGGTGTTTCCATTCTAAATGAGTCACACTGTATAAAAAATGCTATTTTCGAATTTCTCAAAAAAAAAATTTCTACCCAGAAACCCGTCTGTTACCTTTTCGTTGGACCACCCTGTATATTATATTACCTTGTTATTTTTTAGTTTTTTTATTTTATTTTGTGATATTCATGGAGGTCTTCGTTTTGTTTTTATTTTTTATTTGGCTTTAGCTTATTTTGTTTTTCTTCCTTTTTACATGTATTGTTCTGTATATATTGTGTAAATATTGTTCGAGGTTTAGTTTATTATTTTCATTTTATCTCATTTTATTTTATTTGTATACATTTGTGGGGTTTCTGTATATTTATTTTTTTATTCTATTCTATAGGGTGTCCAGAAATGAAGGCGCCAAACGAAAATCCCAGTTAGTAGACATTATTTTACGTCAATTTAACCCAAATTACCTTAGTCCAAAAATGTATGTTAAGCGAGCTGGAGCTCCTTATAGATGGTGTCATGAAGTACTTTTTTTTGTAATATATATTGAAACAGGTGGCTGTCATCTAGAGCACTTACTGTAAAATTTGTTGTTTTTTATATAACTTGATATAAGAGTAATTAGTTAAATAAATTAATAAATTAGTAATTTATTTAAATTTATTTTTCTCGAGAAGGGTGCATCCTAACGATTTGAAACAAGAGCACATTATTTTTAGAAAAGACCCTAGAGAATTCGAATTTGACACAAAAAATGTCAAAAAATAAATGTAAAAAAAATACAATCCAAAATGTCTGCGGCCCCTCCCACATGAGACGCTAATGGCCGGAGCAAGGAAGTATTATTTACAGCGACCGATATGTGATCAGAAGGTAAGTCATTGTGCAAAGTTTGGACATCTTCGATCGAAATTACAAAAAAAAGTACTTCATGGCACCATCTATAAGGAGCTCTACCTCGCTTAAGAAGCATTTTTGGACTAAGGTAATTTAAGTTAAATCGACATAAAATAATGTCTACTAACTGGGATTTTCGTTTGACACCTTCATTTCTGGGCACCCTGTATTTATTCTATCTATTTACACTGTAGAGGGATCATTTTTGTTTTTATGGTGGTTTATTTTATATTTTATATTTCATTTTATTATGGTTTTATTTACTAAAGGACTGGTTGTTTTTTTATTTTTTAGAAAATTCCTGTTTATATTTTGTTTTATTGTTAACTTAGAAGATATCTGTTTTTGTTCTGTTTTTGAGATTTCTGTTATTATTATATATTATTATTAAATATTTTCTAATTTTTTATTATTAGTGATATTGTTATTATTATTATTATTATGGGGTAGATGCACGGATGATGCCTGGGTAGATCACAAAAAAGCAGGCCTACCGAAGGATAAGGTGCAAATGTCTGGCCAGGATTCCCCAATATGGATCGTCTCAGTTGGACAAGTGCGAGACACTCACAAAGTATGTGGTGTGCCGTCTCGTCCTTACTAATGTTAAGCACTTGAATTTTAAAAGCTAACTTTTATGAAAAATGAATGCTTAACGCATCTCACCCAAACTTTTAAGATGTCTACTTTAGGGAAAGGTAGGCAATAGAAGTATCAAAGTATGCAGCATAAATGAGTACAAAATACAGGGTAGACCATTTTAAGGGCGAATATCTCGAAAAGGAGATTTTTTTCAAAAAATGTTTCAGGTGAAAGTTTTGTGGCTTTGAGGGGGAAAGATGATGACATTATTAATTTAATTGTAGATGGCGCGACTTAAGAGATTTCATCATGACGGCTATTTTTTTAAATGGGAGTTGATTTTTCTTTCCAAATGAAAGTTGTAGCTGGCAATAAGACGAATACAATGGTTTTTTGTTTTTTGTAATCTAGTCATTTTTCACTGAGTTAAGTACGGTGTTCCAAAGTTTATAAATTAAGTAAAAGCACAGGTAAAAGTTTCCACAATTCCACCCCCCTTAGTGTACGTATTTTGTAACTCCACACCACTCTGCATTTCTCTCCCCTCTCTGTGTTGTTCCTATCCGTTATCTGGACCGATTTTGTTTGATAGTCAACCAGGTCCAGGCTGATTGACACGCATTTTCCCTTGCTTAGCATTACCCAGGATGAACGACGTGGACGTGACGGAGGTTTTCATCCCTTTGGGGTGCTTGATTAGCGTGAGTCCCCTTGCCTCTTACTATTCGGAGTACTTGAATAGTGCGGAGGTGCAGAATTACAAAATACGTATACTATGGGGGTGGAAACTTTACTTAATTTATACATTTTGTAACACCGTACCTCACTGAAAAATGATGCGATGAAAAAACACAAAAAACTGTTGTATTCGTCTCATTGCCAGCTACAACTTTCATTTGGAAAGAAAAATCAACTCCCATTTAAAAAAATGGCCGCCATGATGAAATCTCTAAAGTGGCGCCATCTACAATTAAATTGATAATGTCATCATCTTTCCCCCTCAAAGCCACAAAACTTTCGTCTGAAACATTTTTTGGAAAAAATTCTCCTTTTCGAGATATTTGCGTGTATCACTTAAAATGGTCTACCCTGTATAGTATATATAAAAGATTGAGACCTGTTTCAATTAGAAATTCCAGATAGAAAGGGCTTCCATTTCGACAACTTCACCCGTAAGTTTCCGTAATATCTATTGAAAGGTGAGAGCACTAATGATGGTAATTTGTGCGCAATGGGGCTGCCATTTCCACTGCCACCCTTAACATCTGTTAGGAGGAAAAGAGCACAAAACGAAATAACGGCACAAAATGAGCACAATTGGTGTGCAAATTTTCATTTCGAAATTCGGAGTGGGGGGTGCTCGCATTTCCCCAGCACCGCCCATACTTTTGGCGATATCTCCGCAAGGAATGAAGCACAAAACGAAATTTTAAGGGCACAATTGAGCACAAAACGAGCACAATTCGTGTGCAAATTTTCATTTCGAAATTCGAAGTGGGGTGTGCTCGCATTTCCCCAGCACCGCCCAAAGTTTATTGATGATATCTCCGCAAGGGATGAAGCACAAAACGAAATTTTAAGGGTACAATTGAGCACAAAACGAGCACAATTCGTGTGCAAATTTTCATTTCGAAATTCGAAGTGGGGTGTGCTCGCATTTCCCCAGCACCGCCCATACATTTGGCGATATCTCCGCAAGGGATAAAGCACAAAACGAAATTTTAAGGGCACAATTGAGCACAAAACGAGCACAATTCGTGTGCAAATTTTCATTTCGAAATTCGAAGTGGGGTGTGCTCGCATTTCCCCAGCACCGCCCATACTTTTGGCCGATATCTCCGCAAGGGATGAAGCACAAAACGAAATTTTAAGGGCACAATTGAGCACAAAACGAGCACAATTCGTGTGCAAATTTTCATTCCGAAATTCGAAGTGGGGTGTGCTCGCATTTCCCCAGCACCGCCCAAAGTTTATTGATGATATCTCCGCAAGGGATGAAGCACAAAACGAAATTTTAAGGGCACAATTGAGCACAAAACGAGCACAATTCGTGTGCAAATTTTCATTTCGAAATTCGAAGTGGGGTGTGCTCGCATTTCCCCAGCACCGCCCATACTTTTGGCGATATCTCCGCAAGGGATGAAGCACAAAACGAAATTTTAAGGGCACAATTGAGCACAAAACGAGCACAATTCGTGTGCAAATTTTCATTTCGAAATTCGAAGTGGGGTGTGCTCGCATTTCCCCAGCACCGCCCAAAGTTTATTGATGATATCTCTGGAAGGGGTGAAGCACAAAACGAAATTTTAAGGGCACAATTGAGCACAAAACGAGCACAATTCGTGTGCAAATTTTCATTTCGAAATTCGGAGTGGGGTGTGCTGGGGAAATGGACCCGGCGGTGCTGGGGAAATGCGAGCACACCTCACTTCGAATTTCGAAATGAAAATTTGCACACGAATTGTGCTCGTTTTGTGCTCAATTGTGCCCTTAAAATTTCGTTTTGTGCTTCATCCCTTGCGGAGATATCGCCAAAAGTATGGGCGGTGCTGGGGAAATGCGAGCACCCCCCACTCCGAATTTCGAAATGAAAATTTGCAAACCAATTGTGCTCATTTTGTGCCGTTATTTCGTTTTGTGCTCTTTTCCTCCTAACAGATATTAAGGGTGGCAGTGGAAATGGCAGCCCCATTGCGCACAAAAAACAAAAAAACTAAAAAAAACTAGTGCACTGAATTCAGAAAAGAAAGACCTTTCAAATGACATATCACTTACCCCATCATCTCTATCTAAATGATAGGGGTTGTTCTCACAGCGCTAAGGGATGAAATCGTTTCAGGTTGTAAATAATGAAAAAAAGTTGTCCCCCTTAATATAAAAATTGCTATTTTCGAATTTCTCAAAAAAAAAATTTCTACCCAGAAACCCGTCTGTTACCTTTTCGTTGGGCCACCCTGTATATTATATTACCTTGTTATTTTTAGTTTTTTTATTTTATTTTGTGATATTCATGGGAAACGCTCTTCGTTTTGTTTTTATTTTTTTATTTGGCTTTAGCTTATTTTGTTTTTCTTCCTTTTTACGTGTATTGTTCTGTATACAGGGTGTACCGAAAAGATTGGTCATAAATTATACCACATATTCGTGGGTCAAAAATTGATTGAACCTCACTTACCTATATACAAAAGTGCACACAAAAAAAGTTACAGGGTGATTTAGATAAAAATGTAAATAAGTTTTTTTATCATTGCTCTAAAACGGTTTAACTTTAATTTATGAAAATTTATACGAAATACTAGTAGACGATAACCAATAAATTGGAAACAGTCGTATTCAATTATTTTTATTTATTATGGATTTTCAGAGGGGATGAACACCCCTTTTACCCTCCAACTTTTTTTAGGGTTATACTTTAACAAAATATGGAACGCTACTGGAATCAAACGTCTATTCTTCAACTTTTTTGTCTCTTTGTATTTCTTTGTAAACATTTTAGTTTAGAAGATACAGCCACTCTGTAAAATGTCAATTTCAAATTATTTAATATTTCAACTCTACATTTTCACAAATATTAAACCTTCATTATTATTAAATTGCAATTTAGACACAAACAAGGTATTAAGATTAACTCAACAAGTGTTAAACATGACCTCCTCCTTCCTGTATACCGGGTGTCCCATTTTAATCCGCCACCTGCAACAATTCTATAACACTAGGTCGGATCACAAAATGTCCCGAATAAAAAGTTAACGGTTTTGAGGGTGACATCTGATGCTGTTAACCCTTGCCTCCCACGGACTCCCAGTGGGGCGGGAACGGAGGGTAACTTTAAAATTTTAAATGGAAACCCCCTATTCCAAAAATGTTTGTTAAGCGAGCTGGAGCTCCTTATAGATGGTGTCATGAAGTATACTTTTTTTGTAATATATATTGAAACAGGTGGCTGTCATCTAGAGCACTTACTGTAAAATTTGTTGTTTTTTATATAACTTGATATAAGAGTAATTAGTTAAATAAATTAATAAATTAGTAATTTATTTAAATTTATTTTTCTCGAGAAGGGTGCATCCTAACGATTTGAAACAAGAGCACATTATTTTTAGAAAAGACCCTAGAGAATTCGAATTTGACACAAAAAATGTCAAAAAAATAAATGTAAGAAAAATACAATCCAAAATGTCTGCGGCCCCTCCCACATGAGACGCTAATGGCCGCAGCAAGGAAGTATTATTTACAGCGACCGATATGTGATCAGAAGGTAAGTCATTGTGCAAAGTTTGGACATCTTCGATCGAAACGTTTTTGAGATATTACAAAAAAAAGTACTTCATGGCACCATCTATAACCTCGCTTAAGAAGCATTTTTGGACTAAGGTAATTTAAGTAAAATCGACATAAAATAATGTCTACTAACTGGGATTTTCGTTTGGCACCTTCATTTCTGGGCACCCTGTATTTATTCTATCTATTTACACTGTAGAGGGATCATTTGTTTTTATGGTGGTTTATTTTATATTTTATATTTCATTTTATTATGGTTTTATTTACAAAAGGACTGGTTGTTTTTTTATTTTTTAGAAAATTCCTGTTTATATTTTGTTTTATTGTTAACTTAGAAGATATCTGTTTTTGTTCTGTTTTTGAGATTTCTGTTATTATTATATATTATTCTTAAATATTTTCTAATTTTTTATTATTAGTGATATTGTTATTATCATTATTATTATTACGGGGTAGATGCACGGATGATGCCTGGGTAGATCACAAAAAGGCAGGCCTACCGAAGGATAAGGTGCAAATGTCTGGCCAGGATTCCCCCAATATGGATCGTCTCAGTTGGACAAGTGCGAGACACTCACAAAGTATGTGGTGTGCCGTCTCGTCCTTACTAATGTTAAGCACTTGAATTTTAAAAGCTAACTTTTATGAAAAATGAATGCTTAACGCATCTCAACCAAACTTTTAAGAGTCTACTTTAGGGAAAGGTAGGCAATAGAAGTATCAAAGTATGCAGCATAAATGAGTACAAAATACAGGGTAGACCATTTTAAGGGCGAATATCTCGAAAAGGAGATTTTTTTTTCAAAAAATGTTTCAGGTGAAGGTTTTGTGGCTTTGAGGGGGAAAGATGACGACATTATCAATTTAATTGTGATGGCGCGACTTAAGAGATTTCATCATGACGGCTATTTTTTTAAATGGGAGTTGATTTTTCTTTCCAAATGAAAGTTGTAGTTGGCAATAAGACGAATACAATGGTTTTTGGTTTTTTGTAATCTAATCATTTTTCACTGAGTTAAGTACGGTGTTCCAAAGTTTATAAATTAAGTAAAAGCACAGGTAAAAGTTTCCACAATTCCACCCCCCTTAGTGTACGTATTTTGTAACTCCACACCACTCTGCATTTCTCTCCCCTCTCTGTGTTGTTCCTATCCGTTACCTGGACCGATTTTGTTTGATAGTCAACCAGGTCCAGGCTGATTGACACGCATTTTCCCTTGCTTAGCATTACCCAGGATGAACGACGTGGACGTGACGGGGTTTTCAATTTTCATCCCTTTGGGGTGCTTGATTAGCGTGAGTCCCCTTGCCTCTTACTATTCGGAGTACTTGAATAGTGCGAGAGGTGCAGAATTACAAAATACGTATACTATGGGGGTGGAACCTTTACTTAATTTATACATTTTGGGACACCGTACCTCACTGAAAAATGATGCGATGAAAAAACACAAAAAACTGTTGTATTCGTCTTATTGCTAGCTACAACTTTCATTTGGAAAGAAAAATCAACTCCCGTTTAAAAAAATGGCCGCCATGATGAAATCTCTAAAGTGGCGCCATCTACAATTAAATTGATAATGTCATCATCTTTCCCCCTCAAAGCCACAAAACTTTCGCCTGAAACATTTTTTGGAAAAAATTCTCCTTTTCGAGATATTTGCGTGTATCACTTAAAATGGTCTACCCTGTATAGTATATATAAAAGATTGAGACCTGTTTCAATTAGAAATTCCAGATAGAAAGGGCTTCCATTTCGACAACTACACCCGTAAGTTTCCTTAATATCTATTGAAAGGTGAGAGCACTAATGATGGTAATTTGTGCGCAATATGGGGCTGCCATTTCCACTGCCACCCTTAATATCTGTTAGGAGGAAAAGAGCACAAAAAGAAATAACGACACAAAATGAGCACAATTGGTGTGCAAATTTTCATTTCGAAATTCGGAGTGGGGGGTGCTCGCATTTCCCCAGCACCACCCATACTTTTGGCGATATCTCCGCAAGGGATGAAGCACAAAACGAAATTTTAAGGGCACAATTGAGCACAAAACGAGCACAATTCGTGTGCAAATTTTCATTTCGAAATTCGAAGTGGGGTGTGCTCGCATTTCCCCAGCACCGCCCAAAGTTTATTGATGATATCTCTGGAAGGGGTGAAGCACAAAACGAAATTTTAAGGGCACAATTGAGCACAAAACGAGCACAATTCGTGTGCAAATTTTCATTTCGAAATTCGAAGTGGGGTGTGCTCGCATTTCCCCAGCACCGCCCAAAGTTTATTGATGATATCTCTGGAAGGGGTGAAGCACAAAACGAAATTTTAAGGGCACAATTGAGCACAAAACGAGCACAATTCGTGTGCAAATTTTCATTTCGAAATTCGAAGTGGGGTGTGCTCGCATTTCCCCAGCACCGCCCATACTTTTGGCGATATCTCCGCAAGGGATGAAGCACAAAACGAAATTTTAAGGGCACAATTGAGCACAAAACGAGCACAACTCGTGTGCAAATTTTCATTTCGAAATTCGAAGTGGGGTGTGCTCGCATTTCCCCAGCACCGCCCAAAGTTTATTGATGATATCTCTGGAAGGGGTGAAGCACAAAACGAAATTTTAAGGGCACAATTGAGCACAAAACGAGCACAACTCGTGTGCAAATTTTCATTTCGAAATTCGAAGTGGGGTGTGCTCGCATTTCCCCAGCACCGCCCAAAGTTTATTGATGATATCTCTGGAAGGGGTGAAGCACAAAACGAAATTTTAAGGGCACAATTGAGCACAAAACGAGCACAATTCGTGTGCAAATTTTCATTTCGAAATTCGAAGTGGGGTGTGCTCGCATTTCCCCAGCACCGCCCAAAGTTTATTGATGATATCTCTGGAAGGGGTGAAGCACAAAACGAAATTTTAAGGGCACAATTGAGCACAAAACGAGCACAATTCGTGTGCAAATTTTCATTTCGAAATTCGAAGTGGGGTGTGCTCGCATTTCCCCAGCACCGCCCATACTTTTGGCGATATCTCCGCAAGGGATGAAGCACAAAACGAAATTTTAAGGGCACAATTGAGCACAAAACGAGCACAACTCGTGTGCAAATTTTCATTTCGAAATTCGAAGTGGGGTGTGCTCGCATTTCCCCAGCACCGCCCAAAGTTTATTGATGATATCTCTGGAAGGGGTGAAGCACAAAACGAAATTTTAAGGGCACAATTGAGCACAAAACGAGCACAATTCGTGTGCAAATTTTCATTTCGAAATTCGGAGTGGGGTGTGCTGGGGAAATGGACCCGCAAAAAGCATAGGTAAGTGATATAAAAAATATCTAAGTCGTTACTAATTCAATACATATAGGCAATACCGACATTTGGTTCCCATACATCATGAAGCAGCAAAAAAACCTGTTCACTATATTTCTATTAATTATTTAATTTATTTACTAGCATTTGCAGCCATTATTTAATAATTTAAAATTTAAACGACTGACGGTATTGG